>LR737381.1:14922423-15109427 GCA_902655005.2 Marronus borbonicus
TATATATATATATATATATATATATATATATATATATATATATATATGTATATATACATAATAAAATTAAAACGATTGCTATAATTATTAACTTTTATATAATGCACCACATCAATATAAATACAAAACATATAAGCAGCTATATAATTAAACAAAATGTTCATTTTATCTACATAATTTTTATTTATTTTATTTTTAATTTTTATGAATACTATAGAGTCAAATGAATTAGTATTTATTTGCATTTTGTATATTAGCATTTTACTTATTGGTAACTTAGGTAATATGTGTGTACCTCATTGGATCATTATTAAGTGATTTAATTTCCTTCAGAAGGCATTCCAATTATTCCAATTTATTTATATTTAAAATAATTATGTAATTAATTTATTTTCTATTGTTGAATATTTTTTATCAAACAATTGAATACAATAAACAATTTGTTATTAAAGTTTAGACAGATACGCACTTACATTCTTGACGTTAGACATTGAAGTATATACTAGAATTATTACGTTTTATGTTCACGTTTACGTTAGGTTGAACATTCATGTTTACGTAGGCTATACAGAAAGTATATGACAAAAATAATAATTATTGACTTTACTAACCAGATTACAAAAAACTCTATTACGATGACAATACTTCACTGGTAATTAATTTTTTGAAAGATTTTGCAGATTCTAGCTTAGATGGTAATTTAACTGAATATAATCCTGATTCATTAATCAAGTGATAAAAAAAAAGAGAAATTCTTTCCAATAAAAGTTATTGTTGATAAGCACTATAATTTTATTCCATAGAATAATAAAGAAAATAATACATAATAAACAGAATACATAATAATAAATACATAATAAATAGAAAAGCAAGTATTTATTTTGAATGCAAGTAGGTACAATTTTTATTATATCTATAGTATTTCCACATCGTCGGAGGATGAATCTCCGGAATCTAACCTAAAAAATATTTGTTATTGTATAATATGTACAACTGATACAAAAATGATTACTTCATACTCAATTGAATATGTGACAATTTTAAAATAATTATTACTAATTCTTTTCTTACGTTAGGAGTTCCAAACAATTTTTTAACTGCAGTTTCATCTGCAGTATTGGAAATCGTAGCACGTAAGTACTACCAGTTACACATTGAATTTCTAAACTATCCGCAGACGGATCCCTGAAGTTTAGAACATGCACTGGCTGAATATGTAAACCTGACAGACAGAACATCACCACGGCCGGATGAAAATAACTGAGGCAGTGTTTTCGGTACCACTATAGTAGAGACGGCCACAAATATATGAACTGCAACTTTTTATTGCTTCAGATAAAAATTTGAATATTGGAGGGCTTATATTGGATGATGACACGATTTTTTTTGAATTATTTTCAATTTCGAATTACTTCCGTTTTGACCGAAAAAATGTCTATTTTTAAATGAAATACATTGAATGTTTTCATATTTTTTAATTGAGGGGATTACTTTACACATAATGAGGCTCTTTTTGAACCTTTTTTTAGCTTTTACAGATTTGAAATTAATAATAAATAACTATATTGTTATCTTTACATTAGTCTAAACGAAACAAGAATAAAGGCACATGTTGATGATCGTGAATATGAGTATACACATGCAGAAAATATTTACATGCCTTCGATTTACTGAGAATGCAGAAAGAACATTCGTAATGGCCGTGAATTATACGCCATCCGTTATTCTAAAGCACCAAGACAGCGCTCCCGTCACAATATTAGACTTGTTTTGCAGTATTTGCATGAAACGTTTCGACAAAGCATTGTGTCCACAAACAGTCCAATTAGGACACAAACAAGATTTCTTGATTTAACTCCTCCGAATTTCCTTCTTTGAAGTTACTTGAAAGGTCTTGTCCAGTTTTTACTTTGCAAGAGTTTTACGAGTGTTTGCAGAAATCAATCCGAAGACGACATTTCTAACAAATGTTCTAAATAGGCTTATGCATCATTAGATATTATTGGGTGTTCGAAGTAACTTATTTAAGATGCTGCTTCTATTTTTTTATAACGGATTTTAAAAACTTTAATACCAAACACTTAAGAAAGAAATCTCATTGAAGTAAATCGATAAAACCCGTCTCGGTTACACTAAAAACTGAATTATTGAGAAAAAATTGTGTTTTGACATTTTAAGAGAAAGTCACTACTAGCATATACAAGGAACTTAGATTTAGATTATTTCTGATAATGACAAACCAAAACGAAAGCAATTTATGGAGATTCACAGCCACGTAGTTCCGTCTGTAGAATTCCATAAATGTAAATACATAGTGTACTTCCATTTGAAAATCAAAAGTGGGGATATTTCTGGACAGGCCGGATGTAACCTGGCATTTGAAATTATCCCGAAAAATTGTAACATTCGTCGCCTAAACGTTGAATTAATCAAAACTATTAGTTTTCTATTTTCTGTTTATATTAATTAGAGAATTCTCCCAAAGTTACCAAATGTAATGATTAACACTAAGCTTCGTAACAGTTTAACAAAGATTTATGGTTAATCAATCAGTTAATACAACATGAAGTAAAGCCACAACAGCATTTAGATATCGTTGGAATAACAAAATGTTTATTTACCATAAAATTGTTTTAGATTGCCCAACTAGGTTGTTGTTTATTTAGTTTCAACCGAAAAAGAGCGATTTGTTAATTTAACATTTGCAATGTAGTTGTGTTAACAAACAAATGTTAACACAAGAGGCATTTTTGGTTGACTGCATTTAATCCGAATCGTGTGGTTAAATGCTGAATTTTTTAATAAATCAGCATATGTCCTTCTTTACGTGTAGTCTAACCCCTACAAAATTCAAAGCCTTATCTGAATGTTGTTGCCATGTTATATCAATACAGCAAAAGAAACAGTTCCGTAAACTGCTTCGAGTATATCTAGAATTGTTCCTTGTAAACCCAACGCAAGTACAAATTGCATTCGAGTAACGTTCGTGGAGAAATACGGCTTCCGCCTAGTCTAACACAATCGAAAATAAGCAATAGCAGAATTTTTCTCTTTTTTTCAGGTCAGCGGTTCAATAAGCAACACCGGACATAGCGTAATATTTACAGTTGATAATGATACCCGTCATCATATCAACGTGACCGGCGGACCCCTCTCATACAAATATCAATTTCAAGAAATTCATATCCATTACGGACTCCACGATCAGTTCGGATCCGAGCACTCGATAAACGGTTATGCTTTTCCAGCCGAGGTAAGTTCGCACATTTATGTTCACATGTTAGTTTTAAAACCGACGATATTTTCTTTCTGTATTGGCAACGATTACGAGCTTTCGAGAGGAGTGAAAGTCGTAAAAGGAATATTTGACGATCATGTTAAGCACCTGTAATGTTGTACATGTAACGCCTACATTACAACATTTTAAGCGGAAGGATGAATCGTATACCGTATAATTTACACCTCATACATATGTGGTAGACGCAATCTACCTCGTGCTGTTTTATGCAAATTCAGTGGACTAAATGTAGTACTTTTAATTATTCTTATATAATAATCGCTTAGAATATAATAGAACGTTGTTCCAAATTCAAAAAGCGTGATCTGTTGAACAGTTCGACCTCCAGTTTTCTTGTTTATGCAGGTGACCTCAAAGTATAAGCGCCATAAATGATTGTTCGCTAGTACAAGATAGTTTGCTGATGATTAATGATTGGTGAAAGCGGAATAATAATCAAATACATACAAATGTGCAATGAATTATTACGCAAGGTGCTAAAGCCTAAACTACCCAATCCTAACCAGAGATCTAAAAACAAAGGATTTGGGACACTAAGCTCTCTTTCACCGAATATTATTTCTATCGCTTGTTTTTCGACATCTAGAAACCTGTGTTTTCTTATTAAAAAAAATACATTTTCGCGACCTGCGCATATTACGAACATTGCACTGCAGCCTTGAACGATTGGAGTATGCTGCCCTGATGTGATATCCGATACCGAAACTTAGCTGTAGGAAGAGTGCAGAAAAGATTTTTCAAGGTTTCTATCTTTCAAAGCTAACGCTATTTATTCTGAACGCAACGCCGTTTGCAGCAGTCTACGCGATATTATCGGAGAGGAGAAGTATGGATAATGTTAAGTTCTATTAAATTTACTTCGTAGTAAAATTGATTGCCCATCGCTTCTTGCCCTTGTTCAAAACACCGAGAGCTAGAACGAATGTAATGCTGAAATCCCCAGTGTATCATATGATCGAAACTTTAATAACTTGTTTGACCAATTAAGTTAGAGAAAACACACGCTCATGAACCTATTTCTCAGTTGTTTTTCTTTGTTTACACACGCATACGTTAGACACTCTGTTTCTATATTTAATCGATTTTGTTGTTGATTTACTTTGGTTATGTGTATGCAATATGTCAAAGATATGTATTTAGTTCCCTTTCCTTTCTTTTTCTTATGTCTAGGTCCTGTAGATTTGCAAATTTGTAATGGTGTTGGACAAATAAATATTACAGTTATTCGTTAACAGGATATAGAATTAGCAAATACGATCAAACTGTATACTTAGCTATTTAAGCTACTTGTATACACTGATAATCATTTTCCTCGAAAATTATGAAACGATGCCAGTAGATCTGCAGCATTTATGCCACGAATGCTATAAACATAAACATTCAACAATTGTCACCTATTGCCTCTCCAAATCCACTTGAGTAAAGTACAGAGGTAAGCCGTTTGGCAAAGTATTAAGGTTTATAACCATTTATGGCTATCGCTAAAACAGATGCCTGCTGTTATATACAAAAAAACATCGAAAGAATATTTAGTCCATCAAGTATTTTATAATTTGAGCGGCTGTTTTAATGCTTCATGTAGCGTTTAATTGTAATTTTTTTTAGTTATACATTAAGTGTTTGTTCTTTTATCTTCTATTTTTGACGCATTCTATGCTATTGCATTAAACAAAAATGGATTATTATTAGTACTGTAAGAAACGTTCACTTTAATTAATTTAGAACTTATTGTTTAAATGCTTACCTTAATTTAAAAAATGCTCAGGATAATAGGAATTGGTAACAATGACTAGCTTTATCCTAGTGGTAAATGTTGATTGAATATAATAAAGTCTACTTCCAAATGTTTCCTGATACATGGCATGACCAAATATCATTTTCATTCTTTTTCTGATAAATGACATAATTAGTTCCTTAAACAAGCCTATACCTTATTAAATACCATTTCCTTGCCAAATACGTAACGATCCTTTTCAGCATTAAATTACATACCTAACTGTGGAAGCTTCATTGAATCACATGAATAAATAACTATTGTCAAGCGAATGAATTACCTGAGGATAAGGGTGCCTAGTTTATAAACGGAAGCGTATGACAGCGAAAAATCAATTCGGTTTCGCAATTAACACCCTGGTCACAAATTAATTAACACAATTGACATCCATTAAAGAACCATCCGCACAGATGAACTTATTGCATTAGCGGCCCTTAAATATTTAGTGCCATAAGCTTGGCATGTCGAACTTGAGTGTTAATCAAACAGAACTACCACCACCACATATAAGTGATCGAGGTTTACAAGAGAAACAAAGGGTAGCAGCTATTGCGGCGCCAGCCAGCGGCGGCTTTTCAGCCGACGAACTTAAATATGGCGATTAATACTAATCTACTCATCGGTCGTACATACTATCTAACCCCTTTAGTTTATTGTGAACAAGGCGTAATTGCTCTGGATGGTTTTAGATACAATAACAACTTCTGTTCCAGAAGTTTCTGCATTTGTAACCAATTTATCACCTACTTGTTTCGGCCAATTCGTGGAACTTTATCGGTTTAACAATGCGATGTGGGCGAATAAACTGAATTTCGAACTGTAGATACGATGAAAATCCGTTTAACAATTTTACGTTGTGTATACCTGTGTATATCCGACAGGAGAGCACTTTGTATAACAATCGAGATTCAACGGAACGTGATGGCGTATAAGTTTAAAGTGATTTAATTAAATTGGCTATCAGTAAAAGTCATCAATTTTCCATTCATTAAATAAGTTTTAAGCGTAATGTTTGACTATGTTCGGTAAGTACGACGAGTTGTTAACATGTTGCAGGTGTGAGATATTTGGTTATTGTTCGAAGTTATCGAAAATAATTAGATACGTTTGTTTATTCGCGACGCGCAGTTTGGAAACATCGGGGACATAAAATATGTTACAAATTAATGAACAGTTAAACTCAACGCCAAAATTAATAAATATATGCTTCATAAGTCTGGCGAGCAATACACCATCATAAATTATAAAACTTATAGCCAGAATATTTGCAACAAAGGTAATCTCTATTCAATTGTATATGAATTGGACTGGCCAAACACGTATTTTTATTCGCATATAAATAATATAAATAAAAGTCGAAGTATGCCTTCTTCTCGGGTAGGAAAGTGAAACCGTAGCCATCGTGTCAATACGATGATTGTCACTGAGTAAATGAATTCAATAAATCGTATTTATTAATTTGATTTTGTCAAAGATCCAAAAAACTGGACTACGTTCATCAAATTAAAAGCTGTTTATCTAAATAATAAATACCTGTTTTACACAATTTACGTTGTGAGAGCCGAAACAAACTTTTGACATTTTTCATTGGACGTTACTAAATGTATTCCTTGTGTTCCTTACTAAATGTGTCAATAAATTGGCTTACTGTGTATGGTATGTACGCGAAAGTATATATTCATCGCCATTTATTGAAACGATAAACTCGTCCTTTGAGCCAATTTTGATAAAAAATTATTATATTAATGTACTTCATTATTGTATTCACGTATCTTTTAGTTCAGTGCAATACTATAACCAGTATATACTCTGCTATTTTAAAGGAATTATTTGATAATATTCACAAAACATTTTGACAACACACTTTACCACTCTGCGAACTTTTTCACTTATAAAAAGGTACATAACACAATTTTTATAAAATACCAACATTTGCGCTAATAGTAAACTATTATTTAACTTTTTTATAAAAAGTATTGGTTTTCTGTTTAACTCGTTTTATTGTTAATTACTCAAATCGAGAAAGTAGAAAGCCAAAATATCCGATTCCTTGAAAAATGTTTTGGATGTTCGTTTCACCCTTTCAACCTGTAAATTTCATAAGGCATAGTAGTACCACATGGGGAATTGGAATAAATTTCGGTGTATGTGCAAGTGAATGAGATCTTCAACTAAATATTGTTATCCTTAGAGACCAAAGGTAGTCAGAAATGCCATAGCGGCTGACAAAATTATGTGATAATTTCCAAGAAGAAGCAACCTGTCCTCCAATTAAGAAGTTTGTGTAAAAAGGCCCTTCCATACATCAAAAAATGGAATGCAGGATAATTTCGGAAATTGGAAAAGTTTTTTATGATAGCATTTTTTGTAAAATTTCTTTTAGCCCTGGAAATATTGCAAAATGATTGGAATTAACCGGTTTTGCACCAAAATCGTTGAAATGAATGAAAGATGATAAACCGTAAATACTGTCTAAAATCAAAACCGACAAAACGTAAATAACATTTAATAAATGGGAATAGAATCTGCGCGCGTAAAGCTATTCCTTCAGTTAAGCAGAGTCAGATACTTTATCATCGCTACCGTTTTCGATGATCTCTTGATTTTCATTGGCCACTAAAGATCTCTCTGGTTTTGCTATTCCGTTCTAAAAATTTCTTCCATCAAATGGCCGGAATTTTTTTTCTTCTTTTCTGGTATTTGGTTTCTCGGCGATAAAATTTACAAGTCAAATTTATCCTTTCTTGTAAGTTGTTGGGTATTTTCTACTGTAGATGTCGACTTAAAGTAAAGTTCAGAAATATCTATTTTCTTAGTTTTCTCAAAGATTATCTTTATTTAACATACTTCTTTTAGCCTCTGATATTCTTATTACTTTTTGGTATACTTTTTCCAAAACCTCAATTTCCAATATTTCCGGTATTTTCCTGTAATATGTTGACCTACTTCCGAATACAATCGAACATATTCTTCTCTGGGTAGGAATTCAAGATTTTTAAGCAAACATTTTTCTATGTTACCAAACATTCTGTCAGCCGGCATGAAGCTGTGTCCCAGAACATTAAACCAGTATTTTAAGCTAACGCCAAGAGACATTGCTGCGCATCAAACCTCAAATCAAAGATCTATCCTGTTTTGCTCTAGAGTGTGGGTTTGTCCGCTCGCACAACCGAAATTAAATGCAATTTAGACACGTTTTTAACCGGTTCTACTGACAGAGACCTAGAAAAACTGAACAGAGAAATTCCTCAATTTTGGTGGGGGTGCCGAATATTTCATTACGCACGTGTTCACTACCTTTTATAGAATTCATAATGGTTGCAGGATTTCACTGAAAAATATCATCAAGAGTTGAAAGTATTGCAATATCAGATTTTAAGCACTTGCGTAATACATAATACAGTAAACCCATTATCAAAGATAATGTATCAAGAAAGAGTATGCTGCCCACCCAGACACCTTGCTAGTGACATTGCTTCGGTGTTTAATAAATTTTTAACAAATTTTAGATGGTTCTAAGTTGCTAAAGAATTTGATGGCAAAAGATGCATCGCATTGGGGCTCTGCCCTCACGGTGTATGGAACGAATTTTTGCGATAACGCTATATTAAATACTGCTGCAAATTTCAGTAGAAATTTATATTTAATAAAAATCTTACTTCACGAGACTAGCAGTAATTAAACTTACCTAAAAGTCTGACGGAACGTCATTTCCCACCTACCTTATGTACCGCTCGGATATATGTAATAATTACCTGAAATTTAAATGAGTCATTCGAAATAAATTTAAGCCCGAGAACCTGATTTAAAAATTCATAAAACTTTTTCGTATAAAAAGAGAGCGACCAGCGGTTTACGTCATCAGAACTAAATTAAAAGTTTTACATGGGGAAGTATATTTTTAATCTTGCCTAATGTGCTTAAGACGCGCGTGAAGTTTCGTAAACAACGCTTAAGAACTCTCCAAACATTTATTTCCATCAGCAATTAAAAGAGATCGTCAACGACAGGCGAAAACATTGACATCTACTTTAATGCGCTTGAAATTAACTTTCTTAGAGCTCTTATAATTAACATTGCGTACTTTCTTTACACCGTTATTTCTTTGTTGTATAAGTAAACCAATTTTTTAACCACAGTACAGGTAGGTTACAGTAGGTAAATGTACATATGTATATAAATGTAATTATTCATTACGATAGTAGCGGGCACTATATTACAATTTACAAGTGGCTTCATTAAATACCAGATAAGACTAACGAGGATAATTATCCACACCGCACTCAACATGAAGGGTGCTTATTCATGAGGGTGATTTACGAAAGAAAGGCAAACATCACAGTAATTTAAGGGTAATTGTTGTGAATTATCCTGGCATTTCATTTATAAGCAGAATTTATTGAAATACAGTAGTAGTACTAGTAGGTTGCATTGAAAACCTATAAAACCCGCCTGGTTTCAATTGATTGTTAAAGGCTATCTACTTGGTGATTTTTTCTCGCATTTCGGGACTGCAGCCGTTAGCTGTCGAAAACTATTTCGTTTATTTGCATTGCTCTATTAGACTACTAAAACCAAGGACATTGACAGAGACAAAACTTCATGTCCAATAGGTTCATCAAAATGAATGGTGATACTGTAATCAAATCTAATGTCTTTGTTAACGAGCCATCTTTCAAATTATCTTGAATCACTGAATTATTTGAAGACCATTTCTGCAACTCAGCCTGCTGTTGCCAAAATCTCTGATACTTGGTGCGATTTCTCATTTGCCTCTGATTGTGTATTACCACCAGTCTACAGAAAAGTCTGATACAATAAAATGAAAAGCTTGTTGGTGTTTTTCATGTTGTCTAAAACTAACCGAGTCAAGCACGTGATTGCTAAATGTGGAGCTGATTTGGTTCTATACGTTACTGTGTCCAAGTTATATATTTTCAGTTGCTTCTCAAAAGGGTCCTGAAAAAGGGGAGCCCAAATAGGAAAAATACGATGAATAGGCACAGATGTTACACCACTAGCTTTCCTAATATATCTCGGGAGCAGTTTATAACTTCGATATTGTTCGTTCTGAATCCCATGACCTTTGTGAGTTACCCAATACGCAGATACCCCAATCCTTGAAGCAATGCTTCCCTTTATTGGTTATAACTATTAGATCCCAGGATCAGATGATTCAGGTCTCCATTTCCATCTCCGCATTGACATTTTGGAGACCACGCCCTTTAATCTTACTCAAGCCTTTGACGGCTTGGAATTTTCATATCTGCGGTGAAAATTGTGCGTTCTGAGAATAAGAGGTTATGTTTTAGAATGAAAGATATCTATTTTAGCCAATTGGAAGCTGAGAATTGGTGCAGACGGCGCCCAGTCGCGTAGTTTCACGACGCTCGATCCTTGGACCACTCGTTTTTATGCTTTTCTCGAATGGCTTTGCAGCGAACATTGACGAAATTACAACTCTGTGAAGGTTGAATAAAATTATCTGAAAACGTGTGATCTGTGACACTTGCTCTATGGTATATATTTAACGATTTGTAAATAGTTTTTGTATTTATTAATATTCTGATTGACTAATCGTGAAAGGATTGATAAGCAACGAATAACAGTTGCGGTTCTTGCATGTATGAGGCACAATGACCTTTAATGTTAAACTAAACAAAACATTCATGTGTAGTGTGTGGCAATGCCTTTTAATAACAATTCTTTTTGTACCTATGGCATGCCACCCAATAGAGCTCGTATTAAACTTGTCATAACCACAGGGCCTCCTAGTGTGTAGATTTGTATGAATAAAGTATTCCACACCTTTCTTACTATCACCTCCTCTCCATAAAGTGGATAAGACGCATCTAATTACGTATGACTGGAGACTGCACCCACCAAAGAAGCTGCAATTGTTTTTGGCAATATTTGAACGCACTCCTCCTAACGAGGCATAATAAGGAGCAGCTCCTTTACTACTATACCATAACTAGAGTGAGAACGTTCGGTGCAGTTTGCTAGCGAGTGGTCAGCCAAGCGTCGATCAGGTATACGCAGTAGCGTAGATAAATTTGAAGTTATATTTTGTTAATCGTCAAGTACGTTTTCGATACGATTGTAATTATGACATATTTTTCTAAATTGTTCGTTGGTAAGTTAATATATTTTTAAGTCAAAATGGAAATATGCAATTAAATGCTTATATTTTAAACATAAACTATCATTCTGCGTAGTAAGTGTAATCTGGATTTCTTTGTAAAACCGCATTAATTTTGTTCCGTATCTTTTCGCCAACCGATCTCTCTATACTTTTTAAATTACTAAACAATGATTCTAAGTGTTGAAGGGATTCAGTTTTTAAACTTAAAATTTTTGTTTTCTAGAAACCTGAGCGTTTTTGTTACGTTTGAGAAATGTTCATTAGTAAATTCTAATTGCTCGACTAATTCTTCTTTTACAATTAATGCTTGCACTGCTGTAACACTGGAAGCATCTCGCTTTAACTTTAATACAAAAGGTTTTAAAATACGAAAGTGTTGGGTACAAAAAAATGCGGCTTCTAACCATGTATGGGGTACATGATGTACATCGTGTTAATACAAGTTCTGGCGGCGAAGGTATACTCGAGCACATTTTTTTATATAACTTTATCCTAGTTGGTGCTTTCAATAAAATCTTTTTGAACGTCGGGAAACTCTTCACGAATAAGTTCAGCAACGCGGTGTATTCCATGCATAACACATGTTAGCTGTAACATGTTTGCAAAACGTTTTGTAAGCTCGTTACCTGCTTTTAACATTACGCTTGCAGAATCTGAGAGAAAGAGTAGAACTTTTAAGCAGTCGTCACCAGCTATATTTTTTACGCTGTTAATGATATTGTCGGTAATATCGTTTGCAGTGACACGCAATCTGATTTTTGTAGCTACTAAAGATGACATTGGAGGACTTTCCGTATGCAATGTGCCAACCATTACATTAACAATGCACCTTCCTTTAATGTCTGTCGTTCCATCTGCGCTTATCCAGAGATAATTTTCATGTAGTGTTCCCCTATTTGATTTATTGCTTTGTCGAATTGCTTAGGTACATAATATTTTCTAATTGTCGATAGATGGGGAATATCTTGGTTGGTATATTTTTTAAGAAACCCACGGAAAAGTGAATCCTGTAATTTATTTAATGGGATATTGGCATCAAGAAAAGCTGCGCATAAATCAATTACAAATTTATCATGTGAAATACCTCTTTGGTATTGAATATGCCTCGTATTTTTCAGATGCCGGTCAAGAGTATATTTGCCCCTGAATCCTAATTTCGCAGAACAAATGGTGCAAAGCACTTCTTTTTTGCTAATGACAGTGAAAATGGTGCCATATTCTGAAACAATGCTTCTCATTCTCGGCATTGTTGGAAAATAATAAACTAGGAACTACTAAAATAAAACGAAAGGATACGAAACAAGTAGATATTAAATAAGGATCAAATATATTATAAAATTATAAAACGAAATGTAAACACTAAAGAATACTCCAAAAATATGGGAGTACATAATAAAATAAACCTAAAATGAAACTTCTGAAAAAGCGCAGTGACGAAATAAACGAAAAAAGACACTTCTAAAACAGTTCAGTAACAATATAAACCAAAACCAAAACTTCTAAAGTAGAGCAGTAATGAAAAAAGCACTCTTAAAATCGCACAGTAACAAAATATACCAAAAAGGACACCTATAAAATGAAATGGTAACGAAATACCTAGACTACGTACTGGCCAGTACTGCCGTCGTTCTCTGCCTATCTCCTACGTGGCAAGTTACACGCATGCAAGACTTAGCCTGCCACCGAACGTAACCCCGATGACAAACTGCATGCAACGTCGCTACTCTAATCATAACTGTTTGTAAAAGAAATACGCTGAATAGAATTTTTGCTATTGTATGGTGATCGATGCCAACGCTTAGAATATCTTTTAAACTGAAGCTCTGCTTTGGTTATGTTCTTGCAAGTACGTCTGAATACTGTTTAAGCTGCACACGTTTGTCATTACTTATTAAAATTACATTTAAATCCAAATATCCCACATTACCTTTATCTTTTCAAAAAATAAAATGCAATCACCACTTTTAAAGGGACTAATGCACATGAATGTCTTTGTACACTGATGATGATTTTATGTTTTTCAGAAGGACAAACTTCTAAACTTGATTTACTGTTCTCATAAATTACGCGTGATAGCAAGGAAATATATGTTCTGTTACAAATCAATACCAAAAATTAAATCTTCTCTGTAATCATAAAATGTCGTTAAAATCTGGATTGGTTGAATTATAGTGATCTTCAATAACTTACTAAGAAATGGGACTGATTTATACCGTTACTATATTCTATGAGACGAAATTGCATAGACTGCAATCTGTTAACGTCGCAGGTTTACAAATGGAGGACGCATTTAGACGTTGAATTCAAACTTTGTCACAGACAGAGTCACGCTCTACTAGTGCAGTCCGTTAGGCGAAGCATACGTGCGCAAAAGATTGTATACCGCTTCAATGGGTGCTTGAGGGTCATAGATAATACTAGGAGTGCATACGTTTGACAGAATATTGATTAGGTCTACTATCCATTATCCAACCACAGCGATTTTACTGACAATGTGAGCTAAGTATGTATTTAATATGGATTAATGAAGCAAAATCTGTATTTTTTCATATTTGTGTATATACTTTTAATGCCTGTTAGTATTCTTTGCGGTATAACATTAACATGTTTTTAATTTATTGAAATTTAGCATCTTTTTATAAACGTTAATCATTCCAGAGAAAATAATTTTTTACTCAATTATAATTAGCGGACGAATTTGCAATTAGTAGTAGTTAGATGGAACCGAATCTGGTCATTTGACCCACCCCATTTGTTCTTTAAACAACTCAAAGGTCAATAAAATGATTCTATTCTGGAAGTGTTAGTAGAAAAACAGTAGTGTTAGACATATTATCCTCAACGTAATATTTGTGTGAAACCCCTTACTGAAAATAATTAAGTAAACCTGTGAAAACGTTAAAAGCTTCCTACTCAAAAAAAAGGGCTTAACATATGTATAACTTCCTGTCAACATGCTGTAAATACATGCGCATTCAAATACACTCTCACACATATACAAGTGTTCCATATCATTCCGCTGAAATCGGGAAAAAAAGGGTATGATGTTATACGAGAAAGTAAACAAAGTTTTATGCTAAATTCAACACGAGTTCTACAATTCATATGCCGTTGGCTGTAATATTTGTATTACCTTGCTCAGAATGTGTAGAAAATGAATATGTAGGATTGTATAACGAATAACGTGCGTAAAATCTTTGGCTAGATAATATTTGAAAATTAACGATGGCTAACGGTCCATATACAGCGTATCCACCTAGTTCATGGGCAGATAATTTTTTTCTGAGCAATTTAGAGAAAAAGTTTCAAATAAAAAATATTCGGGGACAAGCTCTGTATAGGGCGGAAATATCTTCAAATATACGGAGAATACAGTTCAGTTTTTTAATTTAAATTTAAACCTGTATATTACCGTACAACCCCCTTCATTTCTTCAATATTCTCTATACCCATCTACCTTAGTTTCTGAGATAACTGAGATAATTTCAGATTTTTTACGGCCGATATCTTAAATGTCTTATCAGCTAAAGAGGTGATTCAGATCTTATTCGATTGAGCATTTCTCGAAATTTGCAGCAATACGTCCAAATGTTTTTATATCAACTGGCGTCTATAAGATTACCATCTAAATCGTTGCTACTATCCTGAGTATATTTTTATTATATTTTTTTAGTACTGAAAAAACCTGCATGCGATGCTTTAAATAACCTATTCGTTTTATTTTGAACTCTAGTCAATATTTGTCCTCTTATTTTTGATATTTATTACTTATACCTGCTTTGTATTGTACCGAAAAACATTGGTTTCTAATGAATACTTTTACCGAAACAAAAGTTTCTAGTATTTCATCGCCGCACTTTGAAAAATTTCTGCATACATTGATATTTATTTATTAAAAACGGGCGCATTTTAGGTACAGGGAAATGTCTATGTAAAACAAATTAAAACGGTTTCTCTATCAAATTCTGAGAAAATGTAAGATATATAGTATCAAAAAATTGAAACTGCAACGATTTCGGTAGCTACCTGTAGAAGCTGGTTGATACAAGATAAATAAATAAAACTTTAAGAACCAAAATTTAAATTACCTCCCTAGCGGGTAAGACATTTAAAATACCGGCTATTGGAAAAAGAGTCGAATTTCACAAAGAATTTTAAGTTGTCTCAATTATCTCGAAAATTAGGATATAAGCGACATTGAAGAAAGTTAACATGAATTGCAGAGGGACATTCAGAAACGTTACAATATGCAGGTTGTTCCATTTGAAAAACCAAACTTGTATAGTGCGTTACAAAAACCGTGTATACTGGATATAATCTTATGATGTACAGAACTTGTATTCGAATATTTTTTATTTTAAAACATTTTCTCATTATTGCTCAGAAAAAGAATTATATGAGACACAGTGTATATAAATAAATCAAATATCTAAGCTCTAAATTTAATCTCATTGCTATTTGTGATTTTAATATATTTTATTTTGTAAGCAATCTGTTACATTACTTTTATGTTCAGTATCACATAATGGTTAGCCTGGAGTCGAAGTACCCGTAAATTTAATGATATTTTGTTGTCAAATGTTATTACAGTATGTACTAACTACAATTTCTCCTAATAAAATTTTCCACCGTATGTCACAGTGCATCGGCGAAATGCATTTAACATTTACTAAATGTGTAATACTAAAATTTGAAGTGCATCAGCGATAATTATTATTGAATTCTCTGAGTAATCACAAAACGAACGATAATATATTGATACAAAAAGCAGTGAGCGCAAATATTAATATGTTATATTAACTTTATGAGGTTTTAATGTGGTGCTGCAAGCTTTGAGATATTAGTATTACATATACCATCACTTTTTCACAAATTAAATGAAAATGCTGAAAAAATTTGAAGTCACAGGCTTGATTTACATCTTCTAGGTATGTAGACCTTGTAAGGACATGCAGCAAATCGTTTGAAGACATATTTAAAGAGATGTAATATTGCGATGACTTGCACTTTCAGAAAAGTGTTTTCTTTGATCTACGGTTACAAAAATTGATATTATACTCCAAATTTCCCGGTTACCTGATGGTTGGCTCATCTAAATTTACCTCGTTAGCTAGAAGCCAATCGAAGTTAGTTAGTCGTTATATTGCTAGATACGGCTATATGGAATAAAAGGTATTATGTGAAATTAAACTGTTAAATTGTTTATGTGTTTGACACAAACATTTCTGATTTTGTGGTCAAAATACGAAAGACGACTATATGCCTTACTACACGTAACATAATATCATTTATTTTTTTTTACTCAATTGTAGAACATGCCTGATCAATATAAAATTCTTGAGAGTGGTAATCAAGTTGACTTTATTTATAGTGTTTTATGTTTGTCAATCCCTAATAATGTGTATCGACTTTCTGTTGGTAAAAACAAATGTGAAAAAATTAAATAGTGTCCACGTACACCCTTGGAACTTTAACATTATTTTCTTTGTTTTGTATGTCAAGATTACTGCAGAAACTGCTATTAAAGCTGAAGCTGAAGAAAATGTGACAAGGGTTCTGTGAAGATTGTTATAGAGAATGTCTTTGATATATCGTACGCTTCTTTCATAAAAATATTGCTCCAGTTTCACTTGGTTTACATGATAAATAACCTATGAATAATCTGTGAAATGAACCACTCAACATACAAATCTTGTAGCTTATTTCATAGCTTACTTGTTAAATGTATGCACCCACAATTTCAAGAATGTCTTATAGCTTTGTTCCAATAGAAATTACAGACTAGTCAGAGCCAATCATATACTTTGAAATCAGTCAAAAAGCAGTTCTGGATTTCTTTAGTCAATTAAACCGCATTTGACTAGCTTGTGGTTTCTGTTGGGACAAGTCTGTATTGGAGAATGGGGGTTTTGAGTTAATAACGTGACCTTCTAACATCAAAATTATTATACACGAAACAGGATTTGAAAAACGTTTGGTTTTGAATCGGGTACTGCTTCATATCAGAATATCAACAGCGGACATGCAAGCCCATTGATTCCCTGAAGAACGTCAGTGTGCAGATACAAAATTTACTATTTGGCCAAATAAAAAAATTAAATCCAATTTGATTCCAATTAAAATGTCAAAAACTCAAACGTTATCCATAAATATTTTAATAGTTGTCAGTTAAGGATTGCGCTAAATTTGTCAGAAGAAATATATTTTTTAATTCAATATAAACCTAAACATTTTCCATTCGATTTCTCTTAGCAAAAGAAAATAAGTAGATCTTACATTTTAAACTATTTTATAGAACGTTAACCACTAATCAATTTCACTCATTACAATATATTGCATCCCAAAATTCAAAAACAAAATTTCACAAGTAAAGTTTACAAATGTGCTTTACCCAAGCGTATTTAAAAATGAGAAACAATATTTTGACCCACTAATGACATATTATCCTTCAGTTCCACGAATATATTAATAAGAGCGATAAAATCACTGAGAGTGGTAAGGAAAACGAGAACAATAAGAATGGCGAGAACAGTAAGAACTGCGAGAACAGTAAGAACAGCGAAAACAGTGAGAACGACTGGAATAAATCAATTGGGAACGCCTGAACGTTTATATTTCATTTTCGAGAATCGATTCAATGAATGACTAGCTGATACGCTGATGCCTCGGTTTGAAGCTGTTGCAAATTGCCATTAATATAGGTTGACAAAGAAACTATGAACTATTTTAATATAATAACGATTTTTTAATATCAGCAATTCACGCTGAGATTACACCAACGATAAATTCGCAACCTCTTGCTCATTATAAAATCATTTACATAGTTACATTCTTGTTGAATATATCAGAGGCAATCATTATTACATCAGCTAACAGCTGTTTTCTTCTTCTTGTTACTTATCCATAATAAACTTATAAATACACCAAGCAACCTGGGCATGTTTATGTATTATTAATTTTACGTCCGTCGAAAGCGAAACATATTTCGCTAATCCGTTCGCGTTGCACTGCCGCCATTCTGATATTAACATAAAGTGTAATTAATAAATACGCAATCAGATTATTTCTTGAACTTCTTTTCCCCGTCGTAGCGAATGAATTAATAAACTTAATTATGTAATTTTGAAGCCGTGCAAGATTAAAATTTAATCAAATATTAGATTAGTGAAATGTCAATAATTCCGGAAGACAGATTACAATTAAATCAAACTAATTACCGACGTCGTATTTATAAGACAATTAATGAGTATGCAGTACAAGGGCTCCGTTTAAAGTCCAATTTATCTTCGGAACATGGCAGCGGTGGCAGCGCTATTTTCTCGGGGTCTAATATTTTCAGATTCATGGTATCATCTTTACGACTGCGAGTAATAAGCGGATTTAATAACCGGCGTCTGAAAGTTTCTAATAACCGAATTAGGGCAGCCACCGCAGTTTGTAATTGTCGCAAGTTTGAAGTTTCCTAAATTCATAAAGATATCAATGACTATAATTACTTCTGAGCGGTACGCTATCCTGTCCCAAGACGCTGACGCAAGAATGTCTATATAAACTACCAACAGAAATCATCACTTTCTAGGTTTTTACTGTAGATCGTTCTCCGAAAATTGTTTGCAGTTGCTTGCGCTGGATAAGGAGGGAAGTATTCATTTGCCCTCATCGATGAAATTGAATAAATTTCCTTCAATTCAATGTCCTAACAAGCGTCTATCGTATATATACGTATCTAATAAATATATATTACTGATCTTCTCGATTTTCTTACAAGGGAACCACCCGAAGTGTTAATCGCCGATTTTAATGAAACTCTCTCGTTTGTTTCCATTGCTACAAAATTGCATATTTATATTATATATTTCATATTTCCAAAATAAGTTTTGAATGGTTAAAGATAGAATGTAGATGTATACCGTTTAATAGTCTCTTTTAGCTGGTGTAAGTATACATATATAGAGGGTGTTGCAATAAAGGTGGAACAACGTACGCTATGCTTACTTGTTCGAATTTTAGCAAACGGTTATAATGGCTGTATTTTCAGTTAAATAGTTCAGTGATACAGAATGTCCACATTTTTCAAGTATTCCCTTATTTTAGAGAAATATCCTGTATATATTTTGCCTTTAAATAGCGTTCTTCTGACCCTCTTTGAGGTTTCGCAAATGGCAATTTAGATCTCGAGGTTTGGTAGGACATTCCATTTTCATGTATCCAATTTTAAATTTTGCGAACCTTGTAGCAGGAAACGTTACTTCGTTGGAAAAGATGTTTTCTAAAAGCTCCAAGTGATGACATGCACCCTCATATTATACTGTTGCTACCTGTGTGCTTAAGAATAGAAACGACACAAACCTCATAAATTTCCTTGTTACTTTTACAAAAAATTTAGTCTTTTAGCAGTTTCTAACCAATATCTTGTTAGTTTCGTCTGGATCACAACATCCTTCAAGAATTTTCAATTGTCAAATGTTGTCTTTTTACCCATTATCAACGTCTTTTATAGATTTCGGACAGTAGCGGCTTTTTGCTTGCCTTACAACCTGCACTATTTAAGCGCCTTCAAACAGTTCTAGTCGAAATTTTTGGACCACCTATAATTTCTACAATGAAGTTTTCTTCCTATCCTGAAGAGAATATCTCTCTGGTAGATACTCCAAACTTCTCCCAAAGTTCTGGTGCAAATAAACTTGTTAACCCCTGGTATCGGTTATCGATTACATTGTGGTGAATAAGTTCGACAGTTACCTTTTTTCCCCAGCAATTCCTAGCTAGCAATTCCCCATTTTCAAATATTATTTTGATTATAACGATTTTTTCTAGAAAATTGAAATTCTTATCTAGTACAAAACCCAAGGGTATATTGCTTGTCTACTATTTTTTAATATAACTTTATCCGCTAATCCTATATATGAAATGTTTCTCTCAAAATGCAACGTATAGGAAAAAGCTTGCTGCAGAGAACAGGAAACGAGTGACTTTGTATAAATATTTCATTTCAAATGTTTCGAACATCGTATAGCAACGCCTTTCGACTAGAAACTATTTTACGCATAACAGGAAAAAATACGATATTCAAATGCACATCATGTAAGCAACATTAATATTTTATAACATCGCAGTCTGAATAATGAATATACCATATATATTCCACACGTAGTTTGTTTATAAATTATTTATATGCTAGATGTCTTTTAAAGATAAATTGAAATTCAGTATCACTGGATATGCAGCATAGAAAGTTTAATTCGATATGTGCATTTTACTAACAATGTACTTTTTGCATTAGGCTCCATGAAAAGAAAAATGAAATTTTTTACAGCATTAACTTTATAATATGCTCTAATTTTGTGTTATTTGGTTATATTGCATACCAGTTACTCGTTTACAATTAGCGAAAATTCATTAAATAAACTTGTAGCATATTCTTTGCCAAAAGTATTATAAAATGTACAAACATTCCTTGCTAACCATTAAAACCATTAAAATTTAGCTTCCACTACTTATTCGCCTAGTCTGATAGCCCAATTATAGTTTTACGGTAGCCACAAGGATAGCATATTATTGAAGCGTTTCCTGACTGTTACCCAATGGCCATATATCTTAAGCAGTCCTGAAGACTCAATATTTTCATCGCTATTAAACATCAAATGAGGTATGAAGTACCTCACTTAGTGCACCGTTGAACTGTGTCGTAGATAATGAATAAGAAAGAAGTATGTAATATCCACGTTTAGAATATTTACAATGATTACCACAATTTGCTATCAGTAAACTAAGGCAGTGGCAAGTAGTATGGTTATGGTTAACAAGCTGATCTTGCAGCATTTAGATACCAACAGCTCCATTAAGCATTCTCCTTACTAGGTGTCCGCCAACTAATCGACTGCCTTAGTGTGGACTAGTACCCTGGTCAGAGGAATAGCGGAAAGTCGTGTGCGGTCTTAAAACCCCATGGCCGCCAAGATAGACCACTTACAGAAGAAGTGCTTCACTGCCTTGTCTTCAGGTTGGCTGTACTTACATAATAAATCTCTGGTATCTCATATTTTTTTTATTTTACAGTCTCAGGTATCTTAATGCCAGCTGCGTTTTGAAGGTCAAAATGACCTTAACTGTACGACAGAGACAAGATTCATTCCATTTGGTAACTCGCCCTGTCACAGTCTAGTATCTGGTTGAAATACCGAAATAAGGATAAGGATTGTACTTTTGACATCCTTGCAAACATTATGTTTATCAGCTATAAGTGCAATACGTTGAAGGAATACAATAAACGTTTATCCCATGGACACGATTTTTAAGGTCCTTTATTTATAAATACAACATATTTTGTTTAAGTAACAATACGTAAGCTTCGACTTTATACGCTGACCACAGTAAGAACAACCCACATATCCTAATCCAGAGCTTTTTAATTTCTTACTCGCCATTTACGAGTGCACTTCAGTTGGGCACCAAAATTTCATCAACGCATAAAAACTTATATATACGACACCCATTTCTTTTAATAAAAATGTAAATATAAAGCTTTCTTCGAGGTGTAGATAATTGGCCAAGGTTGTGGAAACAGAACGACCAGCTATTCTGTAAGCGTTCTAATTTCTTCACCATGTATTCTAATAACGTTCTAATTCCTGTCCCTCATGAAAAAACCGCAACGTGTAAATCTATACAGGTATATAAGATAGAAAGAGTGCCACGAGGAACCGTAGAAAAGTAAAGTAAAAATTATCATAAATATTCGTTTTATGTTCCTAATAACATGCTGTGTTAAAGGTATCTACCTGACTTTTTTATGTTACATCCATACAAACCATATACTACGGAATATCGCTGTTACTATTTATTTAATGCAATATTAGTAAATATTTACTACAAATCTACTGCTATACCATTTTGACGAGGAAAAACGATTTCGGAAACAATACAGTCGCTTTTGTTGTAGCTTCTAATCAATTTTACATACATATATAAAAATACAAACACAAAAGAACACATTTATGTACGTTCTCATCTATTAGTATCCTAATATTATAGTTAATATCCTTCATCTCCGTCACTCCAGTTAGGCAACAAAGTATTTAATGTTACTGTCTGCGAGCAAACTTTAAGGCTGAAACGAGACGAGAATAATTCAGTCGGTATGGGTCCCCGCGGTACTACTTCCGGTTCTCCAGTTCCAGCAGCGTCGACCGGAACTGACGTGAGTTTAAAAACCGACATATCACTTCTAATTCAAGCGCTCGGAAAACTGCAATAAATCCATTAAACAAACGTAAATTTCTGCGCAATTATTTTCTCATATGTGATACCGGAGCGGAGCTAGATTACATCGTAGTAGGGTGAAGCATGTGCATAATAGCTGTTAGGGCGAATGTAATATTTTCCAGATTTATTTTATACCTTCATACATTTTTCAATTCGATTATATTTATGATTGCATATGATTTATTAAAATTTAATCTCTTATAATTGTTTGGAGACACGCAATCTTTTAATAACACTAATGATTTGCTTAATTGCTCAATATGTCCCGCCAGCATTTTGTGTCCCAGTACTATTTCCTTTTACAAGATTAGATTGAATTACAAACATTTTCAAATAGGTTTACCTTTTTTGCGTCCGTTTATGCACAAGTTGGGAGTTTTAAATTGCATCAACGTTTGGCTAGTTTGTGACAAGAAAAGAAGATTCGTCAGCGAAACAGAAGACAGCTAACAACGTGCTCCAAGAACCAATATACCCTATTTTACCATACTTTCCAATGGCGAGAACAAGAATTTCGTATCCGCAGCTGCTTCAATGTTATAACGTCTCAAATTGTAAAAATTTTGTGGTTTCTGGACAATCTGTGCAAAATTTGTATAAAAATTACCAAACACTTTTCTTTCTACAACTGTCATGTGAGTGCTTTGAGTTGTGTTGCCTGAAATAATACGTAGTTTCATAATGTTTATAGTTCAGCAGCACAGACGGTTGGCACGACGTTGGTTCCCGATCTCGGACCGTTTGGTTGACATTGGCTCGATGTCGGCATTACAGAAGGTCTGAACATTTAAAACTTTTGGCCGAACATTGGCTAGCAACGATCTCGCATATTGACCTGATCTTTGAGCGAACTATCTATTTTTGTCGTGCACCGACCCTTAACGAACATTCCCTGAAAATTGCTCACTGTTGCTTGCCGAGCGTGACGTCACATGTTTACAACGCTTGGCCACTGATTTTCAATCGACTCTGCACCGACTTGGTTCAACATCGATTTGATTATCATTTCCCGATTGTCAACCAATATCGGTCCGGTTGGCCATAAAAATGGAAAATACTTCTAATATCGAAATCACATTAGCGCAACGTATAGTGCGTTCTCCTAACTACCTATGTCCACCAGGTCAACTTCAAACTTCCACTGGTCTCTTTCTCAGTGTCCCCAACTCCTCAAACCATGGTTTGAAGATGTGAAAAATATTAGTACCAACCTGGAATAAGTTTTCGCAAACTCATGGAGCAAGTGTGCCTCCAATCTCCTTAAGCACTATAAGCAAAGGTGATATAAGTTTTCCTACGGCCGATATACACTGCATGTAATATCGGCCGTATAACATACACACACGCAGCATAACTGTGTGTTGTGGATGCTACAGGCTGCACATTACATTCAACTGTTTTGCCTCCCTTATAGATTAGAGTGCGACCAGCGTACAGTTCTGAATTAAACCAGCATTCGCCTGTGTTATACATTATCTGCATCACACATTTCGATATACGGCTTGACCGATACTATAAAATCTCTGGTAATGGTTTCTTGCTTGTATAATCGTTCAACAAATTTAGTATTCTTCCTAGACAATATTTAATTTCTCCGTTTGTACTGTAATACAGTACTGTAACTGTTTCTGAATTAACTTTAACGTTGGCCTCTAATGCCCAGTAATGAATATCTATATCGTGAACAATTACGTTTCGGTCTATAGAGTGTGCAAGTCTGTACAACATGTATTCAGCAATTCCAATATGTGGATATATAGATTATACGGAAGCAGCGAGCGCGCCACTTGTTTGTTCGATCTTCAAAATTCAGCCGCGTTTTCCTTATACATTAATATCTTCCAGTCCACATGTTTCTTCAAATTCTTTCTCAACGTTGTTTAAATCAGAGTATACAGTCGACTCACTTTTATCTACAATCTCGATAGCATGTGGATGAATCATTTCTTCAAATTCCAATCGTATCAATTATATCTTTTATTGCCTCATGAACTCTCTTTTACGCGGAGCTCTTGTAGTTAGTTGTGTTTTATTATAGTTACATGTGACCACTAAAAAACGGATAATGTTACTTAGACTAGCGCGTACTATGTTGCCGCGTTCTACTACAGAATACTACGAATTAACATTTCGTACACGTATCCTAATTATGTAGTAGCCCCGCTTATGACCTATCTGACGTTATTTGGATGTGCTATGACCCCATCGGATATAACATTGTTTTTTATTTTTGGATGATTTTGCGCAAGAAAATATATTACTTCTTGAAATAAACAATTGCCCACCGCAGATTTACATTTTGACAGAGCTCCATTATGAACTAACAACTGTTTTTCTGGCTGATGTGTCCAAATTTATGCATTTTACCATTTATATAAGACACTAGAAGAACACATATATACTATTTTCGTTACTAAAATTAAGTACATAATATAGGTAAAAGGTTTTCAAAATTGTTTGGGCTTATTGTATGTTACACAAGTTACCTTTATTTTTATTTCAGGGTAATCGGGGGTGAGAGGGTAGCAAGTATGTATGTATATATGCGTAAATGGTATTTCGGACGGATCACTTGCGCATATATTTTACTCTTTCCATTTCACCCCGGTGCAGGTAGCGGTGGCAAAACAATCTCATCCGGGTTAGTTTGATAAACTCATAGGAGACAAAGGAAGACTATTTCGCATGTAGAAAAATTCTGCTTCAATTACATTTTGAATTGTACTTACTTTTCAATGCCACACAAAACTCTTGTATGGAACATTGATTTTTATTCCATTTCGAGAGCTCTATCGAAAACGTTCCATTCTTCGACGAAATCTAAACATTTTCAACGGCGTTTCAGAACAAATGTAACCAGGACAAAACAAACCCTGAACGTAAACAGATAAGCGCGCCTCTTTCATTTATAAATTTCATGCGCGCTCCAGATAAAATAAAAATTTGAAATACTACAATCGCACGGCAAAGAATTGAATTTTCACCCATCCATAAATATTGAAGAGAGAGCTTGAGAGAGACAAATAGAAAACGTACCATTTCGGTATTATCCCTTCGAATAATGGATCCGTCGTTCCCAGTGTAAAACAATTCTATCAGTACAAACAATGCACTTTCGCTTCGAATGGCACGATTCAAATGGTTTCGCGATGGTGTAATTTCTAATACTCCACCACCATATGCATTGCATATGGAGTGCGCGCTCAACGTTCATTAATTAAATGTGGTTATCTGCAAGATTGCAATTGCGGTCGTAAGGCCACAAATATCAATTAAGGATGCATGAACCGCACCATAACTCACATTACACTGTTTCACTTGGCCCAAGAACGATATATATACAATCCGATTGCGGTGTCGCTCCTTCCTTTTCGACCAACTTCATTCTACATCAAGCCGCTCTCTGTTTATATTCGATTTAATATTAGCATTTCACGAGATATGTTTAATACTCTAAATTCACTTACACATTATTGAAAGTGTCGTAATTATTTGAAGCAGTCTAAGATTGGCCAACTTTATTGCCAATAGCACTAACCTCTACCAAAACATATGTTTTTTATACATGCTTCTTATAGATGTCTTAAAACTTGCTAAGTCTTGAAGAACGTGTTGTAAGCCACTATTTATCCAAAAGCCAAAAGGTTTTCCGTCGATGGAACGTTGAATAAAGAATGTTAAGGAGATTTTTGTTTTGTTATAAGAAGTCACTGACGTTGCATATTAGTATGTACTGCATTCAAAGGCTATTACCATAAAGGTTATGTGTTATTTTTTAAAAATCCGCTAGGTCATGAAAAACAAATCATGATTTATTACGATTTCAAGGTTCAAGCGCTCATGAGAGATTTAACCTTCACCTACAATTTATCGATGGTATAAAGTCTTTAAATGCGTTCACTATCGGTAACCTCCACCTCCACTGAAAAAAGTAGTCAATCCTTTTGCGCCGAATCAGCTTTCTAACATTCCAAAAGCAGAACCTGTGAGAATTTGCCATGCAACTTTAACTCTTTTCAAGAACGGCGCATACCAACCTTTTTCTAAAATTGTTGTAGATGCCTAAACGAATTTTCTGTTTTTCGACGTACATACCTACCGAACGAAAGAGTCATTTATGAATCCATAGAGGCGAAGAAATACCAACAATGACAAAGCAGTGGCGAGCTATGAAAAAAGTTCTGTATGCGGTACTCTTTGGAAGTAGCGGTCTAAGCGAGAAGAAAAAAAAAGAAAAGATAATGTTTATTACCACTATGAAATATACACATCACGAAATAAACATTTTTTTAATTCTTTAGGTTACTTTATTTTTGATGTTACATCTTCTCATGTACGGAGGTTCAATACAATCCGTTAAAGTTTAAAGAACCAGAAAGAAAAATTTAGCTAATTGAAGAAGCGTTGACAATTACCAATCTCCACCCTCTCTCTTATTAATGTATTTCAGATTGATTGACAATCGTTGCTTCTTTCGCCAAAACTTTCCATTACATTTAAACAAAGCATCATTTTTTGTCTTTTCTATTGCGTAAATATAGTGCAATGATCGCTTATTTAATGCCACAATTCTGCGCTCGAGTAGCTCAACAATTTCGCTTTATTGGTCATAAATTAATTTCTCTAATCGAATTCTAGGATATGCGTTAAATTACGTTGGATATCAGCCGTTACTGATGAGTGTTTATGATATACGATATAGTAATAATTACAGGGATTATTAATAGGTTCGCAAATACATTTCTAGTTTAAGCAGACTTTATGGATCCGATCGTTCAACTGCGAAAATGAAATAAATGGGCGCATTTATACGCGGTTAGTTTGAAATTATTGCCTCCGTTGGCACCTGTACCTTGTTCTTCGAATGGATGTTTCAGGCCACTAAAACACTTTCTTTTTTTTAAACATTGGAATGAAAAGGATGATTTTTGTGCGAATGGTGGTCCTCCCTATCAATAGATTTACGAAAAATTAATATAGACTAAGAGTTTGTGCAGTATAAGTAAAAGGCTAGGTATTCTGGATAAATATTAATATTTATGATATTATCTTTATGAAAGAAGTATTCAGATATTCAGCGACTTATAATGTGAAAATCGAACATTTCTTTCTGTAAAATTTATTCAATGTTTTTATGATTATGCAAGTATGTATTATTTGGAACTTTAAATTAACGAGGATACCACGATATTTTTACTTGCGTATCAAAATTAACATCGCTGTGGATACGCATATTTAACCGAGAAGTGAACTCTACATTTAAGTAAGAACAAGCGAGAATTGGAAATTTTTGAACGAAAAAAAAATATCCAGTATTTCTACGTAATCTAGATTGATTTGAAACTTTTAAATTGAAAATTTAAAAAATTAAATACGAACAATTCTTAAGAAAATACAAGTTGGAGCAGATTTCGCAGTGTCTTCAAGTTAGGAGTTCGGAAAGAATTTCTTTCGCGACATTTAGTTTGAAAAGAATACCGGAAACTGTTGTCAGTCGGTTTCGGCTTATTTCTTAAACATTCGGAAATGATTTAAATACGATAAGTATAAAATTAAGCCATCAGTAGAATATAGTTTAGGCAACTGTTCAAATTCCATATTTAGCACTGATCCCTTTTTGTCTTTAATTTTAACAGTATGTATTACTTAACTTTTTAAGCGACTTATTGTGCTGTTTCAATTTTTAGCGATCGAATTTCAGTACTTAGCATTTCGTTTCAAAGTACCTGAAGTCTCTTCTTTTAATATAAATTGGATAGTTTAAATTATTAAAATGTTAGATTTTAAATGACGGAGTTAAGTTATTTAGATTTTTATAGAGTTAAAATTTCAATATCATATAATTGAAAATTCGAGGTAATACGGTACAACACGGTAGCGGTACAATAATTTTTTATTTCGTGTTTGTCCTTTTCCAAGAGTTTCATACAATTGCAACCGCTACAAATATTTTCTGCCAAGTATATGCCTACATAAATAACATTTGCGTGAAATGGAAAACATTTTTAAATATTGAAACATATTTCAAGTAGTTTACTGCTTCTAAATGAATATTACGCAAGGTAATTAAAATCAATTCTTAAGTTTTTAATTTGCTTACAGAGCGCTTGGGCTATTCTAATCGTAGGCGACGTCGAAAGATGCAAGGGGTAAATTATCGTAAAGCTCAAAAAATGGCTTTAAATTATTAATTGTGAGATATTTGGTAATTTTAGTCCTTGAATTGGCAAATCTTACGTAAGAATCAGTTTGATGTACTTTATTAAGTTGTATTCTTTATTGTGTCAGTGACGAATGCGACAGACACACTTATAAATAAAGTACCCTATGTGCAGATATATTAAATTTCAGCTCAATGGGAAACGGGATTTTAAAATAATAAATGTAGCTAAAGATTTCTGTGACATCTGAAAGGTTGCAGGAGATTAATAGGTTCTCATTGAATAGTATGCTCGTTCTACAAATACTGTTAAAAGTGATATTTTTAACATGGCTAACTTCACTTAAAAATCCAACATTATAAATTAGCTTGTAAAAAGTAATAATCTATTGATTGATTTATATTAAATGTGCAATTGGCACAATCCCTTGTGCTGAAATACTTGCAGAATATTCCAGGTATTCGCGGTACAAGTTTATATAACTCCCAATTACCGTAAATACTCTTGAACATTTTCCATTTTCCGCCACTAACGGATTGTCGTTATTATCAATATCATCGACAGCCATCTGACAATGGTCTTCACGCCGGAAAACACCAAATACTCCCATAATCGTAGCAACTTTGTACATCAAATATTTCTCATTGGATGCCTCGCTAATAAATTTATTAATTATAATGAGACAAACTACCAACATCATCATCAACACAACACTTTGGAAGGTGGTAGCTGTAATTGAAGTTGTCGTATACATACGAAGATAAAACATGTCTGGATGAGAGTATCTAATCAAAGATATTCTCATCCGAACATGCTAATTTATCATTTTCCTGTCTTGACAGAATTTTTAATTTTTGCGGTCGGTAACCTTTTTCGTTTTAAAAATAAAATGAGTTTATAATATTTGCTAATGTCATAGTTGTTCTTTGCGAGTTTTATCGTTCAAAATTCCGGAAGATTTCCATATTTTGGACTTTCCTTACATTTTCGCCAAATTTACGTGACACATTTTTTCATCTACACTAAGGTATACTCTATAAAGAGAGGTTCTGTCAGTCCGCCACTTCGTAGATATAAAAATGGTAACATTTGAAAGCATTGTCCTTTAATTATTGATATTTCAGTTACTTCCACGTTTTTTGAGGTGTTACTTAAAGAACGAAGTGATAATACCTGCCTTTATATAGTATACCTTAATCTATACCATTCCAAAAATGAATTGCACGCAATTTCGTACTATTGCCTTGACTTGGATGGCAGTAGACTTAAAGTTGCTTTATTAGCAGCTTCAGTGATATCATTTGGTATGTCTTTTCCGAAGTAACTTGCTATGTAAATATTATGCAAATTGTTAGACAATTTTGTTTCACCGTTGTTGATGTTGATGTATGTTGGAATCAGTTGGAATTACCTCATTCTCAATTTTCAATTCATGAAACAAATTATAGAAACCTCTCGATCTAACAGCGTAAGAAACTGTGTGTTGTGGCAAAAATTTAATTTTTAACACTTGTATCGTAAATAACTATTATTATTTAACTTGTAATATTCAAAGAAGTGGTTCTTTTATATATGTGGAATTTGATGAAATGAAGTAACTGAAAAAAATTTTCACAATGCAATGTTTTGCCTGCACAAATTGAGATGATTCTAACTATATAAAAAAAACAACGCATATGCCCATTAAACGTTTTTAAATTGCGACAGTGTATTCCTTAATATCGTGGGATGGCCTGCTTGCTAAAACATAGAAACATAATTGTATACCTCGTTTTTAAAAACAACAATTTACGCAAGAGGTGTTATTTTTTCATGGCGCTTAGAGACCAGGATCTGTATTTTCCAATAAACGAATTTCCCCGTGGGAAATTTAGAAAGCGATTTTAGTTTAGGCACATGCAAGATTGACTCAATAGGGCAAACGTTTAATATTAAAAATTCATAAAACGGTGTAGTTAACATTTGTGGAATAAAAATTCGTTTGAAATGCTTTTATCGCTTTCCCTCTATTAGCTTATATACACAAATATATTATATAGTTTTACTAGTTAGTGATGGTAGCAAATGTATGATGTATTCACAATTTTCAATTCTAACTGGATCTCCTCCACTACGCAAAATTATAATTATAGTACATTATGTAGCGTGCCCTCAGGCATATTTTAAATTCGGAACCGCAAACTAAAAAGTTCCACGTTCAAGTAGCGCGGAGCACTTTACTTCTGAAGTGGCGCTCTACGAGAAATTAAAACAATTAAACTTGAGGAATTTTTATTACACCGAAGTCGCACTAAATTAATTTAAAACACAGAATGGGTTTTACTTTGTCACTTATGAAAATGAACTTATGAAACATAAATTATATAAATAGCACTAATGGAGTTGTCGCCCATTTTCCAGCGGAAGCAAATCAAACATAATTGGTTACGTCGACCTCAATTGTACTGGGATTTCTGAAAACTGGCTCGGCGGTATTACGCGTTATGCACGTGCAGTAAATTTATAACAATTACAATATTTATTTCTCCACTGAAATCTTTAATTTTGTTTCATTCTTGTTATTGTTGACTATTAAAGTTTATATAGAAGATTTCTATAATTGGGCGTAATGGTATAAACATATTTAGACGTTTTTAAGAACACCTTGCCTTGAATTCGACATGTCAAAAGAGTTTTTTGTGGTTTTATTATTAACCTATTTATTTATGTATGTCACTCTTAGAATTTGACTACAAGTAAATGAAACCTAAGATCGAAATCAGAGGTTTAGTAAAACTAAAATATTTTTAGGTGTTTTCTCAGGTACTCAAGGTATTAAAGATTGAAACGCTGTAAAACAAGTTGTTCTTAGTATGCCGATGGGACGAAGTGGCTTCATTTTATATAACAGACATACCAGCAAACTTATGGTACTCAGGTACTTATTCAATGTTTTTTTAATATGACGTGTTTTAAATTTGGAGTCATCTTTAACTTGGTAACAATTTTGTGAAAATAGCACATCACTTAACAAAGACCACTATTCTTTATGCATTACGTACACGAGTCAAGAGCTGACTTTCTTTATTTTTTATTATTTATTTTTATTTTATTTATACAATAGTGAAGTAATTCCGAACACAAAGAAAAAATTACCTTAGCTTATGGTCTTTTGGAAATGAATTTGTCCATGTTGCAAACTGTTACAGTTTTATTTTTGTATTAAGCTGCTACGTACTGTGTCAAAGCATAATCTGCATCTTCATTAATTAAAGCTTCATCTTCATTAATTAAAGCTTCTTAACCGACAGCAATATTATCTTTGTCTTTTGCTTAATCAAATATCAAATTTTAATTCAAACATTCGAAATATGATGATAACGTTTCTGTTCATGTTTGCAGTGTCTGTTGAAAGCATTACTTGTTTATACAAGAATATTGTTAAATAGGTTATTACTTTTAGTACTTTGAAGTGAACAGCCAATACAACATTTTCTCAGTAATAATTACGGCCTTGTTGTTTTTGCTCGTACAGGTTGACTTCTTCATGGAATGCATGACAATGCATGTATAGCTATATTTAGTTTAAGTGTGAAATAGTTTGCAGGTATTAACATTGGTAATTACTAAATTATTATAGGATTATGTATCTATATCCCACTAGCACCTAAGGGGAACGACATTAGTCTTGATTATTGCTAGTTTATTTCTTCGAGCTAGAAAAGCACATCTCTAGCAGTGACAAACCAACTCTTAAGCAGCTCGTGCGCTGCTAATCCTAAGATATCAGTACATAAGTATACCGGTACAGAAGATTTATCACATTCATAAAACATATTAAAATCTTTTGCGTACAAATCATTCACACGGTACTAGCAAAGAGTTCACTGGATATTGTGCATGCAGTTGGAAGGTTCCATAAACTTCTCGTAGAGTATTGAAACGACCCTAGAGTTATTAGCTTCGTTAATATTTAGGCTCTCAATTCGCCACTGGAGCTTAAGGTGGACATTTTTTTTTTATTATAGGTTAAAAGGTGATCAATTTCACCCCAAATTCAACGTGAAGTCAATCGGCCATATTACATACGTAACTCTCACGTTAAAATAATTTAGGGTGAAATCTATTAAACAGAAATAGAAGAAAAGTGTATTTAAGAATTATAGCAACACTTGTGGTAAAATTTTGCAGTAACAGGCACATTAACAAAAAAGAGACATTTATCTTTTAAGCACCCTGTAAATTTGATCATTGATTTTTCTTTTCAGAAACGTTTCCGGAGTAAAACGGCGCCAAATGTGCGCTAATGTGTTTACGTTTCGTTCTCTATCGTACCAGCTGCATCATGTCAAACCATGCTGGCAATCAACTGTTTGGCACGATTGTCATAAGCACCCAACAATAAGATCGAGTTCACTTGATTACTTTATTGTATATATTATATATCATCCAGACCGCCCTACTTTAGATAGGTTCAAATACCAAGCTCTTTACGATAGAATGAACTACGATCTGAACTGGTTCCATATTCTCTAAAAAGACATCGTCTCTTTCTTACTGTTTCACTTTTTAAATTACGAACCCTTTGATTTTTGCGTTCGCGAATCTTTCTTGAGAATTGTTGTGATCCAAGTTCGCAAGGAGCTGTGTTGTTAGCAGGAGGCAGGGATCAATTGCGAATGATGTAATTCAACTGAAAAATAAAACACAAGGAATGTGGCAAAAAGTAACAGACCAACTCTACTATACCTGCTTCGGAGAGAATACATTCTGTTAGTTTAAACAGGTGCACGCAAATGCCATTCAATTGACAATATGAATATCCATTAGTCCGATATATTTGGTTACTGTTTTACATAAAGTAACATCTGAAGCTGTACTACAAATAACGATATTCTAATGTACCTAGAGTACCCCATTGCAAAATCGAATACCACAACGGAACATCAGAAATGGCTAATTTATGTTGTTTAAATTGTAATTTACGCCCTCGAACCACTTGTCGAAACAATCTGACCCTCCAAGAACAGCTAATTGCTATTTTCGCATGCATTCAGGGGCGATCTAGATCTTGAGGGTGTGCGTTCGCTCTTCACCTACTCTAATCATAAATAATCATGCATCTAGTTCTACACGACAGTAATATTATATAAACGGATATTAATAAAAATTCGTATAAAAGGGTTGGAAGTGTTTTGTTTGAATGTACATGAATTCGTGAAAATACACTTTATTTTAAGCTAATAAATGTTCACGCTCCATACAGAATGTTTAGGATATATAAATATCGATTAATAACTCGGGTAAAATTGCGTGTATACAAATTAATGAATGTGGAACCAAGCCGATAATGCGATTACGGGGAGATTACATTTTAGTTTTAAAAGCGCGAACAACTCTATTATTTACAGGTAAAATATAGATAGTGTCATAATTGAAATCGAAAGTGCGTGCATTTTTAGTGCTACGGTGACTTCAAAGCTAAAGTAATAGATGGCGGAGGCGCCGGAAAGTTTAATTAAATGAAGTGATCCATGTAATAACGGCGAAAAAAAATGCTAAGGTGTGTTGCGGTATACTTGTGTGGACTTATTCGTGTAATGTGGTAACACGTCATAATTTCATCAGCTAATTTTTTCAGTCGCGCGTTAGGAAAATTGAAATATATTACAGGAACACAAGGTGACGTAGACTGCTCATTGGCTGTTAGATTTAGATAAATATAAGAACTTATTTATGAATCTGTAGTATTTCGTAAATCAGGTGCTTCGGACTAGTTCAGGATGCATTGCGTTTTAGAACAGTTACCAACAGGACCCCATAGTTTCAATAGATGCAGTTAGTAGTAATAAATTAATGATAAATAAGGAAGCAGTCCTACCTCCAAGTAATTAAGAGTCTGGAAACGCTGCAAATCCCAAGAAAACTGCTAAGACTAAGTCAACACTGTCTAGCCTACACAGATGATATAGTACCGATTACTACAAGGAAAAAAAAGAACTAATGGATCAAACCAAACAACTAATAACTGCAGCTAGAAAGAAAGAACTACACATAAACATAGCCAAATGTCATGTCATATGTTATATAAAGTTAAAGGTAAGCCATAAAAGAGAATATGAAGAAGGACTACAAGTTAAAATTAACCAAGGGAAAACATGGAATTTAAAGAAATAGACAGCTAGAAAAGCAGCCGATGTGCTAGCAGATCATATAATATATTGAAGCCGCTTTCTACAAAAACAAAAATAAGAATATAAAAAGCTGTCCTAAAGCCAACGATTCGGAAACATGGGCGACGAACAGAGAAGGACAAAAATAGAATCATGGGAGGAAAAAGTTTTTGGAGCGAGACGAAGTGAAGTAATATGAATGAAAAATGAATGCATAAATATTTAATGGACCAAAGATCAGTGATGTGGTTAAGGCGATTATAACGGGTAGAGCATTTAGAAAAAATGAAAGGGGAAAGAATGGTGGGAACAATAGGTTCGAGAGAATCGAAAGGAAAAGGAAGATGATTTAAAGGAGAAACAGGTGAATTAGAGATTTAAAGGGAGCAATGGAAACACACCTATGGACCTAAAACGCTTATTTAAAGCTTACATACGTATGCATCTTCTTAGTTGACATTTAGTAGTTCATACAAACTCTTACATCAGCCAGCCTGCTACAATGTCTTTATTGTGGACAATAGTTTGAACTAGTTGCTACTTTTATACTATTGCTTCTTTGATTATTGTTCCTGTTGCTTTCAAATAAATCATTCTTTTAAGTCGTGAGTACTAACGTTTCGTTCGCGTCACCCTATACCAGATCTCATACATCAATCTGTAATCTAATGTTTTGGAGTGGTTCAGGATTAATTTTGCTATTGAAGAGTTATTAATAGTTAACAATAGAGAGATACAATTGAAGCGGTGTTACTACAAGCACTAATTAAATCTCTCAACCAAAGCAGATACGCGGTTGTACTGTAGTAGGTGAGAGAACGCTTGAATAGGGAAGTTTTATGGAGAGACGGCGAAATTAGACCACTATATTATGTATGTGCATTGCACCGGTACCAAACCTTATTGCATGTAGGGGAGAATTTTATCTAAAATTGTATCATAAAATAAACACAGAGATTGTAATTCTGGTTCCGCTCTCATATTCAACCACCCAATCGCCTTAAATTGTTGCGTAACGTGATCAAACTGTATATGAATCCTACGCAAGAATTTTCTCTCTTGTATACGATACTCAGAACACAGTCAATTGATTCGTGGTATATTGCAGAACAATACATAAATCTAGACGGGACATAATCTAAGTATATCTTTACTAAGGACAGAGCTGTATGAGAACATATACTTGAGTTAGTTGAAAGTTTACGGTAGTTTTTAATCTGGTATTGGTATCTAAAGCAAGCCTCAAGTTCCTCCCGCAATCAACAACCGGTGCGTCGTACAATTGGACACTATTCTTCAAGCTATTGTAAAATTTTAAGTGGGTCAAGATTAATACCTGAGACTTTAGTGGGTTGATTATAAGTCACCGCTAGACGCATATCCTGTATAAAGCTCCAAGTCCGCAATATCTAGCCAATATATTCGAAGAATGGATAGGCTTAGGTGTTGTCTGCATACATGTGAACGTAAGAAAAATTTAAACACTAAATATCACATGTATGCAGACTAAATAATAGTGGTCCGATAATGGAGCCCGCAGGTCAACCTCAAAGATTAAAAAGCTACTGGGTTGAGTTAAAGAGTTTGCTAACGACCATAACGAAGCTTCTCACCAAGTTCACTGCCTTTACGCTGAAACCAGGTGCATGTAGCACATGAGCCAAGATCTCGTGGTTGATGGTATCAGACACCTCTTGCAACGGAAGATTTAAGAAATCTGGGTATTTGGACCTCTTCCATCCAATAAGTACAGAACTTTGGTATAATATAGTTTCGTATACATTAGCATGAACGGGACTCACTAACATGAATATTTGATAAGAAAAAGTTGGCTTTAGGAATACATTAAACTTGTTATTATTTACAATGGCAATATTTACAATAACATCCTGTTCAATATAACAATATAAGGAGTAGTACCCAAAGCATTGAATAAAGAAGAATCAAGTTAAATACTTACAATTAGAAGAAATGTTACCATCCAGATAAAAGTATTTTTTACGTGTAAACGTTAATGTTGTATTTGTGATATATTGTATATAATCGATGTGCGATTACAATATCTCACAAATAAGACATTAAACATTAAAATACATACCTACTTTTGATGAAATTCTAACCGTTACTAATTAATTTGATTACGTTGGTTTGTGGATGATTTCGGAAGTAAAATTGTAGCTCTGCATTATTAAAGGCAATTAAGTAAGAAACGTCTCAAAATCGACCCGAACCCTTCATAACTTTCCCTCGGGCAAAACCGAAGGTATCAGAGAAAGTATCAAAGTGCAAATAACAGGAAGAATGAGTAATTATTTAACTACACCATTCAATAATGTAATTGTATTCGAGCGAATTTGTTTCCTTGAAATTTATTAGTTCTGTGGGTGAACTTATGTTCCCGTTGGGATAGTAACCTTCACTGGGTAACTTATTTATTAATACGATCGCTGAATAAAATAAAGAGAATTATTTGGGACTAAAATCGGTAAAATACGGTGTCCATTCGATTGGAAATTACCCAGGTAAAGTGCCTCTCATCGCTACAAGCTAACACGACTCTAGAAAGTTATTTAGCAATTACGACTCGGCATCGGGGAAAGTTTTCATTTTCGAAAGCTATTAGACAAGAAAGCCAGATCAATTGCGGTTTCCTGTTCGTGGTGAACTTTGATGAATCTAGTACGTTTGACTTATTTTACGTAATGGGCATATCTTGTACATTATATAAAGTTTTGTTGAGGGTTTGAGGAAATTTCATAACATTTTTTATTTTCCTACAAGTACCGACGCTTTTGGTGAATGGAATTTCAACCAACATTTTATACTCAGCAAAATCTAACGGAACTTTAGCTGAAGGGAGAATATCTTCCTCTGTCCTACAGCATCTTATCCGTTTTCTAAGTTGTAATCGGCATCATCCCTTCAGAACCACTCAACCAGATAGAATATTTTCCGTAACTTAGCAAATGACACTGTGATCACCTTAGCTAAAGTGTGGTGTAAATTACTTCGTAGCTGATTCTGAACATTCTTGAAACGTGCTAAATATTACAAGTGAGATGTTATATTGCATGAATTTTTTATACTCGAATTATGTGATTGTCAAGCAATGCAATATAAATATTCGTGGTAGGCATAAAGTACAAAGTCGAATTATGTGCGGCCAGGAAATGCTGGAAAATCATGAATATAAATCATGTAATTTAACTTACTTTCATCTGTCCAATATCTCAATTCGTACTGGCATTTTTCTATCTGCTTTAAAAGCCACTGTAGTTAATCCCTTATTCAAAGGTGGATAGCATAACGGAATCAACAATTATTTAGTTTTTCTCCAATATCATCATTAGCAAAACTTTTTGAAACAATCAATAAAATTTCTAGGATTATTTTCAACGTTCTCAGGCCTTTTCTCCAAACCAACTGTCACAGCTCAATCACCCCTAATCAAATAATCTCCTCATTGTTGCTAATATGGGCAAATGCATTCTGACATGCGTGTTAGGCAAATGGATGGTTAGAGAAAAATCGTGTTGCTCCTACTTGAATGCACACATGAAAATCGGTGTCAGTTTAATTTTTTCACGTAATTGTTAAGAACATATTATGAGAAATGGTGCTTTGGTGCGTATAAAAAGCTGGGCAACCTTCTGCCTTCTAGAATTGAACATAATGATGCAACCCTTAGTTCAGTGTCGGTAAATCGTTAAAAGTTCGGTTTTTCTTGGTCTCTCCAATATAATTAAATTTAATTAATGAAACATCTTTGTTGACTCCGGTAAGTTTTAAACCTACCGCGCCCGTTTGCTGGACAGACGCCCTAACTTCTTAATTCCGTATCGTAAGGTATCGTAGGTGATTGCTTTCCATGAACTCTGTGTTGTAGTTAAGAAATTACGTAAGATAGACTAAAATAAACTTTACTAAAAACACTGAAAACCTCATAAAGTATCTATAGAAATATCGAGAAAGCAATGCTCCTGAAGACTACATAATACTATTACCAGGAAATTAATACAGCCTAGCGCTCTGGTAGTTCAACTACATAAACGAAACCTTTAAGTATGCAATCTGCACGCTAGTCCTCTTTCTAATTTAAAAAGAAATACATGATTTTCGATAATATTGACCACTAAAATTTCAAAAAGGTACTTCCATTATTTCCAGATACTCTTTTAATAGGCCATCTAAATGACCATGTATACTAATCTAACTACTAATTGACGCATTAAAGGATATAAGAGAATGTCCTTAAAACACTAAAATTACGTCCTTTACAAACTACTTCCCTATAAATATATTTGTATAAGAACACATCCAAAATGGTAATTTGAAAGTACGAAGTGCAGCAAAAGTTCAGAAACCCAGTCTTGATGAAACATTAAAATTTTCAACAAGATTTAAATATTTAATGCACCTCGCAGCTCAACAGCGCCATGTACATATACATAAATACAGCAAACGACGTAAATATTTACGAACTTAATTTTGCAAATGGAAAACAGATTACACGTCCTCACTGCATTTCACATCTGCTGTGGAAGAACATAACTATTCGGGTTAACGTTTTTCGTAGGCTTAGGTACCCTTCGAAATAGTTTATTTGACTTCTGACACGGAGAAGAAGCTTAACGGAAACTTTGTTGGTACCGTCAACTTGTTAAACGCATTCAAGACGTGTTCAAAAAACAAATCCTTTACAAGTTTACACGAACAACAGTCGGCAAACAGAAAAAGGGTAGTAGCAGGGAACACACAAACTTCCTAACGTGAGCGACTTAATAATTTGTTCGTGCCGTTTTATTTTCGCTGACTGGCGAATTTCTAAAACCGCCGCTGTTTTTCCGAACTAGCGGCTAGACAATGCGGCTTAATGGAATACGTTAAAGCGTAACGCTAGAGTTTCAGCTAGTATTTCAGCTAAAATTTGTACTGCTTGCGCTATGTAATGCATTAGTAAAACTGTTTATCGTTGTAGTCGGTTTATTTTATTTCGACTATATTCAAGTAGTTGAATATATGAGTAGGTTAGACTTGGAGTTCAGAAGTTGGAAGATATTCTCGGATTTATAATTATAATTGAGTTTAATTAGTAACTAACTTCGTCAACACTAAATTATAATATTCAGTTTCTCTTCTGAGTTAATAATCTTAACCGGACTGACAAGATTCAAGATTATTAGAAGTGTTCTGAAAGTTGTATCTAAAGAATTTTAGTTAGATTCGGTAAAGGGCTAATGAGGCGCAGGTCACAAAAATCTTCAACCTTTTTCCTGAGAAAGAAATAGTATTACTATCGTTTCCACGAATAAGGAAATGTATTGCTCTCGCTACAGCAATCGAAAATATGACTGAAGTGAAGAGGCAGAGGAAAGAAGAAACACTTAATCATTCTTAGCTAATACTTATACCGTCATCTACAGCCACATTACTTTTGATGCTTAATAGATATACAGTTGAAAACACTATTAGGATTAAGAAATTGAAGGATTGATGAATTTTAGACGGCTATTAGAAATTTTAAACGAGAACTAACCTGATATAGCAATAGTCCAACAATTAAACAGTATGTTTATATGATTCTTGCTGAAACTCAGCTTTTTCTAACCATCAGACGTGACTCAAACTTCGAGATACAAATAGAATTAGAAGATAAACACTTTGAAATTGGAAACAACCAAACACGGGTTACGTAGATGATTATTTGAGTCAGAAATTTAATTGGCGTCGCTTTACTGCTTCATTTAACCGCGGAAGCGATTGTTCTGGCTGCACCAAATTTTGATAATTTTATTCCTCCAAAAACACTTTGTCCACGGAACACAAATGAAAACAGTTATTTTTATAAACAGCGTCATGCAAACGATACAAAGACGCAATTGAAGTCTAATTTTATTGAATCGAATGACATTTAACACCGCCGTCAACTACACAATATAAAATTTTGCGGACAAACTGGATCATTATTTCGATCAACGATATTTAATTTACGAAACTACGACTGAAACTATTCTGGGGATTGTTGTAAGAGAAGATTACATTAAACCGGAAGATTTAGAATGTGAGGGGAATTAAACAGATTACAAGCTATTTATCCGCTCCACCACTACAGTCGTTAACTGGACTTATAATATAATCTCCTAACTCCTGCACCACCTAGGTCGTAGGAAACAAATAGAGTTGTAGCTTCTGAAAACAAGCTCACAGCCGGCAGAGAGATCCTAGGCGTAAGCGAGTGGACATACTGTACTCACTATGCGTACCACTAGTGACAGCTAACTTCGATGTTGCGAACGAAAACACTATAACATATACTGTGATATTAAGTTAAATTCAAGAAGTTGACTTCTAATTTAGTTTGAGAACTGGCTGTGGTAATATACAAGTGGTTTGTAGACTCGTCCATTTCTTTTGTTTTAGTACTAAAAGTTTCAAATTTTCCCGATAATATCATTTAATTGCAAAAGCTCGCAACGATTAGAGTTGCGTACATCGATCCCAAAGCCACCGCTACGATTATTACGATATTTTTTGAAAAAATTATAGTCGTTAATACAAAGTAACTCATCAGTTATTCCTTCATCGAACGACGTCTCCGACAAACATCGGGATGTATATCTTGTTCACATCAATAAAGGAAATCCATTAATTGTGTAAAGCCAGAAACTGTATTGATAGAACTACCGAAGCATTGATTATTAATCATTAACATCAGTAATCTAAATGCATTTCAATGTAATACATTAATAGTCATGTGTTATATGCTATATACACATTATAAAGCCATCCCGATAATCGGATAATTATTATGAATTACGATCAACTAATTGATTATATGCATATACCTTAGGACAATGATTGATCGTGTACATCAGATTTAGATGCGTAATAATGACAATAACTGCTAAATACAAACGGTACGCCCCCCGCCCCTCTCTTCTCGCAACCCGTTTCATCGGCAACAACGCTAATAAATAGGAAATCGAACCCCCCTTTCTAACACATTATCCCGGAAACGCGTTCAACATCGAAAATCCATTTAAGTACCTAAAACTGTGACATTAAAATGGATGAATTTTAAAAGCATTCGAAGTTTTACGAAGTTTTCGCCTCTTTCGACATTTTTTTTCCGCTCGGCTCGCGCTTATTCTTCTCTCACCAATCAGCGAAACGTAGGTGACTTATTCAGGCGTAGAATCTGCGCGCACATCAAAGGAAAAACAACAAAATTCACAGGAGTGAGCTAAAACGATAAATAAACAGGATTGCCGCCTCGTACTTCGCGCAAGTTTTACAAAGTACCGTGGATAAAGAAAGGGGAGCTTATACATAAGAAAAAAATATGTCAAACACCCTGTCGTCAATCTAATCATACGTTTCTTGGGAAGAAATACTAAAATCAAAGCTTACTTATACAGGCGGAATACACGACAACTTCTGAAAGGAGTTAGTTTTGAACTTAGTGTAGAAAAAGTAGAAATTTACAATTGTTGTAATTGATTGAAGCGAGAATGTTTCTCCGCAGAGCTTAAAGAGGGTTTCAAAAGAGTTTTCTGGAAAGATCGTAAATAAAACAAATTAATAAAAGTTTTTTGATTAACACTTCAAGGAGCAAAATACTGGGCTTATTTCTTTTTATATTTTGCTTTCGATTTTGAAACAAAGAATGTTGTATTGATTGGTAAGTTCGATACATATAACCTCACCTTTCGTGATACTTTTTCGAGCAACCAACTATCACTAACCAACAATCAACTGTTTGGGTATTCTTGGATAAATCCAACAAAAGTTGTTCGTTCACGAAATACTTCCAAGAAAATGATTGCTTGTTTCATTCGTTGAACTGGATATGCCGTAAACGTCGATGATGTCGCCTCATGCTTCTTCATGACAATGCCTGCTCACACACAGCATGTCTAACAATTGATTATTTGTAGGAAAAAACACAGAATTAGTATCTCATTGCTCGTATCCACCTGATTTATCGCCTAATGAGTTCCCCTTTTGTTCAGAACAAAAAAATGTTTATAAAAGTCAAGATGCAAGCTTACCGTATTTTGCAGAAACGTAGTGTTTTAGCAGCACTGCTATTGACAACGATGAGCTAAATTCAGAATACCAACGTTATGTATGAGGAATTTAATTAATTACTAAATTCATTTCATATTATTTATTATATTATTATATGATATATCATATTATCATGATATGATATATCATATATGTCGTCATATATCGTATCATATATATCGTACGTATATGCATACGTATACAGGTTGTTTGTCTATCTCAAGTTAAATCGTTCTCCCTATCCACGCCTGTAGAAGATACAAAGCTATCAAATATTATGTAACATAAAATATCCGGTCACAGAGTAAAGTAATCATAATATTTTGCGACGTGTGAACTGTTGAGAAGAAATATCACGGTGAGCATCGCAATAGGCTCCAGCGAAATAAAATCAAAAACTCACAGGACGAGCGAAGTAGAGGGACGGGTTAGCACAAGGGGAAATGGGCGACCGACGGAACAGACGATGCGGGGATGGAAATATTCTGTTGAACGCTAAAGCTATAAAGTGATGATTGCGGTAGATTTCGTAGAATGGAAGCGGTACACATTCTATACACCCTACCGTTTTGTTTCAGATACAGATTTTCGGCTTCAACTCACAGTTGTATTCCAACTTCTCGGAGGCTCTGCACAAAGCCCAAGGGATTGTAGTTATATCATTGCTCCTTCAGGTACGTTACATTTTTTATTTTATCCGATTATCTCCGTTACTTCGTTTATCGTTTGAACGATTCGCAGAGCCGACATACGGCGAGCCAAATCTTCGCCGTGTTTCTCCGCTATTAAAAATACGATGTTATATTATCTTGGTCGCTAAATTGCTATTTTAAATCTTTTCAATTCTGAGGAAAATACGAAGACGTAATTTAGAAAAGACCACGTAATCTATCAAAATTATATCATTCAAGATTAGGAAATAAATCATTCTACAGTATTTTATAATAGTATTAATAATACTTATTTAGACACGAACAAACAAAATGTAAGTACGTCAAGACACAATATATAAACTTAACATTCAAAATAATATTGAACGGAATAGCAGCTAATACTTAACAAACATTCTTTGGCGTTAGACTTGAGTTTACAGTAGTTGGCGATACTTTTAAGTATTGTAGGCGATTTGTTAAAGAATTTAACCTATAAACAACAATTGTTTTTAAAAACAGTTCGTCCTATCTTGAGGTGGTAGTAAATAATCAAAATGACGAATCATATAATTATGAGAAACATTAACAACGAATTCCAATCGATGTTTATAGAAAAAACAGATAACTTCGTCTATAAAAAATGAAGAATTCCCTGGACTTAAAGCCATTCCTATAGTATTCACGCCAGTTGAAGTCACACATTGAACGAATTATTCGAATATATTATTTTTCGAAGATAAATATGCGGCTAAAAGTGCAGGTAAGACTTCACTGAATTCTTTCGCGCATCATTCCGGAGTAGAACTAGAAGATTCTGTAAATTATATATTGCATCATAGCAACTCTGTATTACCTTTTTACTGAGTTCGTTAACATGAATCTTCTATTTCAATAAATAATCAATAAAGATACTCAAAATTTTTATTGAGCGATCAAAAATTCTGTTTTAACCGAATTCACTATTAAACGATTGCAAGACATCCTGGTTTTGATTTAACAATAATAATAATAATAGTGATTGTCTTCCAGCATAGGTATATCTAAGAAATAACTAATTCATATTTGGAAAATCAATGGGCGGAGTTTAGAAATAAAGTGCATTATGCACATCTGCTTTAAACCCAATCCAACAATTTACAAACTAATGCATAACATAAACAGCGAATACCAAGCACAAGCATAGGTAGCTGCACACTATCATACATTTCCCAACATCCATTGCACAGATAAACTCAGCAAACGAGATTTTGTGGACCGTCGAAAAGCAAGCATGGGCAGTGATTTACATTCATTAGGAATACCGTTATAGACCATAACAATATTGTAGGTAAAGCTACGTTCGAAGAAGATAGTTCTGGCGATAGGATGTGTCAACAATACCTTATTGCTAGTGTTTGTATGGTGAATTTCGCTGTAAGGTAGCATTAGCTTTAAAACACAAATCATGAGGACAGGTTGCTTTAATAATAACATTTATGTCGTCTGCATACAATTACAGAACACTAAATTTTTTACTAGATACAGATAAGTCAAGTTTTTGAAATACTATGTAATATAAATAATGATAGCAAGGACTATGGCGTGTATGGTAAAAACATAAAAGTATCCGTAACCATACCACAGAAGTTTAGTTAATTAATCCGGGACAGCCGTTTCGAGGATACGAATGATCTACATTCTCAACCGGTGACCGAATGATGTGAGAAACCTCTACAACTAACATGCTTGCTCTATCCCTACATTCCTGAAAAAAATATTATTTGACCGCCTACATTCCTTAAAACTAAATCGTGCGGAAAACTACATACGGACAAATAGACGGAAGGGTCTCTTATTATTGCACCCCGAGACATAAAACATGTACAAGGTTTACTCCAATAAATCGAATAGAACTGAGTACGACAGCCGTCCGTTCTCTCTGTTCATCAGATGTATGTTGCTTTCTAAGTAAACCATCTGGTACGCGTCTAATTCCCGAGGTGAATCTACCGGAGCGATAGCACCTGATATGTTCCTTAAATCTGGTCCCTATCGCTCTTTTCGTTTTTACCAATATAGGCTTTATTACAGTCACTGCATGCAAGCTTACAAATTCCCGACCTTTTTTTATTTTCGGTTTACCTTTCGGATTGCCAAGAAGGTTTTAAAGTGCGTTATGCCACGTTCATATCTTGACCCTTCAGAATTTTGTCAATGCCTTTCGATATGCTGTGAAAGAAGAGTCTCACGAATTTCTTACCGTTAGTTTCTACCGGGATTAAGGTCGCGGAATTTCTTACGTAATGCCTATGTTGGACTCTCTTAAGCATGCTTAATCTAAGGCTTCAAATTAGTGTTATTTAATTAATAAATTTTTCTCATGTCCGGGAACATACGTATGCGTAGTAGTCAACCAATATACCAATGTTGAAACAATAAACTGAAAGCCAGTTTTCTTATTTAGTGTTTAAGTAACATAGAAATACCACGTGCAGTCATTTTGTACTATCAATGAAAGTCCTAAATAAAGATGCGTAAGTTTACTTAGAATATGCCAAAGTGAATATATGTAATCAACATAAAAACAGATACACACCCCTTTGTACATAGAGTGAGAGGTTGGGTCACGCTCCTTAAGCATTGATTCCAGCAAGTTTAATATATTTCGGTAGTCCTTTACAGATGCTAAGCGCTTGTATGTATCGATAATTTTTATGAACATCTAATAGGAAATAAATAAGGAAAAACTGAGAAAACACTGATTTTCAAATATTGGTTTTGCGAATATCGGTCGCGGAATGGGTTCAAACGAAACAAAAACTTATACTTATATCGTATACTACAGTTACACCTAGATGAGTGCAATACCCTTTCTGGTTATTGAAAAGTTCTTGGATATATACAAAAAAATTTAATCATAGTGATGATGTTACCTTAGAAAAAGATGCCATTAACATCTAACAAGGTGTGTGATTTAAAATTATTTCGTTGCCTTTTATTAGCGAAAATTTCATTCATTAGCTTTTCCTAATTAGCAATTGCTCTCAATTTTCGATGAATTTTTCTTGTCAAAGTAATTCCGTAATTCGACGACGGGCTGAAGATACGTTTTATTGAATAAATATAGCGTTACGTTCGCGTTTTACTCGTGACAGAGAATTCTAGCATCTATTTCGAAACACTTACCTGATTTAACAATTCAATTTTCCAAATGAATTCAAGTTTTGTTCAGTTTAATCAATACGTTTACATTGTGTTGGTACTACTATGAAACGTACGCTACCCAATTCGATGCTTTATCTCACTCTCTGCCTGTGTCTATCCTGTATTACATACGAATGAATAATTTATAACGATGTTCATACACAACTAACAATACAGAATCTAATAATTACTAGCAATGGTTGATATACCTTCCCATTACGATGACAGCGTGTAAATACTACTGTGAATAACATGTCTAATAACTACATTGGATAGTTGCTACGGACACAACTTTTTAATTAAGCAAAATGTTACATACACATATAAACTGAAATTGCAGTTCTATTTGGGAAATATATGATTATAACCAAAAAAAGAAAGTTTACAAACACCTCCCCTCAAACATGCCACCCTATTACTAGAGTCCGTCTAGAAAGTATCCGGAATTTATTATTTTTCTTAATTTTAATATATTTCTTTTTTGTTACATCCTAAGACAAAAGTAATGCATTAAGTAGGTTGTGCCGACTGTAGGCCATGGTAAAAATCATATAACAACACCAGCTGTCAAATATTGCTGTTTATCAACAGGCTTAATATTTGTGAAATAATGTCGCAAGTAGAAAGAAGAAAGTTGGTGGAATATTTATATAGAAAAGGTGTTGAAAACGTTAAAAAATTAGGGCAATTGACTGAACTCGGAAAAAGTGCAGTATATGAGACAATAAAGAGGATAAAAAATAGGCGAGATATGAGCCATGGACCAATTTCTGGAAAACCGCGTAAGATTAGCGGAAATAATCTAAACGCTTTAGTGACTTTAGGACGACAAAACTCGCGCGTAGGGTTTCGAAAACTAGCTAACAGATTTGGAAATCAAGGTCAAATAAGAGTGTGTCCAGAAACTGTCCGCATTTCACTTAGAAGACAGGGTTACTTATTAGGGAAACCAAAAAAAATCCCTGCAATGACACCTCTACAAAAGCAACGAAGAATAGATTTTTGCCAACGATTTCGAGACGATAATTTTAGTGATGTTTTTATATCTGACAAAAGTTGTTTTCAGCTTGGTGCAAATAATTTAAAAATCCTATCACGAGAAAATGTTCCCGTTCAAATTTCCAAATTTCCCACAAAAATAATGGTTTGGGGAGCAATCTCTCAGCGTGCTGCTACACCTCTCTGTATAATTGATGGCACTGTTAATAGTGCAAAGTATTGTGAAATTCTTAATGGCTTTCTTGTTGAAACGGCTCGTGCTTTATATCCCGAAGGATAATGCAAGATGCCACACTTCTGAATACACTAAAGCTTGGATGCTAGAACAAAACTTGGCAACAATTCCATGGCTAGCAGCTTTCCCAGATCTTAGTCCCATCGAAAACATATGGGGACTAATGAAAATTGAAGTAGCACCACGAAATAAAGAAGATTTGATTCGGTCAGTTTTACAAACCTGGACCACTATTACCGAAAAGTATAGAGTTGACCTCGTTTCGGGATTACCTGAACGTTTAGTTAAGTGTTTACAGTTAAATGGAAATTGTATTAGTAAATGAGATAAATTATTTGTTGTGATTTTATTATGCAAGTAATAAAAATATATACCGTCAAATTATAGCTGTGCTTTTTGGTTTCCGGATACTTTCTAGACGGACTATATTATTAAGGTTCTATTGAGGGAAGCCATGGCATTAATAACTTTGGTCACTGGTACCCGAGTGGATCTATTGTAACAATACCCCATGTAGAATAGTTCAAGGCTTTTGATGAATCTCAATAGTATCCTCGGTTCTTCTTCCTGCAATTCTGTACGTATTAACGTCTTATTGAGTCGTTTTTGAGTAAGGGCAATACATTTGCATAAAATGTGCCCGATCTTCCTACCGCAGAGGGCAGAATTGATTTGATATATCGTTGCTAAATGATGAGCACTGTTTATGTTATCTCCGGTGAACCTGATGTGTATGCTTTTACTAATTTTGTTTCTATTTCCTAATTTCCTATTTTAAATGTCGACCTTTACCAAATTCATCACTGACAGAGGCACGACTACGACGAAATTCTGCAAAGCACTTATAAACTATTTCCTGATAGTGCTTCATTACCAAAAGTTGACGGAAGCGATTCGGGACATTACTATTATGTCAGGCCAGTATTAAAATCGTGCAAAACCATGTAAGGAGAACCATCACGTGAAATTTCTTTTTTTTTTCACAAAATTTCTTTCCTTACATGCTCACTGCAAACAAATTTCTCGGCCGATTTCTGTGCTGTCACTGCTTCAACAATAACAAATGTCATAGCACCAGGTAATGGTTGGTTGTAAAAGCTGACAACGCTATCCTCCTAACTTCCCAAATCTTTCGGATATTGTTTCTAATTAATTTGGTGAATTTAACTTCACATTCGGGACTAAATTTGAACGAGATAAGTTAGCCCATTCTGTTTAGAAATAAACAAACAAAAACGCCGAAGTATCTAGTAAATATAGCAATTTATAGTTCTTATAAGTTACAAATTATAGCTGCCGTAGCGTGAATTTATAAGATACACCTGGATTTTATGTTTTATTCCAAGCTCTTACACATGTCGATAATCTAACTAGCATGAAATGAGAATCACCTTGAAGTTAACGATCCATGTGAACGTCTTGGATACTTTTGCATTTGAAGTGTCTTAATTTCCTGCCACAGTTAGTATGTTATAAGCGATTTGAACCGTATACTGAACAGAAATGCTTATACATATTTATAAGCTATATTAAAAAAATCTCTTCTGCAAGAAAAAATAAGCATCAGTAAGGCAAAAGCATAAATATTTTAAGTATCTAAAATGCATACCGTTAGCTCGAAGCTAAACTCGACTGACTCACCTGTACCTTTTATACGCGAAAGTAGGTATAATATGCAATACATTCACGTAGGTGCTCTCTAACTTATACCGAAGAGGAAGAAGGTAATGCGAAACACGATTATTGTTAAATGTAGTTAGTAGTGAGGAGAAAATTTGCATGATTACTCGACGGCTTAAGGAGCATTTTAAAAGTTAGACTACAATGTAATTTGCATAACAGGTAAGGAATTTCTGCTAGAACCACTTTCGTTTATGTCTCTCTAGTTACTTCAAGTCCGGAGATATGGCAAATTGTATCGTAAGTTTATGGCGATTTTTGGTCGAAAGTGGATTACGAATTGGGGCATACATATTTACTACGCTTTTAAGGTGGAAGATGGGACGAGAGCTGGGGATGCTTTAAAAGCCCTTGCATATTTATGAACATTTTAGGTTTTTTTTCTCTAGTACTCCGCTCAACCTTCCAGCTCGATCATAATTAAACAATGAAGATGTCTACATGTTTCTTACACATAGTACGAACACATGCCTATTCTCTTCTTTAACATTTTAAACGGTAAATGATATTTAATAATAAAAAACATAAATACGGTAATAATAACATTAGGACCCACAGGACCATCATTCTGAATTAAAATAGACACCGCATTATACACATAAAAACGTATATTTAGCTGAAAATTGCCAATATACTCGATTCAAAATTATCCATTATTTTGAAACCCCTATCTTCAACACAAATATACAGGTTTAGGATAAAATGTGGAACCAAAAATCTTTAAAACGAGAACGATGATATTAATGAAATGTACCAGGTAAGTGTAATTGCGCAAAATGCATTTGCGCAATTCAAATCCGTACTGATTTTAGTATCATTATCGGTAAGAAATGGAAAGATAAAGCACTTCACATCTAATGAACAATTAATTTTATTTACTGTAAATTAACGATTAAGTGCTCCGTTCTAGAAACTACGCATTCAACTTTTGAAAATGTTGAGTATGGCGATTAACAGTCCCATTTAATCAAAAAAGTTGTCTCGTCAGAAAATATCACATTAGTTGCGCCTACATTACTGATTTCCATAACCATTGCACAAAACTCCAGTCATCAGTCAAATTCATTATCTGACAATTGCTTGAATCAAATGTATTTTATAGGAATGGTAATTTTCTCCTTGCCAACAAAAAAAAAAATGTCGAACAGAATCAATACAACGGAACAAACCACCAAAGAAGGCAAAAAATAAATAAATAGGATTAAACACACTCAGCTGTGATAATTAAAAGATAAATTTAGTCTCACCATCTTCTTAAAGTACCCATTGCATCTTTCGTTTACATACATTATTAACACGTGAATGAAATGAAATTCCATATAATGACATACATTACCCATACTAATTTCCTTACCAATGGAAAAGGCAAAGAAGTTGACAGAACAATTTCTACCAATGTGCAGCAACAGATACTGCCTTTTATGTCGTTTAATTTTTAATACATTGATTTCCATACAACTTTTTCGATATAATCTTCAAATCATCCGGCTCTATCGTTTTAACAATTTGGGCATAATTTACTAGATCAATTAAAGGATTTACAAGGATCAATTAAAGGAAAAGTTCTTAAATGTTAACTCTTACGCAATAAAAGGATTAGCTTAGAGGTCTTGGAATCCACTTTCGCGAGGAATTCAATAGTTTCAACAGAAGCTTTACGTACTTTCCTAATTGCCAATTATTTTAGCGTATGTGGGTAGAGTGTTAATACTTGATATTTTAATATAGTTTTTATTTTACAGCTCGGTGACTTATCCAATCCCGAACTAAGGATATTAACCGATCAGCTGGATAAAATAAAGTACGGAGGTATGTATAAAGATAATATTAATACAATATCCACTACCCACCCCTGCTATAGGCAAAGAAAATCGTCATTTTACCGCTATTAATAATTTGAATGGTGTAAAGCTAGGTTCACATAGGGTGGTGCAAAATTGGCGTAAGAATTATTGTGTCGTAGTCAAATTGTGCACATGCCACGTTTTTCCGCAAATAAATAAAAGTAAATGAAACCGAATTTCTCTATTGGTACGGCAAAAGTTACTGAATTCTAAAATAAACATCTTCGGGGCGCTACACCCATTGAAAACTCGAAGTTGTCTACCTTAACGGTGACAAGGGGAGGTACCAAGTGAGGTGGTGTGTTCTTGGAAGCAAATTGGTTACAAAAGGAAAAGTAAAAGTTTACATAAGTTCTTTTTAAATCACCAATTTCAATAATTTAACAAAGCAATTATTAAATTCTTTTTATTGAAGAGACATGTTAGTCCATACAAGGAAAAAAAAACAAATAGATGTGATTACAGGACATCAGCTGTTTGATTAAAAAGAAAAATACACAAGAGAGCATTCCGCTCACTACTAGACCCTTTTGGTACCGAGAACACCCTTACATAAGATATACACCGGTGCTATGTACAAAAATTCAGAATAATTATGGTAATGAGTAATAGTCCGCAATGAAATAAAGGATATTAAATTAAGTTGCAAATAGCGGCGTGGTATAGAATTAAGAATCAGTATAGTCACACTTTGATTGTGTTCAGCAAATGCAATTGTTGCACAATTGTTTAGTGGATAGCCAGTAAAGATGTATGAGTTTGGATTTTCATAGGCTAACAGCTCCATAAAAGTTGTGTCTCCTGAACGCAGCTCTTTGCAGTTGCAGAAAATTTCAACTGACTAATGACGATGCATTGATATAAGTTTGTCAGTTTCGTGTCACCTTCTGTGCATACTATTGAAGTTATAATATACACAACGAGACAACACAGATAAAAAAGACCACTACGCTTTTCTGATTGGTTGTAAATTTCAGGGCCACTTATACGTGAGCTGTAGTTTTAACCTGTATTCCACGGCTAAAACCGGCTTATACATTGGCAAAGCGCACTTTTTAATTCCTAACTTTCAATACTTTGGAATGCAATTTTACTTTTACCAACAATTTCAAAGACAGAAATACTATAAATACTAACTTGATTGAAGAGCAACATATGTATGTACATATATTGAAATAATCATTGCGTCGTTGATTACAATATATCGTATAAAGTTTGTAAATCAAATAAAATCGGATATATGCACATATAACAATTAATAAGCTTTGTACAAATGCGTAACAGTATATTTATTAAAGGCAGTAACATTCGCATTTCCTTTTAATACATGTTTGTCCGACCAATATTTTAATTGGATCACCGTACTCTCTTGCTCGGCAATGTTCGCTTGTTCTATTTAAAATTCTATTCATTTGTTTTATCTAGTAAAATATCATTAGTAGTAGATTTTATTATTTTTATATTTATACCTGCATGCTATCGACATGCAATGTGAGTAAGTTCTATTATACTTAATACCTCACTGCAAATAATATTACTAGTAGCATCGTTCAAGCACGTTTTTAGTGACAATTGTGCGATAGAGTGACAATAATTTCCATAAACTATGTGGAAGGCAAGACAAAAACTTATGCAAAAATTTACGAGCAGCTATTAATATGTGATGATTACATTCTTCGATTGTTATTAAATTACGCAAACATTTGCATTTTTAAACCTCTTGAAAGAATTGCTTTTTACGGCGTATCCTACAACATATGATTTCAAATATATTGGAGCTTCTTCTAGTGTGCTTTGTATAGTTATTGTTAAGTTTTGTGAGGTTATTCAAGTATCTTTGTTTGCAATACAAAGTTTTTACATTGAACACGTCTGATGATAAATCCTTTCGATAATTTGACATAAACAATTTTTTGGACAGAAAGCTATATAACAGAAAAAAATTCCAGTGCATCTTGATTGAACCGACGAGGAGGTTCAAAAGGAATATCAAGCGCATATAATTTGCATCATACATATTTTGTGCCAGTTATGGTATCCTCCCAGTATCTCAATATTGGAGGTTTCGAAATGTTTCTTTGTTTTCTTGCAAACGGACGACATTTTTGTCAAAACTTGTAATGTGCCGAATCTTGTTTAATTCGACATCGCAGTGCATGCTACTCCCCCAAAAAACTTCGATTAAGATTGAAGCTATGGAACAGGTTACTGAGAAATAATAAAATGGAACCAAGGAAAGGTTAAGCAAGGAACATGAATTTTAAAAAACATTGTGAGAATCAATTAAGCACCGTATAAACTTTCCGATACTTCCACTGAAAATTTGTGAGCAGCAACTCACTTTTAATCACATCGTTTTATCGATAGAAAAGTAGTACATGCCAAAAACATTAATTTTTCATAACGTGACAGTTAGTAGACTTATGTTTATGTACTTCTTCAAAGCAATATAGATTGTGTTGTGCTGTGAATACTAGTTATTACCAAGCAAATCGTTTACTATCCGTCGTCAATAATAAGGCGATAGATAGTGCAATATTTCTCAATTAGTTTACACAAACTCTTACGCCAATTTCGCACTGCCCAATGTAAACATTATCTTACAATAAATATTCAAATAACTTGGTTAAATACCCTGGTACAAACGCATAGCAGCAAAGCTAAATAAATCCTACTCATTTCAAATATTTCACGTTACTTTCGCAATTAAACAAGTCACTTTAGTATGCAGAGGAAATGAAGAGAATCGCCATGTTTTTCTTGATACTGGAGTACGTATAATACACTTTCCTTGTATACTTTGTGCCTTTTAACTGCAATATGTTTTATTTGAAATAACTAAGAACCTTCTAAATGCATAATTTAAGATTTCCTAGTGAAGAGAAGTTACACATCTCTGCACTCAATGTTTTAACAGAACTTTGAAAATGTTCCTTAAAAGCTCTTTCGCCGGTGACTTCATGCTTGTAAATAGTTGCGTTTAATAAACTATTATAATTGAACGGCAAAGTTTTGACATTTTCTCCCAATTTAAGCCAATTATTTACAAATGGATTCAATTTTGCGTCATTCTATCTTCTGTAACGTGTAATTCTAACAAGATTTGCATACATTTACACACATTTGCATACGTACAGAAGCAAAAAGTATGTCATAATTCAACCCTCGAATTTGTTTCCTTTATCTTTCTTACGTTTACATCCTACTGCTCGCCTATAACATCCTTATACAAAAGACCCAAACGCAAATATTCAAATGTTACGCTATTATTTTTGTCTATAAATCACAGGTGAAGAAATAGAAGTGAAAAGGCTCTCCGTAAGAGGTCTGCTCCCCGAGACGGATTACTATATGACGTATGATGGTTCCACGACGATGCCAGCATGTCACGAGACCGTCACGTGGTTGATTCTGAACAAGCCCATTTACATCACCAAGCAACAGGTACTGTGTGACATCCAACAACCCTTACGCGACGCTTGAAACTGTCATAGAAGGTTATTGCCACGCCGCGGGCTTTTATGCTTTATTAGGTGCGTGCGTATTGTTGTTTGCTTGAGGGCTGCTAGAGAACGCGTCAATATCGGAGTGCGAAAGCGCGAAAGGATTCATCTTTAATAACTTAATGTGGCTAGAGACGAAGTTCCGGTGCTACTTTCTACTCTTTGATGGTTACCATGGTATCAATAAAATTAGCGGCGCTTTTAACAACCCTCACTACGAATAAAAAATGCGAATTGTTACTTAAAAAATTGTCTCGTATTTCCTACTTTTTATAAATTCTGTGTGTATTTTTTTTATTATTATTTTCATAGTAACGTTTTTATTTGAAACTGAATTTTTGTTTACTCATATCATTTTTACATTTTGTTTACATTTTTAATTGGATATAGTTGCAACTTCACGACGCACAGCAGTGCTGGAGGCTCTTCCCTCAATTTTTGCCCCGATCCACATTTGCCTTTGTTTTACACATGACGATAAGAGCCATCTTTGTTTAAACAAAGAGTCCAGTAAACAACACGTAATACGCTAAACAGAATTCGCTATTGGAAACTTCAATGATACTTCTTTAATTCAAAATTAATTAAAAGCATTGTATTTAACTACAGTGAGTAGTTAAAAATACATTAATTTCCAAAAAAAAAATTCAACATAGTGGCGAATCTTATATTTGTACCTCATATAATTAATTAGAACTAAATATTTTAACCGTGATTTGCGATCGCTACAATGCAACGGTAACAGGTCTTACTAAAGAAATAATCATAGTCTAGCTGGTATATGTATACAATGACAAGTGCATGTGTTTATCATGTTCATACAATTCTGAAAAGTTTCTTTAATAGGCTTCTTCTAGGAGATAAAATAGAATAAAAGGACTACGTAGGTCATTACCCCGTCAAAAACTGGAACAAATAACGGTAGGAAGAGCTGAAAATAGAACATAATTGGATATGCGCATGTGACGTTTGGAATTTATTATATTGTTTTTCGGACTATGGGTTGGCATTAAGCATAAGGCAATTGAAACGAACGTTCTTTTATCAATTTTTGATCTGACCAATATTTTCTGACTTACAGCGATTTTAAAAACGAAAAATACACATTTTTAGTATTAGACAACTGAAAATGTATAACACGAAACACTTTATAACATTTGGCCAAAATCTCTGCTGGCGCTAACCTTAACCTTTGTATCACGATCTGAGCATCCAAGATTCAATTCTATGGACAGATGGTAGTTTCAATAGTCATAATCAATATTGTTGGAGTTATGAGAATCAATTAAAATAAAATACTAGCGTCGCTTTGGTTTAAATAATTGGGGTGGTCTACTGGATGAACGACTGATAATCTCAAAACTCATTTTTTACAACCATTGTGATTTCTTTTTATTTTTTAGTTTATTCATATTTTGGCTCAGGTGACCCAATACATTGGCCACTTCGATCGCTGCATCTGCTACCTTGCAATTTCTTCGTTTGGAGCATACTGAAAACGATGGTTTACCAGACATAGAATATTGTGGTATATTTTTGGAAATAAGCGATTTTTCCGATAATTTAGATCTGCTTCAAGAATATTGAGATAACGCTAGTGTTTTAGAAGGAACTTCAAATACAATCCGAAATCAAGTTTTAAATTCTATGCTTGCTATTCGCAGAATAGAAATTTCATGTTAAATTAAAAATTCTAATTTATTGTGCGTCGAAACTGCAGGCGCAACAAATTGGTGTCAGACGGTAATTGTATTTAGATACCTTTAATCGAGCAGTTTTTGCGGACTCAAATAAATCAAGGGTGAATGGCGTTCGGACACACATAAAAGATTAAATATCCCTTTGCACATTACATTTACTGCTATACCCAATTTAGTTTATCGATACAGAAAGCAATCTCCCGACATACCAACGTGCGCGTATTTTTTAAAAATCTATCAGCAATTCCCGTTTTCTTTGCAATCGTGCCCCCTCGCCAAAAAGTCGCGAACCTCCTCTTGAATTGCTATTTTATATTGCGGACCTCCGTTTGTTGCAACCGCCTTGGTACTAATATTTGTGAAGATCTTTATTATTTTCGGAGACAATCTCTCAAGTTGCTGCTAACAGAGGTTAGTTTGAGCGAGTATCTTGACGTTAAAACGGTACTCTCCTGTGTGGGAAAGGCATTTTGCGACTGCTGACTGAGCTTTAGTGTTCTTTTGAATCTGCACCTGGCTTGTGCATGATGTACCACATCAATGCTGTAACTCCTAAAGATACCTTTAGTTTGTGACTTCGATACTTGATCTTTGTTCGAAGATACAAGTTGTTCGGTTTCTTGTATTGTGTTATAGTATATAACTTTTCAATTTTATCTATACATGTAACTTTTGTTCCATAATGCAGCATACGTTAATGCATTGCGGATGTGTTTTATTAGAATGCCTAGAAATAGGAAGCATCCATTTTTCTCAACTTCCAACGTAAAACTGGTACCATTATATTGTCTATTTACCTTGTTGAATGAAAAGCAACCTCGAAAGCCTACATTTATAATTTAATCTAAATTACTTACCTGTCCATTTGAAATTTTTCGACAAACTTTGAGAATACGATAAACATTTTTCTCAGAATATTGCTTTCAGTGCAGATCTACTCCACAGTTGATTTGTTCTTCAATTACACAGCTGAAGTTATACTACTTAATATTCACCTGCATTAACAAGGTTGCATAACTAAATTATTTAAATAATCAATGGTGACTGTCAAAGATTTCCTGGTATACTCGTGCTGAACAAAAATGATGCAGACAATACCTTATTCTCTACTTTTATCTTAATTATAAATCGGCCGAGCTTATAGAAGATAACAATTTAATACCACATTCGTCAATATTTCCTGCTTTCTAAGGAAACAAAATATTTCTTTTGCTTATCAATAAATAACTTTTGCAGCTCAGTTTATCGAAGTAGATGTATTTATTGAAACCAAATATTCAGCATTCGGTAAAGTGATTTCTAAATATCGCGCACTTCTTTTTAGTGTCAAAACGTTAAATACAACAGTTTATCGTAGTTGGTCATAGTAGACTATAGACAAGAGCTATCGGTAACAGATGAGCGAGGAAGCGCGAGATAATCGAAGCGTTTTAGCTCGAATGTCTTTGTGTTTTTATGAGAAAACGTCATAGTTTTAAGATTGGCTTCGCTGCTTTATTAATTCATCATTCGTAGTCGTTATTTTACATTTGTTACAGAATGTTTTCATATGCGACAATAAATGTCAAGAGAGAAGAACAACCACTACATACATAAGTTCACACCAATACCAATATTGGATTAAAAATTAATTAACCGGTCCTCAGTTCGTTATCAGTTCATGCGTTCTTGTTAAGCAAACATTTCGGGTCTCCAGTACTGGAGATAAACACAGAAAATTAATTACAACCAAGTTCGCAGTTTTGTAAATGATTAACGGATTTCTGTGTGACGTTGTGACGTGCTACAATCTCTAAAGAGGTTATACACAGGTAAAGGATATCAGCGGCGATAAGGAGTTGACCAGCCACAGTGTCGTTGAAAGATATACGAACGGTTTGGTTAATTTATATCAGTGCCGAATTGGACCACGCTCTTTGGGGGTAGCCTGCTAGATCGTTTGATGAGTGAAATCCTCTCGGTACTTGTAATTAATTAAAATCTGCGTTCTGTGGATGGCGAAATAGTTACAATGTATTTCGAGAACTAATTTGAGTGTCCTAAGCAGAGAAGTGTTGAACTTTGTCTCGTAGTTATATTTCTGTTAAAAAAGGAATTGTGCCACAGTAATTTCTTTCCCGTCATCTAGGTTTTATTTCAAAAAATTCCAGCTGAAATAATCTCCTAGTTTGCTTTAAAATCTCTTGTAGGTAATAATTTTTTTTTTTAAGTTGAACTTCATTTTATAAATGAAGAATTTATCTGAAACCAAATATACGTTTTCTAAATTAATATTAGAAATTGTTCAGATCCTTGTCTTTGTTTAAAACATACATATTACACGTATTTGTATCTCTATTTTTATCCTTTAATCAATGTTGTTATAACTCATCTATTTATTTAGTACGTACTATAAGGATATTCTAACTGAATTCGATATATTGAATTTCATTTTGCAGGCGGAAAACTCATGTAATTCGGTTTATAGATTGCCAGTTTCTACTTTACCCTTAGAGATTGGTTATACAAACTACCTCTGGCAGATTAGAAAAAATGAAAATTACCACTAAATACTTTCAGTGAAAATCCGACAACTGCATCCGCTTACTACATTACGTTAAGCACCGAATATATTTGGTTTCCGTTTGTGTATATACGAAACAAGTGTGAGCCCAGAGTAGAACCAGTTATAGCAAACATATATTTGCTTTTGTTAGTTATTTAACAGCTCCAACAGCTTCCATCAGCTACCAACAGCTGCTCTGGAAGTCGTCCTAAACTTGGAACCGCTGCATATATACATCCAAGGGGAGGCCAGGCTAATAAACTACAGACCAATGAATGGCTAAGCTTCTATAATTAAATCACATGGTGCAAACTATTAGAAACTGCTAAAGGAACTCAAGCCGAGGCCAGCAACTAGCATTCCCAGTGATGACATTAGTCCCAAATGCAGCTTCGACAAGTGCTATAAAACAGTAATACCAGATAGAGACGAGTGGGGGCAAGGGCCTCCTATAAAGGCCGAATCCATCTGGTACACACACGGCTTAAAGACAGAGAATGGAGTCGAAGTCGGGATTTGTGGAAGTAGACCTAAAATATCTAAAACACTAAATCTAATCCAAAGCGCCACAGTATTTCAAGCCGAAATAGTAGCAGTGTTGGGGTGTATTGAAGAATTAGACTGGCAAGCAGATAACTATCGATCTGTTGCTATCTACTCAGACAGTCAAACAGTAATGAAAGCGCAAGACTTCACACAGGCTAATTCGAAACTGGTGTGGGACTGCATGAATGCACTCAATAGGTTGGAAAATCGAACTAAGGTGACACTGGCCTAGTTACCAGGACACGAAGGACATCGAGGGAACATAAAGGCAGAGGAATTAGTCCGCGCAGGGTCGCCAACTGCTGAAAATCACCCAATGCACTTGGTGGAAATGGCGTATACGGTAGTAAAAACTACCACTAAACAATAGAAAGACGAGAAATCCCAAAACTCGTGGAAGTTCGTTCCACGTTAGAGATAGGCCAAGCGGTTCCTGATTGGACACAGGCCTACATTCACTGCGGACCTACTAAGCAGAGACAGGAGATCTGTTAGAACAATAGTGCGCCTACTAACAGGGCACTATATGCTCAAGAAGCACATGGGCTTGACAGAGGAAACAGCATGAAGACTCTGCCAGGCAGAAGAAGAGACTGCCGCCTATGTACTGTGCGAATGTATAGCACTGGCAGGACTACGGCTCTCAGAAATCGGCTTGGAATACCCAAAAGCCGAAACCTATGTAGATGGATCACTCACAAGACTGCTAAATCTAGCAAAGAAAGCAAAGCTAATGTAATTGATCTAATGGGAGAGGACCCACAATAGACCGCAATATGTCGCAGAGGGATAGGTCAAAAAACCACCTCGAGTAATAATTTAATCTAATCTAATCTGCTTATTCAAGCTTAAATTTATACATTGGCCATGTTAGCGAAATGTTTTTACTTCTTTAGACAGCTGTTAGACTTTAAACGACACTAATTTATAATATTTACGTTGTATTTTTTTTTTTTCCTTATTTGTTTTGAACATTATTCTGCAACAAATTGAATGATTAGGTAATAAATATTAATGGTGGTTCCTTACGTTTCTTTCCTTGATTGCCAAGCAACTTCATTCACAGAATTTATTGACTTCAATGCGGTTTAGATATTGTTTAGGGCATATTTAAATTTACATCACTACAAAACAACTTTATATTTATCCCCATTGCCCCCCATTGCTCCAACAGATTTCTACTTTGTTATTTTTAATAGAAAAGAAGAATAACTTTTTCATTAGCTACCTACCTAAATGCTATAAAAATATGAAAGAGTTCTTGGAAAAATGGCTCCTTCTTTTAGAGAATATGTAACTTGTTGTATTTGAGTAACATTTGATTACAATCTTTATGCTTAACCATGACTATAGTAAAGCAATTCAGCATCAATACTACGATTTTACGTGAAAAAATTGAATGCCGTGCACGTTACGTAAAGAAAAAGGATAGCGATAAGCGAATGTTTCCGACAGGAAGCACAAATTCGTCGGTTCCCTTCTGATTAATACAAATTCCATCAGGGCTTTTTTGAAATTTAAGTAGGTACATATATTTAAATGGCAAAAGCGAGGGGGAAACGAGTTTGGTGTGAAGCGGCCCTTTTATATTTGTACTTATTGGTGTTGACATCGACAGCACTTTTGTTTTCTTCCCTTAGGAGGACTATCAATTAAATAAATTTAAATATGATTTAAATTCGTTCACCGGGGGCTTTTCAATTTGAAGCGCACTTTGTACTGCGTCAAGGACACTTCAGTCGCGCTCCGGAGATGTTAAAAAAGTGCAAATACGGAATTTTAATTTAACCTGTTTTACCATGTTAGAAAGCAAAGCTTTGAAATCAAGGACTTGCACGAAGCTGGTGCTTCAAAGACAAAGACCTACTAATATAGTTTGTGCCTCGGGTTTTCATTAACGCTCATAAGAAAATGAAAACCGGAAAAAACAAAAATTTAGGAGATGTTTTTATACCCGAAAGTAGTAAGAGCCATCTTGGAAGGAAGGAAGAAGTTCCTAATGCTTAACTACTAGATTTTGATCTTACACATTACACATCACTGACTTTCACTAGAAGCGGTAACCAATGTAATAAATGTGTGATCATATAAACGAGTTTATTTAAAAATATACAGCATCTCAACATTAGTGTAATCGTTTGACCATCTTGCAATGATAACCCGTATTGTTGGAATTACACATGGTTATGCTGAAGAACTAGTGGTCTAGTGGTCTCCCTCCCATATCAGCATCAACCTACGGTTTCATTATTGCAGATTTTCCATGATCCTATGGGAAAAATGCCAAGACACTACAATTTTTGTTTCAAGCGGGACATATTTTGAGAGAAATCTTCCTCTGTTGTAATATAACCATCCTTTCAAAAACTCTATATGAGATTCCATGGCAAGCGATACAATAGTAATAAACGTTTGTTTAAATTAAAACTAAATTTAATTAATGAAATAAACATCTCATATTCGCTGATGAAAACCATATATATTAACTATTAGTGTGTACTTAATACATGAATAAATATATATCAACATATTACAATACATCCGCAGCACTAAAAGCATCTAGGTGTTTAACAAAAAGGATTCGGATCTCCAGGAAACTCTGTGCTGTAGTGATAGCGCGCCCGCCGACAGACGGGGGTCGTAGGCTCAAATACTGTGGGCATGTAATGAGGCTTTTTTTCATTAAATAAATTTAATACATCGGTAAAATCAAGGATACATCGATTTTCCGTATTCGCCGATGGAATGTTTTTACATTCTTTGTACAAAAACATCCACTTTGTGTATCTGAAATACGAATGTTCTACCAAAATAAAAAGGAACATAGGGACGTTATACATATATAGAAGAGTTTTCATGAATACCACCAGGGAGGATGAAATTTCGAGATGAAATTTATGTCCAAAAATGTCCCGTAAGACAACAATCGACCTGTTTCAGCATTTGCCAAGAGTTACTCCAGGAGTTGATTTTTTCATGAGACACAATATATGTCAGATTCTGTACCAAATGCTGTTATTTACAGTTAGTCTTCCTGAAGAGAACCTTTTCTTCCTGAAAAATTTTAACCTTCCCCATTTATCTTCAAATTCAGAGACTTTTTCGAAAGGCATAGACTCGAATTTAAAACTAAATGCTTAACAAACGCCTGGTTTAGCCGAAAACAATAAAGCAATTTGAGATTTCAACGGTGAATAATGCACCTCAATGAATAGGACGCGGCTATGGCAATACATCGTGCCGAACATTGGAGTGGCATAATTTGGGGTACCATTGTTGTGCAAATGAAGCTTTTATTAGAGTTGCCAATGTAGTGCGTGTCGACCGGACGGCCGGCGGTTCGTCATGCCGTAAGATAATTTATTTTCCTTCAACTAATGAATCGCCCCCGATACGGGCGATTTTCGGCCGTTTTCTAAAACGCAGCGGTGACCACTTGATTAACACGTTGAAGAGAGAGTTTATCGCGAACTTCTTATCTTTCGATGGCATGGCGCTTGCAATACCCAAGGGCAGGTTGTTCTGATCGAATATTAAAACGTAAAACTTGCCAACCGTGCTATCGCCGTATATCACACCACTCCTGACAACCGCTATTTAGCCGAACTATGATTGCTTTAAACGGAAAACGTATATATCACAATTAAGCATTTTTATGCTGCCCTTTCGGTGGGATGGTTTAAATGCAAAAGCTGAGTTATTGCCATTCACCATTCTGTGTGCATAACCAAGCTAGCCCGACGTAGAGCGTACAATAAATAGCACTATTTTTAAACTACGGTAAGAACGAAAAGCAGCGTTCCCACCGTTTTTTCCAAACATCATCAGGGTTATTAAAATATGAGATCGTATATGGCTTCCATGTCCGATTTATATGTTGTCTGATGCACTTACAGTAGATGTTTTTTTTTATAACCGCCATATACGGGTACAGCATAAAACGCAGTCGCGTTGCATTCATAAAACGATAATTGAATACTAAAAATATTGCTTTACGTTTTGAAATGTTGTAAAATCAAAAAAAAAACAAAACCATTTTAACTGGCGAACATAACATGGCATTACTGCGTCTACTTCCATCGTTACTACGTTCGCCTTTCATGGCTTCTAGATCCTAAAGGGTTGCTTATATGAAGTTACAATCAATTATAAATATTGGCATGTACATATATCTTATCTTGTGTCTGTAGTGTCAATAAATTTACGAAAATTCTTGGCTCTTCGTAGCAAGGTCTTTTCTTAACCAATTGTCGACTGACTGTAGTTGAAAAAATATTGCGCAAGCAGAAAATGGAAATGGAGTAGAATGATTGCTTTGAGTTAATGATGTGTGTAATTCACACTGATGCAGAGTAAGATAAGCGACGTTTTCCGTTCTATTTTATTTCTGTCCGTTTTACTTCTGTCCAGTGCTTCCACATTGCACTGTCTGCTTTTTCAATACAACCTGATTATTGATTAACGGCTCGACCCTTAAGACCTGGAGGTAGTCGTCGTGGTTTGACTCAATCCCAGATTTTTAAGTAACGAGCACCTCGCCTGGCCGGGCTTTGGCCCAATCATCACAGTTATATACGCTTAAATCACGGGCTGATCGATAGTTTTGTGACCCAAGCTCCGACGGGCCGATAGTTTTCGCCTTATGCAGTCAAGACGCCGACAGGCAAGGTGTGAGGTAGGTTCTGAGGGGTCGGTACCAACCGTTACCCATCAAAGGTTGAGAAGGGAACTTGGGAAGAAGGGCGTACCGACAACCAACCAGTTTCCTTCCACTGAGTGTTCGCACGCCAGGCAGCTCCTAGTTAGTTAGTGGGAACCGGCTGTATGCACAAGCCGGTCAGCAGTCTTTCCTGAGTGGGATTGACACCACATTTCTGTACCTTTGTAGACATTCCCCAATATTGTGGTATCTTTTGACATATACTCAATTAAGAAAATTCCCTCCGCTGTGGTAATTACCTTCCCCGCCAAAAATTACGTCTTCGTCTTCTTGGGTGGTGGAGAGCCCTTATGAATCGACTGCATAGACTTTTATTTCGTGTCGAGGGTCCCAGCAGTATATCCAGGTCTCATCGTGGGATAAAGCGATCAAATCCACCGCGCAAATTTGTTGTTTACACAGTTTCTGTTTGGGACTGAGCAGCCTGGGAATCCATTATGACGACACTTTCCTAGCGAACTTTTGATGTTATTAAGCATGAAATTTTGCTTAATAAGCTATTAATAAGCTATCAACCTTTGGAATAAACTCTTCGTTGTTGCTAATTTAAAGGGCTCGTTATTTCTTTTACAACTGTTATAAATCTTTCGACGTCATCCCTTCTTCTGGAATACCACAAGGATTTGGGACATATTTCGTTTGCACTATTTATAAACAATCTAATCCTGTCCAGTACTAGTACACAGATGACCAAAAATGTACGTTCCCATTAGACCTTTAAATGATGTGAGTCATTTGCAAAATAATTTCGATCATACTTCTAACTGGTGTTCTTTATATAAACTAACACAAAATGTCAGTAAATATTTCTTAGTTACATATACGAGTAACATTAATTACATCCATTCAATGTACTCAATACGTGATACTTATCTTAGGAAGGTCGATACTGTTAGAGATATTTGATTTCCGATTAAGTCTTACAGAACACGTTATTGATTTTAAGTTTAGAAGCTGTGAATTCTTCAATATCCCCCTTCTGAAATCTTTCACCTTTGCTGTAAATAAACTCCACGGTTTGATCATTACATTACATCTGCCTCCAACTAAGCTTTAAACAACACCTACATCCTGCTAGAGGTATAGATTAGGGGTCGCTGTTGAGAAGAATGATGTGCTATGTGGAACACTATCGGGATGTTTCTGGGGCAAAACTCATTTCTGGAAAATAATTTACTACTATATTGACTTTCCTAATTTGCTCTCCTCTATCGATTTCCTTTGAGCTCGCTTATCCTCTTCTATTTTTTCATTACCTTTCCCTCTAACCAATTTATTACGAAAATCACCATTTGTCATCTGTTGCCGCAATGCAGACTTATTTCTTGATGTCATTAATAAAGTAGTTTAGTTTCATGTTTTTTTTCTCCTTTATAATTTATTTGGTTAATTTTTCACTACATGTGTGTACATTAGTAGAAATTTAGTATGAGAAATTTCCTGATGCTTGTTCAAGGTTCAAATCACTCATGTACGTTTCTTTAAACTGATATATAAATGACAAATGTTAAGTGATTGGAAGCAATCTTGCAGAATGACATTGTAAAACGTGACAGAAACTTTACAAGAACATTTTTTCGCGATAACATGCTATTCTCATAGCTAGATAGATAACATAAAAAAACCCTCGCGTATAATTGATTCCCGATCATCTTTGAGTGAGCTAACTACATCAGCAACAAGCTTTTGTATTAGAAACTAACCATATTTACATAGTCTGCGTCTCGTTTTACCATTGTTCTAAGGGTTACTCCACACAGCCCACATAACTGCTAGGCGATATTCACTAATGTAAATTGACAAATAATTTATCCTCATTTAAATTCTCCTAAGTACAAAAAAATTGAAATCAATAGTATTTTCCAGCATCACACTTTGTACATAAAGGAAACAATCTCATATGATATTAATGGGTTAATGTGTCTTTCTAAGTAACAATTTTCAGTTTATACGTGTACCGATTTCGACTATCCATTTGATATCCGCCATAACAAACTTTACATTTATAAATTGCGTATGAATCGAATCTATCTCAATGACCATTAAAAATAAATGCCGCCATAAAGGGTTTAGTGTTACGCGAAATGAATTGAAATCTGTCGCTCTCGATGCACATTATATACTATATGAAGTGGACCACGGCCGTACTTGCATTAAATGATTTGAAACAAAGGGATGTATATCGTGAAACTAGTACGTTGTATATGCTCTGCAAGCTGTAAACTTGCGTTACTGGGAATGTTTTGCTTCTAATAGTTTTCTCTCTTTGAATATTTTATGCCTCTTGTCGCCCAACACTAGAATCGTTCTAAAATCTAGATAAAGTTACTTTAAAAAGTTTCATATCCACAAATTTCCTATTTTTAACAAGATTAACTGTTATCATTATTCCAACTACATATTCATACATATACAGGCTGCTGTCAAAATAGAGGCATCTATTTTAACAGTAGATTTCATAATAAGAGTGCAGCTGAACGCCGCAGCGCGTTTAAACGATGTAGGGCATCCTCTCTGACAGACACTCCCAGCCGCAGTGCCGAGCTGCTTGTATATGCATTCAAGTTGACGCCAAAGCGTACTTAGCTGCAAGATCTGGGTGATGCCCACCTTCCCAATTGCAAGTTTCATGTAAGCGATTTTTTGATAAAATGATTTATTTTACGAATTGTACAGCCTGTTAACACACCGTCTTCGACTTTATAACAACCTATATATGGGCATCATTTATAATCCAAGTCGAAAAACTCGTTACTAGAAGCCATATTGTCTCTTGAAGCTCTTTAATGAAATTCGAAAATTATAAATAACCAAATCAGATATCGAACTTTCTTGGAGTCGTTTTCAAAATAGCACATCTACTCAAGGCAGTTTTGAAGCTGATATAATGTCGACGTTTAATTTTAGATAAGCAAACTCTAAGACTGTTTTGAAATTATGCAACCTTCCAACAGAAGATAACATCTTTAATATCGTTTCGTTGACCAAGATGTAATAACCGCCAATTCTGGGGAATAAATACTAAATGTGTCACGAAAAGAATGTGGAGAGTAAAGGATATAATGAAACAGTAAACATCATACCTACCGAGCTATGAAGTTGGGCAAACACAAGACACAGTACATTAATTTCCAATTTATTGGCCAATAAAGACGTCGATATAAACGGATTCACTTAAAGGGTACTTTTTACTAATTCTGAAGCACATGTTTGATATTTTCGTCTGCAACTTTTATTCCAGGAAAAATTTACGAATTTGAGCAGAAAATATGAAGTCTCAGAGATACAACTTTAATATTAAAGAAACGTCGCGAAGTCGTAACTTTGCACAGTTTAAGAAAATTAAGAACTTTTGGAAATTATAACGGATATTAACAAATATTACATGAAACAGCTGCTGTCAAAAACATTGTGTTGCTTATCGAATGCGCCACATTTCCTTGAATAACTTTTATAATTATTATTTTTGACATCAATGATTTTGGTTTCGTCAATCATAAACTTATGATTTCTTAAATGTCATGAAATTTTGTTGCAAAATCGTAACATTAGGTATTTACCCTTAGTATAGTTGTCAACAATAAATTAATTATGCAACCTTATTAGTGTATTGGGATTTTTAAAAGTAAGATTCAATCTGCTTATCAGCTTCTAAGGTTATTATAAATGGTGATTTTCTAAATACACCTCACCTAACCTACTTTATCCATTTTATCTGCATATGCAATATTGTTTTTGCATTTCATTAACGCACTTTGACGTATTCAATGCTTTCGCATTATGGAATAAACGATTTATTATTGTCATGACCATTAGTAGACCAGTAGTTTTGGAAAAAATATTCATAAAAAGCCTCTTTCCTACATTCTCCAAATATCGGTGATTTTTAAATGAACCCTGTTTAATAAAAACCAACATTTAGGAAAAAATTATTAGTCATTAATAAATTTTAGTTGAAACTAGAGATTAGTATAAATACATTTAACATCTTCCCTAGACAAAATAAATTTATTTCGAATGTCAGTATTTTGTAAAATTTGACCAATTTAGCTTTCCGTCCGGTTCCCTTTGAGAGTTGTTTATATTTTTTTGAATCGCAAATTCAACCAAGCTGATTTATAATAATAATATGGCTTATTTGTTCAACGCAATTGCATAAACAGGATATAAAGACAAAATATCGTTTACTGCTATGTACGTTGATACACTTCTTAGGGGTGCACAAATTTAAACTGGAAATGTGACAAGGGGAATTAATTCATTCGCTACACAGCTTGTGTGAGTTGAGTGATTCAGAAACTGGACGTCACGCAGTTCAAACAGTATACTGTAGTCGCTACCATGCCGAGGGCAGACTCCGGTTTCTTTGAAGGGAAGGTACCTCAAGAATCACCGCTGTATTGTTTCAATGTTTAGATGCAAATAAACATAGCATGGAGACTAGACTTGCGTAACGTGCTTGAACTTGCTAATGACAAAACTGAAATAAACTATTTTCAGTAGCAGATAGTTATTAGAGAGCTTGCTGTAACACATAATAAACCCTAGAGCTTTTCAACCGAATTGCAAATGGAGTATACGTGTTTTGAAATGTTTAAGACATGCAATCCAAGATTTTTAACATTTTCAGCTTTTCTGAAGACGTCACGTCCTATGCTGCCACTAGACTTTATGTATGTATGTAGCTTCACAAGTATGACATGCTACAGCATTTCCCAGTATCTAATTTTGCAGCACCGTCCAGTTGTAATATTTACATTATGTTATACGTGCAACATATACTTAAAGTTCTCGTGCACTAATTCTTTAAATCATCTACGTATTTAGTACAGAGCATGTTAAAGAAGAAAGTAAGCCATTTGAAGTACGGTATAAGTAATAATGGTCCCGACTTCGAGCTCTGAGGTACTGCAGATGAGAAGCATGGTTCCAACGATATAAAATAAATAATTGCTACTGTCCTTCAAGTATAAACGAAGCAGTGTAAATAGATCTAAGCTGAATCCAAATGTAGAAAGTTTCCTGAGACTAATACAGAGAGGGCGCAAATATGATCAAATGACTAGATCTGCCGAATATGACATCTAGATAGACGTACTACGAAGTTACAGATGCATCGAGATGTGTTGCTTACAGACAACCTGCAAAGTGGTAGCGCAATTACTAGTGACTATTACACTTCACTACTAGACCAATTAATATGTGCTATTCAGGGTTAAACATCCATCTGGTCAAGAAAGAAGGTGCTCTTTCACACCTGCTCACACGTTCCGGGTTGTTGCCGCAATACTCCATCTCAAATAATGAAATTAACTCCATTATAGTGAGAGTATTAAGAATTTGGAACATCGCTATTCTAAATGCGTTCAATTGCGGAGCGACAACTTGAAAAATAAAAAAAAGCCTCAAACCTTGTTTTCTTTGCCAGGCCGCGAAATTTCCGAATTCTCCTCGAGTAGGTAGACTATACCTACTCGAACCTGATTATTCAATATACTTTGGCAAATACACACTTGGTTCGTTACTGTTGAACGTCCACGAACTAAAGCGTGTTGGCAGAAAGAGGCAAAAGCTTTGGATACTAGAATAATTGGCGTTGTTGGAAGCTTTGACAAAATTTAAATGAATTAATATCGGCCTCTAAACCTAGGATGAATTTTTATTAATTATGGATCCTCAAAATAGACTGCATTTAACGAACTCAATCATGATTTTACAGTATTTAGAGCAACGCTACATGACTCATATATAATTATTGCTATCTGGAATATATACTAATTTCAAAGCATGTCAAACTAACGATTCTGTGAGCAAATTTATTGCGATTATTACAACTTGCGATTCGTGTAGTACATTTCATTACAGCAAGAAATATTTACATTCTAGATGAAGGTACCAACGTACCGCTCTTCACGTAGCGCCACCTATTATTTATGAACTGCAATTATGTTGAAAGTACACGGACAGGACGCTCTTTGCATAAAAATCTAATATCCTAGTCGACTAGTAAGTTCAGCGGCGTAAGCGTGACTTCTTTTTTCCTACGCTACTCGTAGAAAATGCAATCGACCAGAGCCGGTACAAAAGTCAAATCATATTCGCAAGAAATGTGGGGGGACGTATAGCGTCTCGCCTTGTAAATGTAATTTCAGCTCTTGACTGCCTTTCCGTTTCCTGCAGTACGGCAGGATTTATGGTTACAGGGGCTCCGAATCAAGACGGCCGGTAATCTGTTCCTAGACGGCGCATTTGTGTATCTCACTTTATGCGCGGGGTACGGCGATGGTGGGTGGAAGGTGAGTGGATAGGCGTCAAGGTTGTGTCGCTTTATGTGTTAGCAAACGGTTCACCTCAACTTTCGAGTTATCTTATTCATCACTAACGATGCCACCCTTGAGAAGCTCGTTTAGCATTTATTATTGAAACAAATTCGAATCGTCTAAAGCTTTAACCCTTTCGGCCACACATCAACTAAATATTTAAGAAGAAATCAATTAATTTTGATCGAACATTGGTTATTACTTATTTCAATGCTTTTAAAAACAATTCGAGCAAAATAAGTCCTTAGGACTTTTTACTTGTCATGTTAATTTGAAATTAAATTTGAAAAGATTTTCTTAGTATTTGTCGCTAACATTTTCAACATTCTCCGCACATTAATTTAATATACCTTAGACAATTTATTAATGTAGTAAGAGTAAATATACAGGAACGTACTGATTTTTTGAAAGAATCCAAGGCAATTTGTCACCCTTTCTATTGGAAAAATACCCGCGAACTAAATAAACACAATAAAGCATTCAGCGGAAAACTTCTATTCCGAATTCAATGTAAACTTGTGTGTTTCCGAATAAATAAATGTCTGCGTTTGAAATGTGTTTTCGATAATTTCTTTCTCTTTCAGATGCACGCTCTGCGAAGGTTAATGCAGGGGGATGCTAAACATCCTAAAGCACCTCTAGGGAACAACTTTAGGCCACCGCAGCCTCTACATCATCGTCCTGTCAGGACAAATATTGACTTCAACGTCAAACATCCCGGAGTGGTAAGTTTTCTCTGCAGATGTTTTACTATTTTTAGTCGGAGATGGAAATAAAACAATGTGGAAGTTTTCCTATGTGAATAATACAATGCAGGTTTTGAAAGCTTTCGGTACGGTACATTGTCAACGTAAAATTCAATCCTGCAGAAATATTTACAATGCTGAACGTAGAATTTGAAAGACTGATGCCGTCTCTCTAAGACAATTTTCTTTCGATTTACAAATACTCGTGTAAATATACAGGGTGATTCTAAATGTGTGCGAATTTTTAAAGAGTAATTCTCTGGGTTTCTTCATCATAAAAATTCATATGAACAAATGTCCAAACCGGCTTAGTTATAAAAAGAAGATAAATTAACAGTTTATACATAATATGAGCCTTAACAATTATATGTTGGACAAATCATAGCTTTTGAAAAAATACACTGATTTAATGAAACAAATTAAAAGACAATTTATCTATTTTAAAAACTTTGTATAACAACGTTTCTAGGACATTTTAGGAAATATTTTTGCGACAAAAAATAATTTGCTTGCAATTTATTTTTAACAATCAAACCAACTGACAACCACAGTTAACTACAGTTGAAAAGGAATTGCATCTTCATTAGCCCTGCAATTCGCGCACTTTTTTATCGGTTGTTTTTTCTCGTCCCACTTTAGCAATTAGTTAAGGGAGCAAAAACTTGCACGCAATGTGTCACTTTTATTCATTTATTAAACCAACAGCATCAATATTTCAACGGAGCCACCGTGATATATTTTGTAACGACTGCACGGCGCTGTAATTTACAGCGCTTGCAAACTAAATGGAATTGTACTAAAAGTGACTACTTATTTTTATAATGCTTATCTTTAATATACTTAATGAGACTCTTACTAAATAATTCACATCCCAAGGCTATCTCAGGTCGTGCAGTTCTGGGATATTAAAGTAGTCGCGTACCAATAAATGAAAGAATTATATTCAAATACTAACAATATTTTATTACAAAAAATAGCGAGAATGAAGCAACTTACAATAGATAACAATAAGTTCAAAACATGAAAGAAAAATACTACTTCAGAATCACATCGAAGATTCACAGTAAAGGCTTCGAGTTTCCTCCTATAACAAAAAAACTGAACTGAGACAAAATCCGGACATGGACACAGTTGAAAATGATTGTGTTGGAACCTGTGGACTGCAAATCAGAGCAAAGCACGTAGAATAGATTTAGGCGCACTCAGATGGACCACTCTCCGAGAAAATGTCCTTTTGAAGCGCTTGGTAATCTCAAATTAATGGTACAGGCTACTCCCATGTGATCGGAAAATTCGACCTGGAATGTACCAGGTCCATGGAAGGGCGCCTAGCTGCTAACAATAATTAAATCCAGAAGTGAAAGCGAGGAGGTTGTGATACTCGTTGGTGTACTAATAATCTGAATCACATCCAGTGAAACGAGAAGATCCACCATCCTACTGGTCGCGGAATCAGATAAATTTAACAAGTTCACGTTAAAGTCCCCCACACAAACTGATAGGTCTGACAGAGTTACAAACTCTGATAAACTATCTTCCAGTTCTGAGAAGAAATTCGTTAGGTTACCCTTGGGTGGTCTGTAATAAACACCGAAGTATACTAGCTGCCTTTGGCCAAAAATGCGGACTACTATAAATCCAACAAAATTTTGATGTTGGATTTATAGTAAATTGCAAGACTCCCGCCCCTATGCGGCCTATCATTCCTAAGTAAAGAGTACCCAAAACATTATCAGGCACCTTCCGCGTAAGCCAAGTCTCAGATAGTGCCAGAATATCAAAGTGATAAGATGCTAGAAGTGATCTAACATCATTAAGATGTGCACATGTGTACGTTAACATGCGCCACTTTTAAAGACATATCAAATCGTGTGATTATAAGCGACAATGCAAATAGATAATTACGACCTCGTTTAAAAATAAAAGTACTATTTAAGGAACTGTACAATGAATATCCGTATGCATAAAAAAAAAGAACACAATGATAGTAATGTTTGATTTAGCTGCTGAAGGGATTGCTCTTACTCTGCCCAAAATAATATATTAAGGTATAAGAATAGTATGAAAAATAAGTAAATAACAAAGAACAAATATCATTGTTCTTTTCTTTCATCAATTTGCTGGAACTCTATTTTCTCACTACAGCACTACACCAGTAAACTCCTTGGAACCGATCTTATATGAAGCCGCATCCGAGACTGATCCAGATCCCTTCCTACGTCGAAACCATCACTATGTATGTACGTGTTTAAGAGAAGGTTTCTACCACCTGTCCACTCAGTTGCTCAACAGTGAAGATATCCCCATTAACGCAAAGCTTATTGCCTTTTATGTAGATGTTGTATCGTTTAGGACGAGCATCCAGCAGACACTATCTTACTTCTTGCTATAAAAATCCGTGTACTTTTGAACTATTTGCAACTGGAAAGAATATATTTTTTCTTCAAATAAGACATCAATCATACAGAGGTCTATTAGTGTTATTTTTGCCGATGGGGTAAACATCGTCAATCTCTCGACAAGAGAGATCATTTCTAGCAGCTCCGTCAACTTTTGTATAGTGTCTTCCATAATACTTCTGGTTGAGAAAGATAGACCAAAGGTAATTATGTTGTTCTTCTTGTGAAGTCCCTAAGTAATTGCACTTATTCTTGATAATATCGATGCTGCGCTCCGTTTGGAGTTTATCCTGACTAAGTATTTTCCTAATTCCGACGACTTCTGATTTTCAGCTATGCGTCTGTTATTTGCTTGTTTCAATAGTCTTAATTATGGCATTTTGAACAGCAACGTCCGATATGTTTTCATCTCTGTTCATAGCTGAATGTATCTAGCAGACAAAAATCGTGCAGAGTATTCTTTGCTTGCAGTTTTTCTTGCTTGTAGGTCACGATATGTTCACTTTCAGTTAATGCTATAACAAAATACAAAAAATACGTTATTCCCCCCTTAATTTGCTTCCAAGAAATTTGGACCACATAATCGAGAAGGTTTGCGGTCTTCCAACACTGTTTTTTTACATTTTGGCAGCAAAAGGAAACACGCACATGCGTTGCAAAAAAAATAATTTCGAGCCGAATATATTATTTTTTACAGCTGCAGTGCTTTAAATAAATCTATTCACTTTATATTGAACTCTAATCAACATTTGTCTGTTTATCTTCGCTATATATGTATAAGTATTTGTTAACTCGCCAGACAATGTGTGCAGGAAATCGATGAGTAGATGCTAGAATTGCATAAAAAAATAACGTTTACACATTGATAGTACACTGAGAAAAAAGTTGCATTCAATGAATTGTTAAAAAATGTTAGTGGTGTATATAAACAACGCAACTGGCGTGTTGATTCAATACACACAATTATGTTCACATTTAGTATTTCGTCAATATTGTTTTATGCTAGAGCAACACTATATTTAGAGCCACTGATGTTCAAATAACCAAGTCTAAATATGTACATACTAAATTTGGAAACTAACTAACTTATACAAAAGACTGCTCTCCGCTTACCTCTGTAGACACAAACTATAACATATTTCGTGCTACGTAGCCACGGATAGTGAAACTGCTGCATTGCATTCTATTTAGTGGAAATAATATATTATTAACGATAAATTAGTGTTGGATCAAAATAAAATAGTGTTGCTTCAATACAAAACGCGAACACAAAAAGTAGCATTGAATCAAATACAATTAAGTGTTAATTTAATCGAATTTTAGTTAAGTCAACGCGAAAATACTAACACATTTTTTTGCATTGAATTAACGCCATCATTTTTCTCGGTGTATCTCCATGTTTAATTTTCTAAAGATGAAATTTTGGGTATAAAGCAATGTAGCAAAATCTGAATCAACCTTGGCTACGATTTCCATTACTATCTTGTAGAATCCAGCTGTTATAATTGCTTTTCAATGTGCTGTTGAAAACTCCAATAAATACTCAATTGAATATAATTTGAATCACCAATCTAGAATTCAAGAGATGAGGCGTTAAGTAAACAATAATATGTTGCGAAAATCTAACATTATCTCACAAAGTAAGCTAGATAATTGTAGGCAATCTCGAATATTCAATTCTTTCGTTTCATATTCTTTTCATATAATAGAATTATAAGTGGAATCTGGGCCATTTCATATGATAGTTAATTTGCAGTTTAAATATATAAAGGATTATCTACAATTTTGCTTCCATGCAACTATCCTGCATAGATCTATTTATAGCCGGCGAATTGACATGACGGTACAAGAGCATGTTCAACTTGATTCTATTTTCATGTTATTTTGGCGGGTTATTTTGCAGATGACATTCCTTAATGGGTTTTAGTGCAGGAAACGCGAATGAACGTGAAACACGCGCTAGCATGTCGAAGCAACTGACTGACTTAACAGGTAAGTCCAAAGACGTGTCAGCGTAACATCCAGGTCATACTTAATGATCCGCCGTATATCTGCATTTTAGCGGATGGATTTACATACTTTAAAAATTTAAAATAGACGGAGACGCCGTCCCAGTGTCATAAAACTGAGCTAATATTCCTATTGCATAATACAGAAATGTTCCGGGCTGCATTTTTATACGAAGCGAGAGAACATTTACGGTAATATGTATGCAGCCTAACCACTCATTACGCGAATGTTTCCCCCTTTACATGCCTTCTACAGGAAATAATTAACATTTAGAATTATACGTTTTATAAAAGGGGACGATTGAGCTATTACACGTGTTTCCTTTTTTCTTTGACGTATGTGAATGTGTGTAAATGAGAACGAACGAAGTATTTTTTTACCGTTTTGATTGGAAGACTAAAGCAATGAAAATAATAAAGAAAAGTACTTTTTCGGAGTGTATATTGCAATTTAAAGATATGAAATTGTATAAAAAGATTATAGAACTAAGGCTTAGAACATGATAAAGGAGAATAAGAAAATCCAGTAAGCCATGAAAAACAAAACATACACTGTTGCTTAGGCCAACTCTCTGCCTATCAGTTGAGGTTTAATTGTGTTTGCAATGTTTTTAGCTGCTAACATAAGTGAAAAGATTAGAAAACATTTTCAAATTGCAAAAAAAATGTAGAGCCTTATAATGAGAGGTTAGATTACCTTTGAATTAAAAAGCATGCCCATAGTGTAAAGACTGAACGCGAAAGAACTGTTTAACGCCAGCAAAGAGCAGGACGTCGTCGCACGGCCGATACCGAATAAAATATTGCTGCTGTTAAGAAAATAATTGAAGACGGGAACAGTTACATACCCAAATTTGGATCCTCGACTGTTAAGAAAATCATACACCATCATCAGCGTTTAAAAAAGGTTTTCAGTCGTTTTGTGCCGCATCAGCTTTCCAGGTTTCAAAAAGCAATTTTCCATAAAACTTTAATTGTTTTGAAGAACGAGAAAAAGTTATGGACACGACGTTCTTTAGAAGTACAGACCTGATATATGCAATGAAATTGCATGAACCAAAAACAGATTGTCACGTTCCAATTTTGCAATATATACTTAAGTTAGTCATTTTTACCCTTCATCGTTCTTGTGACTTCCGGTCCATATTTTCTCCCCTCTTCCGATTGCGAATCTATTCATTCTGTCAATTTTTGTTAAACTGGTCGTACCGTTGAACCGGGGGCAACCAGCCGTTGTAATCATTTCACTCATCGAAGTAACAACTAGGTGTGCCCATACAATTTAAGCTTACTTATAATTCATCTTTAGTTTAATATTTGAATTCCATAGAGAAATAGCCTAAATTAAATAAGTATCAGCTTCACCGAAACCAATAGATAAATTATTAAGTTATCTATGTGGTTACCTCACTAAGATATATATTTCCACACATTTTGCCTTATCCAAACCACCTTGAAACTTTAAGTTGTTTTTCCCTCTTTTAGGTTATCGCTTGTTTGCTAAGCTTAAGTCGTCCGCCTGTTCAAGACCACTTGTAGATTATTGTTATATATCAACATTTAGATATAGAATTAGCTTCTGAAGATACAAACAAACTTGTTAGACCTGTTAGACATGTGATACTTACCTTTTGTTATTTTGTTTTCTCAATACTGGCTGGATAAAAGTATGTTTTTTTTACATTTATAATTTTTCTTTAAAAGTGTTTTGATTATATGACCTTAATCACTGTTACGTGTTAGTTTGCGTTTCGGCCGGCCACCTTATTGCTTTTTAACTTCACACTAGTTGGGTCACTACTTTTCAATATAGTCAACAATATGGCCGTTTAACGTATGTGCATAGACATTTGAATTCCAGAGTTTCACATCTGGATAAACTGCGGCGCTGTAAAGAATGGCATCTGGTAGAATAAGCTGGAAGCAAGCGCATAAATAAACCGAACCAGGTTCTTCCTCTTATGAGCTTCTTCTTATTCCTCTTATGCTGAATATACCGTATAGCTAATTTCTATTGTTGTAAGATGAAATAAATTAAACAAAAACAGTGCCTAGATAATTGTCAACTACGGTGGAATTTGTATTTTGTTGAGGGAGTTTCACAAAGCAATCTACTCTAGCAACATGCACAAACTCGCAAAAGCAGGAAATTAAGTAGCTGCCCTTTCCCTACTTTCCCGCAGTCGGTTTTTGCCTTTGGTATTTTTCACATGTTCAATTACTTCCTGCTTAGTTAGTTTCCCACTTTAATTTACTTTACTATGCTAAAGTGTCGATTTAACTTTTCTTTACAACGCTGTCCAATTCGAGGCACACGTACGGTCTTTTTTATCCAATATTTCAGTGAAAGCATAAACTCCGCAAAACATCTTATTACATGTGTCAGCAGCGTATACGCAAAGTTAATGCAACCTTTACATGTGACAATAACTAATAGCAGCCAAAATCATGAACTTTCGAGAACCACATGTTTACTTCCTAAACAATTTTTAAAAAAGAATACTTATTTCAGAAGCACGTTTCGATAAGTAACGACAGCTTTTGATTGGCTTCAAGAATTCTCGAAACTCAATTCGTATAACGAACGAGAATTGAAGACCAATACCTGAAATAATCAAAACAACAAAAAATTATTCGATTGGTACTTATTGCTAAATTTCCCAATCTGGATTTACCCACAGAATTATAAAATTAAGAACCAATCAGGTATTTCATAATAAGAAGAACATTCAAGCTTCTCTGGCTATTATTAATACTGTGATAGGTTGCTGCGATTGTACAATTCGTCATTAAGGAGTATCTGTTAAGTCCTGTAAATAATTACATTTACCTTGTCCAAATTTTCACCTCCGAAAGGTTCAGACAATCGACGATTTTCAGCTTATTTGTAGCCATAATTTTCACAAACAATTTTGTTTAAAATAGTATGCTGAAAAGTCCTCCCATTTAAAGGCATGAATTAAATTAAATATTAAATACAATTATGCAAATATATTTCGATTTAAATAAAATACACTCACGCTCTATGAATTCTACAAACGAGTACTCCGCAACTACCGAAATAACAATTGTTTCTAACAAGCGGGAAGTAATTAACATCAACTTAAAAATGTTAATATAACTCTCGCAAATTAGTTAGGGAATAAATCATAAACAGCCCTTAACTCCTCCCTTCTACAACCTAGGGCACGATAATTTACGGTCTAAGGTGAAAATCGGCTTTATTTGTTTCCGTAGCAGACTCTATTTGAGTTTATTTCGTTTAATTTATCAATCTCGTATACCTACGTTTATACCTGTCTAATATTCATGAAGAAAACAAGTTGGTGCCGTAATTTTCACATGCTAAATCAGCCGTTTCATTTGAAATTGTACAAGTAACGGTATTTGCTTATGGTAATTTGTACATATAGCCGATGTTTGTTATGATAATGTTTGTATAGGTGCTTTGGGGTGATTTATGATAATCTTATCGTACCTAAACAATACTGCTGCCCGTATACGGTGGTAAAATTTAATTAAATTGAATATTTTACGCCCCACTAGGCTCATTTAAACAAATTCTAATTCGTGCATGGAGCACACGGAATGCAAACACTAATTACACGGACATGTTGACGTACAACCATTTTTAAGAACGAGGTGTTTTGTATTGCTTAATAGACCGTGAAATACTGGTATTATACCACATCTTATCTTAGCATATTCCGTAATATAGTCCAGGTAGCTGTCTTTAGAAATCTATGGGATTGCTTGATATCACAGACAGATAGACAGATGTTTGGGCGGTCCATTTATATCGGAGCCCCCGAATAATTTGGAAGCAGTTAGTTTTATGGGAAAATGTTCAAAGTGAAAGTTTTAACTCGACAGAGGGCCAATCCAATGATTGTTGTTCCATTGTGGTAGTTGTGGGAGATCGTTTGAAGATCATTCTTAAAAAATATTGAATTCGGAGTAGAAAAGTATCGGATTTCATACGGGCCAATGAGTACATCCTTCGTGTCTTATCTACTCCCTGTCTAATATTTCTAGAGCCACTTGAATGTAGTGAGCAGGGCACCCGTCATGTTGGTACCATATTGTTACTCACTGTTCTTCAAGCGGTGTCGGTAACACGTTGTTTAATAATAATAATAATATCTGTCCATGATACCCTCATATCAGAGTATCTTTCTGTTCATATAGATATATATAATCATATAAGAATTTTTCCACAATATCTTATTTAATGTTAACCTTAGGCCATACGAACTTTAGTACTTTTTTACTTTAAAGTGAAAGCTCTATAAGAATTTGTAAAAATATGTAATGTTTTACTTCAAAACTTTGAAAACTTCCTGTATGTCTCCTTTTGAGTTAAAACTTTCAATCAAAGCTTTTCTTCATAAAACTAACTGCTTCTCAATTATTTGCGGGGCCCGAGATAAATGGACCACCTGATACATTAAGTTTCTTACGTGGGGTTAAAGCTTACTATAACCTCAAGAATCTTTCAATGTCCAAATGGTGTTTTTAGACTCAACTACGTTCTCCTTATTGCACAATTCTGTTAACACAATGACTAAAATGTATTTGATTTAATTAGCCAATCAACTTTTGGTTCAAACTGTATTGTTTAAAGTAAATATTTTCTTTGAACGCTATACATTTAAAAATCTCAGACGTATTACATTAGATATAGTTAGTTAGGATGAAGAAATATAATTCATCATCTTCACAACACCAACAATAAATGATATCCTCTGGAACATAGAACTACCATAATATATCACATTAAATAAATGTCACTGGAATTTCTTCTTAAATTTGCAGTTGGTGATCCTCAGCTAAGGAAATTATATCAAGTACTTTATAATCAGTCATTCTAGGAAATCGTTACCAAAATTTTATTCGACAGGATGTAATCCAAATGCTCTACATCTAATTGTAAGTTCTTAAATGTAATATCGCATACCTTGTATGTCTTTCCTTTACCCTAAACTATATGCATTCAATAATCTGCAAATTGCAAATTTTACTTAAGATTATCGACTACTCATTTAGTGTTAATGAACGAGATAAGCTATGAAGGTTTTGCGCGAGGTGGTACCTGAAGTTCAAGAAATGTAGCGATAAATGAAATTGAAGAAAACCAGAATTTCTTTCACCTTCTCTCACCTTTGAAAACGCCCCTATGTGGGTGAAAACTCCGAAGCCGATGTGCAGCACCGTCTGAGGTTCAGTCTCCAGTATCGTGTTGGGAAACACGAATAAGCAAGGGGCTGAGTTAAACGAGTATCGGAATGAAGGGCAACAGCCATGTTATTTTTTCGGCATGAAAGCGTTCCTGCGCCAATTCCGTGGACATTTCCTTCTTATATTCGTCCTCTGTCGTCTTAGGAAGTAACGATAGAATTCGGCATTAAGCGTAATCGTCTGATCTGAAGTCATGAACTTTGATGTGGATGATTTCATCGATATCGGAAAAACAGGTCAGCAAGAATTTGATCTCATCAAATGGTCTTCAGCCATATTTGCAACGTGTTTAACATTATGCGTCGCCCTCAATGCGTGTTTCTGCGGTCTTACATAGTTTAAAACGGAACTTGATACAGATACGCTGCTTTGCCTGGTGCTGATCGATTCAATTTGCGAACGAATACGCTTATATCTTAAAGCATACAACTACTATCACCTATTATTTAGCATAGGCGACATGACGTATTATTCAATGATATCCGATGTCACTTTACGTAGTTAAGCAAGGTACGTATATAGTCGATTATACCCCAGATTCGCCAATGTCAATATTACCCAGGCGTTTACCTATTAAATTAATTTACATATATAAGCAGCGTCTCTAATGGGTCACGGTTTTGTAAACGTGACTTTGAGGTTATTGGCATTCAGAAGACAGATTATGTACAATATTGCGCGACCATTATACTCTCGACTTATTGCAGGCATTACATATCATTAAATGTATCATGGTAGATAGGCGGGAAGCGCGTCACATGTACTATTCGGCTGACGTTGCGCAGTTAATGTCCTTATTACGAATCCTATTGTTTAGGGATGTAGATAACTGGGATTCACGATGGTATGCTGAAGGATCATGATACATCCGGGCGTTCGTAATGAAATTACGGTTCGATATTCGTTTTACACTTAAAAGCGGGTCGATTGCTTTGAAATAGAAACTAACCAATTGCGACAAATTGTAAAAAAACGTTCGAAATAATAGTAATAGTAATACAGCCTCTATTGTAAAACATACTATGGGGGGTAAAGAAGTACGACAAAATATAATATAAACATTGCAAACGTTGATATTTACTATTTATGAAAAGAATAATGTATGCAATTAATCGCAAAAATTAATCAATTTCGCACTGCTTGCAACCTCGTCTAGCATTTAGGAGAAAGCTTAAACAAGTAGCTTTCGATAATGATATATGTACATATGTTTGTTAATAATAAATACCTTCTGATTCTAAAGTTAAACGAGTCGATGGAAAAAATTTGATACGAAAATGATCTTTAGGACAGAGACTTTTTTTTCGGACAATATCCAGCAATTTACAATTATTTATAGCACCAAAAGCTCAAAAAGAACGCTGAATTTTCAAAACAGTCAACCATTGCCGTAATGTTTTTTTATACGAACGATATTTGTAAAAATTGATTATGTCATAGCAGCAACACGCTTTCGACATGAGTTATTTTGCACAAGGAGCATATAAATTTTTCCATGTAATTGAAAACTCCACTTACTTGAGGGGGGTGTTATTCGTCTTTCTGATACTAATACAATTTTACTTTCTATTTTTCAGAATGGCAAGCAATGTCCAAGCATGTACAAAGACGTATACTACAAAGCCAATAGTTGGAAACAGCATTGAAATGTGAAACGCATAGTGTTATTAAAATAATAAATTACGAAAGAAATAAAAACGGACGCAACACGCAATGACTAACAGTAAGTGAAACTTCCATATCATAAAAAGATATCGTGAACCATTAGTGAGGTGAACTTAATATAATAGTGCTAAATAAAATAATGGGAAAAAAATGAAAATGAAACATATCATATTTTGCATTAAATATATAAAATGGTATGTGTTAAGCTGACGTGAAAATGCTTTAATTTAGAATAGATAGCAGGTACTGGAAAAATACTATTAGTAATAAAACGAAATAACAAAGGAAACGGGAGTAACCTAATACGTTTTGTAAGATGAATTTTTGTTTACGTTTCTTTTTTACGTTCATGTTTACCTTATTAGATGAAAAGGAAAAGAGAAAAAAGGGAATAACGCTTAGTACACTCATATCATTTGTTGTTATTAACTTTGTGGGATTTATTTTCTAAATATATAACGTATACAAAGAGAAAGCGTTGAGTTTTAATCCTTTGCCTAATCTTTATAAGAAGTTCGTGATGTGCAAGCCCACGCGAAATTAAGGCCCTCCAATCTACCATTATGCTTCTTGTTGTGTTTCGAACAGTCTCTCGCAACTTTTCTCTCCTATAACTTATTTGCATTCGATATACGATTACCGAAAAAGTTTTAAAGTATTATAAGGACCGAAAGCTTACTTATGGAATTTTTCGAACTTGATTTTCGTTTTTACCTGATCTAAAATTTTCTAATTTATTCGCGAGAATAATTTTACTTGAAATTGCTTTATGTATACATAAAATCTTTAACGTGCTTCATAAATTCTTTATTTGAGTTCAAGTTGATATTAAAGCTAGGCTGCTACTCAAATTGGATAAGTGGTTTGAATAAAGCATATAAACCAATACACCGCGTTGCGTTGTGAAAAGCGCATCTGATTGTCTTAAATCGAAGTGGAATGACCACTATCACTTGAATACCTGCAGCCGAATTCAAATTCAACTTGGTTTCTCCTAAATGACACAGGATTTGTGTAATCTAAGCTTTTGTTCTCCATATCTGTGTGCGCCCAGGGTAGATACTGAGCGATCTTCACAAAGGTAGGTAAAGTGATGTAAAAATTTCGTCAGAAAGACCAAAACATTATTTGTAGTTTATTCCCTCTTTCCGTTGTCGATTTCCGTTAGGTCGTTTCGATGGAGCCCGGAATACGAAGTTTGTCGTAGTCCTGTCCCTTTCTACGTGTGTAGTACCTATTGGCGTTCTGGCGGCCAGCAGTCATTATCAATGTTCAAACTACACCTTCAGGGTTCGTTGATTGCAGCCGAATTTTCTATCGGTTTAGATAGTAGCGTGACGTTTGTAAAAGCATCACTATACACGATTAATTTATAATCAACACTTGAGATATGTCACAAGGAAAGTGCACAGCTGCAGTTGTTATTATATCACACCAGCAGAGAAAAAGGAAAACAATTTGAATGAAAGAATTGCAGAAGGATACTTTCATCTTTTTAAAATCTTTTCTGAAAGCACTTATATTATTAATTTTGCTGTTTTATACAATTGAAATAATTCTTCACAGGCTTTCGTTCTCAAAGCTCTGTTGCCATATGCATCGTCCTTTATTTTCCGCAAACATTTATGTTTGATGCTAAATAATTGTTTTACTTTGCTGTGTAAGTTACTAAGGAATGTGACGTGGGTTTTGATTACAAACGCCTTGGAAAAAAGGTTATAAATGATTTTAAAAACCCTCTTTGTTTTGTAACCATTTGAATGACCTTTATTAAATTAATGACTTTTGTGTACTTAATGCATATTTGGTTTACATCATTGCAGATTTACCTTTACTATATTCAACTCAAAGAAAAAATATATAAAGATAAAGCGTGTATTGCTGCTTATATTTAAATGTTCCTTTCTTTAAAAATTCGCCCATATCCGATAAAGTACCTTTAAGAATGCTTTTAAGGAATGGAAGCTACCAAGGTCGCATTGCCAAACCTATTGCATATGAGTTCGATCAAAAATATCTCATATTAAAAAATAAAGGGAGGAAATATAATAGGATGGACAGCGCAAAAGAAAACAGCAACTCCTTTTGACGCAACCACGTATATTTTATTTACATTCTTTGGTAAAGAAACTTTCAATAAAATCTTCCATTTCCTACAGGACTTTCGATTTTTCTCTCTAACTTACATACAACACTTTTACCGAAGAAATACATAAAATTCCCAGGATAATATCGCACATTCAAGAATACCATTAAAGATAGAATGTAAAAATCGATTTCAGGCAATCAACAGACTAGAAATGATTTAAGGTTTCGATGCACTCGCCCGATGAATTATGAGATACGGATGTCATCGTTCCTATTACGATCGTATTGAATTTCGTAGGGAATTGCACGGAACCCGTACATATAACTGTACCGAAATTTATTTTATTGTGAAAAATTCCGTTTCCCATTTTCTATTTCAATAACCCGCTTTATCACTTAAGCAAGTAAAAAACGGAGGTAACCGTAATTCTATCTCTCGAATATTCTGTGTAGATAATGTCCCAGAAAGAATTTCGACGTTCCCCGTTTCGCCAGATTTTTACGCGATTTCATCTCAACCGCCTTGTTGCAAAAACATGTAATAAACTCTGTTTATTTGGCTGCGTGAGCAAGGTCAGTTCCTACAACGGCGGCGTAAAGTACGAGATATAAAATTTTATTATAAAAAAAGTTGTGTGCCAGGAGAAATTATTGACGTTAAGCAGAAGTTTCTCGCTGAAATAATAACTTTTTTATGCAGGGTGAAGCATGGCCGATCATCGTATTTAATTAACTCGAAGTAAATATAGAAGAAACCATGCTTTATGTTTAGCACGAAATTCAACTTCCCCTTTCCAAGGCACTTTTTTTCTAATATTCCTAACCAATTCCAGCTTGTGTTTTATATCTTGTAGAATAAAAAATTCAAAAATTTTCTTCGGGGCATGTATATAGATATCTTTTCAAGAACAATTCCTTTGTTATGTATAAATTTTGATCATCTATATAACAAAAATAACAAAAAATATAAAATATCACACTATATCGGCTGTCTCGATTAGTAGCAGTAAGATTAAAAGCTATTAATTGTCTCGATACACCTGAAAAATTGCCATCGAAATTGATCACGTTTTATTGTTCTATTCTAATCATAACTATTCTAGTTTCTTCAGTAGCCTATTTATATAATAGCAAATTACTTAAGCTGTTTAATTTACGGAGTATATTTATTGAAATATGTTGACTGTATAGTAGAAATGTCTTTCGGGTGATGTCGCCTAGTTAATATTTTACTTGACGTTTCGCTGACCATGCTGTCAGCTTCTTCAGAAGATTTATTTTTTCTGCTCTCGTGGCTTCCTTCCTTCCCAGCGAAACGTCAAGTAAAATATTAACTACGCAACATCACCCGAAAGACATTTCTACTATGGATTACGGTCGTGACAGCCTATACTCAACTATGTTGACTGTATCTTAGTAATGGAATGATAGAAAACAAATTTAAACAAACTACAGTGACTCTGTGTGAATTACCTATAATAAGGGTAAGAAGAAAGGAAACAAGCAATCCGAAATACGATGTAAAATAATGTATAAAAACATTTAAAATTAATACAATCTAAATTGATTTTCTTTAATACGAATATTGGATTTTCTTTCAATATCAATAGTTGTAAATAATTTATGTTGCTTTTAGTTAAATGTAAATCACCTAGATTTAAGTTTAGTAGAACGTGGAGAGCGGAAAATTACTTAAAACTCGATAATGCAGTAAAAGGTTGTGAAAAAATTTTAGAACTTTATAATAGGGCAGATATACTGCAGATTAAATAGCTTATCCCGAAAATTTAAATACTTTTCATCTTTGCAGAGCATTTAAATCAACCTTGTAGACTGAAAGTCACGTGCTTGTTCATTTATGATCTGCTTATATATTTGTTTAAATTTAAAAAATCTGTGTCGCTAACAAAGTTCTAGATCTGCTAAAATGAAATAAGCACATAGAACAAATAAGTCACATACATTGACTGGTAGTGTATCTTAACTTATTCTAATCTTTAGACATTTTAGATCGATAGCCTTTCCCATGAATGAGAAAAACGAAAAGCTTACTTATAGAAACAAATACATTCTAAAACAAATTTTAATTACAATTGCGTTGCTTTTAGCATCACGCCCTTCTAATCCCTGTACAATAAGCGTTCAACAGGAAGATCTATGCTGTGAATATTCCTCGTTTCATAGTTTTATCTCATCAAAATTTCGTAGCATACACAAAATGAAAAAGTAAACCAAATCATTTTCTAAAACTTTTTCTTTCATTATCAAAGAAAGCTAATGTGTTTACAATTAAACAAAATTAGCTTTCAGTTTCATTTCACAATGGAGTATTTGCTTTTAGGCGAAATGTTTTCATTTTCGAGATTCCTTTAGATCCTCTGCTACAGCTCTTTCAGGAATTTCCCGTCTCCAACATGTATTGTTCTTAAAATAACGTCCACTATGCTACGTAACGTACTTGTTGACACACTTTCCCAATCAAATATACTATTTTTAGTTTAGAAATCTTGCTCAACTCAATTTTACTTTGCATATAGCTGAATCTTTTTAATACATTTTTCCAATAATTTTCGATTTTCTGGGACCGGATTTGAAGCGGAGCTCTTCCTCTATTTTAAAATACTTATTTCTTTGGAGACGCTATTTTAGCTGAATACAACACAGGCTAGTGTGTGGTTCATAATGGAATGCAATATTCTTTGCGTAAGTAGCAACTAAGGAAATGCGTAATTTATTGGGACAGATTTAACAATTGTAAAATGGTCCCATTATCGGAAACCTTCCAATTTATCTCCAGTTAAATTTGTTCCAAATTGACACTTTTTTAGCTTTTTAGCACTTAAAAGATCAAACAGGAGTATGTTTTATAAGAGAAATTATTAAGTTATATTAATACATATACTTAAGGAATCCCAAAAAAGATCTAAGTGAAAAGATTTTAAATTCTATGTACATTCACATCGTACATTATACCACCACTAAACAACTACATAATTCGTTTTTTGTGAGAGCAACTGTAAATACTGCATCTGTATTAAAAGCCAGTAGTGCATCTCACGTACTTTGACGAACCATACACCTCTGTTGTAGTACAAATGGTATCATTGCTACTCCTTGACGGAAGAACATTAACATCTTTCAAATAGTTAGTCATTGCTTCTGTGTATTCATTTGGGTATTTGAATAGATGACTAACGTGCTGGGAATCATTCCATATTTTCCAGTATACCTAAATAAATTTTACAGTTAACATGCGGTAATATAAAGTTTCGATCATCACCTTTGTTCCATCCTTCTCCACATGCTCCTTCAACATTAGCAAAGTTTCTTCTGTAGCAACTGGATCTACCTTACTTCCCAATAATAACATAGGCGTACCCGTCATGTTATTAAAAAATGCGGCTCTGGATTTGCAATAATGGCAAGTGGCGATTTTATCGAAAACCTTCATATGGAATCTAAAAGTTTGCTTACAAACATTACGTCAATTAGGATTTGTAACTCACACTAAATAAGATCTCAACGCGGTTTGTAATAGTTTGTTGTTTGGAAATATTGCAGTTGGTGTACCGATTGGAATTTGCGTTATATCCGCTAAACTATCCCAAATTTGGCCGGATGTTCTATTGAGTATGGATTGGTAACGTTTATTATCAGCCTCGATTTGGACTCGCGCTTCGCCCCACAGATAACCACCGATTGAGAATCCATGCAGTACAAGAGGAGAATAGTTTTGATTTACTTCCAGGAATTTCAGAATATTTGCAGCAACGATCTTAATTAGTATTCTAGTCCCGGACTAATTTAACAGTCCGTAGATGAAGGAGGTCAACAATTGCGGTGAATTAAAACAATATTTACAGATTAAGAGTTTTTATTGATACGAATGCAATATAACAATGCAGATATCACAGATTTGTAACATTAAATTAAATTATTTACAACCTTTCCTTCTTCAATATCATAAATTAGCTTTAAACTTAATTTCTTTGGTAATCACACCAATTTCTTCCAGGTACCGCGAAAGCTCTTCGAAATACTCAAGTGGATACTTATGCATATGACTAACATGGGCTGTATCATCCCATATCTTTAAATATATCTACAAGAGCTATGTTATTTACAACCAATTAGTACTATTCAAATAATTAATATACCTTGATTCCACTTTCCTCCCAATAATCACAAATACTTCTTATCGTATCTTCGGAACTAATAGGATCTGCTTTACTAGCGAATACCAAAATTGGTTTGCGTACAGGGTTATTATACACTGCACTTCTTGACTTTAAATAATGCGCAGTTGCTACATCATGGAATGTGTTCAAATGGTATCTGGAAGTCTTTCAAATTAGTGTTGTACTATTTCCAAAAGTATGGTTTCACTTTTACGTTGCATAGGATTTTAAAGCATTTTGCAGGAATTTGCTATTTGGAAACGTCGCGTGGGAAACACCGGTTGGAATTCTAGTAATGTCAGCTGGACTATCCCATATATGCCCTACCATATTATCGATCACAAATTGGTAACGTGATCTATTATGGTTAATTAAAACTAATACTTCTCCCCAGAGGTAACACCCTATGGAAAATCCATGAACTACAAGGGGTGCATAATTTCTGTTCTTCTCTAGAAATTTAAGGATATCAGCTGCAAGCACCTACAATAATTTGCTTCCTATTAAATACTAGTAGCTATGAAGTCTACGGATCTACCTGTGTTCCTTTGACTGGCCATAGAAGCTGCCATAAAGTAATTTGTATATTTAATACGTCAAAACCATGTTGAAGGTAAAACTTAGCGTATTTAAATATTGGTTTATCAGCAGCCATTAACCAGGTTGGCATAATTACCAACGGCTTACTTGCTGGTGGTGATTCAGTTAAGATACTTGGGAAAACATTCTTCTTGTCATTGGTGATGAGAAATATATTCGTCGTTAGTTGAGCCTTGTTCATTGTTGTTGTTAGAAGCTGCAACAATCATTCTAAACAGTGTTTAATATGTCTATTCTAAAATATTCTATGTCTATATTCTAAAAAAATGTTATAAATAACCGGTTTGAAATAAATCAAGTATGCTTTCTAAACTACAGTTTTCTTTCTTTTGAAAGCGATCCTGAGGAATGTTTACATTTGGTTTGATTAAATTCTGTATAATGTTACTATAAACCATCTACTTCCATTTCGACATCGTAAATTATCGAATTAGTAGAAATTGTTTCGCCCTAATTTGAATTGGTCGTAAGTGGACTGTGTAGTCCTGTAAGCCAGTTCCAAAAACCATATACGAGGATAGCACAGTAAATGTTTGTATTAAGGAAGACAAGGCAGTGGCATTACTTTTTATGGAATGTGGAATTCTAGAGTAATGCTTGCATAGTAAAATTATTTATATGCCAGTATATAAGATGCCGAAGATGTGAAGTATGGTTGGAAAAGTTGGAACTAGATAAGTTACAACATTTAAGTTGCATTCTTATCTCTAAAGAATACGGCATGTCTTTTCGACATTTCAAGTGATGTGCAAGTAATTTAAGTTCTTACTGTTTCTCTTCTTACCTTGTAGACAATAATTTAAACGGGCCTTGTTTTAAATAATAATAGAATAATGTAAAAGGAAATGATGTTTAAGTTTCTACTTGGCACCCATTGATATGTATAAGGAATGATGTTCTTGTATAAGACTTAATAATTCTAGCATAACGTATTTTATTTTAGTGAAAAATTACGTTGTGTTCAAGTAGAGAAGTCAGAAACAGCTGGTCCGTGCACTTGTTCAATTACGTTAAGCACCGAATCGTTTATAAATCCACAACAAAATTGTAATTAAAGCTATGCGAAATGTTCTTGTTCTATAAACCACACGAATATATATACACGAATTGCCGTATTTTCTAAACTAATCTTATTAATAAGGTTAAAAAATTATTAAAATACATCAGCGCCAAAACAGCTCTATTTAAATTTAATAAATTTATACATTCAAATTGAATTGTAGAAGACCCAATCTTGGCGGAAGGAAATACCAAGATAGATAAGAGATAATCGTTATTTCCCGTCAATTTTCATAGCCAATGTTTGCACATGTTAATCAAACCGCACCGCGAAAGAGAGGAACGTTGAAGGAAATATGAAAATTTTGCGAGAGAAGATGGAAGGAAGAAGGAAAAAAGAAAACAACCGAAGTATTATCAGGAGCAAGCCTATTTTCTTTTACGATCTATAGCGGCCCGCCCTCTACCCGTGAGGGCCATAACTTTACACCCGCAGATAGAAAAATTGACTGCACATACGATTTTATTGTTACGTGCAATGCGGGAAAAGAAGAAAAAAGGGAACGAAGGTTTTATTATCAAAGTGGGAATATTATATACGTACCTACGTAGTAAAGCGCGTCTAGTAATTACAAGATTTTGATGAATTTTCGTAAAGGTATAGGTTTCCAGGAAGAGGAATGCGTTGGCAGCCTTTATTTTTTAAATCCCAGGACAGTTGGAAATCAAAATCTCGTTTACTGGAACCATCCTTGCCGGAATACAAATGAAATTTTTTATTCGATTCTTTCTCCTGTGGCCCGAAGATTACTTTCGATTCCGTATAATAATTCACCATGACTTGCAAAATCCCACTAAATAGAATATTAGTGGGAAATTCTGCTTATTGAATTATTTTTGCGGGATGTTATTTATGTTAGAATCAATTTCGGAAGCGTAATATCGACGGGAAAGGAATTTTTGATTTGATTGTGGATCAGATAAGGTGAATAACAAAAGTTATTTTTATTTTTTCAATTTATTATGCGAATATTGTTACTTTTTTCTTAGAAATGTCTAATACACAAAAAAGAAAAGAACAAAACCAAAACAAATTAGTATTGAACAATAAATTGATTTTCCGCTGTTTATGCAAGGAATTTCAAGTTTTTGCATTGTTTTCGCGCCAACGAGTATTTACTATTTTGAATCGGGGCCTACTAGGAACAAGTGGCAGATTGTTTGTTGTATCCCGTACAATCCCGAGTCAGTTAATGACCCACTATTTGGAAATCAAAATTTATTCAAATAGCAAAGATAATATAATAATAGTCCAGTATAGTAGACTGAATGCTGAGTACGGTAAATTTTTATCCTTTAGAACTGAAAGTACTGAAAGTTTTATAAAAATTTTAAAGTTCTACAAGTTAAATTGTGTTGTCTGAGGGTCTTTTCCAAGGACAGTCTCTAGGAAAATGTCTAAAGAAGACTTGCATTCGCTTGGAGTAACATACAGACACACGTCCCTCGCATCCTCTCCACCCTCCACGCGAGTCAGTTGTTAATGAACTTTTGTGGCGATCTTTGTAAAGCCTTTGTGGCTGCAAATATACTCTTCCAAAAACTAGATAATCCAGTCTTCAAGAATATTCTGGCAAAATATACGCGTAGAAATATTCCCGACGGGTCAACGTTACGAAAAGACTATCTCACAAAACTATACACAAAAGTCGTAAAAAAAATTAAAGCCGATGTAGGAGATAATTATCATTTGTATACAGATCGTCCAACAAAGCCATGTTCAATAGCCAGCAAAATAATAGAACCGGTAAATGCTAATACAATAACAGAAATAGTTAGCAGTATTGACATTTTCGAAGATGTGAGGAAACGGGAGAAAGCTTTTTGTGCGTGACGCTGCAGCTTAAAATTGCTTAAAAACATCTTCAAAAATATGCTGTATATTACATGTACTTCCCACGCCCGCCATAGAGTTGCGAAATTTATTAGGGAGCAGTTTCCCAATGTTAATAAATTAATTAATCACACTAAAAAAGGTTTCTTGAGAGCAGCTACAAGAGTTGCTTTATACAGAGACAAATGGCCAGCATTTTCCTCACCTCCGCTTCCAATTGTGGCAAGATGATGGACAACATTAGAAGCCTCTTCACTTTACTCAAACAATTTGGAGAAAGTTGCTGTTGTAATAAACAATTCAAATGAGGATGCACAAACCATAAGCAAATGTAAAACTGTGTTACAGGATCCATCCTTATAAACTAATTTGCATTTTATTAACGAATATTTTGATGATATACCGCAAAAAGTAAAATACTTTGAATCACAATCAAAACAACTAAAAGATGGAACTGAAACATTAGGTGTTATAATAAACAAATTAAAGAATATTTCTGGTAATTTTGGTGCTTCTTCATGCAAAAATGTCTATGCAATTTTTGCCCGCTTTAAATTAATAGACCGATGCATAATTGTCTCGGTACATAAACACAGTTGGGTATTTAACATCTTAAATAATAAACAGGAATCGTAGTCTATACGCTCAATACAATCAATGGTAATCGCAGGCTCGAGATACCATTATTCACATGATTCGACTTCGAAGAACTTTGTTGTGTAGGAAGGGAAGGTTTATGCACACGCAGCGACGCTAGGCCGCTGGGTATACAAAAGGGAAGAACGAAGGTATTAAGTTCATTTAAGTATGTAAGCAAATATAGTTAATGTTGTGTATTCTGTAATTTATCCGAGTCCGCAATATTAGTTTGCCTAGCACTTAATGAAATCAACACCTTACACAACTCGCAAACACCAAATGAACAATATAATCTGATCTCGTGAGGTACACGATAAGCCATGATGTTTACTTTAATCAAATATATACCCAGGAAGAACTTTAAACACAACCTAATTGTTTGTTTTCCTATGGGTTGCCGGATCTATGTGCTAATTATCGTATCGAATATCGGAGTAATCACTTTAGTACCTAGCACAGGTGTACCTATTAAGGCAGAAAATGGGAAGGATATTCTTGCTGTACGTTGGTTGACGAAAGTAAATATATAATATATGAGGATCAAATATTAGCGCATTTCCTGGCGAATTAAAAGCTTTGTTCCAATAAAGAACATGAGGTAACTGAAACTGTAAAGTATAGAGTTTGCTTGGCGAAATAAATTCGACTGAAAAACGACTGTTTGAAATATATTTAAAACTCGTTCAAATCGTAAAAACAGCCATCAATTAATATAGGTTTAAAGTTCTGGCACTTTTAAAAATCGGGATTTAATTTATTACAAAAATATGTACATGCAAAGAGAGATGAATTTTTATAATAAACCATGCTCCTGAAAGTAGTTCTGCGCAAACTATAGGAAGGTAGGTCAAATAGTAATCTTCTGTTACGTTTTATACATTACACGCACCCAATCTATTTCATTCGCTTGTCTCTAAACGACAATGCATAGGCTACAGCGTTGCCTTAGTCTTGTGCGTAGGTGCAGAATTTTGTGAAAATATCTAGTGCTTGTTTTGAAAAACAGTAGCTGATTTTACGACGTCTAATCTTGCGCGCGATCATTTTGTTTATTAGATAGTGAAGATATTTCGATGACCATTGTCAGCGTACGTTGTTAACAGTTGCTTTGACTTTCAATCCAGTTTTTTTTAAGAACTGCCGTCAGCAGTGTCCTCATGAACCGTAAACCTTTGCCTCCTAAGGGGATTTCTTCAAAACATTGAATGCACCGATACATGAACATCCAACCAATGCCAAGCGGAAGAAACGTCTTAAAAATTTCATTCGTTTCCATATTGCGTAACAACTGGGATACGATTTTCTTTGTCGGGCCATTCCATTGCGAACGCGCAAATGAATTCAAATCCTTTTTTCGCTCAAAGTGTATGAAAATTAACCTCAACAACTATGCATCAAAATCACGGTACGCTTACAACAATTGTGAACAAGTTATTGCTGTCAGAGGATAGTTACTAATACACTGGCCGCAATTAAAGATACGGCGCAAAAGAAGTTTTACAAAATAATGATTATTAGTATCAAAAAGAGAGTAAAGAAGATTCGCTTAGTGCGTCTTTGGTCAGGTGTTAAAGATAAACTTTCCGTAATGATGCTCTACGACCGATAACTTCAAAAGAAAACCTTCTCGAGGGGTGGTCCTTCAGGGTGCGCCTAAACCTGCTCTACGTGCTTTACCATCCACAAAATTCCAACAATGTAATATAGCCGAATGATTGCGATTAAGTCTACGCGTAATTTCCCGGAAACTAACACCGCTTTCAAGTAGCCGAATAATTCGAACGTTCTGGTCTACGAGACATCACTCACGATGGCTTGAAACATATTTGCACGCATTTCACTCATTTTTGTACATTTGTACATTCTGTACAAACATGTACGGAACATCTGGCTCTTGTAAATGCTAAAAAACGAACCAAACCAATGCAATATGATAAACAATCATTTATGTTCCGTTTAAAATCTAACAATTTAGACATGGTGTGCAGCCAGCGTTGTAAGAAGTTTCAGACATATTTGAATATTGAAAATATTTATCTTCTTCCAGGTTACTGTATTAGTTCGTTAGTATACCAGTACATAGTAATAGAGAAATTATATTGTAAAAGAGGATTGTTTTAGTATTCATTATGCACTTGCCTGTACCCTCGACTAGAAGATGTTGTTCAGTGCTTTGAAACACGGTGTATATACGAAACTAATTATAACGTTTTAGTATAAACAAACAATCCCACAAGTCCGTTTCAAGGATGATTATATTTTCATGATCTGAAGTTTGTAACATCTGAGTTTGCAACCTATTTACAACTGCAGAGTTACAAACTAACTTGAATAACGCAGCAATAATAAGAAGTTTACATACCTCGCACAACGTACACCCAGTAACGATATCATGGAATTTCAATATACAGAATTAATTCAGGAAACTCTTGTGCAAAGTATAATTAGTCACTTGCGAGCATCTGTCGATTACATGAAAGTTGTATTGTTACATACGGCTCCGCAGATATACAAAGCTCAAAACGAATTCATGCTACCCCTTACAAACTTTTTTATTGCGTCTCATTTTTAAAGCTGAACACACAGCGCAATACTCTTCAGTATAATATGCGATCATGTATCATATCATCTCCACACAAAAGAAGCTAAGGAAAGAAAAGGAACGTTGAGGTGTTGGGTTTAAGCGCGAAACATTTTTATTTAAAACAACCCCGTTTTCGCGAAAACCTTTATTACATCTGCAAATTTATCTTAGTAATAAATAAAAACCGATGTGACGCAAGCAAATGTCACGACAAACAATGGTACAAAGTATGAATACCGGGTATCTAAGGCACCAGCAAACATTCCTAGCGGATGTAAGTTGACGTTGAGCGTGAATTATAACTTCAGGAATCGCTAAGATGTCGGCTTTGTCAGGATACTGTTACAAGTGAAATGTTTCGACTACGAACGTTCGTACAGCAAGGTAGTTGTTAATTATCGTCGAATGTCTACCCTAATACTTTCTTTCATTAGAAAAATATGCTGTTTGGTGTTAACGTTTATAGTTACATACTATTTTGCTTATTTATTTGTATAAACTTGCGTACCACGCAAAATGAGAATTAGATAATAAATGAAAATGTCTCATCCTTAAGCAGCGATTTATTGCTCTAACTTTTGTTTGTGTAGTTAAGTTTGTTCAAATCAACAAGATAAAAAAAAAATATCCAAATTTACTTAGTACATAATTTATAGAACAATGTCCAAATAAAAGTACTTTACAAACAAATTAATATATTTAAGATGCAATAATTTACTCTATGAGGTGAGTAATGGGTTCTTCGTTGTTACAATAACTAAATTTTGTTCTTTATGGTAATAAGCTATAAGCATATCTAAAAATCACTACACTAAACGCTATTACAACAATTGTTAATGTCGACTTCCCTTCTAAAATTGCAGGTACTATTAGATTTATTTTTAACATAGAACATTTCAGATAAAATTTGTTTATGACAATTTGTCTTAATACTTAAAGTCGTGGCTAAAACAAAATGGAATTTGCGGCTCGAATTTAATGCGCAGGCACTACCGACTGATACATCACATTTATATTCAACTTTTTTCTTTAATTTCTGTGAACTTTGACCTATGTATTGTAATGTTACAACTCACAACCTAGAAGTTCATCAGCGCCACCCAGACATCACATTTAATCACTTCAATTTGTCCACCTATACAAAGTAAAGGTCCCTTTGGTAGTTGCGACCTCGATTCCTAGAGCATCAATACTTCTTCTGGCCAACTATCTAGGGAACGAGGGAGTAGAAGCATGTAGATCTAGCCAACGAATACCATCGTTGGCTGAACGGAATAATAATTTATTTAATTTAGTATGCGATCTGAACTGGTTGATTTGTTGGTATGTATGATGACACAAAAGCAAACTTGGACGATACGCAATAAGCCCGTACGAAAGCGGGCCTTGTGTATGATGGGACAAAAGTATACTTGGACGGTTGGCAAACGACGAAGCAGTATGGGCAGTGTACAGAAGGTTCACTTTCGCACAGGTTTACAGGGTATCGTCCAAGTGTGCTTTTGTTCCATCATGCATTAATACACATATCGGTTATAATTTTTCTTTCTCGCTAATTTTTTTTACACAAACGTCTTAAATACTGCCTTTTTCCGTACCTCCAAATTGTACAAGTTCTCATGTACGTACTGCAAGACCTTTTTGAAGGAAAAGGTTAATTATTACACGTACCATATGCTGATATTACCAGCGATACCGTCTGTATTATAGAACCAAATTGATATTCATAAGTATAACTGCATACTTGATTAAGTAACTTTAATTTATTTAAAATTTATAAATTTTGTGCTAATTTATTTTGAGTAGGGTTCGAAGGGCTTGTAAACGATTTTACAATAGATTTATGATGTTTCTGGAACCATATTTATCTACCAAATTTACCAAAATAAATTTGTTACAAAGAAATGACATCCAAATTCAAATTTCTCAAATACCATTAAAGATACCGCAAAATGGTCGTAATCCCTGTAATCCGCAGGTCAAACTGTATAAGGAACCATCATCAAAATAAATGTTTTAAAACATTTGTGAGATCGCCAAATCGTTTTCGAAGGGCTACCTCTTTATGATTAAAATATCAAAAAATGAAACAATGATGATATAAATGACCTTTCTCTAATTCACCTATAAACATCAAATCACAAATTAATTAAAGCAAAAACCTTTAATAACAAAGAGGGTATATTATCTGGTACAAAAATGTTTTTCAAACCAGTCGTAAGATGATAAGAACTACACTAGACTACAAATACTACTACTAAAATATAAATATTAGCAAACAAAAAAGAAAAGGAAATAGGTTGAATATATAAACAAGATATAGATAAAAACATTTGCATATATGAAAATATTGTATAAATTAAACCTATATATAGATAAAATTTATGTATAATTAAGATTAATAAAACCAATTCCCAAATAAATAAACAGAAACAAGCGAAACAACGAAATAGACGCTAATTGTCAGGAAATTCGGCCGCACTATAAAATAATTTTTTCCTGTAAGTATATTCTTAAGCTGGTGTAGTGTTTTGCATACTTTAAGGTCATGTGGTAACCTGTTGTAATATTGTACGGCACGAATAGGGTAGGTTCCTATATCGAGAGGACTTCAAGTTACTCCACCCACGAGTGACCGTTACACTATACACTTCACAAGCTTTCGTTCGTTTTTTTCTTTTTGTAAAATAATAAAGCTTATTATTTTACAAAAAGCGTATAGCGAGGGCAAAGGTAAGATATTTCATTGCCTGAAGTAGGTCCTGCATAACGTGCCCACTATATACCTCACAACCTTCCTCTGAAGAATAAATAAATTATCGGCCTTTGTTGAAGAACCCCATGAGATTCGGTCATATCGAAACGTTAATTGGACATAAGCAAAGTAAAACTTTTTAACAAAACCTAAATTAACATTCTAGCCATCTAAGAAGCGTATTTACAGTCATTCCCAAAAAACTCACAGATGTGTATAAGTACAAACTAGTTTAAATTATGTTATACGCGTTTTCTGACAGTTCAATGCAAGATTCCACTCGTCACACCAACGTCTCATTCGTCGCACAGCGAATTTTGATAAATTCTATATAAGCGATTGCAGATGAGGATTAGATGTAATTTCAGTAAGCCGACACATGAGAAAGCGAAGAAAAATAACAGCTTACAACTGCTGTCAAGAAATATGCATTTTCTCTAAAATAATACTCTTGCTATATATATAAATTTCCTACATCGGCTGTTTTTTACATTTATGGTACAGCATTTTATATGTACGACTGTGTTTACCTAATATTTACAACTTCTAAAAGCTTATTTACCTGGAAAAGCGGGTAAATATTTATTCACTCCAACGAAAATTCCAGGAAATTTTCTGAAAATACCTACTATAAACGACTACACCGTTTCAATGGAACAAATATTTAATATTTAAAGAGATACTACCGCAAATAATTTATAGATATAGAAACTTAGTGGTTAAGGTTGCAGAAGATATAGAATTGTATTAACGATTAACTCACAAACATTTTCCAATGGATGAAATCTGAGTTGATGGCGGGCCATAGCAGAACTTCGATATTTCTGTCTTGAAATTGTTCTGCAACTATGTTAGCTGCGTGCACTGGACAATTATATTGTTGATACATAAATTTATTAGCGCAAAGATGTGTTACAGAAGGAAGCATTTTCGAGAATATTAGTGCAATTCCGAGAACTACGTGCAAACTAAGTTTTGAACTGCTTGTTGACTAGAATATTTCCCTGACCCTAAAAATAACCTATATATATACATGCATTATGTACTGTCTCATACAATACATTTTCATTCTTTGGGTTTGAGTTCTTCTAATCGTACGTTTCCACTAGTTAAATAGTTCCTCTATTGAATTCAAAAAAGGACTATAAACAGGAAGAAACACTGGAAAATGGCCGTGATTTGTGATGAGAGCCAAGGCTTCCTAATTTCTATGGAATCTAACTTTATTCATAAGATGAGCCCCTTCTACACCATCATTATGAATGAGTGATTAACGTTGTGAGAAATTCAGAAAAGTGTAGAGCATTAGCAGCAATGGTACGATTGTGCCCTCCTCCTAATTGCGCTTTTGTTTTTGCTGCCACAGTATTTTGTACGCATCTTTCGTATGAAAACCGAGAATATGTTTGTATTCCGGACTCATCAATGAGGATTCCTTTTCCTCTTACCAACATATTACACGCCGTAATCAAAACGAGCTTGAATAGTGTTCGGTGTTTTTCTCTTTTCAGGAAAAAATAACACTCTTTTAATAGATTAATTAAAGCTCTTAAGTGTTCAATTCTAGATAGGGATATTTGTTGAAGAAGCGGCCACTGTTTTAAGCACTTTTCTTGCAACTTCTGTAGACTTGAAGGGCAGTCCAAATCTGGGCTGGTTTATTCGCAAATCTGTTCTTTTAAGCGGTTGACAATTTTTGTTGGCTATGTTTAGCACTCACCTTCGCAATATTATCAGTCTTCATATAGGTTGCATACATTTTCTTTATTGTATCCAGCAAAATCCCAAATTGTTCCTATACGCTCCTAACCGTGGAACCGTTATTTGAACAATTAATGATTAATTTGCCTACCTCATTGCTTATTTGAATCCGCCAACCATATTTAAACTAACATTTGGAAGCACAATTTTCCTACGGTTTGCTTGACTGTGCAGTACCCATTTGATTCGTACACACGAAAATTACTCATGTGATAAGATCTAACCTATTAATTATATACTATGCTTGCCAGTTCAGAACAAATTGACAAAGAGACATGCACTATATTGACTGTACTAACGAATTGGTTGCATTGCCGCTGCCCCTTTCCAGTTAACCCTCAAAGTAAATTCGTTACCTGCAGTAAGCTACTCTACCGTGTCATGAAAAAATTATTTTAAGCACCTTTAAAAATGATACGAATTAGTAGCTGTACAAAAAGGAAACTCAAAGCATCTTACTGGTGCACGTATGCGAAAGAGATAATGAAAGAAGAAATAATAATATCGAAACTTTTTATTCAATAAATTAAAATGGGAACCTTACCAAAGTACAACAAAAATAAGCGAAATATTTGTATCTCGTACAAATATTTCTAAATTTCTAAACCGAATAATAATTTAGCAATTAAGCTATAAACTACAATAACAGCAACAATAATAACGGAACATAGCTGCAGCAATTGTACCGTTCTATCGGATATAGTAAATTGAATCCCACAAAGGTACGTGTATCCGGAAATTCTCGCGTACGATCGCCTTAGAGCACAGCCTGGCCGCCCATTCGTCGTGAATTGATCGGTAATTATTGGATTTGTGTATTACATATTCGACCGTACTAACCGAATTTTATGGCGGCTATTTATGACGTTGCAAAAGAGATACCATACTGTACAGGATATCCACCAAAACGGCAATAACGAGACGTACCATGCTATAGCAGACGATCCGTTCCGACTGACCCACTGCTACTATGCGAGTATATTTTAATTTCCTGTATTGTCATCGCATTAAACTCCGCATTTAGTCGGTAGTGACGTCACAGTACGATTGATTCTGTCCACCAGTCATTTCCGGTTGGCTTCGTGACATTATGCCGCCAGAAACCAATTCCAACTTGTCCTGCTTTGCAATGCATGTGTACACGAGTTTCAATCTCAGTTCCGGATCGTTATAGAATCCAATTGAATACGTACTTTGTACGAAAAATAAGCGTCTACGAATGGATTCCTTTAATTTTCGATTCTACAATTACTGCTATGTATTTGCTGATGCTGTGATAATAATAAAGATCACTCTTTTACCTGTACACATATCGGAAATATCTTATCTAATTTTAAGCTTTCTATAATTTGGGAAAACTTTATGTCGCCGCGCTGTAAGTTCCATCTTCAGAGTATAACGTATATTGTATGTAACATCATAATAATGTTATTTGCCTGAGAAATGATTTATTTCAGTGAAGCAATTTAAAAGGACATTAAATCGTCTATATCATACTCTCGAGTGGATACTTTGTTTAATTCCTTAAGCGTTTCTTGCGTAGAGATGAACATGCTATTCATACTTTTTCATTACATTTACAGAGAGATAAAACGGAACTAATTACGATTTTAAGTGAGATAGTTGTTTGTTGCAATAGAAAATAATCTTAATTATGAAAATTCCACCCTAGTTCGCCAATATTGAACGAAGTTTTCCATTATAGAAACTTGTCTTAAATGAAGAAGAGGAATTGATGAAGCTACTTAAATTGGTATTCATATTGGATGGAATAATATAAACTGTCTTCAATGTCGAATTTTAGAGATGGCTATTAATTTCGGCAAAAAGTCATGACATTATCGTTAGTAATATAAAAAAAGTAAAATATTATCATTACTGGTATTTAAATCTTTCTTGACGAAGAATGTAATGGGAGCGCAATACAAAGATTTACAGCCCTAGTGTCGCAAATGTAATACGCCGAAATAGTTTTATGCATATCAATAATAACCTGACACTAAACTACAAATTTGCAAAAATTCAAGCCTTATTCGATGTAAACAGAATTTACGAGAATATTGAACGATACGGAATATCCTTAATTGTAACTTCTAAAGAGTGGTGGTGTGCGCCATTTTATTTTGTGCGGATGCCGCTGTCCATGATCCTTGGCAAATCTATAGACATGCAAATAAAGGTTTCAAAATCGATTACATGCAATTTAGAGGTAATTTAGAGGAGGATATACTTCAAACATATTTGAAAAAAATACGGTTCGAGTGTTACTGGAACCGGTAGACGCAAGTGTTTGAAAATTATTACATCTCACTATAATTTCCATTTCAATTGCGTTATTTCTCCCAATGTTCTAAAATTGAAACATCCCAAAAAATGTTGAGACGAAACCGCAAGAATATTTTTAAAAATAACAAAATATTATTAATGTTAACGTATTCACATCAAATTAAAAAAAAACCATCAAAAGTCGCCAAAAATAGATAGTTTTATAGTTTAGCCAAAATTTTGATAGGCGGCAATTTCTTTTGCATAATGCTGTAGGGTACGATCTATGATAACAAATTTAAATTCCTATGTTAAAAATACATACGTAAAAGTAACACATGTAATCGTTCTTCTGGTTATAAGATAGGCAACCTCTTAAGTTTAGTTACATATTCTTTATCAACCGCACTAAACGATAAGACGTTAATGTATGTAAAAAATATTTACTTACAAATTGAAAGGTTTGCGGTCTTAATGATGGAGAGGTTCTATCGTTCTACTTTTTGTTTGATTTTCTTAGGTTATGTGTACTGCTGCACTGTAGACACACTTAATTATTTAATCGCTAAACTACGTGACAATAGTAATCATAATTAGGTAAGTAGTAGTGGGGGAATGGTACACCACTGGAATAATTACGCTTTGCTGCATATTTAACCGAATTATTCAAAATTAAAAGCCAATACGTTCAAGGCGTTCTAGTTTTTAATAAACAGTTACAGAATTATTGTTGGAGTATCTTTAAATATATTTATATTTACTGCGTTGCGGGTATGCAACTCATTCGGCTGAGATCCAAGGCTGGGTTTGTTATTTTGCTATTTATTCTTATCGAATGATTGTACACCTCGTTATATATTAAAGTAGACAAAGATCTTACAAAAGGGACACACCAAAAGTTATAATTATTAGGATAATTATTTCAAGTATCTACACACCATACATAGATATGAATAAAGTTATAAGATTTTCACAAGAATACAGTAGTGGGGAACGAGAAATTTCTGGGAATATTCAGTATTCCCTAAATTTCCGCTATTTGGGACCCGGCAAATTGACCTGTCTTTAGCAAACGAATTCTAATATAAAAATCTTAATAAAGCCTAGGTTTTTCTCAAATCAAGTAAACTTTGAATTGAATATATGGAAGTTGGGAATATATTTTTATGTATGTATGTACCTTTGGATCAGAAAATGCTATTACTATGCAAACTGTGTTTCCCAGTAATGTTAATGCAGAAATTAACTTGGGGATTAATGGGGGCATACATATTCTTCCTTATTTTTCGATACAACTCATTTGGATACACTATACAATGATACTTCTAATATCCAACATATAAGGATATAAGAAACTTGACAAAGGCTGCTTCTACACAAAAGAAGCTTTTGTTTTCCTGTAATGAATTCATTATTACATTGTACTTAAAAAGGAGGTGTCCCAAAGCATCAGGTATTCCTTGGAGGACCCGAAAAACCTGTTAGATTTGTTCTAATAGTGAATAGTAAAGGTGATGGTGTAAAGTAAGTAATATAAACTAGATATAGAAAAATATATATAATAAGAAAAGGAAACCAAGCGAAAAACTTTTAATCTAACTACCTCTTAAAAAGCTGACTAAAGAAAAGGTAACTAAAAAGAAACACTAAAAATTAACAAAACTCTTAATATCGAAAACATATTTTGTCCAAAATAGAAAATTCATTCACTCTAGTATACTAAAATGCAATAAAGTGCATTTCACCATTGTTTATGTGATGTACTATTTATTCACTTCCCCATTACAACATGTAGAACTTTCCACATAATGCACTGCCACATCCTGTTAGCCATTTCTATGAAATCATTTGAAATTTGTTATCACGAAATTTACTTTAAAACGAAACTTCAAAGGAGATTTAATTAGCAAGATAGTGTCACGTAGCTTCTCGTAATTGCCTGTTTTTGTGTTTATTTCATTATTATTTAGTATGTGCGTAGTGTCTTTTTCTGGAATATGACAAATGGAATCATTAAGTACGAATTATTATAGATGTGATACAGCCAAAATTATGTTTCAATAAATTGTCACTCCATTTATTGCTAGTCGATTATAAGTACCAAATTCTACTACGTTGTCCTATTTACCGAAACATTTTAAAAAGCATTGTTTAGAAATGATGAGGAATGATCACAGTTTATTTCTAAAAAATTCTGGTATTTTACTCATTATTTAGAAATAGGTACAATAAAGTAGTACTTCTTTCGTTATTATGCTTCTTTTTAGTGGCAGCATTTCTATAATTCCCGAAGTTAAGAAAGAGAGAGAAAAGATTAAGTCCATATAATATCCTCTAATTTATTTTGTTAAGAATTTCCAATATTCAGAATCTTAACCAATACATCCCATCTTAATTACGCTTTCTTTATCTTAGCGGGTTAATTAAGTCATTAATTAAAAATTATATTTTTATAATTAACCGCATATTGTCCAAGGACGTTATTAATAATAGCGATTAATTTCCATTGCTTCCTTTCGTAGTTTACATTACATGTATATATTTGCAAAGTGAAATGTAAACAAGTTAATGTGCGTATTTATTTATATTTTTTGGAAATATTACGTAATAGTAAATAGGTAATTTAAAATGCGAAAACAATAGGTACTACATCTTTATAGTACATCTAGTTTCATCCGTAATGTTTCTTAGAATTTCGAGAATGTATTTAATTTTATTCAAGACCGTATTTACAAAATCAATTTTGAGAGAATTTTGAGAGTTGGGCAAAATTATTCCACAAATCTTCGGTTTTTAGATAAAAAATTATAGAGTATATTTTTGTAATAAGCATTAGTAATAGTGCACACAACGTAGTCTGCATTAAATGTCTGAAACAATAGTACTCGTAGTAATAATTATACTATTTGTAGATAGAAATAAGTAAAAAGAGATAGAAAAAAGATAGTAAAGTATCTCATTCCAAAAGCATGGGGAATGTTTCAGATGAGCAAAAAGAGTTCCACTCCCAGCTCTTCCACCAAATCACCAAAATTAAATCAAATAGCTAACTGCATATAAGTATAATCTGCTCCTATTCGACCATTTTGCGTTTGAACTCAATTAATAAGAAAACTTAACATAAAGAACTGAAACAGAGAACTTAACATAAAGAAACTTAATGCTTGAATACACATGGTTAAAAAGCTTTAATGTGTGTAGGTAGATACAATTAATAAATCTTGTTTGTAGGCCTTCTTTTATAGAGAAGAAGTTTGTATCGTGGAAGATATGACATTGTTATTTCGTAAATTTACATTATGTACACCGGTCCGAAATCGTATTTTCTTTACTAGATAAAAACTGAATTCGTCAAATGGATTTAAGGAAAGAAGCCTTATTAACAGAAAGACCCAAGAATATTGTAACATAGGTAACTATTAAAACAAGGTATGAGAATACACACATACGATTATAAGCAATGTAGTATTAAAGTACTCTTGAGGGATGTTAACGATAAAAATTTAAAAAGAATTGCTGTGACATAAGAACAGGTAGAACAAATCATTATTATAGGTAAGCCGCTGAAGAACACGGCTTCAAATCAGGGAAATTGTGTTCATATTAAGCCACTGCAGACCAGAGGAAGCTGCGTGCAATCAAGAGTATAACGTCGGCACTCTGACGCATACATGACATGGTCTCGACGTAGAAATCTTTCTGAGGAAAAGTCTCTCAAATGCGTATTTTCACAGCAACATATAGACAAAAGCTATTTACCACTACGATAATTAAACAATGATAACGCAAAGCTTTCACAGATCATTTCCTTAGTTCGAAAATCAATTATTTTTAGAAATAAAGTCTCTGTATCTAAAATTGTGGTGCTTAAATTTCTGACAAAACGCCATTCCTAGGTTTGCCGGACAAAGTAGATACGGACTAGTCTTAAGTATATGATTTTTCAAAAAATTGCTGAGTTACAATTAGTGTTTTGTAAAACTAACCTTAGATTAACTCGATATCGGTAGTGTTAAAGCTAATATAGATCTGAATATCGTCAGCATACATTTGTGTAGAAGAACAGGTGAATGACTAACGGATGTAAATGTTTACATGGTATGAAAATGTACTTAGGTTACCATTAAAAAGATGTAGGTTACTCCTTTAATCAAATAGTTTATGTAGCAAACTACATTAAAACTAGTACCAAGAATATTAAACAGCAGATTGTTCGAACATTGATCGAACAACGATTATTGTGTGCCACCATCTTCATTAAGAGGTACAAAATTATTTAGTTTAGTTGACTTTCCTTGTACACCACGAAATAAATATTATCACTATTATTATCATTCTTATTATCACTATCACTATACAATATCAGAGAGCACTCCGCGAGGTAATTTTTAAAATTCCTCCTTTTATTTCAGCACTAGGAAACAGGAACAAAACACAAACAAAGGGAGAGGTTTTGTATTGTGTATAGGTTTTCCACTTGCTACAGAAAAAGATAAATATTATTTTCGACCTTTCCCCAATTTATATTCGAAATTGACCCTCGTAAATACACCTCCTAATTGCTACGTTCGTACAACGGGTGTCGCTCATCATAGCAAAAACAAACAGGTACACGCCGAAAATAAATACCGTAATCTCGGTGATAATCAAGTGAGCGAAGCCGTGGGTACTTTAAAATTCAAATAGGGCTCTTCATCTTTGTAAAAATGTCGGAAGGGAGAGAATGTGATAAATATTGTGCCGAAACGGTTTGATTCAAAAAGCCAAACAGTATAGGGAAGCGGAATATTTTTGCACTCTGCCTTGTTCGTTCAGTATAGCCGGGCGTGTATATATGCAAATATTGATATACATCACGCTGACGTATTGAATGATACCCAACAATTTTAGAATTTCTGCAGAAGATGTATAAATAAAGTGGGAAATGATTATTCAGCGGGTTGAGCTGCCGCAATAATTGTTGTTGAGTACGGCTTTCTTGGAATAACAGGGCTTCTGTATCGTACTAGAAATGTCAGAAAAAAGTCAAATATTGTAATATAGATGTTTCCGAAAATCAAATTCTGAAGTTGTTAGAAAAGCTTGTAAGAAATCATTTGAAATTAAAAATAACTAACAATAAGTTATAAGCTTATAAACTCTTCAAGCCGCTTGTACACAATTGTTGGGTAAAAGTATCTAAAGCCTGTCGTAACCAAATTCTGTATTTAAAAAATATTTATTTTACTAGCCATGATTAGTGGGAAGCTATTAAAGCATTAGAAAAGGTAAACTTCACAATGCTCCCTTGGGTTGGTAGGTTAAATGTTGGAGCCTTGCGTGATTCGGGGCTCACCCGTCAAACTTATGTTGGCGTTTCCAAAATAGCAACTTGAAGAAGAACCGGAGAAATTAATGCATTCGGATGCTGAGGAAGTTTTTTGAAATTTAAAAAGAAAATTCTTATTAATGACTTCCTTTGTAACATTTGCAACAAAATTACAAAGTGTGCAAATGACATCATAACTCTGGTTATTGCTTGTACGTACTCAAAAAATAGATAACACCAGGTATCAGAAATATAGCGCATTCTAATATATTTTATTATATCTTTTATTTCCTAGGGACAGTTAGATCTTTTAATAAGAGGTATAAGAAAATATATTAACAGCACTTACCAAATATTAAAAGGTAATAATGCTTATTCACATTAATTATGGCTACTAACTCATTTTTACTACCTAGATTTTATTTTTTCGAATGTGGTGTAGCGAATTATCTGTATAGTTTTATGTGATTTTGATCTGATAAACTTGCTGGAAGTGATGAGGTCAACGTCAAAATGTGCTTGGAACGTCCGACTTTAGTTTAAACTACCGTTGACCTTACTTTAAATTGTGAAAAATGTTCTATCAACTTTCTAGAATATATTTGAATCATTGCCTGAAAAAACCTTTTTATGGAGTGGAGCATCACAACACGTAATTTGTATTAATACTAAATAAAAAAAAATGTAGATATTTAAGTTTAAATGTTTTAAAATTCTATGTAAGAACATTAAACACCACAATTTGTTTCTTTCTTATATGCCATTTACAGATACCATTTTATTATACACCAAAACCTCATTGATACGTTGAAAATCAAATATTGCTCATCGTCGTATCTCTGGTATTATGGATAAGCATCTTACCTTTCACAAATATTTTCAATCTCATGACATTCTTGTTTATACTAAAAGCGGATATCAACTTTTGAGTAGAAAATCCTAAAAGTTACGATTTTTTACATAGCCCCTTTAGCTGCTAGTTGGTACCCAACTAGCTACATTAAATTTCCACCAAATTAAAAAATAACATAATTTTCAAAGCATTTTATTTAATGCCGAATCAATAAATACATAAATAAAAATGTAGATATAAATTAAGTACTTTACATTAATACATGAGTTTCAAAATTATTACTCATTACAACAAAAATAAACATAACAAGCTATTCGATGTTTAGCAGAGATGCGTTTTGCTTTGTATCCCATTTCAAGGCCAGACGCTCTGAAAGTAAGCGAAAAAAAGTTATAGAAAAGTCTATTAAAACAATAGAATCTAGTAAGAGATTACATACCTAAAAGACATCTACCACCTCCTCTTGCAAGGAGCTTTCGAATGCGGTCTAAAATATCCTCTCCTGCATGGTGACACATTGGGTGGTACATACATAGGGGCAGCATAACTAACAACCACAAATACTGACATTAACAAAAGTACAATGAAGTACCTGATATCCATTATTATTGCCGTTGACCGAATGTCGCTGTTAGTAAGTCGAAAGTTAATTTGCAACTGTACTTCTTTGTGCAAGTTCAACTAATTTAATACGGTACTGCGGGTCTGCTTATCATCTAATACCAGGAAGAAGGAAGTTTACGCTGTTAAGATTTCCTAATAAGAAGCCACATCCATCGAGAACTAACGTAAGCGTTTTTTTGTTTATTTGTATAATTAGCGCTTATGACGTACATTGCGGCTCATTTTTTGGTTTTTATAGACGTAGACTTTTTCACGGGAATTTCCTCTTTACTTGAATTAGATCGTCGAATTCAACAACAATGCAAATATGCAACTTGTATAACGGCACTTAATGATTTCTTATCTTATTTACTTTGATGCAGTGTTTAGAGGAAACTAATTAGAAAAATGACCGTTTAAAAAGAGAAGTTTTATGGGAAGTTTTATAAGGCCCAAGCTTCTCCCAGAAACGACAACCGGCAGACCCGAATCATCAATGTGCAGTTGAGTACACTCCTTTAACATACCGCAAGACCTAAGAGGGCCGCAAATCAACACTTGGGATTTAGTACGATTGATGACTAGCTGCTGCTCCACACAAAAATGATACAGAACGTCCAGATCAGAGTCTAGTCATCGCTATCCTCAGGCTCAATGAATAAATACATATAAGTATCGTGCGCATTCATATGGATAGTACAGAAGCTTATACATCGGCTGATGTCATGCAAAAGGCGAACCTCGCTTTGGGAAACCGCGAACATATGTGAAAACAGAGAACATGATTGCCAAAGCCCATATTACTAGCATGAGTTTATTAACGAAATAGCATACTCATATAATTCAGGCAGTCGCGTTTATGCGAAGTTTACACCACACATGCTGACACAGGAACAAATGGACGTGTGTAAGAAAATTGCTCGCGGATTGTTTTGAATGTTCCACATAGTGATTATTGACGATGAGAATTACGTGTTTAGATATGATCCAGAAATAAATAGACAGATATCTGGATGGCACGCACTCACGTGTCCACGGCCTTCCAAAGGAAATGTGAAAATCATACTATATTATCTATAATTGTATATATTCTTATCAATTGCATCCATTTTTTTTATCTGTATAGAATGCGGTATAATTAAAAAATCTGCTAAAATTGCGTTCTATAATTTTTGTGTTCTGAAATGGCGGCGACATGAGCAGGTTAACCATCAATCGAGTTGCGCCGGCTACGTATCTAGCGTATACTCGAGTTGCGCAGCTGAAGCTAGGCATCGATCAACGCAATGTTTTCGATGATTACGGTCGGCTGGTCTATGTTTCTCGCACAATATATGCTTTGTAACTTTCTCACTATGCTAAGGGGGCTGTGACAAGAACCAAGTAAAAAGAAGTCTACGGACTTATATCATACATATATGTATATGTCCGCAGGGACACAAGAAAGCATATAAATGAATAGTAGTGTGAAAGACACTAGGAGAACCAGGGTAGACGGAAGTTGAGTCATATTTGACTATTGACAGCCACAATCACCCTATCGAGCCTTCCACCTCCTAAATACGAAGTATTAGTTGGGTTCCTAATACAGCGTCCAGCTAAGCAGTCCAATAAAGGAATTGAACATTTATAGAAAAATTAACGAATCTATGTAATCTAGTTTAACAAGAATCAACAATTTTATATCATTACTTTGTGTTCTTATGTTTCTCCGGGCTCGAGAATATAAGGAAGCGGATCAGGCATAGGCATCAGTGCCTCTAACTACCACTTAAAAATACCTACGGGGCTCCACTCCAATAAATTTAATTAACAATTAATTAAAGACCATTAAAGCCTATGCATGTGAATCTGCCCTGATACACGGTTGCATGTACAATATAAAACAACTGAGATGCAATAACCACGTTGCTTTGCGATGGGCCTCAAGCCACCAAGGAATGGAATGAAATAAGAAAACAGATAAGCTAGTCATATCACTTTCATCGATTCGAAGGAGCCACATACGACAAATTATCAAGACATGGAAGGACAGTGAGAAGGCGCTACACTGGGGAAGTGTTCCAAAACAAAAACGAATGAAAGCACTCACATCAGGCTCGTCAACGATGGCAATAATAGTGCTATTGTTTATCAAACGGGACCTTAAATTATTGGCAGGATTCTTGATGGATCATGTAAGAGATACCACTTGCGTAAAGTAGCGAAAGCTGAAAAGCCTGTAGTCTATGCCAAGGTCTAGAGAAGGCAAAGCATGTTTTATCTAAATAGGTTTCGATCCGTCGCACACGACACCAGCATTTCAATAGGCCCCTTCTCAGACCTACTGAACTAAAGGAGGAAGAACCTAGAGTAGCAGAGTGGTTCATGTAACGCCTCCAACTATTCTAACACCCACAAGGGTATTTTGTTACAATAGATCTGTTAAGGTCGCAGTGGCTAAAAGCATCTCTGCCATTGCTCAGTTATAGTTCCGCAGAGAAAAAAGCAATTCTATTCGGGACGCAGTAGCATTTTTTAAAGATGTTACAATAAGAAAATAAGCTTACTAGTATGAGTAAGAAAACTCTTATTTGTGTTTTATCAGTACCGTTGTAAAAAAACAGTTTGTGCAACCATTACAAGTCAACAACATTATTTGTGGATCTACGAATACGGCGTCCATTTACAAGTATATGATCTGGCGCGCAAACAGCACGGAGGAACCCAGAAGGTTGCTTCCAATAGCTGCAGCTATATATGCTGCTAATAGCTGCAGGCATATAAGCGAAATGTTAATATACCGCATCGTCATATATCTCGAGGAAGGTCGATGCTAATTTCAGAAAATTGGATTGAATATTCCTCATATCGTCAGCACATGTTTATATACGAGAACCTCGTGCCGACTATATCTATCCGATTATTTTCCCCTGATTTTCAGATGCAAACGTTCAAATCAAATTTTATGCACAACCTATTAAAATGTTATTATCGTTCATACTAAGAGAATTGCCTTTTGGCTTTATTAAACTTCAAGTTGTTAATTTTTTTTTTAATGATACAAATAATAATTAGTACCATAAAACAGGTTGTCCCATAAAGCAAGGCCTCATATTAAAATAAAAATAGGATTAACAATTAAACCGACCCAAAGAATACATTTATGATGTAATAAGCTTTTTAATAAATTTAATAACAAATATAGTCATTCTGTACATTTTCAATGTTAGCAGATAAGCATGTTGTACCTATATAATCATCATTGTTTCTAATACTGTAGACATAATATAAATTATTTCTGGTGAAAACTTTGTTGCTTTGTTGGAATTTCGCTTATATATAAATTAGTTATTGTTACTAGATCCATGGTTTTAAACCATTGACGGCACGACATTTGACTTGAGACGCCTATTAGATTTCTTGTAGCGGGTTTGTGTATTACGAACAGCTTTTTAACGAAGGAGCACGTTTTCCAGAATAGTCAATCTAAATTGAAAATGTGCGTAATAATAGGATTTTGTCAGCAATATCGCATAAATTACAAGTTACGTAACGTGCCGATAAAATGATAGGCCCCAACTCCTTCAAGTAAACTTCCCAATTCAGACTCTTTTCTGTATGTAACCCTAGACATTGTTGAACTTTAATGAAGAATTACGGCTCTTGTTTCCAGAAGATGGTCGATTTGGTCGAAGTCAGCTTTACGCTAAACTTTCAAAAATATGTGTTTAGTGAATGAAAGAAACGTCCAACACATCCAGCTAAAAAGAAAAAAAAACACAAGAATATGGTTTTGAGGCTCTTATAACTCTAAATATAATTGCACAATGTGTAACAAACAACACCCAAATATTAAGCAACTAGCTGTAATTATTAATACAACCTTCTTAGTTTTAAAATTTTCTTTAAAATTTCTTTTTCTAAAACGTCTAATCCCGGTAGCAAAATTTTTCGTTCTTGTCATTTCTTGGTTAAGTTTGTGCAAGAAGTAATTCAGAATATGTTCATACAGCGAGACGATACTTTGCAACTATCCAAAGAGAAAGAGATAACCCACAATACACAAAATATGGGATTGATCGAAAGTTATGCACAAGTAATTTTTTCCAATTAATATTGCCGATGTCCTAATGTTTTTTAAAATTAGTCCTGTAAATTTTGTCTTTTCCACTTGCGCTTTTTATACTAGCAGGTGTTTTTTACCACCTAATTTGTATCGATCGTATCGGAAATAAATATAAAACGATGTAATTAATAAATTACAACTTCGTTTTAATAACCGTCTGCACTGAAGAAATGAATGAAAAAATATTGCTATGGGAATGGTTCGCATTCGAGTATTATTTATCAGTAGAAGATACTATTGCTTATATGCTTTTCGTTCTTTTCTATTGTATTTTGGAAGTTTATTGTGCATACCTTTTGTTGATTAATTCCTAAAATAATAAAGCAAGTTCGAAAGAGAAAGCAAACCTATAAGATTACATTATTTTTATTATTTATTTACAAGTTACATCTCGGCAGATGTAACATGTAGTGAAATTTATTATGCCATTTTAGCGGATAGTTTAATACCATAAGGAATGTGCTCAATGCCATTAAATTGTCTGAGAACCAGTCGACCTTGTTATCTAGAAAGGTATATGTAAAAGGAAGTAGGCAATATAAATACGTACGTTCCCTGTCATACCTATATCATTCTTCATTCTTCTAATATGAATAGAAATCCTGTTGAGTTGGTTCGATAACACTTAGTATTTGCTTAGGTGGATGTAGAAATGGCTCAAAATCCGCTCTAGGACTTATGGATGAAGTAACTACTAAAAGAGTAGAAGAACCAAACAAAGAAATTTTTTTCAAAAGCAACATTGTGGTATTTTCTGTGATGCACTAAACTTTGTATAACGGGACCGAAACAATGTCCTATGGTTGCAACTGCAAATCATGTAGGAGTTTGCTGAAATGAATGCTCGATAAAACTCAATTATCATCGCCGTGTTATCTCTATTTGTACTATTTGCTACGAAAACAGCAACAACACACGGGTAGAAAAAAAAAACCTTTAAATGAGAAAACTTCTGTATAGGTACGTTTTGTCTTAAAAATTGCAAATATACTATTCGTGGGGGCGCAGGTGTAAACCTCATAAATGTCATGTCCCCTTACAATAGAGATGTGTTTAGTTTCTGAAATATTTCTTATCGATCGTTTTCAAAAAATCAACCTGCATGTAAATTAGGCGTGTATTAAACATTTAAATAATGTATACTTAACAATTAAAGTATATCAGATAAAGAGAAGAATATTAGAAAATTCGTATGATCACACAAGAAATTAGTCTACCTGCCATAAGCTTTTCGATAGTAAAATATATATAAATAATATGTATTATTTATATATATTTTATATATTTGTATACAGTCGTCAATAAAGGAGGACAGCACATTCAGCAAAATTCCAAGAATACGCAACGTAGGAGACTGGAAAATAATATAGTTAGTATGGCTACTGTAACGGCAAATTTGTGTGATAAAATTCGGAGAAGGTATTAAGCAAGAAATTTTAGAGTAAACCTGTTATCGCACTTCCTACCCATTGTTTAATTTTTTATAAGAATTTCATATTACAATCTGCAGCATAAACATAGCCATACAATGATATATTTATCGATAAAATACAATACTATTTGAAAGATTGGTCTAATGATGGAATTTCATCATTTGTTATCTAGATAACAAATCGCGTGAGACAATTACTCTCGCTAGTTGTGTTCGATCGAATTTGTTCATTGTCTAATCTGACCTAAATTTCGCAATATGCGGATAACACGTTTTCAGTTACAATCTCAATATATATGTGATATGTATGTAATTTATTTTATTGTTTTTTATATGTGATATATAAATGAACCAATCATTTTAGGAGAATATGCGGACAGGTATCTCTTACAACAATATTAAAACAATGACAATATCAAAATTTTTGTTCTTCTATACATGGGAGAGTCATGAAATAACTTTGCTTCATATTCTCTTCAATATGCCAATGCTCACTTATTTGGTACTTTTACAAAGTGTAGAATAGTTCTGGCAGCGGCATTTTCGAAAAATACTGCAATAACAAAATAACCTTGCTAGCATAAGTAATAAAATTAAATAAAACACATTTTTTTAACAACTTAATAATTTACTAAAACATTCTAAAATCCAGTATCACACAATTTAAACTTAATGCTAATTATGTCTACAATGTAATGTTAACATTTAAATACGCATATATACACCAGTTGTGTAAATACATCATACTAAATTAGGTGATCCTTCCAACTTAAGATTTCCCCTAAAAGAAAGAATTGATTGAGAACTGCTTTAAATAATTTCAATAATCCACCTTTCGTCAAATTTTACTGATCGTAAGATGTTGACACTTACCTGAACTCTTTCACACACTGCCCATTTATATATACATAACCTTGTTTGCAAGGAACAACGACGACATTGTTGGGATTAATAGAACCACTTCCACTACCAGTTGGAGGTTCTTCGTGTATAGGTGAGCTGGTTCCAGAATGAAGATACAGTATTACGAGAAGTATAAAGGAAATTTTACACAACATCGTTGTATGTCTCGAGAAACAGTGACGATAATTTGAGATCTATAAATTGAATGATTCTCTAATCGAAGGTACAGGTTTATATATAATGTTCAGGAAACATTTAAAAATGTACAGTCATGTAGGCAACGTATGTATCGCAGACTATCATTTTATTAATTTGATATTTATCTGATTATTCGCTAATTTTTCCAAACGACGAATATGTATTTATTCGAATGAAACTTTACGCAGAACTTGATCATGATCATTCATACTAAAAAAAATAATTTCGACATTATCAGGCTTCAAATCGTTAATTTTTTAGTTAGTTAGAAATAACAATTAGTATATAAGGAGTACTATAAAAAGGGCTGCTGATGTACAGGGTGAAAGTATAAATTTGTGCCTCCTACAAACCTAAAATTTTTCTGGTGGCATCATAAACCACGCAACGACCTATATATTGTTACGTCTTTGTTTGTCCATGTAAAAATAAGCCCGTATAGTATAGGTTTCATACGTATTTGTTTCCAAATTTCAAGCTATTTATAGTTTTGTTTACAATCGCCTAAATTTAAACACATCATTAAAAAAAAATCGGAAATGCAATTACATCCCGGTTAAATTTTTTACAGGATTAAATAGCATAGGTAGCTTTTATATCTAAACATGGTATTAGAATGCTTTCGAAATGCATAGGATGTTAAGTATTGAACACCTAAAAAGTATATTTTTTCTGTATTCACAGTGTAGGAAATTTATATCTCTAACGTTTTTGTGTAACGATGTTCGATTCTAATATTGAAGTAAAAGAAGTAGATATTTACAGTTTGTGATTTCTGGTGTTAGTATTGTTTGGTTACTGTGACAACAATACAAAGATATTGACGCCGACGTTATTAAAATGTTGATTCAAAAATTTGGAACCCAGGTAACTACCTGCAGTCAATGGCAAGCAGTTGGAAATTATATCCAAATAGTGACGATCTCATCTCTGTTGATCCGGGCTTAAGTAAAGAGGAAATAGGTGAAAGTATTACAAGCATGAATTCTTACGACGCTTTACACGATGATCTCCCTGGTCTGCATCAGGTAAAACCTTGCTGACAATCGACTGGCCAGAAAAACGATTACCAACAGCGTGCGACATGCAACTCAGAGAAATCTCCGTGCGATGGAAAACCTTTCTAAAAACTATCTACTTGTTAATCTATCTACGGCGAACGCTCGAAACTCTTTCTTTTCATCTCAATACATTTACGCAAACGTCCATAGCAGCTGTTCTGCACCTTTCTAACTAAGTATAGCTTTATCCTTAACTCCGTGTGAACTGATTGTGTTTTATTTATACTTAGGGTCTTGAATCAACGATTAAAAACAACAATCTTAATGTGTTTTATTTACTATTGTCATGGTAACTAAACAATGATAATACCGAAAAGCAGAGCTCGCATTTACTTGTACTTATTTAAATATCTACTTTCAATGTTAAACATATGGATAACTACACAATAGCGTTAGAGTACACGGCGGGTACGGAGAAAATATATTTTAGAAAATGTTCCCGGTGTTTGAATTTGGCAGTTTGATGTCCAATTCTGAACACTCTGTATGTTTCAAAGGCATCTAAATACAATGCCAAGAGTGCAATCTCATATTTTAAAAATTTACGCTGAAACGTATCAGCGTTTCAACTGATCTTTTAAAGGAAATTGTTCTCTAACGTTATTATTATATTTGTTTTTAGACGGCGAAACGTAATAATACGTAATAATTCGAAATAACAAACTAAGAGCCTAATTCGCTACTTGTCGGTCAGAGTACGCCCTATTATTTACACATAGGCAATAGGCACAATTTTACAATTTTAGAAGATTTGGATACGCAGTATATACTATATTTCCTATCAAAACTCTGCCATAACCAGTTCGTCTAGCAGCTCTAGAATCTCAAACAAAATTTAAAAAAATCAGAAACATGTCCAATACCATGTCCGACTTTTGTATTTCTAAAAATACAAAGTAGATTATAAGTTAGTGTGCAAGAAATTAGAGTTAATTTCAATTTTGTTTCATGTTTTCAACAGGTTGTTTTTGATTCATGAAATTACCATTATTTACTTTCACAAATTTCAAGGTAATTTTTAAGGAACAATAAAAAAGTAAACAGTCCAAATCACCAAACTATCTATCAACGAATTATCTGCTTTTATTACAAAATCGATTAGTACCCAAATCTTTATTTCTCTTCATGCTCTCACAATAACGTCATTCTTAAGTTTAAGATAAATATATTTAATTTTCTTTCTGTAACATCCTGTTGATGTTTACTATAATTTTAAGTCGACTATTTTATATGCACAATTAACAAATATTTGTGAACTAGAACAAGCAACGGGTTGCTCCGTACGTACCTCAACATAGCCTAAAACTCAGGTTTGCAGGTTCCATTTAAGATCACATGCCCTTCTGGACACGGGTCGAGGATTATGTTAACAGGTTTAGGTTTAATGTTAACAATTACTTGTGTACTTGTTTCTCTTATTCCTTCCGTTACAATTTCTATAGGCGCACAATTTACAAACCAAACGTACAATAATATTAGGAAATGCAAGCATAAAATTCGGGCAAACGACATTACCGTTACAAAGTACAACTGATAACTGTGCAAGATATTCTCTCATCAGTAACTAATATATACTATCTATAATACTAATCTATGACAATATATGTTTTGCTATGCCGTAATATGTCAATAAACGGCTGTGGTCAGTTCTATTAGGCTAAGTAAACACTTCAAGGAATTACTTGCTAAAACTGCTACTTTAAGTAACATTATCTTCTGTGTTTTCTTCGAATACTTTAAGGTTGAAAGAACTCGATGAAACTATAACATTTCAGAGAAGATTTTTAATGAATACTAAAGATTTTAAGTTTCTGTAGAAGTTCCTTATGAAAAGAAGAAGGATGTTCACTAGTTCAAAGCCGTCCATCAATACTGTCGGTCACAACATACAAAGCAGCTAACACAATCGTCTAAATTGTAACAATTGGTAAGTATTCCATGGTCGCTTTTTAAACCAAAACTAAAACGAATTAATGGATCTTATACTTGTAGGTAGCTTATTGTAAGGAAGGCAACCTCTGTATTCAAAATTTTTCTGAAAAGTGGCTGTTGAATGCTTGCTTATAAAATCATGTGTATTAAAATTATTTGCCATCAATCGTTTTTGATTTTTAAATTTTACAGGTAAAATACTGATTGACCTGTTGTTATCAAGGAGTAAGCGTCTACCCCAGAGAATTTATCCGTAAAGTCCTGCAGCTACACTGTCCAATCTCCGGCTGGTCACAGAGTAACGGGCGTAGCGTGGGCAGAGGTATACAGGGGAGGAGGCAACGTTTTGCTGCGCCGACCGTATCCTGGCTGGTTAGAGAGTTCTTTAGATTCATCAGATAGCCGTCCTGGTATGCCTCAATCTCAGGCTCCTGGGTAATAAATATCCCGGCAAGCACGATTTGAGTAGGGCTTTGGCCCGGCCATCCTCGTTGTACAGGGTGGGCAGGCCAATTGCGCCTCACGATCGATTCCATTTCCGTCGCTGGCCGATAGTTGCCAATGCTCGGCGGCCTAGGCTCGAAAGGGCCAATAGCTGTCGCACATGAGCGACCTAGACCCCGACGGGTAAGATCTGAGTTAGGTTCCAATATATCGGTACCGACCGTTCCCCGTCAAATGTTGAAAAGGGGATTTCTCTAAGATGGGGAGCATGGGTGAAAGGGGGTCAACCAGCGACCAACTGGTCGAGGTTCGAAGTCGTGCTGGCAGTTCCTAGTTGGTCAGCAGGAACCGGCTGCATGTTTCGGGGCGTTTGCCTCTAAGTGGGGTTGGCATCGTATTTCTGTAGTTATCAAGAGAGTTAATATCACATTTCTTGTATACAAGATGTACTGTGTTTATTGATACTTTTAATTTAAAGAGAAGATTTCCTGTTCAAATGACGTAGGATAAGGGCTGACAATATATTCCAGGCCATACTTTAGAATAAAGACGCCTAAGTTATTTTCATCCGGCGTTATAAATTAATCTAGGTTTTTAACACATTCTATAGCTTTATTATTATGGACAAGATTTACAAAGAAACACTTTTCATGACTACACAAATACTTACCAATATTTATAGATATGCAGCAGTTGGTTCTAAATTCATCAGCTAAAGTAGTTGATCCCCTATTACGGGTAAAATTGTTAGGAATTTTTACGATTTTCGCTGCCATTGCCCTCATTTTATTTCCAGATTGATGCAAGAAGGTATTTGAAAACAACAGAACATTTACCTTAACATCGGAGGCTTTTTTGTTTGTTCAGCACCGTTACAGTGACTGATTTAAAAAATATGAACCTACACATACCCACTATATAAGAGGTCACATTAATTCATGTATACTACGCATAAAATTACTAAAATTAAATTTTTAATCTCCCTCCAGAAACATTTGAAAATAATCCAAAAATTGTACTTATAAACAAATTAAAAAATAGTTGGTCAATAAGTCGTTTTACTCTATCACTCTATTATACAATTTTGCCTTGAACCACTTTTAAAATTTGTATTTGGACTACTTGTTTGTTTATGTTTACTTAATATATCTCTTGTATTTTTTCTATGTATGTTGATAAATATGATATAATTTAGATATACAGGTTTGGACATATTTTACTGTTATACAAACGACACGTATTCTATACAATTTGTCTATTATATAATAAGTTAACATTATTATTATTATTATTTCCTTTGAACCGTTTAACCATACTTACCACAAACTGATGTCATTCCAAAATTTAAATGTCTTAATTGCTGGATATTGCTGATATTATTATTCTTCTTTTTATTACAGCTACAAAATAAGCATTTATTACTACAGTACGGCTTACCAAAAATAAATAAAGCAGCTTTTCATTAACACATATTCATATACTGCAGAATTGTATTCTATACGCTTCTATTCTGTATACGCTTCTTCTTGCTTGAAATTTATCCTGAAAGCAAACAAGGATAACTATTTCCTATTATATTCTCAATTTCAACCAATTGTCAATTAAAGTTTGACACTGGCAGTTATCTGAATTTCTTTATACGTTCTTCACACAGACGTGTCCATTGAAACAAAGAGTAGTAGCGATATTGTCAAGACTGATAGAGTTAGTTGCACTGCGAGAAGATGACCCTTCTATTGGAGAATTGGTTCCAAAATGGAATATGCTGTAGTAAAAGGAATACTAATAAATTTTTATTCCACCACATAGTTGTATACTTATACCCTAGTTTGACAAGAACTAATGATATGTGTTAAGTGGATACTTTTCAGATTGAGGACGTATGTAGATTTCAAACACTAGCGCAGCTTTGAAAGGGGCAGCATGATATAGGCAACCCATACGTCGCGAAATGTCATCTTGTTTATTGGAAATATGTACTTACATATGTAGTTTATTCATAAGTTTTTATAATGAACAAAACACCTAACAATATTTTCCCAAAATATAGACAAAGTTGGCAAAAATGTATTTTTCATTCCCATTTCATCAATTTCTCGCTTTTCCGAATTTTCTAGAGAAGCAAACGTTTACAATATTTCGTTGTGACATTCCACATATTTAAATTAAAAAAATTTGTTGTTACTAAATTTCACACTTAATTTATTAAAGAAAAAAGCGCTCTAAATATATGGAAACATTTATAGAAAAAATGTCTACTCAATAGATTGTGAGCAACTGTATGGAGTATCCTATTTAAAAAAAAATAAATCACATCAAAGAAACTTGACATCGAACATTTTTCAATACATATCTAACAACTCCAGAAAACATTTAACCGAATATAGTTTGAATTACAACTCGAACAAGATGTTTACGAGATTAGGTGTTAAGAATCTCAAATTATCTCTATTTTAAAAACCATTGTGTAGTAACTAATTTATGCAGCTATGGATATTTGCATTCAGAAAAAGAGCATGATCGTAAGCCATCTTCGTCAACGTACATTTTTCGAATAACGTTTTCGTCGTCATTTTAAGTGGGTCACTCTGTATATTTCCTAATTTTCGATTTGCTGACAACATCCTGCGTTAATTATGTAAAATTTTCCTCTATACCTAAAGTTAATCGTTTTTGAGGTACCTATTTTGCATGTTCAACTTATTGCCCTGACTCGCGGTAATTAGGTACCAACAATTTAAATTTTAACACAATCGCATTCCGATTTTTCTACTATCTCTTAGTCTACAGAAGATTGGCAAGATTCAATCTTATTAATTCGAAAACAATAGCAAATACCACTTTTCGTAAATATTTCGAAAACAGTTGAGTTTAGGTATAAGCTAATCCTATATAAAATGACCCTAGACTTTCGAGTACAAGCTAAATATGTACTAATATACAGGCGAAACTACTAAAAAAACACTTTGATATGTAATTCTTTTTTTGTTCACACTGTATTATATCAAAATAATTTTACCTTGTGTACTAATGTGTGTCTATGATTTTTGTATAGAAAGTTTTCTTCTATTACTAGTAGTAAATGCATTACCGAAGAATCACACGTGTTGCTCTCCTTGCCATGTAGCATTATTTTAGTACATATAAAAGGAACGGTTATTAAGAAAATAAAATTGTACTAATTTATGAAATACGGAATGTTTTCATTTATTTATTTTTATATATATATATTTATAGATTGTTTTATTTACATTATTATTTTTGTATTGTATCTGCACTCAAAAACTGCAAAAACAGAAAATTTAGTATTGAACTTTTAAAGCCTCAATGCGCACTCACCAACTTCTACCATTGCTCTTTACATTCCACAGTCAATTTTCCAAAACCTCCCTGACAAGGCACTTTAATCAAGACTCTTCTGATCTCGGTGGCTTCGGTGGTTTGCACTACATCAGCGTCTGCATCAGGTACCGCAGCCTCCTCTTCAACTAATTCATCATCACAAAGAGTGTTTTGAACGAGTAGAAAATATACTGACAGAAATCCTACTAAAATCTTGAAAGACATCTCGTAAGCTTGGATTAATTCTTCAAATACTTATATAAACTAGAATTGTTCTTATCCTGGCAGACGTACGTACATATATATTTTTATCTAAAGACAGGGTCATGCGCTGGTCTTGGAATGTAAATATTTCTATTTCGCTATCCAGATAATTTTATTATAATTAAAGAACATGTTCTTAATGCAACTATCCAATGGGAGCTTTATGAAATCTATACAAAACGGTCGATATTTTGGAGATGTATTGACTACAGTAAAAGAACCTTGAATACATGTACATTTGAGTAGATTTTAAGCTATATGGAAAGTGTTGCTCTTATCATTTTTAATGTCGTGACCTCACCACATGCAAAACAAATGTCGTTTCGTTATTTACAACAAGTTTGACCAAAACAGAATACTGTAGGATAAAGAATTATCCTCAGAGATTGCCCATCCTAAGCATAGAATAATTTTTAAAAGTAGTTCGTAATGACAATTGTTACTGTTTTCTTTAACATGGTATTTTGTATTTATCGCTCCCTCCTCAACGTAAGGGCTAAACCGCTCTTGATTCTGGTAGGGCTCACGTGACAGTATACAGTGAGGAGCAGGTCCTCTTACCACTGGGCCGCCGAGCTGCTAATTACATTGAATTAAACAGAAGTGTCAAATCTACATTTTAAAAAACCTAGATTATTCTTGTTATTTACTCTAATTATATCTTGCCTTTTCTTATTTTTATATTTCCTAATTTTTATTTATTTTATTAATATGTTATTTTATTAATCCACGCAGTTCCTCTACTTTAACGGACTTAATTAATTAGCCATTACAGGTTCTTTTAAAATTATTGGTTTTGGTGGACAGGATGTCTATATTTTAGACTTTTTATTTTCTTACTTTTAAGATGGCTTGAACATGAACCATACAAAATTGCTGGGTCAACTTTAATACTACGTAAATATGGCAGCAATTGTCACCTTAGTTGCCGCGGTTGCACAACAAATTGTAGAATAATTTCAATTATATTATCTTTCGGCGCTGTGTAGATTTTATCCTACCCCGCCTTACTTATATTAGCGTATAGTTCAAGTGTTTCCGGTTGTACGAATTCACCGAATACTAATGTTACTTGAAGATTCTCTTACACTAACCCTGCGGATGCCATTATTTCATCACTACAAAAAGCAGATTATCACGGTGACCAAAATCGACCAGCTACTCCCTCCTAACAAGGACGTGTTACCGAAACTACGAGCAAAAGGCATATACGAACTGAAATGACAATGTGGAAAAAGCTACATCGGTCAAACAGGACGGAGTATTCAGTGCAGAGTGAAAGAACACGAGAAAGACGCGCGCCTTAGGCATATTGAATAATCTGCAGTAGCAGAACACCTGCACCAACAAAGAGACCACCGCATAACCTACAGCGACGTTAAGGTATTAGCCAGGACCAGCCACTACTACCCGAGGATAATCCGCGAATCGATAGAAATAATGAAGAACACGAACAACTTCAATCGCGAAGACGGATACAAGATTAGCAACACGTGGAGGTTAGCACTACGGAGTCGTCATATAACGAACGTCGCGATTCAGCGGAACAGAACGGTTATGGATCAGCAAAGCGGAACAGAAATGGGTTATATAACGAGGAGCAAGAGACAACAACACCAGTCTTTAGAAATCTTCTGAAGAAGCTGACAACATGGTCAGCGAAACGTCAAGTAAAATATTAACTACGCGACATCACCCGAAAGACATTTCTACTAAGCAGATTATCTATCAAAAACTGACAAATTTAAACAAATCTACTCCAGTAAAGTAAAGCTGTTTCTTGTTATTTCAACAAATAGCAAAACAAGTAAAAATGGGAGAAAAAATAATGAAAATATGGAAAATGCAATTCGTTGCCTGGCACCACGCTCTTCGGACGAACGTACAATTTGGCGCTCTTTCCTAGTCAGGTTTGCATAACAACAAAAACAGATAACCAAAACCTCTTACTACCTCCAACGTCATTATGTCATAATAATCACAGAACCTTTTGAAACGGGTTGTATGTGGTTACTCTGTGTTAAACAATATACTCTGTTTTTATCTAGAAATTGTAAATAAAAATTGCCCACACATTGTTTGCAAGATAGAGAGACGAATTTCTTAACGCACCGTTTTGATTGTCAATTGTCATTGGTTGAAGACAGCCCCAAATAACCCTGCACCAATCCTGCTACAATTTTGTTTGATTCTGTTAAAACTTTTAAGATCATGTATAATCGGACGTTTTTGCTGTATTTATTATTGTTCTCTGTTAGATCGTTACATACTAGTTCATTTTAGGACTCCATAATTATAGTCCACAGCTGCAGTGAGGCGGTCAGAATTAGGCGCCGTTGGTATCAGCAGCATACATGGTTAATATAATTAAAATAGTTTTGTGGTTAGTTTGCAGAACCAATTACAAGCACTGCTAGCGGTGCCGATGTTTTTTCTCATCTGAAAAAGCGTGAAAAGTCGTGTTATTTACGCAGTAATGAAAAGCAAATTGTAATCAATGCTTACAAGAAAATTCTAACCGATACTTCCGACATCAAGAAAGTTGACATGATAAAATAGATTTCTGAAGGAGTAAGGTAGTGAGCTTCGTGTATAGTTTTAAAATGTATTATGTTCGCAGGAATTTCAACAGCAACGATATATAAGATAGTTAAAGAATACAAGACCACAGGAAAAGCGGTCTTCTTTATTGGAATCCACCAATTCCCGAAACAATTGTTCCGAATTAATTATATAATTTGTGTTATGCGGAGTGTGCTGATGCTGTAATGTCTACTACAATACTCTTAGTAGGTCTTTTTCATAGTCTTTCTAGTAAGCATTTTCACTTATTTCTGATATAAATTCAAGGTATAATAGTATAAAATTTATTCTCGCCTAATAAATTTAAATAACAATTTAATGGTGATTCGAATTTATTTAAAAATTAATTACAGTACATAATAATATAATAAAATTAACATAATTATAATGGGTAGGGCAGCTTTTCGCATCCATCGGTGATAGATTGTAGGAGTTTGCATACACCAATGATATATTCCCAGTTCGTTTCCATACAAAGTGTGACGAAAATTGTATAATTTTAAATTTCAAGTTGTAGAACGTTAACACTAAAATAAAAATAAAGCATTAGTCAGTCTTATCATAACATTAACATTAAAATATGTATGAATTCTTAAAGAATATTTTTATGTACGCAGTACGCAAATATGTACAATAAAAATCAATTTATTCGCCTTAAAAAAATAAGGAATATTAAACGTAGAATCGTCTCAAAGATTATATATTTAAATATCGTTTGAATTGATATAGTGTTCTAAAGACTATCAGTATGAACATCCGAGGGAAGCAGTATCTGTATGAATAAGAGGAAACCTATTTATGGAATTCAGTTTCTGTGAAAATGTAAAGTATCAACAATACACGCACGTTAGGAGTAGAAAGAATTGGCTTTAGTAATAAGCGTCATCTGTTGTAATATTGGGTAACGGGAACTTTTTTTGAAAGCCAAACCATTTTTATCTTTTTGCCTTACTTAAGCTCAATGATCATTTCTGGGGAATAATTCCACAAAAAGGACTCCAGTGGACTTAGGTGCAGGTGAACGAGCTGGCCATTCAATTGCTCTTCTTCACTCTACGCATTAGTCAGGAAAAGTGTTATCAAAAAATGTTCCAACATTAATACTAAAATGAAGATATAACCAATATTATTTCTATTTAAACGAGTTTTTGTTAATTTCCTGAATAAAAAATATATATTTTTCATAGATTTATCTCAGAAAACACATTAAACGTACAATTGAAGATATTTACAAATGTGCCGGTCAATCTGTAATTGTTGTGTCGTTTTTTTTTTCCAAAAAGGGTCACCGTTAAGATGCGCATAGAATATATGATTTGTCAGTTTGGATCTTTTTATATAAAAAGGAAATTACGTATCAGTACATTACGAAACCTGTGAAGTAACTTCGAAAGATTATTTGAAATTCAAGGTTCACCTGGTTATTTCTGTAAATGTTATTTGTAATAATCTCCTCCACTTCACAATTATTACGTTACAGCAAAGGATTTTAGCTAACGCCTTACTTTCAGCATCCGGCAGATTCTTATCTTAGTGACCCCCACATTAAGAACAATTATATTTTAACCAATAATGTTACATAATTTTAGTCGTAACATGTTTGTGAAAACTTATTTTTTAAAATTCACGTGTATGACGAATGACCTCCGTGATACCAAATCCCCAAACTTTTTTCTTCGTTCAAGAATTGCTACCTAAGAACTCACTTCTATGGAACTATTACTGCTTTGTTGCTTCCTTTTTTTAGTACGGTAACGGCCGACCGGTGTGTATAAGCTTTTTAAAACTTGCCATAAACTTAAATGCAGATTGTTTCACCACTGAACCATCCAGCCGTTAATAAAAGCCTTCAATAGAAATAATAACATACGCGGAACTAAAAATTTCATTCGATTATTATATAAACTCGCAGCATTAGTTTTTTCGATATCATGTCACCTTTTACCTTTCATTTCTTTTACTTGCGCTAGAAAAGCCTTTAATTCAATACCATGTTTTTCAAAATTTATCTATATATGCTTCCCTGAAATTATTCGAAACACTATTGTTGGGCATATCAATACACCTTATCTTATCTTAATCAACACCCCCGACATTGTTTTCCTCTTTGGATTCTGATAAGTCTGCTTTTTCTTGCAAGACAGTGATAAATTACTGACTTGAAAATAAACAACAAAATTATAAGTGTAAAAAAAAACCTTTATTGTATAACTAAATGAATAGCGAATTAACTTGTATGAAGCGTTTCTTTTTTCAACAAAGTCTATTTCTTTCTGTAGCTAAACTAACCTTATGAATACTTTGGCTTATTTTTCAGAGCTTTAGATCAAATTCAAATACGTTGATGACAAAGATAACACCAGGAAATGCCTAATGACAGATTTTTTGGAGCAATCAAATTTATTTATTCTAGAGGAAACAGACATAAGAATTCATTTTTCCGATATGTTCACAGTAAGAAATAAAAATAAGTTAGAAGCAATGCCTTATCTACACGGGGCGAGTACTCTCCTCGTCCCATGTGAACATCTAACAAACCGGCGAAAATAGTGGCAATTAAGGTACATTGAAAACCGTTCTATTTACTAAGTCGAGTGGCTTCCGCCTCCCTTAATCTTACTTTTTCCGTCGGACAGGGTTGCAATTTTGTTACAGCTAGTTGTACCAGCACATTCAGTGAATCTCTTATAAAGCTAATTGAACGCTAAATTGCAGATACAATTTCTTTAACAAAAAATCCAATTGATCAGTCATCATCCTCATATTTTGGTTGAGCTTCTATCGTCAATTCTTTTAAAAGTTCAACTGAAGCTCCACCAGCGTCCCTTTTCAATAACCAGTTTCTGTTTTTCTTCCTTTCTTCCATTTTTGATTTGACTTAATATATTTTAGATACTGTAATAGAATATTCTTACTTAGTAGTACTTGGCTGAACACTCGCCGCCATTATTAAAGTTTAAACTTTAACGAATTGTCTGAAGATGTAGTCTATAATGATGTTAGGAAGCTACACTGCAGTACTTCGGTTAAAAATGCTAAACAAGCTACAAAATAATTATGCAACTACTAAATTAACTCCGCACATATCGAGAAAAAAAGTACGTAAAAGTTATATTTACACGTAAGTAGAACAGATTTTGAAACGCAGCTGCGTTTTACGTTTTATATTAACGGCTGTGTTTGTTTACACATACTTCGTAACTAAAGCGGGCTATGTTGATAAATCTGCGATTTGCAACAGGAAGTTTTATGAACTTATTTACTTCAAAATTTAAATATTGGCAAATGCGATGCACGGAAGCAAAAATAGAACCAGCGGCGATGTGGAAAGCAAGGAGCAGGAATAAAGGATAACCATGGTACTGCTTAAACTAAATACAACTGAATGGAGTAGGCGAATAGATTATCTCAAATAAAAGCATTAAACATAAAATAAACAGTGTAGGTCGATTTCTAACAACTAGGCATTGCATACACTGCATCGTAAAAACCCCAAGATCCTCTGTAGCAATTAATGATACTAATTTTGCAAGTATTCCATAAATGAAAGTGCTTATAAGAATAACATGTCAAAAACAAGCAATATTTTCGGAGAAATATTTATCTTTAAAATTAATCGTTTTCGAAACAATTAAATTGATGTAGTTCCTAGTAATAGAAGTGACAAATTTTCTCTAAAATATTCTAAGCATTCTTACATCATCAGCGTTATTTTAAATATGTAGAACCTTATCAGTATATTACGACAGAATTAAATCAAGCAATGACACAAAATACGTATAGGTTTCTTATGTAATCCTCGCTTTTCTCAGTAGTGATAACGGTAAAATTGTATGTACACACTTCAAATTTATTTCAAGAAAGTAACATTCATATAGCTTGTAACATGTTTAAGGTGAGACATCGGTTTGGCAAAACCAATTTATTTTCCAAATAAAGCATATGTAAGGAACGACACATTTGATAAATGCCCTCCTCTGGTTTGCTAGCACACTTGCGTTCTTTTGAAGAAAATTTTCAATCATGGTTTGGGATAAATGTGGCCAAATTTCAATGATCCAGCGTCAAATCTCCTACTTCAGGGCTTGGGTAACCGTGAGCTTGTTCACATAACCTTTGCCTTCAAAAAACCCAGAGAAAAGAGTTCAAAGATACGATGTAAGCAGCCAATTCTGATAGCCCAAATGAGTGATTACACGACCACGGAATGTTTCGTACAATAATGCCATTGTTTCACGGGATGTATGGCAGGTGGCACCGTCCTGTTGAAACCGCTTGTCTGTGTGATCCATACCATCTATTTGAGACCCAAAGAACTGGGATATCATACCCCGATACGATTTGCATCTTCGAAGAAAAATTGCCAAAATATCTCTCCAGCCAAATCCATACCAAATAGTGATACGTTTGGAATGCATTTCCTCTACGTAAAACCCATATAGATTTTCGTCATTCCAAAATTATGCGTTCAATAATCCAATTGATGACCTTTCTTCGCTGTGCATGGGCTGGAGTTGTTGAATTTTGCGTGCTCCTCCAAATATGCAATTTTTGAGCACGATGCTGGTTGGATATTCCTGAGCCTGCGACTACATAATAGCGAACAACCGTGATCCTTTCTCGTGAACAAAAATTGGGTGGAATTTGCAAATTGTGGCAGTCAAGATACTTGACATACTGTTTGACGATAAGAATGCGTTGTCTACCATCTTAGCTACCATCGAACTGTCATAATAAATTTCAACTTAAATTTTCCGCTCTTGTTGATACACCTTTTAGTACATAGTAATTATTACTACATAGAAATATTAGTAATTTCACAGGACGACTACCTACAGTATGACGCCGATTGTAAGTAAATTTATTGTAATAGAACGTCCTGTATTATTACTTCATACATGACATTCCGAAAATGTTTTATCAGAAGCGCATTATATTTTAGTAGAATGGTTTTGGAGGTATTTGCAATTTTTAAAAATATATCTGTTCCGCAGGTATTTAGAAATTTCATTACATTGCACGACGTCCTCAAATGAAGAGTGAGCTATTATAGCACAATGTGAATTAATACGATTGTGCAAGTAACGATGTAGTACGAAACTAAGAATTAGTGTAGTGCGAAGTTAAACTCCAACACTGCTAAAGCTTTGACTTTGAATTTTTGAATTTGTCATAATTGTACTGCAGAGGCTGCTTGTAAACCATACAAATTTCTAATATCACCAGATGAATTTAAGTTGCGTTATGAGTTATGATAAAGTAAATGATTGGTGCCAGTTGCGAAAACTCTTACACTAATTTAGCACGGCCCTATAGACAGTGTTCCTTAACAACATAAATAAATTCTAAAGATCGGAAATGTGACCAATTTGAAAAATCTACTATTGGCACAATTAGTTTGAGTTCTTCTTCCAGTAGTTTGACAACAATGTTGATAAATTAAAAAATTTAACGAAGCTACAGAGAATGCGTTATTGAAGTCTTATTCAAGAATTTTGGATAATCATAAATCAGCATAAACTGCTCACAAGTAGTTGAGGAGAAAGCTTATAAAGTAAACTACTTAATTATTCTTACCTTAAAACCAATAAAGCTTTCGACATTTACCCCTGACTTTGATTTCACCAGGCGCACAAGCTGGAGGAGCAATATAACCCGTCTGTATTTCTACTGCTGGTATTTCGTCAATGTGTAGGGATGAATTATAGTTTATAGCTATTAAGAACAATATTGTAACAATAACATATCTCGCTAAATAAATCATTTTGCATGGGTGTACTTCAATGCCAAATCTAAAATAATTGGAGCAATCAGCAAACATTGGAAAATTACTTTTGTATGTAGCATGCTTAAAAAAAACTTACCCTTGCGTGAAATATTTTCCGACAATATCCGTTTATTTTAATGTAACCACTTCTACACGGCGCGTTAATAATGGCTGCGTAAATTAATGGAGCTTCTGTTGTAACTTCCTCTTCTGCATAACTAAAACGTGAAAAACATATTATGTAAAAAACCATTAAAAAGCATAACTTTTTAATTGACATTGCTGTTATGCGTGGTACTATATTTTATATATAAAGGCATAGTGGTGATCTCTTCTGTTTGCCAATTAGATAACATTTATCGGCACGATAAGGATGAGTTTACTTACGCAAGCCCAGATCATGTTACTACACAAATTCAATAAGAACTGCCTTGCAAACGAATTTGTTGAAGCAATTTTATCGCGGAATAACAGCTACTCCCAAATGTAATAATGTAATATTGCGTGGTAACTTAAGCGGAAATCGCACTTCTTATAATTTTACTGCCATGACGTATCCCATTTTGATATTTGTTTTAAATATAGCAAACTGAGATTCTACGGACGTGGCCAAGTCAATAGCATGACATGCTTGGAGTATGAAACTTTCCTTCGTATTTATACTGACGGTTAAGTTAATATTGGTTTTGAGAATTTTTCTTTTCAATGATTTTCTATCGCTGTCGAGCTGTTTCACGGGCATACAAACGGGAACTGCTAAACGATGTAAAATCGTCCCAAAATAGAAGATTAGAAAAGTTAACTATTTTGTGATCAATAGCTGCCGCTGAAAGTAAATTGCTCCCGAATATTAAGGATAAGTAGGATCCAAAGCTATTTTAGTAGAGTACCCGGAGGATGTAACTATGGGATCCGAAAAAATATTACCTTGAAATGAATACAATTTCAGCCATTGAAAAAATTCGACGCAAAGCTTGCTCTATAGGACTCTGTGACACATCGATTCAGAAGTTTTAGTCAAATCTAAGAGCAACCCCTCATCTAAGCTATAAGACTACTTTTGCCTGCTACCAAAAGCTATACAAAACTGATGTACGTAGGTACATACATATATAATTAGTAAATTGCACTTTCTTTTAACAAGAAATTGTAGAAATCACTACAATACTTTTAGAAAATTAAGATAGATTAGTAATTTTCAATTTTTTGCCTTTTATTCACAAGTATAACAGTCTGCTAGGGAAAGACATCAGCAGTTTACGGTTGGTTAATGAAGGCTTATAATAGAACATAGAAAGAACTATAAACTAAATTAATCTTGAAATAAAACAATGTGAATTAGAAGCTATTTTATAATTTGTAATCACATTTCTGTGTTTGTTAACATCTAGTGCAATTTGAAAGAAGAAGTTTTCATTTGCCATGAACTTAGTACTTCTATCAAAGTTTAAAAATAAAAATAGAATTGTTTTACAGAATTTATCGTCAAAATAAAAATGTGCTCAAGTAATCTTTCTCTGGAATTGAGCATCTGTTAATGTGGACTCATTGTACTAGAATAAGTTATTGCTCGTCATACCAAAGATGGTGCAGCGATTTTTGAACAGACGGGTGTATAATTATATTGCTTTTCTGATTTTTTGGTATTTCTTGCCAATTAAGTGGTAATATAAAATATAATATATATAATATAAAAATATACACCGAGACACCTTGCGGAATGATATTTTCTGAGAATTATGAAAAAAATAAAACTAATAATGATTAATTCCTTTATTATATTATCTCTTCTTTCATTTACAAAATAAAAATAGTCTACTCTGACAATAGTTACGGCATTGGCTTACAATCTGGATGAAGCTGTAATGACAACCTGTCTAATTAACTAACATACTATGTTATTAATTTCTTTAGCGGTTGCTTATCTAGGTTATCATGGTGTGCGTAATGATTTTACGGCAATGTCCGTCAATTTTCAATCATCCTACGTTGACTACATTTGACCGATGACGCGGTAGGTTTATATCGTTAATATCATAGGCCATCCCGCAGTAGTAGCATGAAAGGATTGCTATAATAACCAGCAGCACTACCAATTTTCTTCCCAACATTTTGAAGTGACGTACTGTTTTGAATTGAAACGTTAACTGTGAAGTTTTTATTCTTGTTATCTCCAATCAAGCGGTCCAATTTACCAGGATGATTTGTTGTTGATAGAACTTTTTTTGTTTATTGTAACAGAGTGAATAACAGTAATAAATGATTACTGGACACCGTTTTTTTATAAGAGTAAAGATTATTATTGCATCATCATATTTATTTATACCATAATACAGATGTATACCTTTGTATTTTAACAACCTAAAAAACTTTCGAGAAAAAAGTACTTACAATAAAATGAACGGTACATGAAACATATTTCCCAACGTTTTTATTTGTACTTTCAAAGATTACATAGCCATAGAAATTATAGTATTGTTAATTGTTGACCTGGCAAGTGCAAAAATGTTTATTTGACGCAGTTTTAAAGACAGAAATATTGATAACTAGAAGAAAAACAAGACCACTCAGATTTCATTAAAACATAAGTTAATCTATATAACTATAGTAGTGAAATAGATCACTAGTAAAATCTTTTCTAGGCAAAGAAAGTGTCGTTTGAATTTGTTTTTAAATTGCACCAGTAACCTACATTACTTATGCAGCCAAATATACGCAGTTGTAATCAAAATAATCACTTTTCGCAAAAAATAGCCTTAGGAGAAAAATGTGTCGCTGTTTTTAGGACGACGTTATAATAATAATAATATTTTCCACAGGAATAATCCAAGCAGAGGAAATGTACTCTAGATAACATAGTGTGATAATCAAGTCCTTTTTCTGGGTAAACTGCATCAATTTTAAACAATAAGTGCTTTAAAAAGCACGTTTGGACGGATTCAATATTATTTACATGAGTTTGGTAAATTGGAGACCATACCAATGATGCGTATAAATCATCAATCCAGTTTAGACCTAATATAACTATAATAAGATAGTATTAGGCATTTGATGTTATTAAAATCACGGCAATTTCGATAGATAAAAGCAAATGTCCGGTATGCTTTCTCAATTGTTGTGTTTATATGACAAAAGTAAGTTTATTATCGGCAGGCAGAAACATATCCGTGAGTTTCACTCTCATTGCTTTGCTTTGCTTTGCCGTAAATGATTCCATCAATACCACGAGGAAACTATTTTTTTTGTTATTGTTTCTATGCACTTTCTTATACAGCATGGTAAGCCTGTGAAAATCGTCTACATGCGTAGTTTCCCAAAGCGCTCTTGCGCACGCCATCTCGTGGTAAGCAGTCCAAGAACTGCTCAAGTAATAGCTTGGAGAACAGTATACAGTTTGTGTCACTGCTTTCCAAACGGCAGACATGTGTTTCTTGGCGCCAAAAGATGTCTGGCTTGCCGCTTGTATTATCCATGAGGCAAACAGCGATACAAGGTGGAGTAAAAACACTCTCAGAGCCACGCTGATGATGCCGGGTAGGCAGAAACATGTCTGTTGTTGAGTGTTTTCTCTCCTTGCATTGCTTTTGCTGTAAACTATCACGAGGAAGCTATTTTAGATTTTTTTTTTGTTATTGAATTCTATTTGTGCATTTGTAAAGTCTAATTTGTGATACCAATATGTTTTTCATTATAATTTCAACTCTTTATACGTACCCTTTAACATTCTCGAATCCAAAGATAATACATATTACCTTTATATTGAAAAGCCTAAATTTGCGTGAAATATGTAGCTGCAGGGAAAACTTCAAGTAGACAAGTTAGATAACAATTCTGATGTTTCCTAATTCCTTTTAACTAGAAGGTGAAGTTATAAAATATAGAAGGCAAATTAATTTGAGGCTAAAAATTTTTACTCCACCGTTTATACGGTAAAAATAATGTTGTGTCTCTCAAGATTGGTTTGTTTAAATTATTGAGAGTTCAGGCAATTTCGGTTTTAAATATTCTCTTTGGGGGATTCCACCACAGATTAACGTATTTACTGTTAAAAATTAGGTGGTAGCTAGTTTGAACATTTGACCCAATAATATTCTTTGTTTGTTCATACAAAATCGTCCTTCCAATTCTTTTTTTGCTACGTTATGCATTGTAGTTGTAGCTGTACACTCAGTATTATTAATTATTGCCATAAGACTGCTTCTAAAATCGTGCTGATGTACAAGTAATCAGTGAATTGCGTTCAAATCAAAATAAATAAATATTATGCTTCATGAAAAATAAAGAAATATTATGCTTCATAAAACCTTTTTTACGAGATATAAAGTCAAAATACAAATTTGATGAATTCGCTAAAGTAATCTTTCTTTTGGATTGAGCATCTATTGATGTGGACCCATTGTGCTATTCTAATAGTATAGAATAAGTTATTGCTCGCCATATAAAAAATGGTGTAGCGGTTGTTGAACTGACGGATGGTAAGATCATTTTGCTTTTCTGATTTCATTATATTTCTTGCCAATTGAATGGTATTATAAAACATACACCAAGATACTTTGAAGAACAATATTTTCTAACAATTATAAAAAAAAACTAATAATTATTAATTATTTATTACGTTATCGCTTATTTTATTTACAAATTCAAAATAGTTCTCTCGGACAAGAATTAAGATGCCATCTTACACTCTGGATGCCGCTGTAAGGAAAATATATTTAGCTAATTTAATTTGCATGCTACACTGTCGATTTTTTAATGGCTACTTACTTAAGCTATCATGGTATTCGAAAAAGTTCTATGGCATTTTCCAACAATCATTACATAACCGCTTCTACATCTTACGTTGATTATATTTACAAATTTATGTGATGGGTCTACATCGTAAGTACTGTACGCCATCACGCAGTAGCATGAAAGGATTGCTACAACCAATAGCAGCACTACCAATTTTCCTCGCAACATTTTGAAGTAACGTACTGTGTTGAACTGAATTGTTGTTTGTGCAGCTGGCTTTTATTCTTGTCCCCTACCAAACGGTCCAACGTAAGTGGGAATTCCTCATGATTTATAAACAGTTCAGAAATTCACCACGTTGCTTTGTTGTTAATAAAACTCTTATTACTTATATCCACAGAAGTAACAAAATATAAAAATAAAACACTGGGAAGACCGTTTTCCATAGGAGTAAAGATTATTATTGCGACATCTCAAACAATTTATTTACACCATATTACAGATGTAAATGGTAGTAATATCTTTATATTTTAGCTCAGAAAATCTTCCAGGTGTAAAGTAGGTACCTGAAAAAAAACGTATGGTACGTTAAAGATATATTCGAACCTCTTTATTTGTACTCCCAAAGATCAGATAGTCACAGCAACTATGATATGGCCAATTGTTTTTGTATAGTGTGGTGACGGCTCAACGGGGTGTATAAGCTTGTAAAGCTTGTCATAACCTCAAGAATCTTTTTAATGCGTAAATTATGTGTGTAATATGTTCCATGGCCTTGTTACTATCACCCCCTCGACGTAAAGGGAGAAGTGTAGTTAATTGTGCACCACGTGCCGGGACTAGACTGAACCCACTAAGAACATTTTTTTTGTCCTATCCTAACAGGACTCAAACACACAGCGCCTAACTATGCACTGTCAGGCTCAGGCTCTCTTGCTACTGGACCGTCACTGGAGATATACTAAGGACATATTATATTAAAAGGTGGTAAATTGTATTGTACTTATTGTTAGTCAGTTACTAGTTAGTATAAAGGTAGATATAGATGATGCATGTGTTGGAATGTCTTGAAGAGTAGAAGATTAAAGTAACGTGTAATATTAGTAAATATTGCATTATTATTAACACTTCAGACATCTAAATCTCCCACGTAGTGTATACTACACAATTCAGATTTCAGTAACATTTAAGATAATCTGAAACCCACCCAAAGAAAATACAACTGTGATATCACCAATAATCATCCAGTAATCTACATTATTTATTTAGGCAAATATACACAATTGTAATCCGAATAATTACTTTTCGCAAAAAACAGCCTTAGGAAAGAAATGTGTCGCTCTTTTTGGGACAACGTTATTAACAAACTAAGTTATTAAGATTGCACCTTCGAAAAGATCAGGTTAGGTCTAAGCAAATCGCAGAGTAAACAGTGGTTCTCAAAAAACATAAATTTAGCCATAAATATACTATGTCTATTATCACGCGCTCTATTTCATGATTAAATGGTCGAAGGTACAAGGTGCAGATTACTTTTGTGTTAAAGAAATTAAATATGTCTGGAATGTATGGCTGTAGAAAAAAGTTCAAGTAAGTAAGGACAGCAATTCTGATGTTTCTTAACTTCCTTTAACTAGGATAAGGTGCGACAAGATGAAGCTATAAAATAGAGAAGTGAAATTGATTTGAGGCTAAGAATTTTGGCTTACGTGATAAAAGTAACGCTGTATCAATTTGAAGCTCCAGGCAAATTTGATTTTACAAATTCCCCTTTTGAGTGACTGTCCGTTTCATTTTCTGAAAGATATAATATTAGAGATTACAATTAACATAACTTCATAACGCTACTGATTCCCGTTTTGCTCAGTTCAACGGGAGCTATGCAGCTATTGAGCTATTCCTACACCTTCAGCTCTATTATACCATAGATCTCGATGTAATGGCTGGACGAACAACGAATATCATAATTGTCTTCTGCTTTTTATGTACAGCTTGAAATCACTTACATTTCTCCAAAATTATTGTAGGTGTTGCTATGAAATTCAATACTTGTAGGTAACTGATTATAAAGACTAAAAGGGAAATATCGGCATTGTGATCTGGCCTCCCACTTAACCTTGACATTTTAAGTGAAGCAGCTTCCAATTTCAAAACTGTACAGTCTTCTCTAGCTTCCATGATTTTCTACGAAGATACATATTAATTTACATTTGTTAAACTTGAATAAACGAGTTCTCAGCTGACAACTGAAAACTCGTTGAATTGAAATTGTAGCTATCAAATAATTCGAATTTCGTATTTGCGCACTAATTTATGTTTAAAATGGCCCAATCGAGTGAAAGAGAACGAATTGAAATTTGATAGTAGATATAGAAAATAGATGATGCTTTTGCCACGAAACAACCAATATTACGTTCTCTGAACACATTAGAAAATGCCTAGACACAATAACCAAAAAAATGGTAAGATAGCTTAGCTTCCTCATGGTATTAATGGAATAATTCACGGCAAACGCAACAAAAGGAGAGAAAAAAATTACACTAACACACGGACATGTTTCTGTCTACCCGGCGTCATCAGCGTGGTTTCGAGAGTAATTTTTTATCTCTACCTTCTATCGCTGTTGCCTCACAGTTAATGCCATCTCGTGTTTAGCAGTCAGAGAACTGCTCGAGAGATGGTTTGGGGAACAGTACCCGTTTTATGTCGCTGCTTCCTGAGCGGCAGGCATGCGTTTCTTTGGCACTAGAGGGCGCCAAGAAATATTGAGTTTGTCGTTTTGAAAGTGGTGGCATTAACTGTGAAGCAACAGCGATAGAAGGTAGAGATAAAAAATTACTCTCCAAACCACGCTGATGACGCCGAGTAGGCAGAAACATGTCCATGTGCTAGTGTAATTTTTTTCTCTCCTTTTGTTGCGTTTGCCGTGAATTATTCCATTAATACCACGAGGAAGCTAAGCTATCTTAGCATTATATTTTTGGGCTATTACGTTCTCTGTTCTGCAAGACGTTAAAAATTATTGAGGATATTAACGTTTTTCCAGACGTTTGCTCATTACTTTATATTATGGCGCAAAGGTGCAGTACTTCGTAGAATTTTTGATCTCATTTTGAAAAGAGAATTAAACTTGCTACATTTACAAACTACAAATTTGGTTCATCTCTGAAAATTTCTCGTGCGGGGAATGATTTTCAACCAAACCAATTTAATTCTACAATGTTGTCCCTTATATTGCCATAGGACAAGGCTGAAATCGTATCGGCTATTGGAAGCAGACATCTAATAAAACTAACGTGCCAAAAAATAAATGCGTAATCGTGCTATTTTCTTAGGGTTTGCTTTGCTATGAAAATAAACACGTGATCTGCAAATTATTTATTAAAATTACTTAATTGATTTACAATTTACAAAATTAAGCTGATCATCGAAGAATAACTTGGTATGGTATCGTACACCTTAGCCACCGAAGCTGTAAGCAAAATTTTTACTTACAATATCAATTTTCGAAACTGCTACTTACTTAAACACAGCAAGCCGAAGACACCGCCCCGCAATCTTTATGTAACCATCCCTGCATCTTACATTGACTATATTGGCCATATGATGTGTTTGTGTTTTTCTAATATCGTATTTTATCGCACAGTTGCATGAGAGTGTTGCCAAAACAAGCGCTACAAATAACACCAACACCATTTTTTCCGGCAACATTCTGAAGTTACTATTTCCGAAGTAGCCTTTTGCTCTTGCTATCTCATACACAACAATCTAACTTAGCAGAGAATATATACATAATTACAAATTTCACAAGGATATCTTGCTGATAAAATGTAAATATGTTGCAACGTAGTTTTCTGTTTCTTGCGAAGTCAATGACTCAGTTATCTGTAAGAGTAAGTATTTGCATCGGCTTTAATCTTCTAAATAATATTTGTATTGCAATTCAGATATCGGATGTCCTTATACTTTAACAGGTTGTCAACTATCGTAAAACTTTGGAAAAATATATATTGATGTTCCATTAAAAAAAAATAAGTATCAGGAACTAGACATGGCCATGATGCCGGTATCCATCTTATAGACGTTGATATAGTTGATATAAAGCATAGATAGATAGCTAAATTATTTACGATAGAGAGAAACCCGCGATATGAACTGTACAACATATTTAGCAGCACTTCAAACGGCTTTCCTTTCGGTTTTATGGGGTCGCATGAATTTTTTAAAGTTTTATAAACTTCTCTCTTTTCGTCACTAAATAAATGCTATATACTAAAAAGAAGCACAAATAGTAATTGAAATTTATTATGTTCAGGAAAGATAAATCGTTATCTTTCTTGAACTTAAAATTTGACCCGACAACTGAGAACTCGTTGAATTAAAGTTGCAGCTATCAAATAATTAGAATTTTGTATATGCGCACTAATTTATGTTTAAAATAGCCCAACCGAATGAAAAAGAACCAAGTAAAATTTGATGACAGGTATATATATGACAGGTATAGAAAATAGAGGGAAGTGAGTAATTTATTTAATCATCTATATCCACATTAACAACCAATAACACGTTCTCTGTCCCGCAAAAAGCACAGTACTTCGTAGAACTTTTGAAAAAATTCATTCTGAAAGGAAAATTAAATTTACTACATCTACAAACGTTTTAAAACAAATCTTTTGTTATGAAAATGAACACCTGACCTATAAATTGTTTATTAATCGAGGAATAACTTGATATGGCATCGTACACCTTAACCGCCGAAGATGTAAGCAACATTTTTACTTACAATATCAATTTTCGGAACTGCTACTTACATTAATATAGCAAGCTGAAAACGCCGCCCATACGCTAAAAAATCCGCTATTGGATGTTACGTTGGCAGTTTCTTCAATATCGTGTCATCGCACATTCCGAAGTGGTATATGTGAATTATGTACTGGTATGCCTTACACTAATTCATTATCCGTTATTATTCTTATTAGTGGAAATTTTAACATCGATCTAAGTAAAAGATGTAAACAAACCAACAGACTCACTGATACTTTTAAAATTTACAATTTACATAAATCCCCAGATGAACCAATAGGAATCAAAGACTACGATTGATAATGTTTTTGTAAATGCTGCTTCTTATTTACTTCAAAGACGAGTCTTGCACTTTGAAATTGCGCCAAAACGGTTAATATAGATTGTTTACCATAGCGACAATAAACGACACCTACTACCATTGACGGCCTTACTGTTGATTCCGGGCTTAATTAAATAAATTACATAATAGACATAATTTGTGGAAATATTGAAAGAAATTGTGTATTTGACTAGAAGGAACAAACAGCAACACAATTGAAATACACTAACAACTTCACAATCTTCATTGGAATATGTTATAAATGTCTACTTTTTGATCTATCTACAGTGAATGTTTCCTTCCATCTCGACACATTTGCGCAATCGTTTGTAAATGCTGCTACGTACTTCTTTTAGTACACTAAGAGTTGCACTGAAATAGCTGCGTTATCCTTAACTTCATATGTATCAACGCTCTTTTTCGTACTATTTCGTAAGTAACTACCTAGACTTAATTTTTAAATCAACAGTTAAGAACAGTTATATCAGCGCGCTTTGTTTACAGTTGTCATGGTAATCAAACAATACTAACCCTAGAAACCACTTAGATGTGCATGATGATCCAAGTGCAGGACTCGTGCTTAACTATCAATTTCTCTTTTACAATTCCAAAAGTTTAAGACACCTTTATATTAGTGCCATTGTTCGATGCTATCAATATTCTGATTTAGTTACATTTTTAACTTGTTCAGAAACGAAGTTGCTGCAAGGGCTGGAGAATGTGATTGAAACACCATTGCATTCGTTGCCATCCATCGTCACATGATAAGTTGTCGAATGTCTGCCCTAAATTCGCTTGTGCAAAAATTAATAGAGAATATTTATTCTCTATTAATTTTAATTCACAGATATCGTGAAACCAATTCAAGGTTGTTTTTTAATGATGACTTTCCAACAAAAACACAACAGGAATTCAACAAAAATGCAACTTTTCTCAAATATTTTGAAGATTTCAGTGTTTTGCAACCATTTCAGTTTCGTTTTTGGTATCACAGTCGATTGTAGTAGCGTTTAAATTTATTTTGTGAATCAATTCGTTGATAAGAGAAATAAATAATCTAATAATACTATAATACTTGGTAAGCCCGTACTAGTAGCTTAGTAGCTAGTAAATGTGTAATGGGAATTCGGAAATCAAAAAAATTGAAAAAAAGTACAGATTATGTCGAAAGAATAAGAACAGTAGGCTTTTGTAGACACCGATGTTTTAATAGATGTTTTCATAGAGCACTAGAATTTGTGGATCCCCAATGATCCCAATTATAAAAATCGAACTAAAAAAATGAATACCTACAAAGAGTGTGGGTAAAACAATCTTTAAACGACAGCATTTTCAACTTCATAAACTCACCTGGTTAAAACGTACTGAAAAGAAAAACAACTCTCAGAAAACTAGTCGGCTTGACGGAAACGGAGTTTTAGATTTGTTGATTCTTGTGTTTATTTTTTAAAACCAAAGGAAACGGAAACTCGACTAATCCATCTGGTGGAAACCCGGCATAAGAGCCACAACTCACAGAAAAACACAAAATCAAGAGATATTACCTTCATTAAAAGTCAACACATAGTGGGTGTAAATCAATCAATTGTTGTACTTCTTCCCTATGTAAATCAAATTAACAGTTGAATTTTTTACTTAGCATTAGCAGACATAACTAGTACTTATGCAGCCAACCATACGCCGGGGGAAACCGGGTGAGTAAGAGTAACTCTCTAACTCAAAAATAGGTTGGTTTCGAATTATGGGGATCAAAGGATAGGAAACGGATGAGAATTTTTCCAGAAAAGTACAATAACTTCTTATTCATTCCAGGCAAAAATTGCAAGATCAACGGTCAACACGGAAAACTAAAGAGTTGCCACAGTTTCATAATCAATTTTTGCCAATAGAAAAAAAGAAATTACAAGGGCTATTGTCACTTTGTGAAGGCAATAATATCCCTTTTGTATCTCATGGATCTTACGAATCTCTTTCTGCAGAAAGCAATAATATCGTGAAGATAAAGATTTCTGGAAACGGACCTAAAAATTCAAAAAAATCAAAAATTTACGAAGAATAGAATGATGATGATGATCTCCCAGACGAATATGATGATGAGCATGGTGTATTACATTACAACAATGAAAAAGAATTAATTTAAATAAACAATTATTTACCAACATTAACACCCTAAAGTGTTTTCAATAATATTAAACAATGGAACTTGTAACTATAATTTTTAAGTTATAGTTTTCGTTGGGGAATCGGCATGTTACTAAAAACATTTACATACTTATTGCCTCTTTATGAAAACGAAACTAATCAATTGTCTTTTGAATAAAAATTGTTTATAAATTTTAAATCGCATATGTATGTATAGGAATTCATATTTTATTTCATTATTATGTTATATAATGCAGTTTTACTTCAGGTAAATAAAAGACCAAGCAACCAATTCGAACGCATATATACATATAAAAGAGTTAATCACACTGGCAGCGAATCTTAACCGTTTACCCACCTTCGTTGGAAAAAAAATACATAAAGTTTGGAGAGGTTATCTGTCAGAAACGTGTGTTATTATCACGAAGGCCCATATTTCTGATATAATCGCTAAACCAAAAATATACTTCCGAAGGTTTAATCTCACCGACGGCAGTCTAATCATACATTGATAAGAGGGGATACGATTAACCAGATTGCTCAAACAGAGTAAGTTTACGTGATTATGTACATTTTTAGTGATAAAAGGCCGTTTCACCGAAAACATTACAAGTCAAAACTTGGATAGTGAGTTCAATTCCCCTAATATAGCATTTTCTCAACGAGTAAACATATTTACGCAAAACTCTACGTGAAATTGATAACGGATTATAATTGGAAATTTATCGAATTCATTTTATTTTAATCGGTGTTAAGCACACCTGGGCATGGCATTAAATCAGACGTAGTCAGTAGCATACTAGGCAAGTTCAATGAAATGTGAAGTACTATATTTAATTAAATTCCCCAGAGGAGCTTTTGTATCTTTATAAAAGTTAAGATAAGATTAAATCTATATTTTGCACGATTTTAATCATTGCTGGTATTGTAAGCTTAAAGTGAATGTAAAACAAAGTTGAAAAACCGATCTGAGGAGAATTGAGAGTTAAAGATCATTACTGGGGTAAGCAAGTGTTGCTACACTGCTCCGCCTCGTAATAAAATGTCAACAACTGTCAAAATAACACACTTTCTAACATGCTTTGCTAGAAGTAATCATTTTTTGTAGTGCTTTGTATTAAGTTAAACATCAGAAAATATTTTACAGATTGACAACCATATCTGATTTAATTACTATTCGGGTACATAAGAGTACACTTCGTCATTGTTGCAACGGTTATTAACGTATACACATATGCTTAGCTCATTAGAGCGTCTTATCGAAAGAATTACCTATTTTTGGCATTATTACGATGGTATTTTTAGTGTAAATCCGATTAGTGTTTTAAATAAGTGGTACGATAAACAAATTAATATCTTTCATTATCTCGCATATGCACACCTTCACAATTCTAGATAGTATAATCAGATAAAAACGACTAACACAAACAGCTGAAGTATTATTGACAACAAATCTGCAAGTAATAATCTACATGCAGCAAAAGTAGTGTCGGGACAGTCATTGAATTGCGCTAATCAACTATCCTGAAAAGGAAAACCACACTTCAGTGGCCTCCATGGTAAAAATTCACGAATTGGTGTTCGAATTCTTAGACCGCTCACCTAATCACCAGATCTGGCCCCCAGCGACTTTTTTCTGTCTCCTAGACTCAAAGTTTCAGTCTCGAAGGTAGATATTTTCATCGAACGAGAAGACGATCACATTCCGCTAGTTTGCAAAACAAGATGCTGAGTACTATTTGGACGGATTAAGGAGATGGGAGCATCGCTGGGAAAAGTTATAGACTCGCAAGGGGACCATGCTAGGAAGTAAAGCTAAATTAAAGAAAACAATGTTTGTTTCTATGTTAGCCAGGAAACTTTTCAGGCTACCTTCGTACATATGTAATTAACAAGAGAAGTGCAATCTGTTAATACGGAATCGACAGAAATGCAACAGGTCAACGTTTATTCGCCGCAGAATTAGACATTAGTTTCAATTGAATAAACAGGCAATTAGGTAATAGTAATTAAGCAACAAGCTTTTATTTTCTGAACGAATTTTAAGGGCTTGTGTATTGTGAGAAAATTTATTGTTTTAAAAATGCAGAGAAGTAAAGATAGAAAATCTCGTTCTGCTTTTCTTTTATGCTTTTTAAATTTATGCAGATTTTTAGAATTTCACAAATACCAAGTAAAGTTAATAAATCGGATACTTTTACAAACCCATAGACTATTAACATTGCTTTCTTTCCTTACAAAATCGACCCAAAATTTAATCTCGATAACACACAAATACTTCCGATAAATATCGTCATGTATGATTTATGAATCATATCGCTTTCAACGTTTATTAGTGCAATAGAGATGACAAGTCATCGAAAATTTTTCAAGTCACCTTAATGTAAAAACATGGATAATTCTAGACTTTTCAAACTTAGGATTAAGTCCGTTGCATCATGCTAAACATAAAAACACATGTTTGAGGTCAAATATTCATTATATTCGCCAATTACATACCTATTAGTGTGTCATAATCAATTTACGAGATTCTTCTTATGCGTAGTACATGTATGGGTTACCTAGAATGTTCGAAGAGACGTCTTTACAAAGACACGTAGGAAAACTTCTTACTTTAATCTACGCGTTTAAAACCTTCTGCAAATGTTATACCAAACCAATGTAGTAAATGATTGTACTATAACTGTAAACAAACTTTCAGGTATCAACAGCCATTGCATCACAATTATTAATTAATTATATCAAACATTCTCAGTATTATCTGGTATTAGATATTGCATAAAAGACGATAAAAAATTCAAGCTTACCTTTTTAGAAATTAAATATTATCTAATTATTTATCATCTCCCTTAATAATTTCTTAATGACATTTAATTAATACTGATTTAAATAAAAAGTTAAATTTATAGAATTCCTAGCTTAATTTTCACATACACAGGATTACGATAAAGAAGCGGAACAGCGTTTTGTACAGATTACCGTCTACTTGGTCAAGAATCGCAAGACTCGTCTTTCTCGAAATGCAACTTTTTAAGAAAAAAATATTACACAGCGTTGATCAGAGATGCATTGTGCATTTCTATATTTTAGAATTCATAAAGCGGGCCATACCTTATACATGATCTGCGTAATACAGAAGAGCATCATTTGCACCTATTGAAACCATAAGGTTAAACATCGTAAATCAAGATCGTTATCATCAGGAGCAGCAAAGGCTGGAACTGGATCATTTCGAATGAAATTTAGATATATTTCTCCAATGAAGATTTCATCAAAGAAACATGATCAGATCACCCTACAATGCACAACTTTTTCAGTATAAAGCTGCGATTTTCCTCCAACCAATGAGGATTTCTCTTCGCGCAGTATCCGTAGTTTCTCCTATTAATATAATCAGATCAGATCAGAAAAACGAATTTTTTGAAGCAGTCTACTATTTCAACCATTATTTATATATAAAATTGATCTCGCCTGCCATGATCTTCCAATAACTCTTGGGCAAATTGTGTCTTATATTGGTACCACTTTCCTTTTTGTCTTAATTTTGTTACGGCGGTTCTGTGAATGTCGTTGTCACATCCAATTTGAGCACCAGAGATATGACTAATAAGCAGGAAGATTTCATCTGCGAGGAATAATAACATAACAGCAAAATTGAAATTTGATATTTAGTTGACGCTAACTGATTGATAAATTCAAATGCAACAATGATTGCACGCGCAGCGTTAATTTGTTAAAAACCGTTTGGCAAAAAATATCTAAAATTCACTGTAGAATCTAAATCTGTAAAAATATACAGTGTTTGATTAAAGAAAATGAAGTTGATACTCGTAGCACTTTTCTGACCAAGTAAAACATTTTTTTAATACATTTTATGAAAATAATGATCAAATGGTATTCCGTACAAAAATTGATTCGTTTCATCAGAACCCTGCATGGGGATTATACTATATCGAGCAATTTATATCGTGCATTTTTTTTTAGATAAAAAAATTATGTTTTATTTTCTGTAATACTCCCACTATCTAGTCGCGCTTCTATGTTGAATTATAAAAAAAGAAATTTTGCATACATTTATGTTACTCATTCCTACAATATACGGTTTTACTATATTTGTTGAACAAATCAATCAATGAATGAAATCCTTGTGAATGAGATAGATATCGTATCTATCATCCTTCTTTTAATGTATTTTCGTATATTTGATATACATATGTACACATGTGCGTAAAAAAAGACGATCTACGGCAGGAATGAACTTGAAAATTTAAATATAGCAAATGAGACTTTCATAATTTTGTGAAATACACAACGACGTACAGTCGTATAGAAAAGATTTCGCACGTGAAGTGACATTTTCGTAGTATTAGTTTTGAAATCAGGTTTTCTTTATTTTTCTTCCATACTTGAAACAAAATTCGGTCAAAGGTACAATAAATGGAATATTACACCCAAAAAGCTAACCACTTTCTTCAAATAAATAGCTATTCTACTGCTGATACCAACATTTTGTTTTACTCCGAAAATTTCGAAAATTGTATTGCTTTGTATGACGAATTGTTTTACAAGAAAGAATATGTGAAGAGAAAAAAGCAAAAATAAGGTTTTAGTTAGCGGTACATAACAAAATTTTATAAATTCATGCCTACGTTATGGCAGAAAAAGATAAACATCTAAACAAGTATTCTAAGAAAGAATCAAATATTTCAGTAAACAAAAATTAAATAATCGTTCAGTTATAACGAAATCAATACATTTTCGCTACTCCAATTCAATAAAAAAAATGATTAAAATTTTTGGACATACATATATGCGAGTGACTTAAACATAACATTAATTTTGGCATTAGGTATTAGGTATAAGTGTTGTTTGAGGATAGACATTAACAGATGGTACACAAAAAAAATAAATGCAGCGTACAGCGAAGGACAGCTAATCTTATTAACAATCAAACTTGTACCTATAGATATTACTTGGTTCTCAGAGTCTGAAAGTTATTAGTTAAAATGCGTTGCCAGTTGTGCATAGAAGATTAGTACCATTTGCAATTTTAAAATAGCCAAGTCTTCATAAATGTGGTAAGGGTACCACAGAACGAAACAGAGTGCAGGAGATTCTTATAAGGACATAGTACGTATAAAGCTCTGATTGCAGGGGGATCATCGAGATTTTTACAAGATCTAATAACAAAGCCGAGGTATCTAGATGCAGACAAGCATACGTCCACCAAACCTAATTTTTAATCATTTCAATTTAGTGGTACCGCAATCCAGAGAGCGATGATTAGAATTGTCTAAACAAAAGTTCAAAAAGGAATTGAAAACAATAATATTTTAATGAATTGGCCCCCTAGGTTATCTGACTTCACACCTTTAGACTATACTAATGAGACTTTCTAAAATATGCAGTCTATAGAACGTAGTCTGGTATGAGAGGAAAAAATAAATAAGCAAATAAAGTAAGCTTAGGCTAACATAGCGCCTTTAACCTTTGCAAGAGTTGTAAACAAAAGGAAATAGAACACTGAAGTCAATTATATTAAGCGACCAAATAATTTAATATATATTCTCCTTTCATTGGATACATACTCTTTTAGTGACAATAGTTTAACTCATATTTTAAAACAATGTAAAATGCCAACGAATACAGGCTTAATTCGAGGTTGTTTACTCTATGAATACAAACTCGATACCAAAGCTACGGTGGCATCGCGAAAAATATACACCATATTCGAGTATAATGCCGTAAGTGATGGAATATCACAGAAGTGGTTCAAAAAAATTTTTTCAGGAGACATCAGCTTAATCAATGGAACTTTGGGAAACCGAAGACATTAACAACGAAAATATCCAACAGATTCTAAAGACAAATTCTAGTAAAACGTGCTCAGAAATTGCAAACAGGTTCAATTTGAGCGATCAAACAATTCGTTTGCACCTCCACCGGTTAACAAAGACGTGGAAGTTAAGCAAATGGGTCCTTCATGAATTTAGTCGTCTTACCATTTGTTTGTCAAACATTTCACGCAAAGATAGTAAATCATTTTTTGGTCGGTTGTTAACTGGCTACCAAAGGTGGATACTGTACTAAAAGCTTAGGCCTTCCTATCAGTGGTTGTCGCTAGCTGAATTTGTAGATTATAAGCTTTTGGAAACAGGCCTAACCGTCACTGCCAATTATTACAAGCAGTACTCATCCAAAACCAGCCTTCTTTGATCAACTGAGAGAAAGTGCTATTCTTACAGGACAATGCCAAATCTCACAAGAGTGGCTCAGGGAAAAATTTTTGCGCTTGGCTGGGAAACATTACCACACCTTCTTTATTCTTCAGACATTTCAGCAGCTGATTTTCTTGTTTCTTGACAATTCTGTGAAACATAGGTAATTCCAAACACCAGCTGATCTAATAAATGCCGTCCGTCAATGTTTTGAACCAAAATCCGTAAAGTTCCACAATACCAGCATATAAGAATTGGTGTCACTTTGGCAAAAGGTCGTAATTTCTTCAATGAGTATTATTAGTGTTTATTAATAAACATTTATTTTACCATAAAAAATCATACAAATTTATTTGGTTGCCTGTTAGAAATATAACGTTCGGACTTGAAATTTTGAAAATAAATAGCTTTTTACTGATAAATGGACCACAATATATTGTACATTTAAGGAAATTTAAATTGAGAAAGAACTTAAGGAAGATATACTATAAATTTAAACAAATCGATCAAAAAGTCAATTTTTTTTCTTTTACATGTGATGACAGCCCAACGGGATATATGAATCTAACACGCGAATAGTAACTTGGGGTTATATTGGATCCACCAGAAAAACCTGCAACTTGACTCTAACGAATGTAGGGCGCCTTACTCTGCCAGAGATAGGGCTAAATTTTATTTTGAAAATAAAAAGTAATAGACGAAACGATCATTTGGATAAAATTGAATGTAAAATATGCATATTAACTGATTTTGAAAATCTAAACTTTAATATGGAATGTGATCTTAATCCTTTAATATAAAACGAATACTCACATAGTTTCTTGTACAACCGAATGACTAGATAGTTTCTCTAATTGTTTGATTAGACTTAGTACATTAACTAGAAAATTACATCACACAGCGTCCCATGTCGTGCAGGTGCAATAATAATAATAATCCGTGAATAAAATCGAATATTGAAAGAGATTTTGAACAACTTCGATATACTGATGTACTGGCGGTGTAATTAAAAGTACTTTTTGCTTCAAGAAGTTGATCAGAAATAGATTTTGTGCTTTAGAAAGAAAACGATTTTTGTCGTATAAAAAATAACATTTAATTTTTCTTCGAAACAATATTCGTGACAATGTAAAAAAAGGTATTCTTAAAACTATTCAATAAATTAAACAATTATATACAATTACATCCTATGGAGACTTCACTCCGCCAGCTTTTGAATGCAATTTAGGAACCTGAAAAAGAATTGGGTATGAATTAAATATTTGCAATTATATATTGAAGTTGCTTCATTGGTGACATAATGAAACAAATATTATTTTTATCGTTTGTTCAATATTAATTAATTTTCGGTCGTCTTTTATTGTGAAAATAAATTATAACATGCGGTGATAAGGGCGAGGATCAATTAAATCCACTTACTTAATACAATTCTCGACATCGACCATTAGGATCTTTGGTTAGATTCTCTTTGCATCCTACTTTAATTATATGCGCTTTATTTACTAGATCGGCATACTTTGCAAAATATTCACTGTACGTCATCCATCCACTATCACAATAATCGACGTTAACTGAAATGCACATCACTATGAGTAACGACGCGACCAGCAGCTTCATATTCTAATTACTTTCTTACATATGAACCGGTACCCGGTGATTCTAGCGGCTTTATGTGATTAGAGGTCCTGTCAGACGTATCCAGCACACGAGAAAATATAGATAATCACCTTATCAGCCATTCGAATCGAGGTAATAATATAAAGCGACTGAACGGTGTTTTCTGATTCATGTTTCTATAGATTACGGTGCTGTTAGACGACGGCACGGTATTGATATTCCCCCGGATTAGCTAATATCTACGTAGGTAACGTTCTTCGAAAATTACATTCTAATAGTAAATAATATACAGCACCGTCATGAAGTTTAACGACAGGTACGAAACTAAATTTGTATCTGATTCTTAGATTTCACATTTCGGATTTCCTAAAAGCAGCATGAGATGATGCGGCAAATCATGTAAGATAGAAAGCGTATCCACCTAGCGTGTGGGTGGGAAATAGTTTAAAGTAAAGAAATAGTTTTCAGGTAAAAAATATGCGGAACCAAGTATTGCACAACATAAAGTCATATTGAAATACGCAGCTGACCAGTTTCTGCAATACACAGAACAAGCATTTTTTCTCACAATTAATGAAACATCTTTATAATATTATGTTTTTGAATACTAGCTTTTAATTCATGTCAATCTTCGTTAATGTTTCCGAAATCTCGCTGTTTCTGATCGGACGAATATCTTAAATGCCTTACTCGTTACAGAGGTGATTGAAATTTTATTGGATTAAGTAGTTCTTAGGGTTTTCAGCAATACTTTGAAACATATTTTTTTATATCAATTGTGTATATTTTTCCAGAAACTGAGAGAAGCTGTTCCAGAATTTTTTGAATAAACATTTCTTTATATTCAAGGTGCGTCGTTCTTTAGCAAATAAAATATCAAGAAAGACTCAATCAACTCAGAACAGAAGTTGAATCAGCGCTCTAGCATATCGGGCGTTTAAGACAATTGGTCGTTAAAGAAAGAAGATTTTGAAAAAATCTCAATTTATCTGAATAATCTCAAGAACTAAAATAGGTTAGTATAGGGAATATTGAAGAATGTTAGTATGGACATTTAAAATCGTGATAATACAGAAATTCAGTTTTATTTCTCGCTATAGCCTCCTTGTAAATCTACACACTTTCCCCAGCGACGCCCCCATCTCTTTAATCTACTTAAATAATAGTTGGCATCTTGTGCAAAATAGGCGTTTACGGACGCGATAGCCTTCTCATTCGATGAAAGTTTCTGTTCTCTGAGCGAAACGCTTAGTCTAGGAAGCAGAAAAAAGCCACATCCGATAAATGGGGTGTTCTTCTTTACCATGGCAATCACTGTAAAGTGAAAGTTATCTTTCTTCCAATGCGGCGGTTTCTCCGCAATTTCTGCCTTCAACGTATCAAGTAATGATGTGTAGTACGCTCATGTTATTGTTTTCCCTTTTTCAAGATAGTCGATGTACACAACTCCATGATTATCCCAAAAAAACAGTTACCATCATCTTCCCGGGCGATGGTACCGTCTTCGCCTTTTTCGGAGCCGATGCACCCATCGACCACCATGCGGTGCACCGCAGTCCACTGTCTCGACTGTACTTCGTCTTCGGGAGAGTACTAGCGTATCCAAGTTTTATCTGGAGTTATTAGCCGAAGTCTCAAAACTCCAATTTATTACTCTTAAACTGTTTAGCAGGGCTTTGAAAATATTCATTCCAATGTGTTATTGGCTCTGAATGAGCAGACGCGACACCCAACGCGAGGTTAGCCTTTTCATGAGCAAATCTTCAGTAACGTTCCTCAAAGACGTCCATAGCTCTTTTTATCATTCTAATCTTAAATCGACCCCGAATGTTCATCGTCAACCAAGTTGATACGATCACCTTTAAATTCAGCTGCCCAAAAATTTCACTGTGACAAGTGATGGTGCAGAGACGCCGTAAACAGCATCGGTCTTGGCTTTAATTTGCATCGACTTACATTTCAAATGGAACGGCTCACTATTCAATTTTTTTAATTTTTACAGAAATGCCAACATCGGCTGACAATATACAAATCTTAAACAATAACTGATCGTTAGGACTCTAATTTTCAAATGTATCTTTCAACGCGTGCGCAATTATATTACTAGAATGTTCTAGACGAGTAACGCCAACATCATATTGAGACCCGAAACTTTTCAGACCACCCTTACATATAAGCTGTTCCACTTAAAAAACCAAACTTGTATCGTGCGCAGCAGAGACTGAACAAACTATACTGGAAGTCTTCAGTCCCTGCGTAACAATAAAATACGGATTTCAGTGAAGCCGAGAACTCGAGAACATTACTTTTTCAAAATAGGTTTCAAAGAACATTTTCTTCAACCAATATAAATTATGTATGTGGTAAAGTAATAAAAAACAAATGCTTTGACATCCAGTAATAGTCAGTGGCTGAATCAAACCTATTTGAAAAATATAAATCTAAATATCACAAAAATTTAACTTAACAATTCATGTGTTCGTGGGTTCGTTACGTAAGTCTAGTCTTACAGACAACGTTCTTAAACTCTTTTGTTACAACAACGAGCTTTTAAGTCTAAAGCCTTGCAAGTATAAGTTTTCCTTCCAAAATACTGACAAAGAGGTGCAATTTGGATACAAATATGTCATTTTAGTGGTTAATTTTAACTTAATGGAATGATCAAGAGTCGTATTATGATGCAGTATATCATAACTCTAATTATACCGAACCATTCTTTGTTCGTTATAAGCGGATCCTGCTAACAATAATATTTTATTTGTGGCTGCTTCAGAAATATTCATTCTGAAAATTAAAATTGTAGTAATTTCTGCCTTCTTAAAGTGCTTTTGATCCCTTCACCCACAAACTTTCATAGTTAGTTAACATAGGTACAATGAATACAAAAACATTTGTGTATGTCGGTGTTGCCACAACACTTTCACTGTACTTGCAGCAAACATATAAGTATATTGTTAGGAGTAAAACAAGGCATAAGGTTTTTTTTGTGTAGATACATATACGTGTTTTTATTAAGACATTTGTTTAAGCCAGGACATCAAATAAAACGGTATAGATAACAAATTAAACACCGCATTAGTTAATTAAATAGAACCGGGCACTATTATAATAAACAAAATTAAATTTTTAAGGTTTACCGTACAATCCTTCTCTTTCATTGTTTTTGTAAAACATTAAAAGGTATCGCTCGTATATCAAACCAAGTTTAGCTTTTATTGTCATATCTATATGAGGATGTTTACAAGATATGTAAATAAGACGAGTAATTATTTAGGTAATTGTGAAATGATACTATTGTTTATTTATTACATCCAGTAAATTGCACTTACAGATGAATTTATGATATGCAAGGTATCAAATTTGCCTTTGCAATATTTACTTTGTTGATACACAATCAATTGCTGTCTTTTTCTGGCCTATTAATTAGATAGGATCAAAAATTAAATGTGAAATTTGTGTTTCATTTTCTGTAATATGCCCAGTAGCTAGACTCCATGCCAAACGGCGATGTTCAATTATAAAAAAAAGTGAATCAAAGCATGGAAGGTAAACGTATATGTTTAGCTTAAAAAAATGCATGGTACAAATGTAAACGTTTATGTTACTCATCCTTACAATATATGGTTTTATTGAGTAAATTATTCAATGAATGAAATCCTTGTGAATGAGATAGATATCGTACCTACCATCCTTCTTTTAATGTATTTGCATATACATATTTGATATACACATGTGTAAAGTTCGCCACTTTCCGTGTGTTTCACAGGCGTCGGTATGAGGGTGGTCGTTTGGGGGTGTGATTCGTAATATACGCGCAATCGATTTTATTGCAGTAGTAACGCATCCAGTATGTGTTTGGTAGGCATGCGAGCGTAGCGAAGTGCTGCATATACTTTAAAATATCGTCGATAAATGGATCAAGTAAACGACCATTGTCAGATAAAGTGAATGAGTTTATTAAAGATTTCCCGGATTTAATACACGATGGCGATAAAATGTTTAGTTTGCGACATATCTATAATGTGTTATTCAAAGACACATTGCCAAGACTACGTGGGAAGTGCAATGGTAAGTGTTTTTTCTTTGTCGTATACTCCAACTCACACACGCAACACAACTCTGAAATTACTGACTTCATACATTATTGATTTTATTTATACACACAACGCTGCTATAGTATATACTATTCTTATTTTTCGTATGTTTATGCATATTTTTTTAATAGCAGAGAACCAAATGCACGTTTCATTCTTCCAGATAGAATAAATCTCTCTTCTTTTATACTTATATCGGTCTCGCTTCCTCACTAATATACAAAGCATAAATTTGCGCATATATTACGAACCACACAACCAAACGATCGCTCCCATACCGACGTCTGTAAAGCGCACGGAAAGTGGCGAACTCTACACATGTGTATAAAGAACGACCATCTATTACAAGAATGAACTTGAATTGAAATATAGCAAATGAGGCTTTCATAATTTTGAGAAATACACATAGATGTACAGTCGTATAGGAAGGATTTCGGACGCGAAGTGGCATTTCACGTAGTGTACCTATTACTTTAGGAATCAGATATTTTTTTATTTTTCTTCCCTGCTTTTATCAAAATTTCGTCAAAGATGCAGCACATAGATTATAGTCTCAGCATCTCGTTTTACTCTGAAAATAGTATTTTGAAGATTGCCTTGCTTTATATAGTGAATTGTTTGACAAAAAGAAATACATGATAAGAAAAGGTAAAAATAAGTTTTTATATAGCAGCAATTATTTAGGTAATTGTGAGGTGAAACAACTGTTTATTTAATACATTCTGTAAATTGCACTTACAATTAGTCGGTGGATGAAAAAATGAGAACTAGCCAGAAATTCTTACATTCGATTCTTTTTAGACAAATCGGTAGAAGTTCTAAACATTCAATAGAAACAACGCATAAATAACATTGTGTTAATTTGTTGCTACTTCTACAATACAAAGGTTAATTGACAATAGGTAATACAAAGGTGTATTGACTTTTCAAATCAGTTAGAAAAATGAGATGAATTTTTCTTAGAACACGGGAACATGAACTGTATGTGTTCTCTAAATTTATCTCGACATTTGATATTCATATTCTATTTTACTTTGAAGAATGAACTTGTCTGAAAAGTATTTACATCATGGATAAAAATTTACTGGAAGAGCCTATACGCGCTTTCCTGTCACCGATATATCAGCAATACTGGAAAAATTACAGAATTAACTTTTCACGCAGAATAATATGTTTATCATAAAGTGAACGTCAAATATACTCAAAATAAATAATCAAGATAATGCATCTACAATTCTCTATAACATAAACAGATTATTTATCTAGGTTTTGTTTTGTAATTTATGACGACTAGATACACATAAAATTCGATTGCAGATTATCGAATGACAGATGGCATAATGATCGTTGGGTTAATATAAAGTTTTTTCAAAATGATTGATCGTTTTCAGGAATTTAAAAAGAGATTATTTTTGAAATTATAAAGCTAGTTATTCATCTCGTGCGCAAAAAATCAATCAATAATACATACCCATCGTATACAAGGTGAACCACAAGTGATACGCACAAATAACAAAGAAAGAGAGCGAATATTACAAGTTTTGAGCAGAGATATGCACGGTGGGAGTCACATTTGTACTAACAGAAAATCTTAATTATGTAGCATTACGTCATACGAAATACAACCTACATTTTTTTAATTGAATGTATATTTCTTCTATGCCTTTATTGAAAGAGGCCGTCATTTGGAATACATTTTACTTTTTACATTCGTAGTAGAAATGTGGCCCCCACCGTGCATAATAGCTCTACCTGCTAAGAATTTGCAATGCTTGCTTTGTTTCTTTGTTATTTGCGTGTGTCACATTAAGTGGTTCACTGGCAGCTGTGCGAAAGCATTAGTAAAGTTTGCCACTTTCTGTGCGCTTCGCAGGCGTTGGTATGGAAGTGGTCGTTCGGGTGTGTGATTCGTAATATATGCGCAAATTTATGCTTGGCATTATTAGGCTATGCGATGGAGTGGGGACGCGAAACGACGTTGTGACCAATGTAAGTATAGAAACACAGAGATTTATTCTATCCGGAAGAATTAAATGTGCATTTGGTTTTCTACTATTAGAGCAAGCGCTGTATGTATAAATAAAATCGATAGTGTATGAAATATTTATCTGACAATGGTCGTTTCCTTGATCCACTTATCGACGACATTGCATTACGCACAACGTACATGCAGCACTTCGCTACGCTTGCGTGCATTCCAATCGGCCACCAAACACATACTCTGAATCATCCATCTGATGATCCTCTGAATGATCCATCTGGAATCATACATCTGATAAAGAAAGCGCTATATCATTTATGTAGGCATTAAATAACGTTGGACCCAAAAAGGAGTCTTAGATTGCCCCGAAATTATACGGTAGCCGTTGTGACTTGTATATTGCTGATTTCCTCTCAAGTGTTTTAAAAGCTAGTCGCACAAATTGTATTCTATTTTGAAAGTATGAAGTAAGCAATTCGACCGTTTTTCCTTACATTTTGTTGGAAGCCTTTTACAAATCGCGAAATACGCTTATGACCGACCTCTCTTCTATTTTTAATTTGTTTTTCCAAAATCCGTGTTGCCTATTAATAATGATGTTGAATTTATCCACGTAAGAATTTAACATAACTAGCATGCAATATCCTAATATTGTATGCTGTGTGTACATATTGTATGCTGTGTGTACAACATGTACACACATTCTGAAAAATTTGCACAATTGTGGTCTGCTTCAGGATATGCGGAAAAATTGCAAAAGTGTAAGGTAAATTAATCAAGCACAATAAAACATCCACTAAAGTAGAGAATTGTTGTTCTTATGTCGACTGATGAGGTACTCAGCGTACCTTATCTAATGTGCGGCACCTAGAAACATGGAATAGGGGTTATTGGTAATTTTATTGGATACATTAACAGACTCCACACAGCCTTGGATTATTTGAACTGCATATGTTCCAACTCCTCATTGAGTATTTTGTTTCCTTTTCTCTGACTTTCTCATCTTAATATAAAGTCATTTTCATATATTGCTGATATAACTACAACGCCATATTTTATTGCGTTCTACTGTGCTGCTAACAATGCTCCTAGCACAGTCTCGGTGATAATTTTTTCACGCCAAATTTTAAGCTAAACGAGCTAAACAACTTCACTTCACTGTAAGTGTTTCTTGACGCACCCAATGATGTATTTTATTGACAGAAGTTTAGATTCATAAACTCTATTAAATTTACTTAAAATGAAAGATTATTGACAAAATCTTTCTGCCCACAATACGCTAGACATCAAATAGTCGTACAAAAAAGAAAATTATTAATGACATTATAGGAGGAAAATGAGAAATAGATAAAAGGACATTGAATCGAAACAAACGCATCAATTAACCATTTCCTGTGTAATTTGAGCTGATGCTAAAATTAACCATTGATAGCATCACATCACTATGTTTCTACATTAGGCTGAAGTAAAAACAAACATACTAAATCACATATATCCCTATCGATAATTCAAAACGTAATCGCCTCATATCTTATCGATTCTCGTTTGGATATAGTAAAAAATAAAAAAAAATCATTGTGTAAATAAGAATACGCATGATATATAGTCATGCGTATTTAGCGATATTTCCATACCAACAAAAATTTATGGAATTTCTCCGTTGCTTATCTGTGATTGTTATTTAGAAATTATATTGTATATTATGTATACAATAATCGTCTGTTATTGTTGAATATTGCAAAATGTTATTATTTTATTTATTGTTAGATTATTGAAAATAATTTCTATATTTTTATTTCGTAATGCAGGAAGTAACGCAGTGCATAATTTTCGCAAGTTAATCTAGACTAAAACACGACGAAATTGCTTAGCTCAACTTTGAAATGGTATCCCACGCGATGATGATTAAAGCCATTTTATCCGTTTGTTAATGTATTTTGAACTATTATGTGATTCACTACTTATTTTTGTACTTTTTATAAATTAATCAAGTTCATTATATTCAGTGGACTTTGGGTAGCCCTACTAATTGTAAGAGCATCTAATAGCGATAAATTAGTTAACCATAAATCCATCTCCAATCAAACTGGAATCAAACGCTTAATACAAAAAACTTTTCGGACACTATCTACCTATCTACTAATGTTCGGAAACGTGAGAAGAAACGTTCCGCTACTATCTTTCTGATGGCTTCTACTGACATATCCCTATCATCCCTACAGGCTCCCTTCAGGGGCTCTGTCGCTGCTGCTATTAGATACTGAGAACTATTCATTCTAGAGGAAATTATATAGCGCTCTGTTTGAATTGAGAGAGCGTAGATATTAAGCGCCGCGCATCCAGCAGCGGTTAGGTTTGTTCAGCTGCGCTTTTGTGTGCAGCCTTGTCTGCAAAACTAGCAATCAAATCCAAATTCAATTTAACTCATATCTTGGCTTGCAACACTCAGTATTATTAGGAAAGTCCGTGAATATATAGATATCTTCAAACACCACAACCGTCACACTTCATTGATCCGTAACATTTGCGGGCACTACATAAACCCTTTCGGCATAAATAGTCGCTGCAAGACCGTGTGCTGCAGTAATATTAGCACCAATAATAGGAGCGGTAGAAGCAACCACAACGCCGTGGTTGTAGCCCGAAGACCAAGGAGCTAATACAATTAACGTCCGCGAAAGCTTGCTTATCAAAAAATTGCACTTATTGATAGATTTTTTGTGCTAGCATCAAGACTTTTATTTTACCAATTACACTGGGCAACAAAATTTCGGAAAGATTATGCTTCCCACGTTAAAACAGCAGAAAAAAAGCTTTTAATTTTAACATGCCTATTTCTATCCTTACACTCGAGAGTAGGGTTGCAACAGGCATAAAAAGAATCAGTTCTTTGCAGTTTTCGGCTTTCTCATTCCCAGTTCTCTGTCACTTAACGGAACGAATCCGAATTCTGTATTTCTTTACTTTGAAGAAGTTCTCAAAGTTCTCTGAAGTGTTGTTTAATGCCCAATTTAAATTTCGAGGGAATTCTTCATGCAGATACTTGAATACAGATTCGTTCTTATCCAGCTTTTACCAAGTTTTTGATGAGGCTGAGCTCTCTATGTTAAGGAGGAATGGTGAATAAGATCCAATCAACTTCTTTCAAAGTAATATTCGGGTTGGCCATATTAAATTCATTCAAAATTCGGTATTCACCTAAGAAGCAATTTCATTGTTGCTCAATGTTATGGTAATCCTGCAATTCTGAATTTAGTTCGGCACCAAAAATTAAGTTGAAGAAAGCTATCCATATTAAAGTTCTGGATGGTCTTCATATATATGAGACTCCATCACTACTTAAGATATCAGTTTTTGTATTCTCACTAGGTTCTGGATAGTGATTACTGCATAGTTATGCCAATAATATATTTGAATTTTTCATTTGTAGTGCTCATTCTCACAGAAGTAAACTTAAACTTGCATTGCGTTTGGAATGAATCAATTTGAGTTGTTGCTTGTTTAGTTTCCAATAGCTAATATACGAAATGAAATGATTCCCTCCATATATCTGCCAAATAGTTTCAACTTATGCTAGATAAAGAGGATTGTGATAATACTGGAGCCAATACTTCTGGCTACATCCAAAGATGTAATAAACATTATGAATGGTAGAGATCATCCATTAAAAATGTCGACTGGGAAATAACATATACAATCGCTTATCTAAAACTAAAAGTGGAGTTGTTGGGATTAAAATTGACGATTATAAAAAATCGTATTTGTCACTACAATACAAACATTTCACCTTTATCATTTACAAGTGAATCCAAATATTCCAAGGAATGCATTTTATTCTAGACACATATCGACATCGAGTATTGCTTACGTAGACGTAGAATGAATATATATCTATGTGATATATATTACATGTGCACATAACCTAACTTACCTATTAATAATGAAATTGCCTTGCGGTATTAATTTCTAATATCCAGGTCGGCATAAGCCATTCGGATCCTTTTGATATCCCTTAAGGCATATTCCTTTGATTATATTCGCCTTATTAATCGAGGTGTATTTTCCAAAAGTGTCGTAATATTCCGTATACGTCAACCATTTGCAGGCACTTTGATCAACACAAACGAATAAACACATCACTGTTAGGAACGCTATGTACTTAAACATAATTCTGGAATAAGTCATTTTTCCTATTTATTCTCCGCTTTCAATAGAAATGAAGACAATTTGATCACAAGCACAACCGTGATTTCGAAATTATGTATGACTTACGTTGATAACTATATGATACGAATGTTATCTAATGACGATACGTAATTGAAAAATTACCTGATGGTTATTTATAGGATTTACGTTTACTTCCACACCGTAACTTTATACAAACATTGTTTCGAAATATTTGGCATAGGTATGCACTGATTTAATTTATTATTATAATAAAAACTTGGATTCTTTTCTTGTTTTTCTTTCAACAAAGGTGGATATATTAGTCAGAGAAGAAATAGCTACGATGATGTAATTATATGTAAACGATCAAATTCAAAGCCGAAAGAACAATAGATTGTTTTTAGCCATTGGTTGGTGCATTCTTTTGTTAGAGTATACAACAAATAAAAATGTAGTAGTAACTTTGCTATGGTAACTGGTAATAACATTTCAAATTTACAACGATACCAGGTGTGTCGGTAATTCTTTTCCGGTTTTTTCGCTAAAGAAAACACGTTACTTAGAATGGATAGTTAAAATTTATTTATTCAAAGTATTGGCCATTTGATTCTATACATTTTGTCCATCTCTCAGGCAATTTATGAATGCCATTCCAAAAGAACAGTTCCTCGTTTGAGCTAAACCATTCATCGAGCCATTTTTTAACTTCTTCGAAATCGGCGAAGTGCTGCTCTGCAAGCGCGTGCCCCATCGATGCGAAAAGGTGGTAGTCGGATGGAGCCAGGTCTGGAGAGTACGGCGGGTGCGATAAAACTTCCCATCCAAGTGATTTCAACATTTCTTTGACTGGTTTTGCTGTATGAGTCGGCGCGTTGTCATGTTGCAAAATCACTTTATCATGTCTTTCAGCGTATTGTGGACGTTTTTCGATCAATGCACAGTTCAAATTGATCATTTGTTGTCGGTAGCGATCACTATTAACTGTTTCTCCCGGTTTCAACAGTTCATAATATACGACACCAATCTGGTCCCACCAGACACAGAGCATGGTCTTGCGACCAAAGCGATTTGGCCTTGCAGTCGATGGGCCAGCTTCGCCAGGTGATAACCATGATTTTTTTCGCTTGGGATTTTCGAAATAAATCCATTTTTCATCACCCGTTACTATTCGATGCAGAAATGACTTCCTTTCATACCTTTGAAGCAGAATTTCACTAACGATTTTTCGATTTTCCATTTGTCTGTCATTCAATTCATGTGGCACCCATCTCCCCATCTTTTGGATCTTTCCCATAGCTTGTAATCGTTCACAAATTGCTACTCGGCCCACATTCAACTTTTCTGCTAATTGTTTTTGAGTTTGTGTTGAGTCTTCATCCAATAGCTCCTGCAATTCCGCGTCTTCAAACGTTTTCGGCCTACCAGGACGTTCTTTATCTTGAACGTTGAAATCACCACATTTGAATTGTCGAAACCACGTTTCACATGTTCTTATGGTTGGAGCATGCTCACCGTAAGTCTCTACTAGCAAACGATGACTTTCAGCGGCTTTTTTCTTTTGATGAAACAAGAAAAGTAATGCGTGCCGCAAATGCACGTTTTCAGGCACAAAACTCGACATTTTCAAAAAATTATAAATCTATAACGCTGTTATTTTGGCGGAACGTAACTTGTGTAGTTTTAAGGTTAATGTCAGTAGAATAAAATTACATATGTATCAAATCATAACATTTCATACTTATGGCCAGTGACATCTGCCGGAAAAACCGGAAAGGAATTACCGACACACCTGGTAAATGATATAAATTTTAGTTACTTATCTTTAAGGGACGTTCCAGGTGTAATACAAATATTGAAAGAATTTTGATAATTTTTAAGGCAGAAAAGCACTTGTAGAATTTTCCTGGAAAAAATATGTAATATTCTAGTAACAGAAAAAGGAACACCGCATAGTCACCACACATATTCAATTTCTTGTAAAAATAATAAATAAATAGAGAGGCTTTTGAATATATATTTTTTATTTTGATAGATTATCTAATTATCTAGTTAGTACCATAAAAATTGTAATATTTCACGAAACAACATTTTTGAATTAGAGTCATTTAAAGTGTGGAAAACATAAATTTTATTAATAACAAAAACTAAAATAGATGCTGTTACTGAAAAAATTGTGATTTTGATTGTTTTCTTTAAATCATATGTTCGAAATGCTAATCATCGGCCTCTTGACAATAAGCAAATCTATGGACACATTTATTTTGTACATTGCCAATGACGTCAGGACTAATTCGACTTATTTCATACCTAATTTCTATTTTTCAAATCCTCTAGATCTTGCGGTCCATCTACATAGATTTTTGATTTGAATTACCCTCATAAGGAAAAATCAAGGCGCGTAAGATCTGTTGACTTATGGAGCTACTCTATTAGTGCCCAGCTAACCAGGAAACACTTCTTTAAAAACTTTTGAGCAAAACGTGCAAAGTGTGAAGATCACCATCTTGCCGAAACGAAAGATTCTAGCATCCTAACTAAGCAAATGGTTAGTTAGGATTTGGAGAAACTCTCTGCAGAAGGAGGTGTAAATGCATGCCTCAACGAAGAAGGACACAGTGGCTGCAGTTTTGCCGATTCACTGATCCATTTAGGCAAAGTGAGTATATCACAAAGTTGCATTCGGTAATCAGTGTCATCTTCATTGACTCCTTGCAGTAGTTGTATTTTGTAATGTTAGTATTTTTCTACTGCAACTGATTGAGATATGCCGTGAAGATAACAAAATCTCAAGTTTCATATCTTCGTTTATTTCATTTAGGACGCCTATTTGAAATGCGTTTAGCATGGCCAACTTACTCAGCGTGAATTAGCTGATATTCTGTTTTTTTCTTTAAAGTGAAGTTGGCCTGTCCGAGCATTTCTTCGAAAGTCAAGTTATTTCAGATTTAATGAACATATTCCATAATTTTGCCGCACACGGTATGTAAAAAAACAAAATCTGTTACACTGAGCGTTCAGCCATTCTATTTTGATAGGTATATTTTGTGTTACATTTGTCAGCATTTTTTCATTTGTTCCTAATATTTCTCATATTTTAACTTAGTATAGATGTAAAAATTAGGCAGCAATAAACTTCTTTCGGGGTAGGAATAGAAGGAAACATAATATTCGATGGTCTGATTTGCAATGAAAATCATATTTGCCATCCTTTTAAAAATTATAACCTACTTTCTATGAGATAGCATATGTGAAAATGTAACTGAGTTGAATCTAAATAAAATGTTGACATTTCCCAAATAGATTTAAGTGAAGTCAAATAATCGTTCAATGCCAAAAAGAGCATACAGTCTTGTTAACGGGCCCTATCATCATAATTGTCCCTAATCTTTAATTGGTTAAACTCCTGCTGATAAAGTTGCAATGAGAAAACTTTTGTGGAAAAAATACACAAGATAATTGTGTTTTTGTTTTGCTGGTAATTATTTGCATTTAAGTTAACAATCCAAACAATTTCCCAGTACGCAATAAAAATTTTGGAATATAATTCATTAAAGAATATTCTGCAAACAAGCTTCGTCGTGAAATCAACAATCGTTTCAAAAATACACAGCTTTATTATCATATGTGATATTTACTTGAACAACAGTAGTTAAATTATTTGTAAAGTCTAGTATCTTACTAGAAGCAAAAATAAGTATTGCGAAATACCATATATGCGCAAACAAAAATAATATACGATATAGATTAAAACTTGTTATCAAATGCACCACCAAATTCTTCTGACGTGATTCAGACAAAGTCTTATTTGGGATGAGAAAATTATTCGCTTGAATTAAATTTATTTCAGTTAGAACATACACAAGCTGTCCATTACTTAAATTACATAGATGAACATATTATAAGTATATATATGGGAAAACCATCATCCTGTGTTACTCCTGCTTTTCAGATTAGGATTATCCATTGCTTTAAGAATTACGAAAGAAGGCAATAATTTTTTTGAAAATATACATTTTCTGTTGTCAACAAACATTTAGATACAATTTGCGATAGCAGCAAATATTTACCTTGGTTTCGGAATTTCACGACAATTACCGACATGTTCTAGTTGGAAACCCTCCTTACATGGTACTATAACTACATTACCTGCCAGATTAGTAGTCCTATTATTGTCATTTTTTCCAGAAAAATGTCGGAACAAACTTAATAGTTGTGGTTCAGCAGAAGTAATCAAAAAAAAAATGGTAAAAATCACAAGCGCTTTACGCCCCAACATCAGAAATTTATGGTCTACTGTATTACCAGGAGTCTGCAACGAAAATACTTCCAATCTGTGAGAAGATTGGTATTTTATAACTTCGTAACAATATGTTAAGATAAGCACGCCGATAATGCGCAAAAATTTTTATGTTAATACAAACAAACAATAGAACCGTTAAATGTGCTTTAAAGAGTAATATTGCTAATTTAACAGAGATACGTTCAAAAATTATAATACAATTGAAACAATAAAGAAACAATCAATGCAAGCATAATTAAACATGCAACTCCCACAACTCCAACTTATATTACGACGTCACTAATATGCCGAAGGCTGCTTGGTAAGAATTAGGGTCTTAAACCTCAAATGACCTAATGGACATATATAATAATAACACAAACGAACCAACCGCCACCTACACCTCTTTGGTTTTCTTAGAAGACTGTGTAACAGCAACTTTAACAAATTCAGAGACTTACAGTCTCAACATCACAGGTGTAATGCGTACCTAGCTCATAGCAGCGCTGGAATTGACGATGCTTCACATTCACATTGAGAAGGAGTACCCTCACTAGCGCACACCTCAGAATCCTTGAAGATCCCAACATAAATTATCTGATGCCATTACAAAAGACACAATCCCTATGCAATACAATTTTGATCAGTCTTGTAAGGTGATCATTAAAAGCTGCACTGAATGGACATCTGGTGAGCCTGGATGCGAGAAAGGTATCCTGGCATAGTACACAGACGGCTCGAAAATAGAAGGTGTAGGGCATTAGGGGCCCTAATTATCAACTGAAAGTGCCTACAGGACTTCACAGCAACATATTTCAGGCAGAGAATTTTCTTTGTGCGACATAAAGAACCTCGAAAAAGAGATTCAAGGAGCAACCATAAATACATTCAGCGTCGGGAAGCCCCAAAGGCTATTAAGGCAGACACATATGAATCTGGTCCATATACAGTACGTACACAATCTAGGGCAATTGTGATGCAATAACCACGTTACCTTGCGGTGGATCCCAAGCCACCAAGTGATCGAAGGAAATGAGAAGGCAGATAAGCTGGCAAAACAAGCAATAAAGACTAGGAAGGACAATCAAGAGGCCTCGTACTTGGAAAGTGACAAAACAAAAAGGCCAAAGTACTCATATCAAGTTCACCAAAGGCAGCAAAAATAGTGCTATCATTCAATAAACAGAGCCTTATATTACTGGCAGAGTGTTTGACAGGTCCTAAAATATCACTTACTGAAACTAAGAAATGTTGAAGATCTACTGAACTGATGGTAGAGGATCTTAAAATAGTACTAATGTTCATTAAAAGCCTTCAGCGTAACTGTTTCCCAAAATTGGAACCAAATATTATTAACCGTTGCAGAGATCACAAACGTCAAAGTTCTCGTTAAAACTTTTAATTTCGTGTAGCTTTGTCCTGCATGACAAGCTATTAAAAACTAAGGTGAACAAATTGAGAAATGGATCTGATAAAATTGGTGCTTGATCTAAAAAGTTTGATAAATACTGGTCCAGACATTATTTATTCAAATAGATAACTACTTACATCTCATACAATTTTTATATTAAAAAAGATGCTACTGTACTTGAATGATAATAGCATGTATATACATATATATAACTCTTTGAAGCATGTAATTATTTTGAACCTATTTTCCTACTGAACCGAAAGTCCACGAGCCAGGAAATCACCACATATTTATTTTGGTTCGGTATTCCCAGATTTTGTCTACAACAAATAATAGGCAAACCTTATTGTATAGGTTGCAAGTATCAGAACTTACCTTGTCATCCATAATCTTTCTACATTTTCCCGTTCTATCCTTTGCGTAACCAACTAGACATGGGATCCTTAAGATGTTACGTAACAACAAAATCTTATCCACTCCGCCTAAATACCTCTCTGAAGTCCAATTCAACCAATCCGTTACATTAAACGTTTGCTCTTCGAAATCACCATTGGCAATTAGAAGAAAGGTTGCGAGAATTATTAGAACTCGGTGTTGCAGCATCGGGAACTCTTTCAATAAAATTACTAGCGAAACGTTAAAACACGTATAAAATTAACGGTTACTTTTAATAATTTTTTGTATATCTATGTTGACATCTTAACATGGACTTTTAGATAAGAACAATGATAAGTGCAAAAGGTATTACGTCAATGTTAAACAAATGAAGGTAACAGTGGGATTTAAAAAATGCACTATAGCTTGACTCTCAGGTAGATAGCATAACGCATTTCTATGGATTCTCTCTTAATTGCTACTCTTTGTGATAATCGTTTCTCTCCCTATTCTTTGGCGAAATAGTTTTTAAATTCAGAATTCTGCATTGAATTGGGAAATTCGGTAAACATTTTACATGGAATATTAAATATACATCATCCATTTGATCTAACACACAGAAAGAGTCGTACCGTTGCAATACAAGTTGCCGTATCGTTAATTTCTTTGAACATCAATGTATAACAATGAAGTGAACTCCACAATATTATTTGGCTTTCATTTTATAAAGAACTTTCATATGAAAATTATCGGCATTATGTTTGCTTAATTGCAACACGCGATATTATAAGACGTAATTTGGCTTCTAATATTACATCGATGATGATTTTATATTGGATTACTTAAACGTAATCATTTTCGATATATTTACGAAATATTTTTTTTACATATTGCGGTAAAAGATATAAGATATTTTTGTATCTCTCATTATTTTCCTTTCATTATCCTTAAGTCTTCTTATTTTTTGTTTATTCTAATTGTTTCCTTCGCGTAGGTAATGACACGTTTTATCTTGTCATATCATATCATATATCATGTCTTATATTCACAGAAAACATCAAAGAAGAATATAATAATAGTAAAGTAGTCTACATAATTAGATCGCAACAAGTCGATTGCCTAGCAGTAGCGTCACTGGGCTGGGTTAACCGAAATAAACGTGCGCGTTATTTAGAACAAAAAACAATAACAGAATTTATGAAAACGCAGACATAATATACTTACCAACTTACCGAATATGCTTAAATGGCTGAAAAGAAATACGAAAGTGAGGATTTCAACACCTGTATCATAGCGTTCGTTTCTACAGTGGTCTCTTTGAGATCCGTCCGTTGCGGCGTATATATCTGCTCATACGCAGAAAAAGATCGTTCTACATCTAGCGGTGTAATATTGGCGTACTTAAAGTGGTTTTTGAATTTGCACAACGGATCTTCCGCAACACTATTGTTAAAAAGATGGCGTAATTTAGAAAAATCGAAATTTTTACGTGATATAGCATTAAATTTTTCTCTGACTGAAACGCTTTTTTCGTCGCTGTTTGTACGTGGTCAACAACCTCACACGAATCCTGTAAGGACAACGAAGTGTTTGGCAATTTTTTTATTGCGTCGGCTACTGGACGTAATTGTCGTTAAGAGTTTTTAAATCTGCTGCAACTTGAGGATTTTGGAATTGCATTTGACCTAGCTTTTATTGTAGCTGCTTTTTTAGCGTCCAGTTGTAAAATCACTAATTTCATCTTTTCAAATTGTTTAAAATAATAGAGTGCTGTTTCTAACCATGCACCCCATCGTGTAAGAATTGGCTGCGGCGATTCCGGTATGTCAGATCCCTGTGAACGAAATAGCCGAATACGTTTCAGTGATTTAAGAAAAATCGCTTTCGTCTCAGCTATTAGTTGGTCCACATCGAGATAACATTTTCGTATAGTGCCTACTACAAAGCTTAAAGCATGAAGCAGACATGTTATGTACAGCAAATTCGGTTGAACAGCTTTGAATAAGTGACCTATGCAAAGCATAACCGCAACAGCATTACCATCATTAACACTTGCTTTGGCGAAATTTCAAAGTTGTCTAGTGTTCTAACCAATACATTATGAACAGCTTCGGCAGTACATGTTCGTTGTCTTTTACAGGGTAGCCAATAAGGGTGTGAAGGTCATTATCCGTGCTACAATCAATACTACGGATTTTTCTAATGTCTGTAGTTTCATTTTTCCTTTTTTTGAACAACCGGTCATTTTTTACTACAGTTTTCAAATAATTCTCAATCTTCCCGCGCACTGACGGCAAATACCTACTTAGCGTCTGCGGACTTGGTAGTTCGCACGTTGGATTGTATTTCTTCCAAAACTGACGAAACATTGTTTGTCCGATTTTTGTAAACCGTATATTGCACGCACTTAGCATCATCGTTAAATCACATAGAAATTCTTTATAAGGTCCTTTTCCGGTTTTTTTTTTAATTTGTGTGTTGCGCTATTTCCATGGTTCCTACACATAAATGGTGTCCAACATAATAAGCTTTTATTGTAAATTAAACACCTGATTTCTTTGCCATTATATATTAAGTCTGGAAATTGCCATAAATACGTGTTTACTGTGTTAGCAAATAGACAAGTTGATGCATTTCTACACATTTTCAACATTTTTAATGCTTTCGTAATTACTAGACGATGTTGGCTCTAACGTATGATATCTTCTAAAGTTAACGTAACTCCATTTTTCTGCACATAACAGACAACTTCGAGTATATAGATACACTATTGGAAGTATTCTCTGTTGGAGAAAGAAAGGTCCACATGAGGTTCAGTCGTTAATTTTACTTGGTGAATAAAGATTTTCTGAAGAGTAGCTGACGATCCCCAGAGAATAATGGCGTCAGTGAGTATACCTCTGCGTAGTATATTACTTTGAGGGCATTAAAGTTTAGAATATCTCTTAGAGTGTTTGTGTTTTTTTGCCATTTTAAGCTCTCTTGAATTGTAAATTAAAAATTTTCATTTAGTTGTTTTTTCAATTTTGTTGCCGTTGAAGTGCATACCAACATCGTTTCTTGAAATTTTTTTGTGGCATCGAAAAGTGCATATACTTTGTTTTATCGTGTTTTAAGTAAAATCTGTTTGAGATGAACCATAAACGTATATCATGCATAAATGCATTTGCCTTGCTATCTAGTTCTAGTCATCTCCTGCTGCCAGAATAGCCGTAATATCATCTGTATGGTGTCGTTGAGAAAAAGATTGAATATAACGGAAGTTTTGCAATTACGTATGCAGTAATGATCATTATATGTAATCTTTACAAATTGACATTTTTCTGCTAGATAAGATACTATCTAATTCAAGGCGTTTTCTCTAATCCCATAAATTTGGAGTTTATTAACAAGAAGGGCATGGTTAATACAGTCGAAAGCCTTACTCAAATCATATGGGTGCAGTGTTACGTTCGATTTGTTCTATGATCTCATTATTGAGGGAAATTATGGCAATTGAGTCCACTTATTTCTCCTACTGTTGTGACACAATCTTATCTTATAGTAAGTAAGTAGCTCCATCTTCACGTTGCAGCGTGAAACTTTTCAAACTATTCTCATATTTATAAGCTTCTTTGATATATAATTTTTGTTAAATTCGGCCATAGCTTTTGACAGAATAACAATAATTACTTTTTGTTAAAAACATTTGAAACAGAATTTATATTAGAAGATTGCCCTTACCTCTTAAATTTTTAATGCGAAGTTCATACGGAATTTAACATACCAAATTCATTTACCCCATGTTGACGAGTATCTGCGTCATAGCACTAAGTTTTCTTTTCTTTTCTAGAGGTACCTTTTCTAACTTACGTGGTTTTGTGACAAGATATTGTATTAAACATATGAGAGATTTTGTTAAAATAGTTTTAAATGCATACTCTCACTTTTATGTTTGATTTTTATTGTTAGAACTTAGATCCACTTCAGCCCAGCAACTGTTTGCGGCTGTAATGTTTGCAGAAATATAGAAAACACAATTAGTTTGATATCGGTAAGACGATAGTGTTGTTTACAGCTTTATTAAGAGGAAAATATACACAATTATAATGCATTCGTACAAAATAGATAATATAACAAAAAAAAAAAAAGAAGCCAATTGAATATATGAGCCAAATCAATGTATCCAAGAATCAACGTCAACTGGTTCACCTGTTTCTGGTTCTTCGTCCTCCTTTTTATCAATTGTTATACTATTCGGATCTACACTCGGTTTATCTACTAGAACTTCCTTGTTAACTTCAAGCGTATTCTTCGATTTTGGAGTCATCAATAAGCCGTTGTTGATCTTTAAATCAATATTACCTTTATATTCATGTTCCGTAACCTGTTCTACACCGTCTTGATCCGTAGATATTATTTTAACGTAGGATTTGCCATCGGGCTTGTTGTACCTGGCGAATTTTGTAGAGACAGGTCTTAGTTCTATGTGACTGACGAACGTCTTCTTTTCTCCGATGCTGGTATGATTAAATGTTCTTACATTCGATTGTTGACCAGGTCTGCTATGTCCGTCATTCTTAAAAGCCTGCTGTAAGTTGATCTGGTTTCTTTCGGTATTAGAGATAACCTTTGGTTCTTGTTTCTTTGCGTTCGCAGTAGGAGCGAGTACGGGTTCTTGGGTAATACCAATCTTCACGGAATCCGGGAGAATATAAAATCCATTAGGAAACTGTTGATAAAGTGAAGGATAACGATAGCGAAAATATTGACTTGGATAAAGAGGGCTATAGAAGTAAGGTTGAGTAAGATATGGATTGTACTGTTGTAAATCAGGGGAGATGCTTAGGCCATTCTCAACAATTTGGTGATTGTCGTTTGGAAGTGATTTTGGCCACAGTTGTCCTTGGTTTGTTACCATTTTTCCATTAGTTTTCGTCGTTATTGGGATCTGAATCTGGGTTGGTTGTGATGCTTTAATCTTCTTCGCGTCAACTTGCGCATTTCCATTGTTTGGAATCCACGGAGTCCATCCCAGCGTATTATACAAAGATTGCTGTCCGGACGGATCGTCAGGTAAATCGATTATTTCCGTAGGAACATGTCGCAAACTTTGTGCATATTGTGGTTCTAAGGTATTGTCAGTTTTCGCTTCGCTTGAAGAAACGTAAAACACGGCAACGATAAAGAAGATCTTCATTTTTAGAACGTATCGCACGAAAATAGGTTACACACTAAGGCGATAGTTTTGATGCTGCTCGGAATATGACCTAGTCATGAATAAAGTGCCATGACCTCCGTTTATCACGAAATGCGATTTTGAATACAATGAAGGAGTTTGAGAAACATTTCTTATATTTGTACATATTTTAAAGCGGAAGAATAGCTCGCCCTAATTTATAAATAATTAATAAAATAAGTAGCTGCATATAGTGTATAATGTGTATATAGTGTAGAAAGTTGTATACTGGGTATTCGACGAAATTAGTTTTAATGTTATTATAATGCTGTTATGAAACTTCCATCTGAACCGGAAGTTGTTACCAACCTTCTTATTACAAATACAGTGGTATAATTTTTATCAACTTAATCGATTTTATACATTGTATGTAAATAATTTTGTTGTTGGTTTGTATTGAGGCACCTGTTTTCGAGACATTTACCATCTTGTTGCAATTTTAGTATTTCCACCGCTCTTTTTAAAGTTAAACATTTGCAAATTAAGGTACTTAACTTTCTTGATCTTACCCCTTAGGATTGCATATTTTATTATTTAGAAATACCAAAGACGTCATATATTGTAAAATCCACAAATACAAATTTATGGAAGGTTTTTTAAGTTATGTACTTTCCCTATACCTATAACAAAATATGACACAAAAAATTGAATTTAGAATTAATAATATAATTAGGTATACGAAGCTCTTGTTAAAGTTAAGCATTTGCAGATTAAGGTACTTAATTTTCTTGAATAAAATGGCAGGTCACCTTATCGTTATCGTTACGAAATTTTATACATAATCTGTTCCCAAATGTAGATATCTTCAAACTGAAAAAAAAATCATTTTTTTTTTTCAAATAGACCATGGTATTGGACAGGAAATTCTATGTCGATTCATATTAGAATCGAGTTTGATATACATATTTTTAATAGTTTTCAACGACTCTTTCTTTAAACTAAAGAGCCTTGACGATAACAATTTATTATGAGTTAAAGTTTATAATTGAATAATATTGTTCTCCTTATGTAATTCGTAGGTAGCATTTCATCTGAAAATGTCCACACTCGAAATTCATCAACATCTAAAGGCGGACACCGTTCATGTTATTTTCTTTGGAATTGCAAAAATTTTGACTGCCTTATTCGTTGATATTAACCAAGTTCTGAACGACACATTGTCCGCTTCTCAAGCATTTGGTAAGAATGCGTCTGTAAGCCAAGTGCAAATTTCTAATAACACCGTAAGTTTCTGTCAATTTTGTTATTTTAAATGGTACACCCTTAAAAAGCTGCTACTTTTTATAGCAATTTTCCTTACAGATATATATTAAACTCATAAGTTGTTTTTGCGTTTCAACAACTACTTGTTTCTATCGGTTTCAATCAAATTGTCGCGGCTACGTACATACTTCTATAACACCTAATGCAACAAAACAATTTTGGAAGCGAGATATTTGGAACCGTTTTATACTTTATAGCGTTTTACTGTTACATCAAAAAACTGCTACGAAAGTAGCAGTTTCTGTTGATATTGATTAGTTGCTACAAACTACTAACGGTAATTGAATGATTGATTTGCTAGCTGGGCTGCGATGCTAACCATAGCTATTACCTCACATTCCTCAAGATTCGAACAAAGGACTTGTCTGGGTTACACACTTCTCGACCAGGTGTTCATCAAGGTATTATCAATTAAATTGACACACATAACAGAACCACGGTTCAAAGGAAAACTTACTAAGGGAGAAACAGAAGGATTGCTCAGTTACACTATGCAAACACACGACAATTGTATTCATCCCAACACAAGTGCACGCTAATTATTGTGACAACCGACCATTTGATTTAACTTTAACTAATCAGCGCATTAAGGTAAAAGTTAACAGAGTGTAATGTTAAAAAAATATAATTTCTGCTATTAACTATGAATTTAACAAAGATTCAATGTAAGTACTATACTAACACTTGCATTCCTCAAACAGAGTGGAGTACCTTTTACAGTGACATATGTTATATCTTCTAAAGATGCAGGAGTTACAACGAAGATTTGTAAAAATTTCTGCAATTACATACAACGTCACCAGCGTCTGTCCACTACCGAAACATCCTGTCTTCTAATAAATACACCAGTATGTGGTGTGGTGAAGATATTATACATAACTTGCGGTTACTTTTATAAATCTCGAAGTGGTATTGTAGTACAAATTGTATAAATAATAAATGTTTTAGAATTTAAAATAGCTTTTATTAAGAATGCAACATGATGTTCGTATACATGCAGGTGAACAAGGTAATTTTTCCCTTTCTTAGTTAACAAAACCACTAAATCAACATAGTTAACAATTTTACACCCATTTTTAATACTAACCACATATGCTCCCCTTTAATAGTGCCTACCAGTAGTTCTGCTAGTTTCTTTGTGTTTGGAGGAAATCCATAGTTGCCGAAAAGAGAATAAATAACAGATAGTCTTTTTGAATCTACGAGAAAAAATAATTACTCTTCAATTATAAGCAACACCCCTAAGAAGCGATATGTTGAAATTAATTATTAGTTATAATTGATTTATTGCAATTGTTACAATTAATTAATTGTCAATTAATCAAGGTACAAGTCGAAGTGATTACTGCAATGAAGCTTAATTGTAAGTTAGAATCTACAAAAAATAAGATATATAAAAACTACATTACCTGCAGTTCGCATATTTCTACAAGTATAAAAGCATACTTTGTCCAATCTAGGCGATTCTCATTGACATGTAAAATCAAAATGCGATTATTGAGGTACATAATCTTAATATAAATTTTATAGAGCAATAACTATCCCATATACCATAATCGGCATACATCTTGAGCCATACTCTTAGGAATGTAACGTTTCTGAAAGCATGATGTTGTTAGTAGCTTACAATTAGTTACAAATTTTTTATAGATGTTGCCTCTTGCTGTACTTGTACAGTACTCTACACTCGATTTGTTAACCGTTTTGACAGCATTGAATACATCAGACGGTGGCAAAATATGATGCATTTCGCAAATTTTTCCATCTTTTGGTTGTCTCTCAATCCAATATGACTTTTCACCCATAAAACTTCTGTCTTTGAGCTGTATCTTTTAATTAAGATATTCATGTAATACAATTCCCTTGCATTTCGTAACATGCTTTTCTTGGAACTATTGAAATTGAGATGCCTTAATCTTTCATATATGTGTAGCAATTAATTCGGAATTATATACTGACGTAGTATTTAATTTAAAGTTCGTAAGTCGTCAATATATAATAGCTACAAAACAGCAGGTTGCTTTGTAGCTACGCGTAACTGGGAAAATGTGTATTGTAGTACAATTTCCTTCTAAAGGAATCGCCCTCACCAATGTAATAATGTAACTTATGTTATTTTTTGAAATGCCATCCGATTTTGATATGTTTAAGTTAGTCATGACCGTTACGAAAGAATACAGCATTGATGAGATGCTAGTTAGTTTTCAATTTTCGAACAATGCTGTCAGGTTTAAATTTTCGTAAATGAAGATTTTTACATTTTACGATATCCACAACAACATAATCCGTCACCAAACCTATTTAAACGACAAATTCAGAATTTTAAAAACTTCCAATCGATCAAAGCAAAAAAATTCAGAGGCATAAACCTATTGTTGACACATTTTCCTACATATCTCCATATCTCTATAATTTTTTTGATTTTTTTTTGTGGAGAACGATCTGATAAATGTATATTTAAAAAAATTCGTGACTTTCGGATACGGTGCATAATGTTTTCGAAAAATCGGTTTCTAATCTTTACTTATTCGGCCAACAGATCTACTAAATTTCGATTTTCCAATTTAGATACCAACACCCCCCACAGTTATAAAAATTCAAATACACTCCTTTATCATGTCAAACAAATTGAAAAATTGCATATATTTAATATGGTTAGAGATAGTACTATACTTGTTTTATTAAATACATATACCTAATTAAATTGAACTAGGAATTCAAAAATGTTGTAATATAGAGGTGTTCCATTTAAAATAACAAAGTTGACAGCCATTTCTGGTGTAACCGGAAGTATCAGAGTAGCGAAAATGTTCTGTTGTTCAATATATATTGCCAAATTGTCAGAATTCCTCTTTGTGAGACATCCTGTACACATATGTACGTATATACAGACATCGAATTGAATAACAATAGCCTTACAATAAGAATTCCGCAAATTGGAGTATTTCACAGCTAGTCCAATATACATGTGTAAATTCATCAAAAAATTAAGGGGTGAGGGATTGTCCCCATAAATTGATAGTAATCGTGGTTGCCCACACCCCGAGAAAGGTCGTTTGGTCATCCAAATAAGTTACCACTGTTCTTACATCAAATTGGTTTATAAACTCAGCTTCATTTAAATCGGTAAATATTAATTATTGACGTACTGTAGTAAGTCAAGAATTTGCAACAATCTATATGCGTTCTCATTCTATACAGTAGTTTCTTATAATCCATTGTTCTATGTTTTACTGAAGCATAATTTGTACCAACTCCGATCCATAAGTTTTGTGCGTAGTCCAAAAAAACACTGCATTAAACTTAATAACAAGTAAATATTAACAGTTGGTAACAAGGCAAATCAATTCTGAAAATTTAATTACACACAGTCACAGTAGATGGAAAGTTAAACGCCTTCTACATATGTAACCTAATATACTTAAACAGTAGCATCTTACAGAATTAGGTGCAAGTTGCCATATTTCACCTTTGCTCTGAGAAAATTGCTTACTACTCCATCACAACTTTGTACGTAAGGCAGCAAAGAAACTACTGGATATACTAAAAAGAGGATATATTAATAGTATTTTTAAATTTAATCGTAATAATAAATTCTAACCACCATCGTTTATTTTCAAAGAAACAATTACATTTCAAATAGATAACCACTACCCGCCCCACACTGGTATACACCTTCCTTTAATTCTTTTTGTGCCTGCGTAACATGGCGCAGTCACCAGCGCTCTAGACCCTATGGTGATGGTAGTAGCTGCAATACAAACCCAATATTTAATTTTTAATTAACTTATAGCGCTATTTCTCGCTTACCTTCTATTTCATCATTAGCAGTACGTAAACCCGCGGCGGATGTTGTTATCCAAAAAAAATGAAATGAAAACAATAATCGTAAAACCCAGAAACTCACTCGCATGTTGACCTAAGTTCAAGATCAGGACATCACTGATTTCTATAACACTGCCGATTTTGAACAACTTCAATGTATTGCCGTTGATCGTATTCTTTGAAAGATCAAAGCATATTTCAAACGTTTGCGTTCAGTATGGTAATAATCCACAACAAATCGTAATTATAGAATGATGGATAATGAAGCACTTCATTTGATATGCACATGAACGTACATACATCGGGAAAACCAAATACACGACGCATACCTCTGAACGGCGAAATTGTAACCATGTTTAATCGGAATAAAGAAGAATGTCAACAGGTCAATTCGATGTTTATGTTTAACGTCATACGCCTATTTATCACTATGACTATTGTAAATGAAATAGTACAATCTACCTAGTTAGAATTCATGGAAATATTTAAGAATTTTTAAATAAAATAATAAAAGAAGCCTTCTACATAATATTAAATTATTTACAACTAAAAATATAATTTTCGCCAAAATATATTAAAAGCCTACAACACCTGGGAAACACTAGCCGTTCGGTGTGGTCCCAAGCTCTACTTGCTATTATTCAACATTGGAAGGTATTGCTGTAATAATTATATAACATGATACTGAGAACATATTGTTTGTTACAACAGCTTTAGCATGGCTGATGAAGAGGCCATCAAAAAATCCTCTGGGAAAGTATATTAGGAGTAAACAGAGATTAATTAATGGATTATAATTTTATATTTATACCTTTAACGGGACAAGTCGGCTGCTGTTATACTGACCGCAAAGCAGCTCGGGTTAGGTGAGAGACCACTGTAGAATATTGTAAAAAAGCTTGGGTCAACGCATGTCAAACAAAACAAAAAAAAGGAAGACACCACACTACTTAATGCAAGAGAACCATTTGCGGAAGGGGTTGCAACGGGACTGAGGATTTCTACAGGAAAAGGAAGACATTTAATTATATTGCATATTGGTAAGGAAGATAGTTTCGTTAAAAATGGTTTACTTTTCTTTGTATCGGAAAAAAACAGGAGATTACCATGAAGCAAATTTTTATTCAAGTTTATCATTTACAATATTGTTATTTTAAAGTTTGTCGTGTGATATTTGAGTTCCCATGAGGCACTAGCTGAGATTACTACTTCTTGAAAAAAATCTTCAAATAAAACCAAATTTAATTTGAACCTTATTTAATTATAATAAATTTATTATACAAAAGGTCAATATTAATAAAACAAGTTGCACACAATACTAAACTGCGAACTGTTTAACTGCAACTGTCATTTTGAATGCATTCATGCTTCAATTTTATGCTTATTTAAACATCGATTATTAGCTTGATACCTATAAGAATGATATATTTATACATTTATCTCTAAACTTTATTGCGCCTCCGTTACATGGTACATTTACTATAAATCTTGATTCTATGATCATGGTGGTAGCTACAATAAAAAAGTTATTCTTTTATGGATATACGGTCTAATTTTCGCTTACCTTTTGTTTCACTACTTGGAGCATCAGATGTAACAGGTGTCATCGAAATAAGTTGGAACATAAACGGTAACAGTAACAGTAACATCCTTAATTTCACACACATGTTTTCGCCTAAAAGTCACACTTGGCACTATTCTACTAAGACGTAACGCTGTCTGGTTCTCAGAACAATATTGCTGGTATTTGAGTACTTTTTGTCAGTTCCAATAAATAAATCAAGTCGAGATTGCTGATAATATTCTTCCGCAGGTCGTGTTACATACAAAGGCATCTCGAGAAGCTGTTTTCAGTGCGTTAACAATCGTCAATAAATTTGAATAGTGGCAATATTCTTTTGCACTGGAAAGCAGCAATTATGTCGGATCAAGTCACAGTCTAATCGCTGGGCTAGCTATTCGGCTACATTCGACTGCTATCTAGATCTCTTCAGCTAGCTTATGCATCTATCGTAGTGGAGGTCATTTGTGAATTATATTTTAATCCCGTTCTTAAGGAAGACGATTATATTAGACAAAGATAGTATTTATTTTGGAAAGTATAACAGATTCTTTCTCACTTTCGCTGCATACATTTCCAACTTTAGTACAATTGCACCTTCTTAGAATAGTAATAATGTAATATAATGGCATTTACATTTGTATTATTAATCATTACACAATCCTAACATAGAACTACAGACAACAGTCGAAACATATAAGAAAAAAAAGATAACTATTTAAAATCTTAGAAAGCCGTTTCTAGAATTTAATTTACAAAAAGTTTAGTGTAGTAGTATAATTTCAATCAAAGGTATCAAATATTTTTCAATTTTTATTATCGATGAATAATCTTGGCCATTAGGCTATATTACACATTGTAAATAATATGCAGAATGTCCGAAGTTGCAAGCTTTCAAAAATATTCAGCACAATTAGCTTGCTACAGAGAGGGCCATTCCCAAGCTTTCAGTTGCCCGCGTCCAGAATTTTAATCGGCCGTCCCTTGTACACACTAAATCAAAAGCGAAAATATATTTTTTTATCATTTATTTTATACATCGTCAAGCTTTAAGTAACGTTTTAAAAAAGTTCTCACTGCACGTAATAAATAAAATACCAAATTTGCCAGACATTCTGTATGAAAGTTTGTCTTTATCGATATAATAAAGCCATTTATTAAAATAATAAACTTGTTGGTTGGACCAATTTTGACAAAGAAATTAAATTATATGTTATTTATATTTTTACCGCAATAAATTCGTAAACAAACCAAAGGATTTAAAATTGGGAAGACCTATACAACAGCCGAATGTAACCGAATGCTTAGTCACACTATTAGACTCTGTTATACCAGGCAAACTGGCCGATCCACAGTGTACATTCGTGCGATATTGAAACAGATGACGTTAAGCCATTGAATTGTTGCAGTCGTATCTAATCACAATAAACAGGAATGTCAAGAGTTCAATTCGATGTCGATATTTAAGGTTGACGTTTATTTTTTGGAGTTTATAGGTTTTCGGAAACCGGTTTTTAAAAATAGAATATTCGATGAAATACTAAAATTAAGAAGCCAAGGAATTAAAAACATTACTTGATTGATTGTAAATTATATAGGGCGTAATGAAGTCTATTCCTCGTGCATATTTGATGTGCAAATCTCAGAAATATATTTCTATTTTGCTATTCTTGGTTACAGCATACGAAGCTTGTTAAGCTATTTATTTATTTGGTTGTATATGAAGAAAAAGAGCTTGACTTTGTTGTCTTTAGCCAGTTGTAAGGTACAAAGAACAACAGGGAAATACTTCGGGAGAGGAGGTAGGAATACTCTTCTTATTTTTGTAAGAATTCCACTCTAATAAAAGTACTTACGTAACCTCAACATTTGTTTGTATTTAATAGGCTCTATCAAATTACTACAAGTATGACTAGGGTCAGCTCAAGATGGGTGGCGAGAATGCTTATGCTGCCGCAAAAACGAGAGCGCCTGAAATATTCCCGTGTATTGAGTTGAATTGTTAGTGAAGTGAAGCTTGGGTTCATCATTAAGAACCTGAGTCTAAGCAAGACTCCAATGGCACAAAAAATGTACGCCACCACCCAAGAAGTTTAAGGAGTCACAGCCAGTTGGAAAGCTCGTGGCAACGATTTTTTAGGATTCAAACGGAATCCTATTGATATTGATGAATGATTGCAATTAAAAATGCAGCTCCCTTGTATGTACTAAGAGGAAAATGTACAATTTGAATCTTTTGCTTGTTTGTTTGTTTGTTCTGCATGATTTAGTCCTGATCGTTTTTATACGCCTTTTATTTTATCTTGTTTTTATTTATTTACACTTGTATGTACACGTATTCCTCTTTTTTACTGTTATTTACGTATTCCTGTTTTTACTATTGTTGACATTTTATTTATAAATTAAAAATTCGTCTTCTCAAAAATCAAACGACAATGTCCTATAATTTTATTATGACGAATAAATATAACTACTATTGCTACTACCCGACTTCAAAAATCGGCAACTCTTAAAAATCGACTTTTCTATGTATCTGACTACGGTATTTATAGTCGTGACCTTAAAAAGGTGGTGGGATATAACCATCTAAATTAATTGATAAATTTGAGCTAGTAATGGAAATGTTCCATATTTATTTACTGGAAATAAATTTGACGAAGCTAATAAATTCTGGAGATACTTACAAAGGTAGGGTCTGAACGACTACCCAAGGAAGTTAACAATACAAACAAAGATAGAAGCGTAGCCCAGATAAACCCAACTTTCAATATGTAGAGCATAAAGTTTCAGTTGTTGGTTGTTTTGAAAGTACTACGATACAAAGGTTTTTACAGAAAGGTTTTTCAAAGTGGGTTCCCCTTCGATAAAAAAAGGCTTCCATCAGTAGCGGCTGGTGGTAGTTATAATAATAATGGTGCCGTAAATGGGAGGTACATGATATGCAGCTGGAATATATGAAGCAGTCGAAGCGGTGTAATGCAGCTCCGCAGCCTAGGTGCACCAACCGCCTGTCGCGGTTGGGGAACAAATATTGACTTCATTCTTAAACTTCGCGTGACCAAGATGAAACTTCATGTATAAAGTTCGACACTAGGTTTCCTCGAGAGTCGACAAAACCCGAGTCTGTCTAGTCTCTGCTGATTTCGTGGAGCGCACAGAAAGTGGCGAACTTTATTTATGTGATCATTTAAGCAGGGTAACCAAATGATCGCACGTTAATGTTATTGAGATTTTGTGAACTAATAACTATTGTAAATATATTATTTAAAAAAATACAAATAGAAAGTTATATCATTTATTTTGCAAGTAAATGAGTAAAAATAAAGTTTGGAAAATTAATTTGTTGCTAAGGTTATTACAAAAGGAGGTCCCTGAGGTACACAAGGGTTAAATAAATTGTTGTTGCACTTGTAAGCTATGAAAACTTTCATTTTTCCACGCATATTCGTTTATATTAACAATTTGCTTCATTGAGCATACTATCCATATCCATATATATATATACATATCCATATATATACATACATATCGATATATGTATATATACATATACATGTATTGGCTGTTTTACTGCTTTGGTACTTATCCACTTCGATGTTTCCATCATTGAATCCATTTCCGATGCTGTCATTTATTCACCTCAGTCAAACATTTATTAATTTTTGCTTCAAAAGTCAAACGAATTGTATAGCAAAAAATATTACTGATACATAGAAAGAAACAAAACACTGTTGAAATAATTGCTAAATTAAAAACTCAGACTTAATATCAACAGTAGTTCTTTACAAAATAGTATCATAATATTATCAGAAATAAAACACGAGTAACAATAAAGAATTTAATAACTTCTATAGCTTTTTTAATTTTATTCATTAGGAGTAACAAAAAGATAGTAAAAACGCTGATAAGTTGTTAAGAAAAATTAAATCAAAATAATTGCAACCATAGGATAAAATGTACATATAAGTATGTGAATGCATAGTATTGAACAAAAAGCCCTTAACTAAAACAAAAGCAAGAATATCATAGACTTCCAAATTATTATGTTGGATTCTATACACTATGTTCCACGTCACCAAATAGGAACACATTGCGTGTTTATTCTTGTCCAGCCTTTTCTACATGGTACTACTAAGACTCTACCGTGAAATGGTGGTTCTAGTAATGTTTTACAGAGTCACTTAAGAGTATGGGTAGTAAATGTTAAGCACTTACCTGTTGTCTTAGTTCCTATTGTATTTTCTGTGCTTATCGGCATGGTTGATACAGAAAAACTTTGGATAAGCAATATTAATGCAATGACGTAAAAACCAGTTAGTTGCATCGTTTTATTGATCTGTTTAGATCCGTAATGAAACTGTGCCAGACGTCGGCGCTCATATATAAAGACTTCTAATTATTAATTGCGCTAAACCATACACAAACGTGGTCTTCTTTATAGATAACCATTACAAAGCGAAACATTTATAATTACACAATTAAATAACCTCTGACAGAAATATATTCCTAAATTAAAGATAGTTCGTATTTAACAAATGAAAAGTTATAGAATGTAAAAAAACTACGAACGTCTTTCTAAGAGTCATCGTTTATACTTAAATACAATTAGAGAAGCCGACAAATTTTCAGCTATTCGCATTGTGATTGTTTAAAATACATTGAGAAGTTGGCGTTTCCTTTTTTTTTTTTTAATATATTACTCAGTTACTAAACAGTGTTACAGCCTGCGTTTAGGTATCTTAATAATATATTTTTTATATTTTCTAGGTCTCCTTCGGAAGAATTTCAAGTTGATGACGTGTAGAAGAGCCAACAGATAATTTTAAAATGAATCAGTTAGTACGTCAGTAAATGCTATTAACAATGTAATATGTATATGGGCCTATTAGGACTAACATATTCAGTGTAAGGTTAATATACGTATATTCGAAGCCAAAATATCATAAAATTTGCAACAAAATAGGTAGGTTAATAACATCAAAGGCTAAGGCAGCGCGATTATTTGCCTTTGTTAATGTCCTCTATTATAGTCTACTAGGGGAACATATTAATATCGAAAGTGAAATAAAAAAGCGAAATTCAATAGATGTTAATGGTTTATTTAATATGTAATATACACAAGAATAAGTTTCAGGATATAGAAGCAACTTTTTATTATGGTTTTCGCGGCACAAAATTGATTATAGGATCAACATATAACAAAAACATAAAAGCTTCTCCTAGTCTAAGTGGTCCACTGGCGAAAACGAATGTAAGAACTTGTATAAGGTTCAGGATATACGGAATGATACGGAGGATTGGTCAAAAATGTACGAACACAAACGTTGTTAATTTTCTGCCAACCTGGCCAACATGGTCTTACCTGGATACTATTCCCTGTAACAGAATTAGCAATTCATTTCTAGATTTCAAGTTTATATTGTATAAATTCAAGTTCAGTTCAACTGTTCATTCTCGTCACAAAACTTGTTTCAATTAGTAAAAATATGTCTATATAACGGTTTAGAAATAAACAGTGTTAAAGCTATAACACTTGATTTAACTGTATGCCTCTCTGCACTTTCGAATCTTGATCAATCTCGCGTTTAACTACATTATGCGTATAACTTTTTAGAGGGGTTAATTAATTTAATATTAAGTAGATATAATACTTACAGCTTCTGTCAATGTGATGTGGGGGCGCGCTTAAAGTTAGAAAAAATGTAAAAAGCAACAGCGCTATAGTAACAATACATTTGGTGAGCAGTGCCATCATTAACTCACATCCATTTTTGCCATTGCTGGTATATATATAATGCAAAAATGCAACGTTATATAATTGGTTTTTGTTAGCAAGCAGTAAAAGAAACAAATTGACGTCAATGATTTATCTTCCGCAAACAATTTCGACAATTATGGTGATAGTGAAAGTGTAATCTTACCGGCAAATTCGCTCATATATCTTGCATAGCGATTTGTACTAATTAAAAATATAAAAATAATTTACGTATTTAAAACTGTATTTTGAACGGTGCTGGTAGACTAAAAATCGAGGATTTTTTCGAAGCCGCACATATGCTTCTTGAGAAAAACATAAGAAACTAGTGACAGACTGACCATCAGGTTTCTGAATCCGTGTTTTGGGCATAAAGTTACCTGTCATGTTACAACACTAAGTCCAGGACTTGATTAAACAATATTACAAAGCAATCCGGTTTTCAAAAAAAAATGTTTTTTGTTTTAACTACTTAGACTTGTCTGGATTTGGTTGAACATTAGGGTGGAAATATCGGGATTTGGTAGCACCTGAACCATCTACCAGCTCTGATACAGTTTGGGATGCAGATGAAGAACCTTAACAAGAAGGCGGGCTAAATTATCATCATTTACTTTAATAAAATTATATCTTTAGTTCGGCTTTAATGCTTCATATGATTGCCACTCTGTGACTTTATCTTCTTAGGTCGTTCAGTTTTATTCAACTCGAATACAACGGAAAGTATACCGCTGAAAATTAAAAGAAAACTAGAAACTGTTGGCATTCACTTAAAAGAACGTAAAACGTTACAGAACATTACAGAACAACCAAAATGTTAAATGTGAATACTGTAAGCTACTCCACGTAATTACATTCTTCTTTGCTTCCATTTTCTTCTTCTGGTTCTTCATGAATAATTTGGAAGCCGCCTTTATGCACTTTTTATAGAAACCAAATTTGGGTTTCTTTTTCCAGTTGACTTTGTCTTTGCGGAATTGTTTATTTGGAAGGAATTTAACGCTTTTATTTGATTTAAATGAAATAAGCAAATTACCTTTAATTACCGTCGAAAAGCAAATTGGGGTTAATTTAAAGTTTAGCTAAAGTGATTGTCATAAGTTCGTCATTTTTAGTTTTATTACAGCTTCTCATTGAAACAAAGTATTTTGCTTTGTTCCATTCCATAATTTTAATTCTTAAGGAAATAGGTTTTTGGTAAATTAGTTAAATAACTCCCACATTATGACTAATAAGAACATGGGAATGGGTATTTAAAAACAATTTCCTATGGCGTTAAACACAGTCTTTTAGAAAAAAAGATCTTTTAAAAAAGTAAACATTATGTGGGTAAAGCTTTCAGTGAAAAAATTACCTAAGCACTCCTATTCCCTTAATATGTACTGTGAAAGAATTTAATAACCGCGGTGTTTGCCAGTAAAGAAAGAGATATATATTGTAAGTACCTGCTCTCTTGAATAGTCTATTCTTAATGAATGAACACAAATAAAAGTAAGCAGATAGATAGACCACCTAATATTTATTCGTAAATATTAGGTCTACATTTAATATTCATAGATTCGATTGATTAATAAAGATCGTTTATCAATTAACATTTAATTATCATTGAATAGATAATTTTTACATGCCTAACACCCAATCTACTTAAGAAACACAAACTTTTCCATTACTTTCTTTGTATATTTACGAATTGTGCAACAACACACCATGATGTGTTTTTATATACTTTATAGTAGTAAAAATAAGTTGTACTATTATTATTAGCATTAATATTGTTATATTTCGAACAAACGATTTCCTATGACGTTAAACACAGTCTTTTAGAAAAAAA
>LR737381.1:15109437-15333065 GCA_902655005.2 Marronus borbonicus
ATATATTGTAAGTACCTGCTCTCTTGAATAGTCTATTCTTAATGAATAAACACAAATAAAAGTAAGCAGATAGATAGACCACCTAATATTTATTCGCAAATATTAGGTCTACATTTAACATTCATAGATTCAATTGATTAATAAAGATCGTTTATTAATTAACATTTAATTATCATTGAATAGATAATTTTTACATGCCTAACACCCAATCTACTTAAGAAACACAAACTTTTACATTACTTTCTTTGTATATTAACGAATTGTGCAACAACACACCATGATGTGTTTTTATATACTTTATAGTAGTCAAAATAAGTTGTATTATTATTATTAGCAGTAATATTGTTATATTTAGCAGTAATAGATCATTTTGCTCCGTTATACTAATACTAATACTTCCAAGCTCATGCAATGAAAATGTGTTACTTTTAATGATTTCTCTTATAAACACGTAACCATTGATATAATTTTCATTTAGATTTAGTATCCACAGAGTTAACAATGGGACAGTTCGATGTCATATAAAGCTTTTTGAAACTGTCCTTTTGTCCTAATGTAATACTTAAGCTTCAGGCAATTTTTTAATAGTCGAGAATATAAGAATAATTTCATCAAAATTTCAACATGTTTATATTGAAATGGAAAAAATATTAAACACTTAGAATTTCATAATAATTAGGGGCTAATTAGGGGCATTTCTGGAAGTTTCTATCCAATAGTAATTGAAAGTACACATATTAAGTGTAAACCTAATATTTTCCATAATCTTTGTATGTATTACGATGCTGCCTGGTTATCAAGTTTCTTAAACAGTTCGAGTTTACCTAAAATTCTCTTAATTAATTAATTAATTAATTAAATCCATGGATATTAAATGCAAACGAAATATTGGCCAATGATCCTTGTTTTATTATGCGGTCTATTTACCTGCCTATTAGTATTTATCCATCAAGAAGAGACCCGTTTATTTTGTATTCAATAGAGCCTGTATTTACAATGTATCCCATAAATAGAAGATTCACATCACTACGTCTATGTATCTCTTTCTTTCCTCGCAAACACTACGGTTATTAATTTTTTTACTGTAATTGCCATTCAGTGCTTGCGGATCGACAACTTCCTATATCGCCAATGCTTGAGGCAGAGTAGGGCGCAATACATTCGTTCATGCATATGCGTTAGGGAATATGGTATACACTCAAACGATACTACAGACGCCGTACGTAATTGTAAAATATCAGTGGCGTAGATGTATCGAACGGAAGGCATTGTCTGATTCCTAATATCCCATACGAAGATAAATAATTTCGAAGGTAATACTTTTTCTTATTTATTTTTTTATTTGGATGTAAAATGAGCATGTTTACTTGTTAGGATTGCATGTAAGAATTTGTGATTCAAAATGTCTAAATTAATAAATGAAGTATAAATTATTTTGTAAAGATGGATCCTGTAACAAGGTTTATATTTGTTTACGGTTTATACATTCTTATTTAAATTATTTTTTTATGTAAGGAATTTTCCTTCCTTCCTTATAAAATAGCTCTCGTACGCACTTTTAAGAAAACCTTTTTAGTGACTTCGCGTTTGGAAATTCCACAACTGCTTGTAATATCGAACATATCTGACGAAAAGCAAAGCTTTCTCCCGTTTCGTCACACCTTCTAAAATGTTATCAATACTGCTGACAACTACTTCCTCCACTATATTAGCATTTGCCCACTCTATTACTTTGATAGCTACTAAATATGGCTTCCCTAGTCGATCTGGATACAAAACACCAGCAATGACTTCGGCATACCGCATAGTTTGGTCTGCGCTCAACCAGTAGCAATTGTCTCATATATCACTTTTCATTTTGTTTATGACTTTTGTATATATTTTTAGGAGGTAGTTTCTTCGTAACGTTGACTCAACAGGAATATTTTTACCTAATACAAAAGAAGGTAATGTGACTTTTTACAACTACCGTCGTCGACTGGACCTATAATATATTCTTACCACTCACGTCCCAAAGATAAGAGGCCAGAAAAAGGAATTTTGTTCTAGAGGGATCTTTACTTCGGATTAGTGGATAACCTGAAGTCGCTAGATGAGATGTGCGGATGGCGCTGATATCAGCCAAATCTTTGAGACGATAGTTATAGTATTACAATAGTAAATATGGTAGAGTAAACAAAAACTCAATAACTTTAAAGCCAATAGAAAAATAAAGATGTAGTCGGAAACAAAAAAAATAATGCTTTAGTTTGCATAAAAATTTATCATTTTCATCTAATAAACAAAACATTAAATATTGATCTCTAGTTTTCCCCATTTAATTTCATTTGAATTTAGGAAAATTTAGGAGAAAAGTGATACACACTTAAAAAGGTATGCATGTACATTTCCTGGTATACCTGCACAGTAGGTAACGAATAGAATACTAGAAAAACCTACAGAAAAAACCGTACGCTTACTATCAATTATATTCAAGTACTCTTTTTTATAAAGCTCTTATTAAGTAAAAAAACATGGGCTGGCGCTGTATATATATTCTTTACAATAACAATTAAATTCCAGCAATTTAATAGGATCAAGATTAGTTGAAAGATGCGTCAGAACTATTTTAAGATACATTACCGTTTAAGCAGTCTTATTGTCCGATAGTAGATTATCGTCTTTGTCGTGTACAGAAACATGTTAACATTTCAAAATAAGATACTTCGAACGTTGTCATATAGTAATTATCCATAAAGGCAATACATTTAATTCATTTGTATGTACTTCGTTTCGTAATGAAATTACATTTACATATGTAATACAGGTTTCGTTCTATTGATAAAATGTTAGAAGTCATTACAGTATATCAACTTTCTTGTCTGATAGTGAAAATATAAACATATGCATACAATTGGGAAAATAGTTATTTATTGTTTTCAAGTTTACATAAATGAATTTTCAATTTTTAAACTTCTTAATATGTTATATTAGAAATAATACATAGATATACGGGATATTTAGGGCCAAGTTGGTATACATCTTCCATTAAACGGCTTGGTGTGTTCCTTACAGAGAAGATTCGTCGGAGCATTAACCAGAAATCTGTCGTCCAACACTATGCTTGTATCTGTAGTTAGTTGAAAGGTTATCGTTACTTGATGAGTGCATAATATTACATTTTACTTACCTATCGTTTCGTTATCTGCAGTGTTTTTGCTCGGGGCACCATTTACGTCACTTAACCCTTTGTAACAAAGCAAAAGTACGAAGACGAACGCTAAACACTTCGCAGGCATGTTGTCTCGGATAACATGTGTTTCTACGTTGAAGATTCTTAGTAAACTGTCTTTACAAATCTTCCTTAAGCTGTTTTTTGCTACTGCGCGTTTTCCATTGTGTGTTCGCTAGTCGTTTATGCGAAAATTATGTGTACATACGTACGCATATGTATATACTCTTTAATATCTTCTTTATTTTCCAATTACATTCGTTAATTGATGTAATCTACGTCAAATACTTAGTAAGGTTATTAAGACGATGTGTCCGTATGTGTACATAAGCAAGAAGTATAAGTAAATACCATGAAATAGTCACAACAATTAAGTACCTAATTCTTTATATCTATATAAGTTATACAAATGTAACATACTGATTAATATGCCTATGAAAAATTAATAAACTTGATATGATAGCAAATCAGTTTGTACGTATTTGGAAGGTCATAAATTCTAGACTTCATCAAAATAAGTTCAATCACTTAAATAGACTCATATATACAGTCTAATCTTCTGTAAAATTTTTTCTATTGTGGAATTGGTAGGAAGCTAATATTACCCAAAATTATTTAGTCTTTCTGTATTAATTTCCTTCATTATTTTGTGTCCTTTGTCAACTTGCTTGCTTCGTTCTGCCCCATGTTTCTTTCTTCCTATATATACCTGTGTTACATTTTTCCACGATTTCTTTGGTCTCCCATTTTGTTCTGTTCTTTGTCAGTTTCTCTTCCAATATAGCTTTCACGGGGTTTCTCCAATTCTATTTTAATCTTATCGATTACTTTTGTCAAAGGCTCTACATTCAAATAGTCTCTATTACGTCCTTCACTCTCGTTAAATATTTGATCTCCATCGACTGAAATTTTTGAACTGTTTAAAAACATAAAAAATTATACGTTTTTAAAATGTTCGTGTTTATACATATACCTGTTACCATAGTTTTAAGAAAATTTAAACTAAAAGCAAAAATTGGATTAATGAAGTATTTAAACTATTGACAAGTATGAAGAATCTAGGATAAGATAAAATTACAAATTATTTCTCTTGAAGAAGATGGCTTTTGTCCATCAAAATATTAGACTCAACATATTATAGCAATTAAACAGAATGGGCCACTACTTAGAATGCTTAATGCAATGTGTTCTTAAAACAAAAATAAAGGGTTATTTTCAGAAACTAATATAGTTTCCATAATATTTTCTATATAGACATCATTAGTTTCTCTCTTGCAGCTCTATTAATACGAAATTTAATTCAACGGCTGAATCGTCAACGTTGCCAATCTATCAAGTGTTACAATTGCTTCAACCAATTTACTACTATCCTATATAAACATGCATATGTATCAATTAATTTGAAAAAGGAAAACAAAAAATCTAGATTGAAAATACCTTGAGTTGTCTCAAAAAAGAAATTGTTGAATCAATTTTTACGTAAAAACTGCAACAAAATGGGCTACTGCAAATTACTACATTAATATGGAGAGTCTAAACAGAAAAAATGAATTCAACAAATCGTGTCGGTTGACCTCGCTTTGTTAAAGCAACAAAAAAATTATTGTATTAACTAATATTTTATTGCGACAATGAACTACGTTTATCATATTGAGGCCTGTTTATCAATATAATGTATACCCGTTAATTAATTTACTTCCTGAGAAGCGAGGGCGAAGACATTAATAAATGTATTCTTTATATCAATAAATTCGTGTTTTGTATATAATGTATAACATACAAAACCATGTGTTCGTCGATATAATAAAACGCCATTTATTAAAATGATAAATTCGTTTGTTGGAATAATGTTGCTGTAATAAAATTGCTACATTAACGTACTTTTTTATTGTATTTGCGTATCTTTTCCACTCAGTATATACGCCCGAAAAAGTTTTGAAATACAGCAAAGTAGGTTCGTACAACAGTAGCGTCCGCTAACGTTCAATGGATCAAGTTTTTCAAACGATAATTACCTTGTTATTGTTAGTATACCTAAGTATCACTTATTGATCAACACAGCATTAGCATAGAATAGTAAAACAACCAGAAGTGAAACTTTTTTCTTTTTTGAGAATTTACGCAAGCCGTATCGCCATGTTCTCGGGATGCAAGATGTGATGTGAGATTGAATATGAGATACTGTTTCTTTAATATTTTATTGAACAACCGGACTTTAGGTGTTTTCTATATTGCTGATCGTATTTTTTTTTTAATAGAAATTGTGCTTTTTTCTATTTTACCATAGAATCGATTTTTTTTATATTAAAGAAATTGATTTTTGCTGTTTTGTTTTCTACCAGAATTGTTTCTTCTTTCTTCTTTTTTTGTGGTTGCGGTATATATTAGTTAGTTTTTTTTATTTCTTCATAAACCTTCACGCATCCATGTAAAGAGTAAAAATACTTTATACGTTGAAAAATATATAGAAACTTTAGAAGAAAGAATAAGACCAAAATAACATGCATGTGCAGAAACATGTACTAAACCATTTACACAATAAATTGCTTTCGTTCGATTACTTTTTTCTGTGAATAGTGCGTGTACTGTACCTTCTAAATTACCTGAAAATGTATTATGAACAGAGACAGTATTCACCACAACAATCTGTTGACATTTTTATACATCCATGTGAATAAAATTCCTTTTAAACTAATATCAGGTCATTTATTGAAACATGTCTTAAACTATTTACTGTGGCATTAACTTCGTAGGGATTTGCTGAACTACATCTCGTGCCTCAGAAAGGTGTAACCAAACAAAATGGCGCCAAGATCGCCTACTTCGTCTGAAAAAATAGAAGGTTCCTACAGCAATTTCACTATTCTGTGGTATTAGTTTCCTGCTTTAATTTTGTGGAAAGAACAATCTATCGAAACTCATATCTTATCGAAGACATCTTTCTTTTTATTGAAGCAAATTATATGTTTGAAAAATTGATAATTAAGAAGTAAAATATATGTTACTTCAACTTTTTTATTGTGAAAGAGTATTCAAGGAGTCATGAATCATCATAGTTTTATTAATTATTTAGAAATTATATATACATTGAGTAAAATATTCTTAGCCATCCAAATATATAAAAAGACAACACACAAAAAATTGTTAGCTTTTGCTCACATATATGTATATGTACTGAAACATTAATACCACTTTACTTTTTGCTAAATACAAACGGTTGTACATCTATATCCCTTCCATGCTTTTCCTCTCGGACAGTTTCTCCCTATTCTAACCAAGAATCTTTCATCTATTGTTTTGGGCAAAATCGCATCTACAAATTTACACATTGACGTTGCTACATAAACTAGAAAAGCGATAAGTACTTACTGGTTGAATCTGAAGATGGCCCGGCTTTACAATCAGAGAAATGATTACAAAGTAACGCGCATAGTAATAGAATATAAACACTTGACAATTGCATATTGTTCGTCTATAAGACTTGAAATTTGTCCGAGTGTGAGATACATAGTGAAGTTTAAAGGTTATCTTTAATGGTGAACATGATGTTATCTACATTTTTAAAATGTGGTATAATGCGTAAATAATTGTGGCATTATACAGGGTGAGTAATCTCCGGTGCTCGGAAGATCGTGCGTGAATGGAAATTTTTCAAAACGGCCTTTTTCTTGTTATGCAGTTTGATTTTAGGCGTCTCTCATAAATTCATTGCTTCCCGAAGTTGTATTTTTTAAAGGGAACATTATGTGGTTGAGGACGAACGGAGGATGAGATGGGTCCCACGATAGGCCATGATAGGGTCATTATGCGGCTTTCTTGCCGTCAACTAACCATAAGATAGGACTTTGCCCAGAAGAATCGCTCTAATGGGGGCAAATCGCTCGTCACCCAGCATGGTTCTAAATGTCGGTCTTGGGTACTTGCAAACATATTTCGTCTTCAGCTGTCTTGGAGCGGCCATTCTGGAATGGTATATATTGTCCCATTTTTGGAATCCTCGGTAAATTCCGAGGTAAAATGTAATAAGATAGTATTGTCCCAAAACCAAGAGTTATTAGGATTTTTTTGAAAGAGTCAACGTATATCTTATTTTTGTGTTCTTACCAAAATTCTGAAAAAAAAATTGTCAGTAGTCCAAAATCAACCATTTTCATTCGGGCACCGGTTGATGATGAGGACCATTCGTGTCCTCGAAACGGCCGTCCCGGACTAATTATTATATTACTATATAATAAATTAAAATTGTGTGGTGCGGAGGGTGCCGATACTTATGTGTTGTTTACCATACTACGCCACAGTCCTTGCTATCATTATTAATCATTTTCATGTTTATTTTATCAGTGTGCTGTAATACAAATAAGTGAGCCACTGAAATAGGCCCCAATTGGATGGGAAAAGGAGGTAAAAAAAAAACAGAATGGAGTTAAGTCTTCTTAATAGAATATTTTTTGTTACTTTAATCAATGAATACGATTTATTGAAGTAATTTTTTCAATATAAGGAAGTCGCTTTACTCAAACGTATTACCAACTGCAATTGGTACACCAAGGCTCATCCAGAATTTCATTTCATTTCGTAAACATATTTCATTCAAAGTATGAGTAGATCCTTTCCTAAACAATCTTGTGATAAGAACAAGAAAATTTAAAAAAATAAGTAAAGTATTCAGAAGGACAGATGTGAAAATACAAGATATTAAGTAGAAATTACATAAAATTTATTAGCTTCGTCCTATATATGTACATATACGATATACAAGCATTGATGCTAAAAATCCTTCACTTTTTGGAAAATGCGAACGGTGATTTACATTCAAATCCATTTCATACTTTGCCGTTCGGACAGTTACTCCTACTTCTAATCAAAATTTTGTCGTCTATCTCTGCAAATTTACATATTAGCGCTGTTAGTAAGCTAGAAAAGCGACAAGTACTTGCCAGTAACATTTGAAGATGACACGGTTTTACAATCAAAGAAATTATTACAAAGTATAACACACAATAATAGAGTATAAACCCTTAACGTTTCCATTGTGATCGTATTCATCTATACTTGAAATTTATCCGAACGAAAGACATATCTCTTTTTGGCTTTTAATTGGCCAAAGGTTATCTGTAATGGCTATGGTGTTATCTATACTTTAAAAATAAGTTGTAGAAAATGTAAGCTACTGTTATATATCGTGTAAATGATTATGTATGCAGGTGACATAAAAGTTTCTGCATCTTGCCGTTGTAGTAATTTTATTTACCTATGTATTAGAAATTATTGATCATGATATTAATGACTATCAACTACGGTTTGTAGTTTAAAAATACTTACTACAATGTTGCATTATTACCTTCCTACAATACAAATTAAAACTATAGCTAGTGCAGTATGTGTGATTATTAAAACTAATTCCTTTCTTTGGGATTCCCAATCCTTAGAATATTTTATTTGCATTCCCAGGGTTAGAAGCTTCAAATTGAAAAAGGAGCAACATTATTTATTTACTCAGCCAGTATCACTACCTACTCCTTCAGTTAATAAAATTTAATGATTAGTTTCAAACCATTCAATAGCTTCAACATTACAGGGTTTTTGAACTATTACACCATCGTAGTAGCTTTGTAATTACTACCAAGTCAAATTGTTAGAGCTTGTGTGCTTATATACGTAATCGGAAAAAAACAAGAGAGCAGTTATTACAAACTTATGGAATGAAATCCACAATATATACGAAGTAAAACTAAATAAGTTTTCATGATATGCATCAAATTTACAAGCATTTGTAAGTATTCTTACTATCATCTTTATAGGCAATACCGGCACCTAATCTCACACACCTGCGTTGTAATTGAAAAACCTTATAAGCATTGTTCGAATGACTCGGAACAAAAATTGCATAATTCATAACAGAATGAAAAACAGAAACATTCTGTCAACAACATACTAGTTAAAGATCTTACCAAGAATATTTTGCTAATTTTGTCTAAAGGCTGTTAACGTTTTCTTAAGTAAGATCAAGTATAACACCTAAATAATATGCAGGTTTATTCTGTTGGTCGTCGTAATAGATAAAGGTAAAGATAGAATTCATATTTGTAGTTTGGGTTCATTCAAAAAAGTTTGTTAACTAAAAAACAGTTTTCAACTTTCTGCTGTTCATATCCTCAGTTTCGTTGGTTAAAAGGCCCAAGGAATTCGTTAAGTTGCAGCCGTGCCATCCGCAAAAAGAATAAATTTTCTTTACGAGTAACAATATAAAAGAAACAAAGAACAAACAAGATCCCAATATTTATCATTTAAGAAAGAAATCAGCAACCTTATAGTCAATTCAGAGAATTGACACAAAATTTAAGCTTATTGATTAAAATTTGGTGATTTCCGCAATCGAATGCCTTGCAGAGGACATAAGGTAAGTTGAATATAATTCTTTTCCTGAAAATTCTTTAGGATAATATTATTTGTGACGAAAACCAAACCAACAAGAACTATTAAAGAACTCTGCTCAAAGTATGAGGAACCAAGACCACTTTTTTCGAAAAATTGCACCCGGTTCTCATTAACGTAACAGTTTACACATAAAAATTTCTGAATACTCCTTCTAATCTGTGATGCAATGCAGGGAAGGCCTCATCCGTAGACAAATTAATTCTTATCAAATGCTATTTTCAACTCTTCTGTATTAGATTTCACTCAAAAGTAATTAAGAATGTGCCGTAAACCCTTTATCGGAAATGTAATTACAGAAAATGAGAATAAATTATATTTTATGGACAACAAATTTACTATCGTTTATTATTTTAACTCATTTAGAGATACAAGGGAAAATCCTCGAAAAAAAAGGCGTAACTCCTGAAAAAACATTCAACGCTTCTAAATACAATAAATATTAACATTTTCTTGAAGTTTCGACAGAATTCGACAGATCTGAGGGAACGTCAGAAAAGAATTGGAAGAATCAATTTCAAGATTTTTGTGCGTTGGTCCCACAGATATTTGAGGAAGTTAGCTGTTTTTCTTCTTACAAAACTGTACGTTCGGCATTAAGGAAACTACATCTACATATAACCCTACTTATGTTGTAATTAATAAACTCGAAAGCTGTTGCTAATACGTTTATTTACAGATAAATAAGAAGAAATAAATAACTATATGATAGAGTACAAAAACATGAGTTCAAATTTATAAATTATGTACCTCTTTGATACACTACTTTACAGCGGCCTTTGAAGTCGCGTCTACTCCCAGGTGGACAATTATAGTTAGGTCTGAATAGATATCTGTGACTAGGTTCGCCTGAAAGATGTAAATTGTTGTATGCAAACTAGGTCGAAACTACGATAGTAATCAGACTTACCTTGAACTCCATTGTCAGGAATATCCGAGTCGTAATAGTATCTACCTACGCTGGTCTCTGTCGGAGCTCCATCGACATAATTGATCAGATTTATAGAGATAATTATAACGGCAAACAACGCCAACAGCATTTTTACAATACACACAACCATGGTTAGCGAACTAAATGAACTGAGAGAAATTACCTTGGCAGCATCTTTTAAATCGTCAAGAAACCGGTACCAAATTCCATGAATTAATGCAATATGTTCGATAGATTCGACGGTGTGATTCATTCTTCTTGAATCGATCTTTTAGTGAATACTTTTCGTGAGTCATGAACGTGTAAAAACAAATGGTTCTAAATGCTTACTTTTTTGTTTATTGCTGAAGTGTGTGTTACATACAGCACGTTTAATAGTTTCTGCGAGCTAATGATAATATAAATTAAAAAGAGTTATGGTTGTTGTAGATGTTATGCAATCTATAGGAAGCAACAATTGCATTACGACTAAAGTGGTTCCTACACCAGGAGATGTTATTTCCTAACAATGACAACATTTCAATTACTAATGTAGACGTTAATTAAATATACATTAAATAATCTACTTTATTGCTGTCTCCACCTTCTGTTTTCAACCACTCTACAACGACCAGTATAGGTAAGTCTGCTTCCAGGAGGGCAATTATGTCCAACTCGAATAAAATTTCTTGGAACCATTTTACCTACAAAAAGAACGGTTTATGATCTCCGTCAATCTTTTGGATGTAATAGTAATAATAATAATAGAACTTTATTCATAAAGCCGAAACAGGTTGCACTGATGTTTTAATCTTGCATGTAATTAAGAACAATATTTGTGGGTGTTAATTGATTAAAAAGATTGAGGAAAACACTATAAGAAAATCTATATACTAAAGTATTCTTTCAGGCTATAAAAAGCATGCAATTACAAATAATTTTTTACACTTCCTAATTATTAATAATTTTTTTACACCCTTCAACGGGAACGTTTCTCGTGCAATGATGTCTTGAATAGATTAGGTATACATTTCTTGTGTTGCATAGGTGTGTTGAATTTCTCTATATTTTAATAACAAAACGTAAGCATTTTTCTATAAAAGTGCAGGAAAAGGTAACCCTTTGTATCAAATGTCAAACGAATAAGTTCCTTCTGTGAAACAAAGGCTCTCTCCCAACTTGCAGCAACACCCCAAACAACATTATACGAAATCATTGAGTAAGTTAATGCACAGTAAACATTAATTTTGCCTAGGTAAAATATCCTTTATACCTGATTAATAACGTAATATGAACTACTCATTCTATTTTAAATACTAGTCGCATCACAATATATGATCGATTGAAACACCAAGAAGTAACCCATCGCCATTATGCATGATAAAGTGGTTCTCAAGATTTCGGCAAAGTCCCCACTTATAAAAATGGACAAAAGAGAATTTATTATTACTTGAAAGAAGCCCATTTAATGTACATCCTCATATCGCTCAATTCTTTTGTCATACGCTGTTCAAATTCTCAAAAACCGCATTAGCAAGAACACAAGGGGGCCCAAAATAGCTTGCTGCATTACACCGAGAGATATGTTACATTCACTAGTCTTTGATCCACTCATATCAACAACCATAGAACTTCAGGCAGAAAAGGTACAGCCACGAAAACCAATCAAAGGCACGTAATACATCTAAAAATATGCTAGCAATATACAATATCATATATGTTACCAGATTTTTTTATTTTTAACGAGGATATAGCACATATAACGCTTTGGGAATAGCCGTACAGGGTAATCTGAAAAGTTTGAAGCCATAACATGAAGGTGGCATTACTCGCAAAATATGTTCTGGCAGTAAAACTGCGCCTCCGTTTAAGGATACTTTTGAACATCCCAGCCATGTTGGGCTCACAATTGTTGTTTAACAGTCATTTGTACTAGTCAATGTTAGTGGTTCTGTAAAAGGCGCCAACTACTATTTAGACGGGGCAATGGGATAGAAGCATCGCATATAATAAAGTACAAAAATATGAGTTCAAATTTATAAATTATGAAGCATCACTCCGAGAAATGTATAGACATATATACAGACATAGGAGATTATATTGGAAAATAAAACTGAATTTGTCAAAAAAATCCCATGTTATGTTTGGCTGGAAAAGAACGCCATTTTTCCAACCTTATGTTTTTCTTTAAATATGTCATTATTTGCATTGGTCTTGACACAATATACTTAACTTTTTAAAATCATTGAACGGTAGAAATTGACATAAGATAAAAACATAGAGCTTACCTTGCCTTGGACCATTGGTAGGTTGCCTGTGATTGACAAGAATTGAAACACAATCAACACTATTTGTTAATGGGTGGTAAATCAGAAGTGACGTAAAGGCAACAAAGGCGATTATAATTTGTAAAATAAAGACTGTCATTATATTTTCTTAAAAGTAGTTCCCACTCTCTCTCTCAATAGGTTTTAATGCTACATTAATTTAAATTTTATAATGTTACGAAATATTGCACTATTTTATTTTTAGTATACACGTCAATAACTACAGCTGTATACTCTTGCCAATGGTCAACTCGTGACTAAACATGAACTATTTAAATGGCAAATAAAGGGGTTATTGTGATAATTTCTTGTTTATTTGTGATGTTTATCAGAGAGTTATTACTACCAAAGTTATAGGAAGTAAACTTAATACGAATGGATATTTTAAGGAGCCACATTAAATTTCCATCAGCAATGTGCGACAACTATCCGTTTATGCGGTGAATTACAGCTTAGTTATTTATTTAACGGGAAAAAGGCTTGGAATATAAGTTACTTAAAATCATCTCACCTATAGCTAAAAATTAGTGTGTTAAATTATTTAATTTTTAAATTTCTTAATCAAAAATAAAGCAAATTTCGAACGATTTTTGAGGTATTCGCTTTCCAAGGAAAAAAATGCATTTGCAGTCTTTTCTGAAACATTTTGTATCTCTTTTATTTGTTATTATTTTACAAGAATTCCAGTTCTCTACTCAATATAAAAAACCTTTATTTTATAATTCAGGGTATTCAGTAAAGTAACATTAATTAGAGCATCTTCAAACAGTTGAAACTCGTTTTTTTCAAATAGAGCATCCTGTATATATTTGCGTCCTTCGATGCATATTTAAAATTTCTTGGATTCCTACCACATACTTCCTATATCTACTTAAAGTTGATAGTTTTTGAGTTATATTGTGTTTAGTGTAGACCTTAGATATTTTACAACATAAACTACGAGTAAGTAAAGCAATAATCAGATTATTATTATTAAACTAAAAGCAAAATGTTATTGTCTTAATTAATTGTATAGTCTAATAATAACGATTTTTGTTCATGTGTATCTTAGTGTGTGTTATTTCGCCAAACTCAAAAGAAATTCTGTCCTTCATATGTTCCGGAATACTCCAAGTATCGCTGTAAACAATCTCCTTCACGTAACTCCATAGAATTTAATTCGAATGTGTCAGGTCAGAAGATCTTGCTGGTCATGCTATTTGCGCTCCTCTTTCAATCCACCTGTTTCTACACATTTCATACAACAGCTGCTTTACTGCTGTACAATTATAGCTTGGGACTCCGTCATAGTGACACCACATAACGACTTTTACACTAAGTGGTACATCTTCTTGTAAACCTGATAGTTCATTCCCAACCAGTCTCTATACGTTGCGCCGTTTAAGCAATCATACAAGAAATGTGGTCCAATTCCGGTAGTACTAGTGATACATCCCCAAATATTGAGCGAGAATCTTTGGAGTTTCCTGTACCATGAGAGGATATGCTTTCGCCTAATAATGAAACATTTACATACTCATCATTATGGAATATGGCTTCGCCTGTCCAAAGTATATTATTAAAAAGAAAACCTGAATTTTGGTCAGCACGTGGATCTGCTAAAGCTGCTTGAAAAACTGCTTCCTAATTTTCTTCAGTAATTACTGTTTTTTTAAACGTTGCTTTTCAATGTTTGATATTGGGGAGTAAACTTGAACTGTTGTAATGGCGACAGTAAGAAGTTCTTGTAAAATAATGACAAATACAGGAATGAAGTTTTTGAAAAATACCCCAAATGCAATTTTTTTTCTTTAGGAAGCAAATATCTCAAAAACTGTTCATTTTAAGCGTATGAAGTATCGAACATTTTCTTTAATTTTTTCCCAAAGAATCCAAAACTTTAATAATATGCAGGATGTTCTATTTAAGATATCAAACTTTAACAACGTCCCATAGAAACTAAACATATTATACACTTCAAAATAATCTCATATATTCAGTTCAACCATTTTTCCATTAAATGAATAGATAGTCTGCAATTCACCACACATAGAAAGTTGACGCATTCGGTATATCGTTTGGAGTAGATTTTAAAATGTCACCCATCGAATTAAGAAAATAACATTGAAAAATGAAATTTCTTTAATTTTTTACAGAAAAACGGCTTAGTTGGTTTAAGCAGGATACAACTTTAATATTGTGTATAATAGTAAGACAAGAGATTTTATAATATGTATACTTTAACTTGTTACCGGTCGCATCAAGTTAGGTAAAACCTGGTTAACGTAAATAGGTGACATTCCACATGAATGAATCGTGCCATAGACCATTTCTTAGAAATCAAATTATCTTGCTTATAGATAAATTATCCAAAGTACCAATTGCATGTACAATCTTGGTATTCAATGTGATCGAATTTGATTAAGTTCTGAATTAATTCGCTTTTTACTGTGTTGGACACATTTACGAGGTCTTAATTAAATATAATGTGCTAGGTGGTTAGATGTAAGCAATAAAGTTGCATAACTAAATTCTTACTACAGCAATTGCAAAATGCCTCCAATTTGGACTTATAATTTGCATCAAAATTTGTTATATTCGTTCTAAATTCACAGGAGTATGCATTTACTTTGAATGTAAGTTATTTCGACGTTCCTGGACGCACTGAGTCTACAACTCCTAAATAAACAAGTACTTATTGTTGGAGATTTTAATGTTCCCAATTTTAATATTTCTGATGCTAGTGATAGAAAATCTACAATAGTTAGACATTTTATGGAAGTTCTTAATCTGCGCCAAATTAACGCGGTCACTAATTTAAATGGCAAGCTACTCGACTTGATATTTACGAACTTGAATTGTGATCTGGAGGTAAATCGTGATACATCTCCACTGGTACCGGAGGATCCACATCACCCAGCTCTTGCTATTATCCTGTACTGTTCTGCTGCACAAAGGACATCTAATTTTCAATCAAATAACAATGTTCGTTATAACTATCGCAGAGGTGATTTATTAACGCTTTACTCTGAATTAGCAAACTTTGACTGGTCTTTCCTCTTGGAGCATGGTGATGTTAATGTAGCAGTGAATGTTTTTTATGACGCATTGTATTCCATCATTGATCGTTCTATACCTAAAGTTAAATTTGTTGGTCGTCACTATCCTGCATGGTTCACGGACAATATCAAGCAATTAATTAATATTAAGGAACACTACTTCAGAAAATGGAAAGCATCTAAATCAATGGCCTATTATGATGAATTTAGCAGACTTAGACAGCTGGTTAAGAGGGAAGCTCGTTTGGCATATGTACACTATGAAACTCGTCTACAAAATGATATTGTAAGTAATCCGAAGAAGTTTTGGACATTCATCTCTGGCAAAAGATCTACGTCTAGGATTCCTGGGGTAATGATCTATGAAAATGAAGAACTTAATCAGCCGTTAGACATTGTGTACAAATTTGCTAAACATTTTTCCAAACCATTTTGTGCAAGTACCAGTGTAGTAACAGTTCCTTTTAGTTATTATCCCACTTTCAATATTGGAACCATTTATGAAAATGATGTTAGAGTGAGTGCGCAGCATCTTAAACCTCATATGACTGCCGGTAATGATTCCATACCAAGTTTCCTAGTGCGTGATTGTGCTTCTGTATTCGCCTCTCCACTAACTATACTGTTTAATCTAATTCTGTCAACATCTCAATTCCCTGATGTGTGGAAAATAAGCAAAATTATACCTGTATTTAAAAAAGGTAACTACTCTGACATATCTAACTATAGACCCATAAACATCTTATCAAACTTTGCTAAGGTTCTTGAACGAATATTGTTTACTAAAATCTACATTAATGTTCAATCATACATATCTGAACAGCAACACGGATTCATAGCTGCAAGGTCAACCGTCTCAAACTTGACAAATATTACTCAATTCATTTCATCTGCAATTGACCATCGCAAGCAAGTTGATGTTATTTATACAGATTTTTCAAGAGCATTTGACTCTATCGACCACAATTTACTTCTTGCGAAACTAGACTATATTGGTTTCTGCCCTTCACTTCTAAGGTTAATGTCTTCTTACCTCAACAACAGATCTGGTTATGTATTTTATAATGGGTTTTCATCTGAGCACTTTCTTATACCCTCTGGGGTACCGCAGGGATCAAACCTTGGCCCCTTATTATTTAACATTTTTTTGAATGATCTGCTTCTGAAATTAAACTGTGAGTCACTGGCATATGCAGATGATTTAAAAATATATAGCGTAATTAATACAGAAATGGATTGCGTAAAACTGCAGGCCAATCTTTCCCTTATTGATGAATGGTGTAAACAGAACAGAATCTCCCTGAATATTGCCAAGTGTTCAGTTGTATCTTACACTAGATGTATTTCTCCAGTATTTTTTAACTATTCTCTAAGCACAGAATCTATTATCAGAAAATTTGAAGTATCGGACTTGGGTGTATTATTTGATTCACAGCTTACTTTTTCTCAACATGTAATAACGCTTTGCTTGTCAGCGTCCAGATCTTTAGGTTTTCTTATAAGATCATGTAAGTCTTTCTATAATATATCTGCAATTAAAACTGTTTATTATGCTACTGTACGTAGTAAACTGGAATATGCATCCCTGGTATGGTTTCCCTACTACATTAATCAACAACTTTCTGTTGAAAGAATACAGAGAAAATTTCTCAAATATTTGTCTTTTAAGATCACTGGTGTGTACCCTGAAAGAAATGTAGATTACATTAGTTTGTTAAATCATCATAATGTTGAAAGTTTATCTCACCGCCGTGAGCGATGTAGTGCCACATTCATGCTTAAATTGCTACAAAACAAAATTGATTCTCCATCCTTGCTTGCTGCGGTTAATGTTAATGTCCCAACGCATAGTACTAGATATGGTGCTATAATTAATACACCAAGGGCTAGGACGAACATTATGATGAAGTCTCCAATTTATGTTATGACAAAGAACTTTAATGTCTTCTATTCCAATTACTTGGAACTGTAAGTTATTTATGTTTCTTAGTACTAAAGTTTTTGTATTTTTGTATCGCTATTTTGCTCGCTTGTTTATACTTTGTAGCTATTAGGATACTGCACATGTTTTTTTTTTCTTTTGTATTAAGTTGTCCTGTAATAAACTTATTATTATTATTATTATTATTATTATTTCTGGCAATGACTTATGCAATTAAAACTCTGAGGTAATAAAAGGCGTTGATTTTACAATTCTTCGCCATTCTCAAAAATCTGAGAATGGCTTCTGGATATCTGGATCCTGTTTAAAACAGAAATAAATCTAAAAGAAGTTGAACGAAAGCCATAAAGGGAATGGCGTTTTAGAATAAAATAAATTTTGATTTTAAACATAAAAACAACTACTTAAAGGCAAACACAAAATGGATATGAATAACACAAAAAAGACCATAAAACTATAAACGGTGATAATGTTATTTAAAATTAAAATTCATCTTCATATCATGAACTTATACAACTATATACTTCTGCTTCGGCCCTTGTATTTCAGTTACTACTTTTTGTAGTACAGCTTTCTACATTTGCCGGTTCTATCGATTTTAAACCCTGGCGCACACCTATCGAAGTAAAGTGCAAGTCTAGGACTACCAGTTGCTACATCTGCGAATGCAAACATATAAGAAAAATGCTCTCAATTATAGCCGTATTGTTTTACCTTCAGTAAGAAAGGATCCTTTTTGAGTTGAAGTTTCCTGTCCTCCGTCTGCTACTCTAGAAGAACCTGTTTCACAAAAAATAAAGAATGAAGTTATTGATTTCATTAATTAAAAAGGTATAGCAACTATGTTACAGATAACGATGCTATGAAGATTAAAGACGAAATAAAAATGGCAAATCAAAAAATTAATAAAACTTTGATCTTTTTAAGGCTAAACAATTTTTATAAAAATAATTAGAATGAAATCAAATAAAATCGTACTTACTTTTAAAGGTGAATTTTTATAAAATTAACAGCTGAACTCGTGCAGGGAAATGAATGCAGATATACATACATAAAGTGACAACATTTTTGAGTAGTGTTCTTCACATCTATCTTCCAATTCTTTTATACACAAAAAAAATCAATATAATCGCGTCTGCCTTATTGTTGTATTAAATTAGACTAACTTCAAAAATAAATTAATGAAAGTGGCAAACGTTGTTCCTATTGCGTTTAAGAATAATTGATTGTTTCCCCAATTATTAGGGTGTAGATTGCGTTAGTTATTAAAATTGTATTATAAAAAGCAAGAAACATTGCTTCTGCTATCTAGATAATGATGTACTAAGAAGCTGCAATATTGTAAATTCGTTGATACAGCAAATGTACGGATAAAAGGCGTTATCCTCGTAAAAATTTCACAATGGGCTCAAAAATTACTTTTAATTGAAATTCATGCCATAAGCTTTTAAGAAACGTAGATTATCTTCAGAACATTGTACCTTTGGCATGCCTAAAATGGATTAATTGTTTTAGAAGCTTACCACCAACAGGAGTGTCAATTCAAACAGCAATTCTATATATTACAAAAATATGGAAACATTCTCATTTAAAAGATCAAATGGAATCATTTGAACCGATAAATTATAGTTCGACTCAGGATTACGAATATTTTAACTTCAAATGGGTTGAATGAGAGCAAGTGCCGTGATGCAATTCATGAATTGGTGACGAACCTACAGATCAAGGACAAGTTTTCAATTAATTTTCTTTATATTAAACTAACGCAATGTTATTGTATGTATTGTGAAATTTATTTGATTGAAAATTAATATTTAGTCTTTTGGTAAAAAAATTAAGAATTACGCGTTTCAGTCAGTTTTTGGAAATTCATCCTCTAAATGGCCATAATATGAAATAAAGGGTATTGTGAGAGTTCCGTCAATTTTTGAACTTGGAAACATGGAAGTTATTTTTTTTACGAAACGTTTACAGAATTAGAGGTAAAATCGGCGGTGAAATTTTGTATCGGAATTGTAGAATATTTAAAACCAATAACACGAAAAGTCGTGTACAAGTTCCCAATTATACGAAATATATCTCATCTTTTTTCGAAAAGTGAATCTTAAGTCGGTAAATTGGTATTTTTCAAATTTCATCTTTCTAGATTACAAAACTGTGAGAACTTCGCGTATTTTACATCCTTAAGGGCTACATTTTAAAAAATTGTTACGTACCTACTATGCCTGTAGAAATGAGCACACTTTTCCGTGGGCTTCATGAAATTAGCAGAGACTAGACAGACTCGCGTTTTGTTGATTCTCGGGGAAATAAAAAATGTCAAGAAAAAAGACGATGAAATGATTTAATAGAGTTGTTTCTCTTCCATGTTTGTAGTTATTATTATAAAACACGCAAGAATCTGGACGTCTGCCTTCAATATATTTGTGATCCGTACAGAGGGACATGCTGACGTAATTTACGACGTTGTTTTTTTAGAAATTTCAAAATTCATTAAAAAAAAAATTAGCGTTCCCTAAATTGCCAACTAACATATCACATAACATAACATATAACAAATTAAAAGATATGATGAAATTACTACAAAATAGGTCAAATTCTTCCTAAGCTTTGTGAAACAATGTAAGCATTATTTGTCAAATAGTTTTTATTGATTTTGATGTTAAACATTTCTGATTAAGATTAAATTGTTTATCTAGAATTTTAATATTTGGGAAGTTAAATTTATAGCCGATATCTGTACAGTATGTAGATAAACTGGTGCTTCTCTACCTACCGTTAGATCGGTAATATATTGTTGCATCCTCTTGTGTAGTTTCATCCGCGTTGCATACATGGCAACCTCTACAATTCAGCCTGCAAACAACATTCCTCAACTCAAAATTGTTAATTTTGTCTTTTAAATTGTCGAAAGTGTTAGATTTCTTAAAGTATTAATATATTAACAGTCATTATTCCGGAAGAAAGTTATTTATTTTTAAGGTCATATTGGTGTATTGACGCAAATATACTAATAATACCATCCAGATTTTATGCATACCTGAGATTTTCTGAGAATTGTCTTCAATTGGTGGTTTCGAATCCACCAGGGTGGCAAATACTACAACGAGAACCAGTGCCAATAGAAACACCTTCATCTTGTGAGCAATCCTGTGAAGCGGGCTTTAAAATGATTTGGATTGATCTATTTTAAAGACTATGAGAATCGCATTACGATAACCTTTTTGCATGCGGATCAGCATAACGTTGATTATCTTCTGGAACGTAAATTAAAATATCATAAGTGTCACGTATGTAAGTGAGAGGATATTTCTTTAAACGATTATTTGCTTTAAAGTTCCCGTACAAAATTATACTGTTCGTATTATAAGGCGCTTAAACGTCAAATTAACTTGGAATGCAGTGACTAATATTTACTATTTACGAGTCTTCGTAGCAACTCCAAAAATACGTAAAATAATTCATTAACAGCAAATAATGAATATGAATTAGCTGTGGTCAATGCAGTATTGGAATTAGTAATAAGTAATCCAGCGTAGCTAAATCTACGTACAAATTTCTTCGAATTTCATCTATTTGTTACAAATTTAATTCATTCACTTCACTTTTGACTTTGAAATAACTAAAAAATAATAAATTTTCCTTTGTATGACAAATTTTTTATCGTAAATAATTAGCAATTACAATGAGTGCTTGTAGGTTGACAGGTGTCTAACGTACATATTACACTGCTTCCTATTAGAATTGCAACAGCATAAAAAATATTGAGATCTTTACGATAGATTATCTTTAGATAGATCTCTTTTATCAGAAAATTCTTATGTTTGAGAATTACATATATGTTAGTTTGTTTAAGACATAGTAATACGTAATAACGTGTTCTTGTTTCTTACTTGTTTTCGCGAGAGTCGACAAAACACGAGTCTGTCTAGTCTGTGCCAATTTCGTGAAGCGCACGGAAAGTGGAGAATTTTAGTTACAAGTAAGCCTGCCGAAACGAGTACACTTTCCGTGCGCTTCATGAATTAGCAGAGACTAGACAGACTCGTGTTTTGTCGACTCTCGAGGAAACCAGCAAAGAACACGAACCCATTCTCTGACAGTACTCTCAATTTTTGCTTGAAGAAGATCATTATTTTTGGTTCAGTGCAAGAAATGTACCTTCTGTTTTGTTAGAAAAAGTTATTAAGGTTTTACTACCATTTTATACAGCATATCTATAAGAGGAAAGACATACTTACCTGGAAGAAAGGACTCCTTGCTTGTAAATGTTTTGTTTTACTTGTAAGCTTTTCATTATGGACTGTTACTTCTGTCCGGACAGCCCAAACTTCTCCTGGAGACTTATAGTCAACGGCAAAAAGAGTTCCACGGTGAGATTCGCTGGAAGACGGAGGATTCCCCTAAAAGGATCGAGATTCAGGGCATAGAGATTCCATGGAATTCCAGAGTCAGATATGTAGGTGTATTCTTCGAGCAGAAACTTGCTTTACGTCGACCATAAAAATATAAATACTGTCGTGCCAGGAATGCTCTCATTATTTGGTTTTATCGAGATTGTTCGCTTGGCCTAAGAATGAAAATGTTAATTTACAAAGCATGTTTGAGAGCAGTGCTGATATGATCCTCAGCTGCAGTCAATAATATGCAATAATTATGAACTCATCGTCGAGGTGCCCTCGTTTATCTGGAATACCGTCAGTGTAGAATTATTGCAAAAAACACCTTCAAAAGAGCGACCAATTCTTCGAACCCGCTCCTGGCACGACTAGTTCAGGCGCTTTAGGATCGTCTTCTACCTTGCTGCGCAGTATTCAAACCTGTGGATCGCTTATTTACATAAAGATGGTGTCTTTCTTTATTGGATATCTTTTTAAAGCTTACTGGGTGATAGATAGACAGGGAAAAGATCCAGGCAGGTGGTGCAAAAATGTCAGAAAGTGGTTACAGAGCTAAATTGCTCAGGAGCCCGCTCTGGAAAAAGAAGTTGATCGTCGATACTGAATAATAGTCAGTGTAGAAAATAAATTTTATTGCTTACCAACGAATTTATTTCGGTTAGCAGAAGGAGTTTGCTAGAAAAAAAAAGTTTGGGAACCACATGTTTCAAAAACAACGTTAAACTTTCTTGAAAAAAATAGTGCAGAAAACCTCTCGCGGCTGGACTGGCGACCTAATACTTTGCTCATTAGAAATGCATGGAATTTCGTTGGATGAAATGTAGAGCAACATCAAATTTCAAACAATTTGAACGAATTGTGGAAGCGCGTCAATAATGAATGGATTGTTGTTTGTCAAGGGGACATCTACAGAACGAAAGCTAGGCCAAGAAATTACTTCTTAGTAATTAAACCTTTCATATAACGCCAGTGTCAAAACATTAATTAATCAAAATCTTTTACCTAAATAATTTTAGGAACGATATTGCCGGTAACAAATAAGCCACTTTTCTTTTAAAAAAATATATAGGTAGACTTAGTACTACACAGTAAATTTTATTGCATCAAAAACAATAAGATATAGATATGTGTATAATATAAATTCACTGTATCTGTATAGACGTCTTACAAGATAACCTCTGTTTTTACGTATATTGTTGAGGACTCTGCGATTTCCTTATTTTATAACCCAATTAAATTCATGTTTACGGTTTGTGAGAATATCAGAAAGATAAGGCAATTAGATCATATGTATTGTAATAAATCACTTTACTTGGAGTATAACATTTAAAAATACCAGTTTTATCCTAAGCCACTTTTCTGCACTTCCCCTGGCGATCCATTCTATACCCCGCTAAGCACGTAGTAGTTGCTATTATCCTTCTACCTTGCATGGCTGCAATAATTAGTAAAAACAGTAACATTTATATATCTGCAATCTACAACATACTTGGAAATGGTGCAGCTGACCCTTCATAAACTAAAATATGAATACATAAAATCAAGAAATTATACAGTAAGGCTCACAAGTAAGGTTTTACCTACCTACTGGTTCAAGTTCAGATACATCCGTTAAGGAGTCACTACTATTTTCTAGCACTTCATCCTCTAATGATGGCCTACATTCTATTTGGATGGATAGCAAATAGAGAACTAATACGATACCAAAACACTTGCTCATTTTTACGTACTATGTAACTCATTAAATGGAAACAGATAGTGTAACATTAATAAACCTAACAATTATATACATATAAACACAGAGACGACGTGATTGCGAAAAGCTTATCAGTTTGTTTATTCAAGGAACGCTACAGTATGTGTACTTTCCGAATCTCTACTTTTGATTGATTGACGCTGTTGTTACGACGAAATCCTCAATGACACAATAAGTATCTTTCAAAATAGGTGTTTATCCTGGTTTCGTGTTCTCTGTTTCTTGTTTCGGCTACTTATCGGGTAAGAAAAGATTGTAAATCGTGGATATTCTACTATACCTAGAAGGATACTTTCGACAGTACAACGCTAAGTTTCGCACAGGGTTTTGTAGGTTTTTGCTTTCTAACGATGATGTGTGTCTACGATGAATTTTTTGAAAATTTTTTATGTCTGAAGTAAAGTAACAAATTATAAACAAGTTGGACAGCATATCACAGAAGCTCCACCAATTATGAATATTAAAGAAATATAGTTGAATCCTACAATCTTTGGTAGATTAGTAGGAAAATAAAATGAGTATACTTACTTACTTACATTTTAATATATTTCAATAACTACGCCTTTGCATACCAATGTTCAGATAACAGAGGCATAATTTATTATTCTTATGATAATTACATAACATAAAATTTCGCAATGCAGACGCTCTCCGAGAACTTCTTTGCTACTTCAAGCTATTTTTCTACAATTTCCTTGTCGATCTGCTCTATACCCAGCCTGACATGTTGTGGTTCCAATTATTCTCTTGATATCGTCTTCTTCGATTGCTAAACAACATAGAAATAATTTTATCTTAGATAATTGATAACCTACATGCACATGTATTGTTACTTACTTGGATCCTTATTACCAGTATTAACTGTATTAGCTGGAGGTGGGGTTGTTGATTCCACACGGCGTCGAAGTATCACAAAAGAAGGAAGTTGCAGTCCAAACAAAGGCTTAGAATCTACGCAGATATAAACGTAACAAACCACAAGGGTTAGCACAAGAATCTTATTCATTTTTAGGAAGTCTTCGCGATATTGGCTAGTGTTATACGAATAGTCTCTCTATTTATGATATATGGTGCGCTGTTCCGTTAACCTGAGGGTCAGCATACTTGTTTATCTGCATTTTACGCAGTGCTTATAATTACTAACACTTGATAAGCGAAGAGTATGGATGTATTTTGATCATAGATTGAAATAAATTTGTGTTAAACACATCTAACTGTATAGGATAAATTCACCATAAAACTACATAAACAAGAAATATCCAAAACGAGCTATGTATAAGCTATTTTTCTGCATTGCTCGTGCTAACATCCGTTCTGTCACGGAGTCGCCATCGTGATTAGCCACACAGAGAAAGAAAACTTATTAACTCAAACAAATATGCACTTAATTAACCATATGTTTTTTAATTTAAAGAAATAATTTCTTAACACAATTTATTTGATTGAAGCACATAATGTCTGGAATCAAATAATCTCAACAGTTTGATTTGAAACTATATCTGTTTGATCTAATATACGTAATATATATGATTCAACGATACAGTTCTTTCTTCTAAGTAACTTCGCCAGTTTGTAGCAAATATATTTTTCTTTGCCGTTTATTTTGTGGTTTAAAGTATGCTGTTACTTTGACAAATATATTTTTCTGTTGGTATTATTATTTTACTGGAATGGTGAGTACTTTGTTCAACTTACAGAATTTCTTGAAAAGCAATTGTAAACAAACCAACTAAAGTACATAGAAGGTAAGTATAATGCCGAAAATTAATCTCCATTTTGAAGTAACTTGGTGCCTTTATTCTTATAAATAAACCCCAACTCTTTAAAATTCCGTTTACGCGATCTACGCGGTTGCAAACAAAAACAATGAACCTTATTTCTTACAGATTACTTTCAAATATTTCTTAAACGCAAAGCAAATATTTCTCTTATTACTAGATTCAAAATTTCTTTAAATGAAAGAATAATCAATGTTTTTATTAAGAAACACTCAATCAAAACTTCAACTTGTTTGTTTTAAAATGATAATTGTATTAGAATAAAGAAGATTTTAATTTACTAATAAGAAAGCGATGTTTCTAGTTATCTAAGGAGTATCTAAGGAGACACATCACAAGTGTTTGCACGGCAACTTTGTTCATTTTATCCAAGGTTTTGTTAGCAATCCTGTAAGGTGTGGGAACAGTTAAATATTTATTTTATGTAGCGTACAGTGTGTCCGGCGGGGAATAGGGGCAATATTCTAGGAAGGAGTGAAGATTTCAAAGCTTTGAAGACTTTATTAACGTGCTTGTAGATAATACTTCCGTGGCATGTTAAGAGCTTTAGCCCTCTCAAGAAATTTAAAGCCAGTCGCTTGAGTGGGCAGAGTTAGACTAGAATAAAAAAAAAAAACTTAGTGGATCCGATACACTCCCGAATCGCCATTCGCAGTTGGGGAACAGCTAATTCTGCTTCATCCTTTCCCGCGAGGAAATGATAGTAACAAGACGATGGAACGCTTTACACGCACAATTTATACTCTAGAAAAGTTCGTGAGGTTATAACAAGTCTTAAAAGCTTATACACCCCATTGGGTAGTCACCACACTAAAAAAAAGAAGGGAAAATCACCTAAATAAGGGTAGCACGGTAACAAAGTGTCCTGTTGTTCCACTACTATGCTGCTGTTTCTGAATGTGGTTTCATAGAAATTAACCATCCGCCTCATAGTCCAGATCTCGTCCAGACTACTTTTTTTTCCAATTCTCAAAAAAACACTAAGGGAAAAACAATTTATAGACGATAACGAACTTCAGGCTGTTGAAAGGTATTTTGCAGACAAACCAAATGTTTTTTTTTATAATGGTTTAAGAGATGTTATTGAAACGATGTGCGCTTGTATTCAAAAACAAGGGGCCTATATTGAAAAATAAATTTTTATTGCTATTTTAGCCTTTTTTTTCCTGGTTCAGTTCCAGGTTCCAGTCTCGCAATTCAAAAGCGACCCCTCGAATACCAATCATAATAAAAAAATACCACCTGGTGTTCGTGAATTCTAAGAGATACATTGCAACGACATGATGAAATGAAGCTCGTTATTTTTTCAGATCCAAATTTTAAAATGCATAGCATGTGTACCAATGGATTTTGTTTAAAAGAATAAAGTTGTTTATTCTATATTTCACGCGAAATATTGGTGTTTATAAAAAGTTTTCCTTGTTATTGCTACAAATAATACACTGAAAAAAGAAATTCTGGTACGAACAACCTGCAATCTAATTACCGGTTATCCGTTCCCGTGTAACGCGAAATTTCCAATAAAAAAGTAAATTCCATTGTGAAAATTTAGATGGAGACGATACTTTTACCCATTGTTATGTGAAAACAAACAAATGGATTATATTATATTTACTTTGAAGATTTATCGAATTATCAATAACTCTTTAATTATATTAGAATGTCTAGACGTTGGCCACCAAGTGCGTGCACAGTAGTTACTAAGACTGCAAAAACGAGTTGCACTTCGCGAAATTAGCAGGACTAGACAGGCTCGCGTTTATCCGATTTATGAGAATGGGTTCGTGTTGCCTACTGGTTTCCCCGAGAGTCGACAAAACACGAATCTGTCTAGTCTCTGCTAATTTCGTGTAGCCCACGTTTCTGCAGGCTTAGTATTTATATACAATAGACTTCAGTGACCGCTGCGACCTGGCCGTTTAGTGTGCGCCTACTCTAACTGCTCATTATTACTATCACAATGTAGGTTTATGTACAATGGTGAAACTAAAACTTCTAAGTTCCATCCATTCGATTTAATCGACATTTTATCAAAATCAAATCAAATGTTGGTGCCAAAATTTTATAAAACCACAAATTGGTTTGCCATGATTACTCGTCAGTTATTTATAGCCTTTCACATTACACCTAATAATGTCTTGTATTACAATTCAAGAAACAAAAGTACCATATTGTGAAACCTTATCTTTTATTCTAGATATATACTATGCAACAAATTAATGTTTAAATGAGAAAACAAAAAGGAAATTTTCGAGTTTCTTCTATTCTTCATTTGCTTTTCTGCAAATAATAAAAGGGGTTAAGTAGCTCACATATCATTACAAAGTCTTTATGTTATAGTTTTAAAACCAGTTTACTTTTAAAAACTAGAATCGATAGTTCATTTTCTCAGATATTATTTGACAGCAAAATTATGAATTTTATTGCCGCATTGTACATATGTTTAGTCCGTGCAATCCTTCCTGGCGGCTGGGGGAAACTATGCTAACGCAGAGTGAAATGCTAGGAGATAGCGAATATCGCATTCACAGAAAGCACACGACGTATAGAATACGCACTAGCAACCCTCGAAACGATTGTCTGTCACTACCAAAATTAACAAAATGCCGTTTTTACTTTGCTCAAATTTACGGCCAAATAATTGAATTTCTTGGTGCATAATTTTATTCGGTAATTTTAGATTTAGATAATATTTATGCAACATCGTTCTCAGTACGCATTCCACACTAACCTCTTGTTCAACATCGCCAAAAGTAAATACTCATGGGTACAAAATCTGGTTAGCTGATCAATCTATTGTCCCAAAAGAGCTCAAACCACCTTTTGGATAATATTCTTCGAGCCAGTTATTAATTAACTAAGCTCCTGGAGTATGCAGGATATCCATCTTGTTGAAAATAAATTTCTTTCGCTCTTAGTAACAATAGATTATTTTAAGAGAAACTTTTACATCGCACATTCAATTAGCTAGAAATTTAGACTTTTGTTTGCATAAAATCTTTAATTTTACGAAGAGAGAGTATCTGTAAGCTTCTATGATGGAATAATTGATTTTCAAGAGATTTCGTGTTAACTCATAAACTCAATTTTTAGTATAAATGCGTTAGGTGAGGTTGCAAAATATAATTGAATCTAGATCTAAATACATGCGAAATCAAATAAAATAATTTACTCACATATGTATACGATAAATGATTAAAATGAAGTCCAAATGAATAAATAAGAAATAGTTATCTAGTATATAAAAATAAATGAATGAATGAAAAATTATAGATGTAATGTAACAATAAATGATGTAGTAAACACAAATACATCACAGCAGTTCAAAAGAAGTACACAATTACTGACTATTGTTACCAGTTCATCCCATTAAATTTACACTTTCGTCCTAAACCACTTTTCTGCACTTCCACTGGTGATTCATTCTGTACCCAGATGGGTATATAATAATTGCTATTTATCTTATTCTTACTAACTCTAGTACCTATTTCTACAGAACGTACATACACCAAGAAGCGTTTTAATTTGTAGATTGGAACTTCGTAACTAAAGGCTATTCTAGTGACGCTTACTACTTAAGCGCATAGAGGATATTCAGAACTGTATAGACAGTGCAAACATTCCTGAAAATTCTCATAAAGACGAAACATCGGTATAAGAAACCTTGATGACATAGTTCTGACCCGAAAGCAGGCTGAATCTGATTCCAGCACCAAGTGCTCCAGTAGAGAAACTGAGGGGAAGAGGGTATCTAACACAGGCAGCAGCGTTATACATATAGGAACAGCGGTTTTAAAGGAGTACATGGTGACGCCATTTATAATTTTTGCAGTTATGTTGAAATGTTTCCCAATTGAATGTAAATTTTAACAGAAAAAGGTAATTTCCATGTGTATACTTTAGTATTATGAAATCTAAATTTGGCACTCGAGAACCTTATGCGTTAAGCCAGTAGGATGGATTCACATAAAATTTATTAGTGGTGTTTGTGATTAATATATTTTCCATATAGCTCCGGGTATGCTACGTGTATGCGTACGTTTTGTGAACAACGATTGTATTTTTTTCCAACCGGATGTTGTATTTCCTTGAAAATATTTCGTACTATCGTCTGCAAAACTTTTAGCAGATGTAATACAGACAAGGACACAGTTTTCTCATTGCATAGCAGAAATTGTTACATCACATGGATCTTATACAATGCGTGTTTTATAGAAATATGATTTCATATCTGTTGTGACCTCTTTTGTACAAACTTATACTATTAAGATATAGGAATTGACCGCATAACCTTTCGAAAAGTAAAAAGCAAAATATGCATATCAATATCTTTGTAAATCAATACTTTTTGTAGACTCACATTGTGAGTAATATGCTACTGCTTAGTTCAACGACTGTTCCAGAAAATATTATTTTTACAAATTTATTTATTGAGAAACAGAAGATATCTCACAGTGATAAATTAAAGTTTCTGGTTTGAAAAATCGCCTAACGTTAAAGCATAAACAATTAAAGAGCTGCTTATGATAAACAATTTTAATCTAACACTTTATTAACTGCATAATAATAATAAAGTTGAACATATACCATACATTTTTAAAAATGCAAACGATTGGTAGAATGAAGAAAAGCTTCTCTTGATGACTCAGCATGGTCTAGGCCAATAGACAAGGTTAACGAACCCATTTATTTGGGATCATAAATACTATACGTCATGACCATTTTACTATAGTCATGACCTATTGTCTTTATTTCATCTTTCTAATGTATTATGACGAAGAGAATAATCTAATTCATAAACAGCCTATTACGCTTTCTATGTATTAGAGCATTATCGTTACACATAGTTTACTAATCCTTAGAATACCAATTTTAATGCAATAAATTATTTTACACAATTTGTTGAATATTGTTGGATAAAATTCAATAAACCAATCAACCACGCGATTCAAGCTAAAATGTTTGACCGTAATTCTGAGAAATAAGAATTGATTGATTAATTAATTCGTTTTAGTTTCAATCACCTTGCATAATTGGGGATTGAATACGATTTAATTGTCAATTGCACGAAGCAATTAAATTTCATTTAATTGGATATAAGCTTTGCATCCCCTTTCCAAAATTTAGTGAAAACACAGGTTTCATATTGCCAGGAATCGCATATCTTATCGACTTCTAACTGTGTGTAAAGTTGTTATTATGAAATGAAATAAATAAATTATTATAAAATCTATTATGTATAAGAAAGTTTTTATCGATTTTGCCACCAACAGTCATGTCACTTAGATTAATTGCCAAATGTGATATAATTCTTTAGAGAATTACGAAATATGGCATATTTTTTAATTTTTTTAAAGATGTCAATCGTATTTTTGTTACTAAATATTGCTTTAGGTAGCTATTTTTTTTTTTTCGAAAAATGCACCAATACAACTAATTTATTTTATGGAACCGCCAAAATGTAACCATGTTAAAATAATAATAATACAATTAAGTGTTGCAAATTGGCAAATCAGTAAGGGATCAAAATTCGAAAAAAACTTTTTAAAATAAAAACGTAGGCTTCCACGCTCTCAGTCAGTTAAAACTAAACATGTTCCGGGTTCCGACATGTCATGTGGTTTTTGTTAAACGAAAACTCGACGTTTCGCCCACAATCATATGGAGCTTCTTCAGGGTGAGAAAGGTGGTAGGCAACAGTTGGCACGGTAACTCAACGTATAAACCACGCTAGAGGCGAAACTAACTGAGCGGGAAGCAGCTGTTCATGGTAACTCGGCATGTGAACCATGCCAGAGGGGAAACTTCGCTTAACGAAAAACGATATGACACGGTCCGAAGCCGGAACGCGTTTAGTTTTAAAAGTTTTTCAGTTTGAAAATATACATATTTGGAAACAATTTATGAACAGCCTGTATAAAATTCAGTAACGATATGGTATGCACGACCGTATTTCGTTCTTACAAAAGTAAATACCTTATTCGAACATTAAATTTCAACAAGAGCGATGCAAATGCTAAAATTTCAAAATGGTCTTAAACATCTTGAAAACGCTTAACTTTAGGTGAGGCGTAGGCTACCCGAATTCAAATTATTTATGTACGATGCGTACAACCGATTAATCTGATAAAAAAAATACTATTGTATTTATGTATATATATAACGGTAACCTCTTCCGGTTCAACCCGAAGCGTTTTATAGGTGAAAATATTTTGAATTAATTACAACTACTTCCAACATTTTTCATTCATAATTATTAGAGATGACAAAGGCAGGTGAAATTATTACTTGGTTGCAGCTACTAGACAACTCCCGGGGAAACCAGTAGGCAACACGAACCCTTTCTTATGAGACGAATAAACACGAGCCTGTCTAGTCGCTGCAAAAAAGTAATAATTTCACCTGCCTTAGTCACCTCTAATAATTACATAATTAAAATTTCTAACTAACCAGTTTCGTGAAATAGTCTGCATACGTACTAGGTATCTCTCTTAATGAGGTCCCTATTCATTTTATTTTTTGAAAAAAAGCATTGTTGATCAGTTGTTGTGTTTGTTTTGAGATATTGGATACACATGGTCAGACTTTGGAAAAGATATATAGAGCATTATAAAAACAAAAAAAAATTAAATTAACTCTTATCAAAGTTTTCCCAATCATATTTTTTTATCGGAAATGTCACTTAAAAATTTGATTTTACATGATTTTTATGTTAAAATTTAAAAATTTGTTAATCAACATGATTTAATTACATCCATAGTAAATATTATTAAAACTTCTGTTCAAAAATTAATTTCTTTAGTTCTTTTTTAATTTAGAAGCTAAAGTTTCGTATTTTTTAAATTTTTATAACGCCCTGTATGTCTTATCCCATATTTGAGCTGTATTCAAGAATGATTTTTTTATTACAAATAGTAAAGTTTTCAAAAGTGGGATATCCCATTCGTGGACGTACTATATTTGATATTTTTAGATCAAGAGGTGATTAGGATCGCAAAATTGGGATTCAGAGTTGGGATACTAGTCACAGCCAAATACATGTGTGCAGATTAGTTTTTCTTTATTGAAGCGCTATTCAAAATATTTGCTGACTCTAACCTATCAATGAGAAACGAGAATTTTTTTCCAAAATGGAATGTATTAAATTTCTTTTCGCTTAAAAATCAGTTTGTGGTCAATTTAAAAAGTTCTTTCAAATTTTACACATGTACTAAAAATATTCCCAGTGGACTTTCTTGGTCTTCAATAAAAACATGAATAATTGCGGTTTCGATCGTTGAATTATTACTAATGAATAAAAATTTATTAGTAATTAATTTATAATTGTCAAAGCAACAAGGTGATTCACTGAAATCGGGCATATATGAATAAAGTTTCCGAATAGATACTGAGAAAACAGATTTTCGCTTATGTAATTCATGCACGTATAAAAAACCAATGGCCATGAACAAATATCCTTTAAGGTTGCATCCTTGATGTTATAAATCGTCTATGTTGTTATAATTACCATTTATAACAAATTCTGTAGAGAAAGTAAAATCTGTAAATAAATTCGCATTTGTAGAAACCGGAATATGCGTAAGTTAACACGTGAGGTAAAAAATATGAGTCACGTTTTGTTCTATACGAGATCGTTCACCTTTTAAATGAAATAAATACTATAATCTAGTTGTTCACTTATATTATAACCTAATTTTCTATAATAATACAAAACAGTGAGGATTAATACATTTTAAAGTCTAAACAAGGTGCCAATTATAATTAAGACAGGATAAACACATCTAAAACGAATCCTTGCAGCACTATTAGTTACTCGTATAAAATAAGGAAGAACATCAATTGGCGCGCTGTAGTTTTGAAGTGTTTGATTTCCTGCGTATACTTGTCCTGTATTACCATCAGTCCATCTACCACTAGGTAAGAAAATGTCTCGAGTAACAGCATTTTCTTCTAAGATAGGTGCAACTAATATGTCTTCACCGAGCATATATTCTAGAAGCACAATAAATATTAATAGTTATTAATAACGTACTTGTTAAATAATTTTATCATATTTAGAGTAAGATCTAACGTCTACTTTTTTGTTGATGTCGGGAATAAGAAACACTCTTTCCCACGAGACCATATTGAAAGGCATGACAGTCCATTCACTCAAGATTCCTAATTATTTTAAAAATTAGAAACATTCATATTTTGCATACAATATATGGTACAAGGATCAGCCAATATAGACTCGTCTGTACCCGCGACATTAATAATAGCAGAATCCGATGTAACAATTACATCACTAAGAGACACACTAACATCAGTTATTCTAGTTCGCTCTGCAATGACCTAGCAATGGTTAAAACATCCGAGCAATTTAATGAAATAAATCTTATCTGTCATCATATGGTTTAAAAAACGTTGATATTAACATCTTCGAGAATCACAACGTAGTCATAATCAACGTATAAGGTGACATAACTCTCCTCCAAAACATCACAGAAATAACGATAATACATACATATTGAAATAAAAGGCAATTTACCAGTATCTTGTTTCAGAGCTTCAGGGTTTGTAGGATCAACCCACCATACTGGAGGATTTACCGGATAACCATCGGAAATCGACTGGTTCATCGCTTTAACAATCTCGTCTGCGTATGTTTCGTGCAGTGCGATAAATCTCTTCGTTATTTCCACCTGGAACATAATGAGGATAATAGTGTACACTTCATTTCAATGAATACCGCAGGAAGTATACCTCCTGTTCAGTGTAATCCCAAGGAACGAAGCTGAATTGAATGCTTGGCATGAACGTATTAGCTTGTAACCATCTAATAAACATCTCAGCTGAAGGTATTTCGTTATTATAACCATTTCCTCCTACCATATCTGGTAATACCCTAAAACACCATGGTTACAAATTTGGAAAATATATTTCAAAAACTTTACCCTTACATTGTATAGCCGTTCATGTTCATTTGCAGCAAGGTAGTGACGAGGGTGTACAGTCCATTATCAGAACCCCATCTAGAATCTTTATCAATCATCCTCACGAATACAGGTAGATCTTGAGTTCTAAAATATAAGCCAACATTCAAATGTTAATTTCATACTTGAAACTAATATAAAAGGACCGTACCTCCAACCAGATCTAACTTCTACATAGTCTCCAAGTGTAGCACAGGCTCTAACGTAATCAGAAGTCATCATATTCGGTGACGTTTCAATATCCCCATATAATTTAGCTACTTGCGGTGCCCAGGAGGTCTCACCGGCGTCGAACTTGAAACTGTCAATTCCATAGGCTTCTTGTAAACGTTGCAATCTATAAATGAACCATTCTCGGGCCTCCTCGTTTGTAAAATCGAGCAATTGAGCTTGATTTTCTTCGCTGTTCCACCAAGATGTTAAAAATGATTCGTCTTGACTTTGTACGAGGAAATCTTAACAAGAAGTGAAATCAGGAAAGATTTAATAATAATTATTATATTTATTGCCCAACAGTACATACAATGCAACTAAATTAGGGACAATATGAAACTTAGTGTAAGCATTACATATAATGACGTGTATAGGTTTAAATTAGGTGAAAAACTTAAAGAAAATGTTGCAGTAGAAGTGCAAATGTAGTTTCGTTGTAGTTTTACTACACATTTGAGAAATCGGTGATATAAACCTTAGTTGACAAAATGTAGAACGTTGAGACATTCCTCGTTGACGATCGTGGAACCACAAAGACTTGCTTAACAAAAATGGAGAATCAGCTACACTATGAAGCCTTTTGCATAGAAATGAAAGACAAGCATTACTATGTTTTATGTACAACAGCGATACAGCAAAAGTGGTCAATAATTCGTTCTGTGGAAAACCTCTACATGGGTAAATATTAGGACCTAGAAAGGAATAATGTAACACCTTCAAAGCAAATATATTAGGGAATATCTCCACAATATGTTCAGTGAAAGACAGTTGGGTATCAAATACTATACCCGAATCCTTGGTTTTAGTGCATCGTGAAAATATCTCTGACTCAATGGTACAATTAAACAAGAACGTGGCCTTTTTCCGTGTAAAGATTAGTATTCTACACTTTGATATAATTATGTTTAATCTATTTAATATACACCAGACCTTACAACAACAGAAACATCGTTGATGAAAAGCAAGAACAGCAACGGTCCCAAGTTGGAAACCTGCGGCACACCTGAGTAATTAATCTATTTGCCGAATAAAAGCCATTGTAGGGCACAAAACTTTTACGATCTGTTAAATAAGCATCCATTAAGGTAATTAGAAGGCTCATAAAACCAAAACTGTACGATTTATTTAAACCATCATCGATCTTACCAAAAACCTTTGTAGAAAACATGAACCTGTGCATCCAATGTCTCTAAAGGTACCCCATAAAATCTTCCAGATTAGTAACTATCGATCTTTTATTTTAAAAAAAACCATGCTGAGCATTGGAGATGTCATTTATCACAGTTGGATAAATATTTTTGTACGACGCTATTTCAAAAATCTTAGGGATATTGGACAAAATTGAAATTGGTCGATAATTGCTAATATCATTCCACGATCCGCTTTTAGAGGCATGACAAACAAGCATTGTTGATCAGTTGTTGTGTTTGTTTTGGGATATTGGATACACATGGTCAGACTTTGGAAAAGATATATAGAGCATTATAAAAACAAAAAAAAATTAAATTAATTCTTATCAAAGTTTTCCCAATCATATTTTTTTATCAGAAATGTCACTTAAAAATTTGATTTTACATGATTTTTATGTTAAAATTTAAAAATTTGTTAATCAACATGATTTAATTATATCCATAGTAAATATTAGAGATGATATTCATAATTATTAGAGATGACAAAGGCAGGTGAAATTATTACTTGGTTGCAGCGACTAGACAGACTCTTGTTTTGTCAACTCTCGGGGAAACCAGTAGGCAACACGAACCCTTTCTTATGAGACGAATAGACACGAGTCTGTCTAGTCGCTGCAAAAAAGTAACAATTTCACCTGCCTTAGTCACCTCTAATAATTACATAATTAAAATTTCTAACTAACCAGTTTCGTGAAATAGTCTGCATACGTACTAGGTATCTCTCTGAATGAGGTCCCTACTCATTTTATTTTTTGAAAAAAAGCATTGTTGATCAGTTGTTGTGTTTATTTTGAGATATTGGATACACATAGTCAGACTTTGGAAAAGATATATAGAGCATTATAAAAACAAAAAAAAATGAAATTAACTCTTATCAAAGTTTTCCCAACCATATTTTTTTATCGGAAATGTCACTTAAAAATTTGATTTTACATGATTTTTACGTTAAAATTTAAAAATTTGTTAATCAACATGATTTAATTATATCCATAGTAAATATTATTAAAACTTCTGTTCAAAAATTAATTTCTTTAGTTCTTTTTTAATTTAGAAACTAAAGTTTCGTATTTTTTAAATTTTTATAACGCCCTGTATGTATTATCCCATAGCTGTATTCAAGAATGATTTTTTTATTACAAATAGTAAAGTTTTCAAAAGTGGGATATCCCATTCGTGGACGTACTATATTTGATATTCTTAGATCAAGAGGTGATTATGATCGCAAAATTGGGATTCCGAGTTGGGATACTAGTCACAGCCAAATACATGTGTGCAGATTAGTTTTTCTTTATTGAAGCGCTATTCAAAATATTTGCTGACTCTAACCTATCAATGAGAAACGAGAATTTTTGCTTTTTTTGAATTTTTTTGAATTTGAATGCTGAGCATTGGAGATGTAATTTATCACAGTTGGATAAATATTTTTGTACGACGCTATTTCAAAAGTCTTAGGGATATTGGACAAAATTGAAATTGGCCGATAATTGCTAATATCATCCCATGATCCGCTTTTAGAGGCATGATAAACACTGATATGCTTTTACGCAACTGAAATAGAGAATTTCTTTAACATTAAATTAAAAATTGCACACACGGGACGAAAAAGAACAACGGAAAACGTATTAATGACCCGCAATCAATTATAGATGTTTTTTCTGATCACTTCGTAAGTGTCTTCAGCTATTGAAATTATTTGTTCCAATTCACATATTCATATGGATGCTTTATGCGTGCAAGACGAATTTTCATAATAAAATCTTTAAAGAATAAACAGCGGGGAATATCTGTGCCAGGCTATAGCTTTCTTTTGAAAGCAAATTCCAATAAAATACACGAATTTTTGCAGTTTTCCCAGACGATGCGTCAGCAGATTTGTTTATATCCTTTACGCAGTTGTTTAATACATGTATTAATCCGACTGGAATACCACACCCTATAGACCTTTTGAACTATTTACATTTACTATAAACAGGAACATATATGGTATATCAAATAGACTACAGATAATTCTATAACATTCAGTACAAACCACGTCAATATCAACGCACATTTAGAACAATATGAAAGCCTCACCACGATCCGTTTATTGCAAAATGGTTATTACCAACCCAACTAATCGAACTATTTCATTATAAATCCAACGGCGACACATTGCAAAAGAATGCCAATGAAATATCTAATAAATATTGCAAATTTTGTGGTAGAACTCCTACTAGAGATGACACATACATACATTATAAAACTAGGTAAACAGATGCCTTATTTATATCACGTATTTTCTCAAAATTAACGATAAAAAAGATTTAAATGTATTGATCGTTAGTTGCTATGATTGAACCTTTGTAAGAGAAAATACCTCAAAAATGCCAAAATGTAAATCCTCATTATTCTGATTCAAAAGGCCTCATATCCCCATGTTGTTGAATGTTGTTCATATAACTCAGACAACTTGAAGAACAAAAGTATTTTCACAACATATAAGAAAAATAAAGAAGCATTCTAGGGTTTATCTGAATAGAATTCAGAGAACGCTTATTCATTTGGAATTTCTTTGTTGCAAGAAAATAACTTTCTCTACCAATAGCAATGTCTATCCTCTGAATTTTACAGTAACAAACGCGTATCAGTGACTCACCTGTTTTTATATAAAAAAAACTATAGAAACGAAACACGTGTCACCATTATCTTATCAAATTGTTGAATTTAAGTAGTAAAATATTTATACTTGTCAAATATTTTTTGACTTTCCTTCTATAGGACATTGTAATTGAATATTTTAATGCAATTTTTGTTTACTTAGTGTAGTTAATAGCAGCTTTATTAATCAATAAAACAAGTGAAATATACATATATTTTTCCTACTTACCGTTCTGTCTCGCGACGGCAGTATAATTACAGTCAAGATTTATAAAAGGATGCGTCCACAGCGAAACTCTGAAGCCCATATCTTTGATGCGCTGCACAGTAGCGTTAATATCGGAAAATTCTGGATCTCTGAAGGTTAACGAGCCGTAACATGTCTAAAGAGAACAATAAATACTTTATAGTGATACGAATACAGCGAAGAAAGCGAAGTTTTCTTCTAGTTCTAACTTACTTCCCAATAATCATCAATTTCGAACTGACCATCTTCAAAACCATTTTCAACAATTTCATTGGCAAACTCAAGTAAAAGTGAATCATTTATTACTGTTTTATACCGAGCCCAAGTTGACCAAATAGGTCTTTGAATCATTTTGTAAGCAGGATGGCCTGCAAGAACGAAGAATTACAGGTCCTACATTATCTGTTATGTACCGATACCTACCACTTGGTTTTCCCAAGAAGTGTTGTACTGCATGTAAATGTGCTTCCCTGGCATTACCTTTAGCGGAAATCGTATAATTTAGTAGTACCTAAAACAATTTCACACATGCGCTAATGAAATTTGCACCAGCGGTTACATTACCCGCGATCTGCTAACGTAAGGGTCCTCTACTTTAGCAACAAAACAAACACTGCCATTTCTGTAGGAATTTTGGTCAATAAACAAAGGGACTTTCTTATCGACGAATATATATGCTCCTCTCGAATTTAACCAGTACGGTTCAGCGATGGCAGACCAACCATCTTCTTGGGGAACGTTGGCGAAATTTTCCAAGGTTAGTTGTTCGATTGGCCAAGATTGATTGTACCGCTCGGGACCACCGAACCAATTGATCTCGCCGCTATATAAGTTGAAGCAGTCTCGGAATGATATTGACGTGTTGCTGGTAATCCATAAAATTGTAAATCCGTTGTCCAAGTTACTCGTGATGTGTAGTCTAGAGTCGCCAACTTCGAGGCAATTCTCTACACCAAGACATTCCGAAATGCGGCTAATATCTAAGCCCAATCCGATTTGACCTGATAGTTTTTCTTCTTCATCTGAAACAAGAAATATGTTCCTTACTTCTCCAAACGTTTGCGACCGTATCACGTATATCTCAGTCACACTTACTTTGCAATAATGTTATATTGAATCCCTCGGTAGATTGTTCTATGCTCAAAGACACTTCATCTTTGGTTAACGAGAGTAATTGCGTTTGTACAGCATACAGAACTTCGATAAACACTGAAAACAGATTCTTTATTAACTGTTGTTGCCTATATAATTAACAATTATTACCTAATGATTTCAGCAGCATTTTGTGCTAATAATGAGTAAAAGCAATTACATCCTTACACATATATACTTAGTTCAAAGTTTATCTTAAGTATTTCGAAAAGTAATCGATAAATAGCGATGTGAACTGTGGATTGATACTGATTTGGCAATGTCGGAGTTTTACTATATCAGGTTTTTTGTGTTTTTTTCGATTTTCTACACGCGTAATTGCATTCTTTTTGATTTGTAGTGATATCAAGAGACGTCAAGTGGTGGCCTATTCCAGATTTGTCAATAAAATTACCTAAGTTAAAGACAAACACTTCGTTAGGCGTATCGGGAGTTTTTATAAAAATGATTTTTAATTCGTAGCTATTGCATTAAATTAAAGTAAAGAAAATAATAAATCATCATGGTTTAAAACAGATTCGTGGGGCCCTGTTATCAAAATAATAAAATATACTGGATTATGCGAATTAATGCTTGAGATTTTTTTTCGAACAGAATATCATTTGCAGACCCCATCGAGTGTCGCACCCTATTGTCGTACTAAATTTCTTTTTTTCCAAGTAATGTTTGAACAGCTAAAGAAAAACATTTCAAATGCAGAGTTACGCCATTCACTTGGATCTTTAGGATGTTACGATAAAGACGGAAGAACAAAATATATTATTATTTAAAACAATTATATACTAATTTTTACAATGTTATTATTATTTTATCTTAGCCTTTAACCCCGGCATATCAGAAACGATGCTTTTATCACAGTTCCCCTATTATACAGCTATCATCCTGTTTTAAACACTGAACCCGGAAAGATTAAAACTCTTGCCTAAGCTAGATACACATGTGAATGCTTTAAAATAATAGCATATGAAGGTAGTTTAAAAAGTTTCCAGCATTTTTTTTTACAAATTCATGTAATTTCTCAACATAGTCTTCTAATAAGTCAACGCACTTCTCCCAGCGATGCTCGTTTCTCTTTAATCCATCTAAGTAGTAATTGACAGACAGTTGTGCAAAATAGGCGTTCACGAATGTGATGACCTCCTCAGTCGACGAAAATATCACGCTAGGCTAGATCCGGTGAATAGGGTGGTCTACCAATTCGCGTACTTTTGCTATGGCGACCACTGAAGTGTGGAACGGTGTGTTGTATTGGTTTTTTCTTCAGGTGCGACCGTTTTTCCGCAATTTCTGCCTTTAGCTTATCAAGTTATGATGCCCAGTATGCTCTTCGGTTATGAGCATGAGCTTCTTTAAAACAACAACAGGGAAGTTCCTGCTGGGGGCAGAATGCTACACCACGGAAAAATTTTGAAATATATCCTTTTAAATTTTATTTTGCGTTTTGTGTACCGATTTATTTATTGATTTATTTTTTTATTCCAGAGTTCATTTTTATCTACATACTATGTACAGATTTTATATTTTTTATACACACCTTTATATTATTTATCTGTTTTTTATATTAACAATATCAAAGCCACACAGCCCGCTAAAAAACAAATAGGCTTATTATTAATACGGTTCAATTTTTTTTAGACTCCATAACACGACGCACGCCTTCGACAGTAGAGATTGGCTATTTAAATGTAAATATAACGTTCTTAACGTTCACCAGGATTTTGAAAAGACGTTTTTGTAAGGGCAAGAGGACGTTGTTTTTCCCGTATCTGCCGAGCATATTAATTAAGCTCTCAGAAACGGAAAAATCTCGCTGTACAAACAAGTCTCCGACATCTTTATGCTCAGTTTCATTTAATAACCCCCGCACGAGATATCAGAGGACCGAAAGCGTCTAAACAGTAATTTGTAGCGAACCCGACAAATTAATTAAACTCCTGACAGCGTTGGTAAAATATATCTATAAAAACGTTGATTATCTGAAGACTTAATTTCGAGCAAGTGCTCTCAATAAAGACCTATCTTAGCCCTGTAGTTTCGCAGCAATGGAGTTAAGGAATGCATTTAAATTGAGTCTTAAAGACAAGCCCTATCCATCAAGAGGCACTGAGCTTTCCCAGGGGGCGCCCCCAGCACGTACCAGAAACCGGGCGCTATTCAGCGTACATGTTTCCGTCGTTATCGAGAAAAACGCTTAAACGTTTGTTTTTCTTCAATACAGTGGCGGTTTAAGACTATAAATCTACCGCGGTATGTTACGAAATGGCAATAAATGACCGAACAAATGTTAGTTCTTTATATCTTATAATATATAGGTAACTACAGTGATATATTACTCGCTTGTGAAAATTATTTATAAAAGACTAAGTATTTTGTTAGCTAGTATAGAGCTTATAGTGTATGTTCCTTTTATATACATAGTAGTCACTTTAAAATGGAACGCCTTAATATCCCTGAATACTTTTACGAAAAATAGTATATAAATATTTCAATTCTAGTAGCGCCATCTCTTGCCAAAACTACCCTCGTAATAATATGGTCTATTTTTGTAATAAAACCATTAGAAAAAAATCATTCTTTGTTTGCACATCTAAAGAATAAATATATATAAATATAAATCGGTTATAAAAGTTAGATAAGAACTATAATTTGTACAGTCTATATTGTAACACTGCTTCAAAGAAATATTCATAAATACACTGGCTGTAATTAAAAATCTACCACCCCTAGATTGTTGGAGTATTTCGTTGAAATGATATAAATGTATTTCTGAAGGTCAACTTAAACGATTGCTTATCATATTGCATTGATCTAATTTGATTTACAGCATTTATAAGAACCAGATATTCCACACATGTTCTTACAGGGACGCAGTTACAATTTGATGGTTGCAACACAAATATACAAAAACGAGAAAAATGCATGTACTATGTTTTAAGCAATCGTGAGTGATGCGTCACCACCTTCTAAACAATTAATCCTCTTCGAACGTGGCCGGATTATTAAACTACATGAACGCGGTGTTAGTTTCCGGGAAAGTACGCGCGGACTTAACCGTAATCATTCGGTTGTGTTGGAACCTGTGGATTGGAAATCAAGGTAAGGAACGTTCAGCAGGTTTAGGCGCACCCAGAAGAACCACCTCTCGAGAAGGTTTTGTTTTGAGGCGGTTGGTTATGGAGCACCGGTTTCAATCGGTAACATTTTCAGCGCAACAGAAGTGGAACGCTATCTGTTATAGAATATTATTACGAACGAATAATGAGTATGGGATTTCGTAGCTACCGGCGATTGCCTTTAACACCTGAGCATAGACATGTAACATTTTTCTTTTTTTGAATTGTCTTTCCACATTTATAAGTAGTATAAGCATTTTTGATACTAATTAATATTATTTTCCAATAATTTTTTGGCGGTGCATTTTTAATTGAAGTCAGTGTACTTATCGTATAATAAATAAATACGTTTATAAGAATGGCATGGCTAATAATAAACGTTTAAAAAATGAATTTCCAACGCTAGATAATTTCTGGTACTATGGACGTGTTCTTTGGTAATTTTTTTGGCAAGCTTGGTTGGAAGAAAGTATCCCACAGTGATATTATTAAGATATTCTACTTAGTATTCTGAGCAGTTAAGCGTACCATTGCCGGAGGTTAAATAAAGCGGAGAGATGAAAATCTGTATCTAAAAAGCGTCGTCGAAGATAATATTCAAGTCTTATTTGTTTCGACGTCGAAATTTCTCTCATAACAATGATATAAACGTTTACGGTCCAAAAATAAATTTACATATCTAAAATGAACATCTCATTTACAAGTAAAGAAGCGAGCAAACGGCCAACACTAAAGGGGGCGGTATAAGCCATCAGTCAAATTTCAAGGTCGGGGGGCACGCGATAGGAGCCAGAAGTACACGGGGGCCGCGCGTAATCTCCGAGAGAAAAGGGAAATGCCATCGGGGGGGTCGATTCTGGCGCGGTGGCTTTTTAAGATTGTCATTCCTAAACGACAGAAACGTGATATATCTAACGAAATCTGCAGATCAGAAACGCTTTATCCGCCCTTGTGCGACGTCGTAGACTTCTTTAGTATTCCGAACGCTGATTTCGCCCATATATCAAATACTATTTCTTATGCATTTGCCATATTTATAAGGTAATATTACCTTTTTCTAATACCGAGCCACTTTTCAGTATAAATTCGTAATAACGTGGAGCGTTATATCCAAGGTTGAAATCGAATTTTTTCGTCGGAACAATGCGGTGTTTCGGTTTCCGCGCGCAACGAAATAGCATACCTTGCGCTTCTCAGGCGGACGATAAGTGTTGGTTTAAGAAGAAGGAAGAATATTGTTTTTTTCATCCGACATAAAAGATTGTTTCAAGTATTACAGCAACTGATTATGCAGAAGTGCTTACACAGCGCATATGAAATATTCCAAACAATTCTGACGATAAACGTCTCCGGGATATTATTTTAGGTCCCTTCATAGTTCTCCCTTCTTGTAAGGAAACATATTTAAGTATATAGATATATCTACCGCAATTTGGTTATATTCATAAAACAAAATGTTATGCGAGACAGTAGGTATAGATCCAAGTACTTTTTTATTACGATTCTCGTAAGAAGGGCATTAATACTTTAGTATCGAGCAAGAGCAGCATAAAAAATTTATTTGATTACACAACATAAATTTACAGTTTACTTAAAGAATGGGAAAGCCTAAAGGCGCTCTTTCTATCAATATGTATAAACAAACTTAAAACTTCACAGTAGTTTCGATTGATTGATTTATTGCAGCCTATAATATGCCACATGAGTTAGCGATCTAATCGCATTTCCTACTAGACTCGACGGCTTATTACTAAATGAAGCCGAAAAACTGAAAATAATTCAGAAAAAAGAGATATCGCTGACATAGGTTTGCGAACCGCTCTTGCCCGAACCCTATACATTGTGGCGCTAATGCCAGCGATCTCACATGTTGTATTTTTGCAAAAATGCAATAATTTGAAGTATTTGCTATTTATAAATTAATACGCAAAAAGTTTACAATTTTTAACTGACTATAACCCATTAACAACTGTGGCAACATAGTAAGATTGTAGTACAAAATATTGTTTCGAGGCATGCGCGGAGCTGTTTTGTCAGTACTATTAGGATTCATGTTTATAACACTTTTCTTGCGAAGACCTCTTTTCTGTCACTTTATTATTGCCGTTGGAGTACTGATATCTTAGTTTCTGTGTAACTGTTATTTTCCTTGTGGTCTACGTATGTGCAAGTACTTTTCAGTACTACGGAGGTATAAGAATGGTACTTTTCGCGAGGAAGTGTACATTCGCAGTGATATTTAAGATAACACAGATTTTTTGATGTATTTAATCTGCTATGATCAATATAGCACTGTGTAATCGGATAATTCTGCACCACTTAATACTTTCTCACAACACCAAGAGCGTGTCGTTTAGTGTTTCCTTGGTTCTGGTGGAGTTTGTCATCAAACGCCTCTTGCTAGACCCAAGGTCTTAACTCCTAAAGTCAATGAAGATATATGCTGACGTATACTAGGAGAACGACGGAATTAACATTTTACGGTGTCGCTTCAACACCGTCGCGTGGTAAACGGAACAACAACTTTCAGTGTTACATATGATCCGTTTCGATGAAAAATTTCTCCGTTTTGGTATTAAGAATTTCCCCTCACGGTGAAACAGTTCTCCGTTTCGGTTTCCCGCAATGGAAAAATTCACCATTGCGGTGTTAACATTGCCCCGTTTCGGAGATATTATTTTTCCTCCATGGTGAAGTTCTCCGATTCGGTGTTAAGTTCAACAAGGAAAATCTCCGCATCAGTGTTGGAATGTTTCCCATTTGGTGTAACTCTTTCGGTTTTATTATTTTCCTCTGTGGACTAGAACTTATATGGTTCGATGTTAAAATGTTTCATCCACAATCAAAAAATACTCCAGTTAGATGCTATAAGTAGTAAGAAAACTCTCCAATATTTTTGTTCTGATGTAAAAAGGAAATTGTTGCGGAGAATAGCGAGAACAATCCTTGAGTATTTTTGTTTTCAAGAAGCCAGTGAATCGCAAAAGAAAGTGGGCGCCAGATATTTCTAGAAAAGAAACAGTATCAGAACAGAATCAAAGACAAAAAAATATGAACTCTTCCAAAACAAAAGTATATATACTAGTAAATAACATGTAAGCAACAAAAAAAAGTAATAACAATTGTGTACTGATAATATTTAACTTCTGATAATAAGGCAGGTTGTATGTATACAAAGTTAGTATCTGGAGGTTGGAAATGAGCTTGGTTTCCATGGCGTGCTGAGATTGGTCCTTCAGGAGATATATTGAAACAGCCCTCCAATGGTTAAAGCTACTAAGGATTGGAAAAGAAAAACGAAAAACCCGTAGTCTGTTCAAGACTTATTTCAAAGAAAAAGAAGTTAACGATATTGTAAATTTATTTAAAACAAGCGCTAGATTTGTCCAGAAAATAGGTGGTCAAATTCACAAACAATTAAAATTAAAATTTAAGTGAAACAATATTGAAAGTATAAATAGATAAATGAATTTAAAATTGAAAATGAAATTGGAATAAATCTATCATTAAAAAATGTTGAAAACTATTAAGAGAGAATCATAGCGAAGACAATATTTTGGTTTCTGTAACTTTTTATTCAACTTCCTATGTTTTACAAATCCAAGGTCTGCATTTTTACCAAGAACAAGTACAAAATTAACAAAGGCGTTAACTTCCTATCCTAGAAGGATATTGGAATAAATTATAAAATTTCAGTACAAAAAACAATAACTTATCTTTTCACCACTTTGAATTTGCTGTCAATCATTACTTCTCGGTAAGGGTAAACATCTACCCACAACTTCATTCCTCTAGCCCAGCCCTTTTTGGTGGTCCTATTTATTTTTGGCGCTTTATTTTAATTAGGTGCAACCTTTATTTAGTCAGTAATTTTCGTCCTTATTCTTCTTAAGCATGATACACTGAAACTTATTGGGGAAGAGACACCGTTAGCGCCGCGTACTTCTTGGAAGTATAAAGTAACGAATTGCTATTTACCAGAGAATCTAGAAAAACAAGAAAACTCATAAAAGCTTATTTGTGGTCGGTGGAAAGTTTTAAGTGAAACAAATGACTGCATTTACCTTCACCGCGTACTATTTAGGTAATAAATATTAGCAAAGTAAAGAAAACTACTATGAAAGAATCTCCGGGCGCATTTATTTTATTTTATAGATGCCGCGTAATCTCATGAGAACAACAGGTATAAAACTGCAGGGTGTATTTTGTTGTTATTGTTAAAGTTTCCCGTATATGCTGCTACAGCGGCAGTTGGGTATTCTTATAGGAACATGTTTTATTTACGAAAGCAGTTTTCGTGTTTCGACAAAGAATTTACAACAATAGGTTCGAAGCAAACGAAAAGTCATTATAATGTACAAGGGAAAATCGTTAAAGCCATAATATTTTCCACTTTAGGAAATTGCGTAAAATCGCTCTACAGAGTGTCTCATCGGGAACTGCATCGATCCATTGTACTTTGAAAAATTCTAAAAACTTGATATCTTTAGAAAATCTAAGAGATGGCGCTCGTAATATCGAAAATGGTTTGTCTCAAGTAAGTATCATTAGTAAGCCTGCAAAAACGAGTTGCACTTCACGAAATTAGCAACGTCTAGACAGACTCGTGTTTATTCGCCTCATGGAAATGGGTTCGTGTTGTCTACTGGTTTCCCCCGAGAGTCCCACAAGTCTGTCTAGTCTCTGCCAATTTCGTGAAGCGCACAGAAAATGTACTCGTATCTGTAGGCTTAATCATTAGTCACTAGACAGCCGTCAAAGTCCCAGTTATATCCATCACATGGTCTCATTTTGTGAGTTTCGAGCGGTGATTAAACACTTACATTTGACTTAACACCGAAATAGATCAAAGTTGAGTTGGATGAAGTTCATGGCGCATTTACTCCTGTATTAGCAACTGCTTACAATTGGGTAGATGAGTTTAAGCGTGGCCGCACATCCACAGGATGAACATTGTTCTGGAAATCCAGTGAAAGTGACTACTCCCGAATTGATTGACGAAATCCACGATATGGTTTCGAATGATCAACGAATCAAAGTGCGCGAAATAGCTGAGGCCACAGGCAGAAGTACCACAATAGAAGAAATTTCCTCTTAATTTTTAAGGAATGTTCCATAGGGTTTTGTAGTTCGATTGGGTCACTATCAAATTGTAAATGGGGAACAACCTGAACATTTAATTCACTAGAATTAATTTTCTTAACGGATTTGGATTTCCATTATTTTCGAGAGTAATATTTATTTTAAGGTAAAATAAAAGATTGGGTTCTTTTTTCCAACAAATTATTTACTATAATAAAATTACGACTGGTTTCGTGTTTACAAACACGATCATCAGGCCAAAAGTAAATCAGTAAAAAGTTTTCGCTCGAGACAGTAGTGAAACATGCAGTATTACTCGCAAAGTTGAACATATGGCCAAAATTAATAAAATGTATAGACAAAATACAAACATTCTAAAATGAACTCCGGAGTTCATTTTTGAATTCTAAACTAATTTGCTCATGGATTCAATTTCATCCTCAAAAGTTGAATCCAATTGTTACCTGCAATAAGACCTTTTTTGTGTGCTTCAAAGGAAATAGTTTGAAGTGTTTTGAAATAGTTAAAGAACTATTTCAAAACACATACAAAATATCTTGCCAATCTTACTTCACAGTGCTTCATTAGTTTGAATACAACAATTGGTGGCATAGGAATAATAATGTTTATTCATACTTTTATAACAATTTATTTAGATACCATAAACATTTTTTAATGCGAATACAATAATAGAAAGCTTTTCAGACTTTTGTCTGCTTTTAGCGCAAACTGAATCAATCACAAATCAAATTATATACAACCTAATTCTTCATTCGTTATCTGGATAATTGAATTCAAAAATTCGTCAAATGACCGTTTATTAACGATTGCGTCTGTACACAAAATTCCATTTATATTCGTAACATCATATCTGCCTTCGTGCTGTGCTGTCACAACTACTCCACGGCTCTTCATTTGTTTGATGATAAGCGCTAAATGATTACACTGCCAGAAATTATCGGAAAGTAGTAGTTGTTGAAGTGTTGGAGCGTTTTCCGTGATCTGATTAAAATTTATGTACTCCATGGAATTATTAGATATATCTAGAGTAGCTATCACATTTAACGATAACAAAATAGATGCATCAAATGACTTCAAATAATTGTGCGATATATTTAATAAATGTAACCTATCTAAGGGTGAAAATAAACCTATTGGAAATGATTTAAATTTATTAAATGCCAAATTTAGCATCCTTAGGTTTCGTACATCCTTAAAAACTCCAACAGGCAGCATGCATAGATCATTACTGTTCAAGAATAGCGTCTCTAGACCTTTTAGGTATTTCAATGAATTTGAGTGTAACAGATATAAAGAATTGTACGATATCTCCAAAACCATGATGCTATGCAAACCTTTAAATACTTCATTCGGTATTTCTGATAAGCCATTGTTATTCAATATAACTACATTTGCTTGAAATCCGTTCAAGAATCCAGAAGTTAATTCTTTTAGCTTATTACGCTCGAGATGAAGTTCCGTTACTAATCTTAGGCCGTGGAAGGCATCTCGACTTATGGCAGATATCTCATTTCCTTCCAAATGGATTTCATGTAAGCTTTCGAAGTTTTCGAAAGCATATGGTCCGATCGTTTGAATTTTACTATTACTAACATCGAAACCAACTAATCTGCTTGGATTTTGGAAAGTCTCTTTCGTAAAAGTTTCTATGTCGCAATGGATACACTTTAATGCTGCCTTTCCGTAATACATATCCGGAAATTTACCAGTGATTTTTACACACACATAGGACGAGGAGTCAGGTTCATAATTGCAACCAGCTTTCATCAACGCATGGAACAAATCGCCTCCAATTAGAGCTGGTAAGATAAGCGCTAAAATGATGAACTTCATTTTCTGGAATTAAAAACATATGCTATGATAAATAACGTAAATTAACCTGGAAATCAGACATCACCTTTCCAAGAATATATGAAGAGCTTCATATATCCCGAGGCAGAAATGGATCACGACAATATGTGTTTTTTTATTTATTTTGGCGGTGAATTCATGCATTCTATCAGCACATATCATCTCTAGAGGCTGCTCGCATGATTAACATAACAGGCTACTAAATAGAATTCTACAGTGTCGGTCCGTATCTATAAGTGGGGCTCCAGAATTAGATATAAATGAAGGGCTACATAAATAGACAATAGACGAAAAAGCAAAACCAAATTGAAAAATGTTCAGGATTCTACTATTAATGCGTCAAACAAGTGTTTAATCTGGATTCTTTTACCAACAGAAATGAAAGCACGATAGAGCACGAGCAAAGCAATAAGTGAATTGCTTCTCTTCTTCAGTTAGTATATAATTGTCTTCCTGACCAATGTAGAAAAAAAGAATTCAAATAAAAGAAATTCAGAGACAAATACTGTAAAACGCATTTTATGTAGGACAAAATGTTTATCAAAAATTTTTAAAAGAGTTCTTAAATTACATTCTAGAAAATATATAGTTTTATTTAAAAAAAAAGTTCAAATAATACGAATCAAGCTTGGCAACGATTTAGATTCATCTCCCAGAATCCACTTGGTACAAAAAATGTTTCGATGTAAGAAATATCAAGAGATTAAAATTTCAATACTCAGACCAGCAAGGAAGGTCATTTGCAGTATTAAGTGTTAAAATAACATCTGCATTTCGCAGGACTCAAATTATTTTAACGACATTAAAAACTAAATATAGGGAATGTCGGAAATATTGACATGAATTGAAGAGAGGCTTCCAAAAATGCAATAATGTATACGATGTTCCACTAAAAAGAAACCAAAATGGTAATCGTGTAGAGCAGAAACTGTATACCTCGTGTAGGCACCAAAATAAATAGTTTCTCTTTAAACAGACCTATAAACCTAAATAAAAACTTAGTTCCTAATCAACTATAAAGGTTAAACTAAAAATCAAATAACAAATCTTACAGCGATTGGCTAAATTCTTTTTAATAGTATTTGCAAAAACTTAAAAGATATCCCTCGTATAATCTATTATAGTGGCTGAAGAAGCATTATTCCATACAATTGTAATACGCTGCACAGAGGCGAAATTTTTAGGAATCGTACCCATAAATTCAAGAAAAATTAAGCCTAATTGGTATCATTACTGCCCATGTGCTAAACCCATCTTCCCATTTTATCAGAAATCAATCACTTTCTCAATATATCTATCTAAAATTAGTACTTCTAACATACAGATATTCGTTGCTTTATGAAAGTGAATACTTTCTGATTTGTTTAAACAATTTTCCCATGAATTATTTAAATAAGTCGATATGGAATATGTTGCTAGAGGTAAGTAGCTCATTTTGTACTAAACACAAGCTCACCTTGTTTACGCATTAAAGCGAGATCAAGTGATCACTCTAGTGATGAAACTTTGAAACGAAAATAAGGCGATAATTTGCGATGTTACCTTATTTTTAAAGTAAAAGATGCTCAGTTGTATCGGCCCGAATTAAAATTGAATCTTGAGTTCCGCCATGTGACATTTACCTTTTAGCTGGCCTGATGCGCTTTTGAGCACGATACAGATCGTATTTTTTAATCGAATAAACAATTTGTGAGAGGAAGACCCACTTTTTTATACTAAATTTATAATTTCATCCCCACACGTGTCATCTTTTACAACTCGAAACTCCGGGAATCGCTTTATTTATGCAATCGAAGATATACGTATATATTCAGCTATGCCTAGATTCGAATTTTTAATTAATCAATAATGAATTATTATTTGAGTGTGTTGTTATTTAAGTTTTTATAAGAAGATATATGGCATTTCGATTTACTACTAATTGTTAGTATAGTTGAATATTTCCAAACTAGCTGATTCATAAAAAAATCACTGTCCTTAAAACCTTAAAGCAATAAATAATATACGTTTTCAGAATTTGTACTAGCCAAAAAATTTGTAACTCACCTGTTGAAATTTCTACGAATTATGAAGGCTTCAAGATGATTCATATATATATAGACAGAGGCAAGGGCAGTTATTGTTTTCAAAACGTATATTGTTTAGGTTGAACTCTTAGCGTCTATATGAATTTAATTTCCGTAAACATGTACATTATTTTGCATGCGAAATTATCCATTTAGATGTGAACATGGCTAGATAGTATATTTCACTATAAACAAAATCGATATCGTAAATCAAATTAGTGGTTATTCTGTAGGTATTGTGTGTCAAATGCATCCAGTGTAGTATATAATTCGATATATTAAATCAATTTAAGCTAAATTAATAGACGATAAATGTGAAATGATTTGAAGTTATTAATTATAAAACACAAACGCGGTATAATCACACAATTTTGCAGTATTTCCCGATTAATCGATCTTTGGCACGGACAGCATTAAATAATCGTTTTAAAATAAATTTACGAAATAAAATATTGAGTTTTATCGAGTCGTTGGACATATAATTTTGAGGTTTAAACTGACGGTGTAATTTGGGCAAACTGGAAAGTATGGATTCATGTTTAATCAGTATACACTGTTTTATTTCTTTTGCTAACTTTTGCTAAAACTTGCTTTTGTTAAAACAGTAAAATAATTCACAAAACAATTTTATTTAACGATGTGACTTCAAGGTAGTTCTTAGAGATGCAAATGCAAAGATTGGCAAAGAGGTAACATACTAACCAACAATAGAGAAATTTAGTAAATACAACGAGACAAATGAAAGTAGACGATTGCCAATAGATTTTGCAGAGGAAAAAGAAATGATGGTCAAAAGTACATACTTTCAGAGAAAGGAGATCTGTAAGGGAACTTGGCGATTACTGGTTAGATCAGTTATTGATCAAATGAAACAAGTCAGGAAAAACACAACAAATACAAGAAGTTCTTGGTAGGAATATAACAAAGCAAGAAGTACCTGTACTGAAAAATCGATGTATTGAGGTATTAAAACAGAAAGAATATTTATAAAAAAAAAAGGAAGTTGAGAGTAGGAGAAGGAGACATACTGAACCGATGCAAAAAGTATTTTGAAAAACCGTTAAATGTGAATGATGCAAGAAAAGATGAACGAGAGAGTGGCGGTAATAATGTGAAACTAGATGAAAGCCTCCCAATGTTGAAGAGACATTGTGCATAAACTTAAAAACAACAAAAGCACTGGCAAGAATGACATAACAGCTGAACTGTTCAAATATGAAAGCGAAAAGCTGATTACATACATACACAAACTAATAAAAGAAATATGGCCGCAGGAAAAAGATACCAAGATTGTGGAAAGAAGCCATGCTGTATCCTATACACAAGAAGGGTGACGACTCAGTTCGTGAAAGCTATAGAAGCATAGTATTATTAAATATAGCTTATAAAATTCTTGCCTCATATATAAAGGGCTTATTGGGTTACATTTCTTTTCTGAAGATCGAGTGCTAGTCAAATCGTTATATCTATGAACAGATTATAAAAGCATTAAAGTTTGGCGACTGGAGGGCGAAAGCAAGAGATAAACGGAAATGGAAAAAGGGAACCTACCAACCCATAGGCCTCCTAGGCCTGCAGATCTGATTGTATATGTATTGTAATGAGACTCTTTGAGCATTTATCATCATAATGCTAATTTTAAAAGATAAACATTGTTTCTGATAAACAGAGCAGAACCATAGTTACCTTTTCAGTTTTTTGGTGCCCCTAAAAGAAGTCGTCATAGGGTTACGAGGAATGTCATAATGATTACGTTGTTCCTAATTTTAAGCACGGTGATGGCAGCGTTATTCATCCAGCATATGAACATGCGTTCAGGATATGTTCACGTGTCACGATCGCATAGACAAAACTATCGTAAAAAATAAAAGTGTAAAATCAGATGGAAGCATAGATAACTTTTTATATTTTTATCTCTTGAAATCGCAAAAATTATCATTTTCGTGTTTCAAGTACTTAAGTAGTTGGCTAAGTTTGCTCATTCTAAAGCAATTATTTTAATCAAATTTTAAAAACAAAAACTTTAAAACTGATAATTTAATGAAGAACACTTTCATATCTATTCGTGTTTTTAAAAGTAGTTCTTCTATTTTACATAATTAAATAATTCTAAATTCCGATAAAGCAAAAAAAAAAAATAAGAACAATTAGCAAAACATGTAAAATAAAGGAGAACAATACTGATAACGAAAAACAAAAATATGAAATACGAAACAGTTAATAATAATAAATAACAACAATAATTTAGACTACGTCGTCTTACCTACAATTAATTTTTTGGGTGAACCTGACATCACAGGGTACAGTTTGGTGGTTGTTCCTAGCCAACATTGCAATAAACCACAAAAACCCTTATTACTGCTTTAATATTGTTTTCTGAATTATAGTACGGTTTGGTTAGTCGTTCAATTGCCTCTCTACAAATGTAGATGTTGTTCTATTGGAACATTCCTGACAATTTGTTTTAACGTCGTTGTGTTTTGTGCCGTTTGTTACAATAGTTTTTAATTCGTAGATTATTTTTACGATTTACTTGTCTTGTATCTTGTTTTTTCATTGCTATGCAGTATTACTGCAGTAGCTTACTTAAATACGAGGGTGGTTTATGAAGTCCTTGCAAAATCTAAGAGATGGCGATCGCTGTATCGAAAATCCCTTATATCCATTACACGGTTTCATTTTTACTGTTGCATTTAAGCAAAGAATTTTCATTTATGTAAAAAAATAAGTTTCGGGCGGTGATTGAACACTTAGATCTAAAAAGCTTAACACCGAAAGAAATCAAAGCTGCGTTGGATGAAGTTCACAGTACATCTGTCCCTGTGTTAGTAACTGTTTACAATTGGGTAAATGAGTTTAAACGTGACCGTACATCCACAAAAAATTAACAACGTTCTGGACGTCCAATGGAAGTGACTGCCCCCGAAATGATTGAAAAAATCCACGATATGGTTTTGAATGATCGACGAATCAAAGTACGCGAAATAATTCAGGCCACAGGCACATCGTAAGGTACAGTGTTTTCAATTGGGTACGAAAAAGTTCTCGGCAATATAGGTGCCGCTTCTGCTCGCAGTAGAGAATAAACCCAATCGTGTGGTCGACTCTGAGGCTGTTTTGACGATTTTCCGTTGCAATCCTGGCAAGTTTTTCAGTCGACACATAACTATAGACGAAACATAGGTATACCACCACACGCCGAGACCAGGGAATAGTCAAAACAATGGGTTCTTGGAGGCGAACGGGCTCAGAAGAAGGTGAAGACGGTGACACTAGCAGGTAAGGTAACTGGCTCGATTTGTTGGGATGCACACGGAATCAACTTCGCCGATTTCTTGGAAAAAGAACAAACAATAACTGAAAAGTATTATACGTCATTATTGAATCGATTAAGCGAAGAAATCGAGAAAAAATGTCCTCGTTTCAAAAAGAGAAAGATCTTCCATCAAGGCAATGCACGGGTACACACTTGCCCAGTTTCGATTACCAAAATTATGGAATTAAAGTTCGAATTAGTACAACATCCACCGTATCTACTGCATTTGGCCCTCAATGGCTTCTTTTTATTTTCAAATCTGAAAAAATTAGCTCACCGGACAACGGTTCACATCGAACGAGGAATTATCGCCCGCATAGGTACCCATTTTGAACACCTTCCGAAATCCAACTTTTTCAAAGGCTTAAAAAGACTGGAGAAACGTTTGGAAAAGTGTGTAGAATCAAATAGAGATTATGTTGAAAAATACATTTTTGTTTTTCTAAGGATTTATTGAACGACCCCCGTAATTAATTTAATTAATCTATGGATGCGCTTGTAATTTTAGTTCAAAATATCTGGACCTGTAGATGTGTGATAAACATACGAAACCGGTAGTCTAATTATCAAATAAAGATATTTGTGGGAATTAGGACTTTTTGGATGCATTTAGTTATCGCTAATTCTTTCTTTTCGCTCACCTTGTATAGCTCAGGTCGTTGGTTTTATCAGAAGCACGTGGGCTACAAAACATGCGCATTAAAACTTCCTTTAGCATGTATAACCTATATAACATCAACATTTAATAGAAGTAGTCGAGATTGAAACTGTTAGAAATAATTGCTCATGATATTGTATCAATGGAATCTATAACTATACAAGAAGCGAAGAAAACTGCAGCATATAAAGCAGTAGATGAATACATTAAAAATGGTTTTAAGATCGGCGTTGGAAGTGGTTCTACTATTGTCTTTGCTATAGACAGACTAGCGGAAAAAGTGCAAAATGAGAAGTTGAACGTAATTTGCGTCCCCACATCTTTTCAATCACGTCAACTGCTTATAAAGCATCAATTACCCATCGGCGAATTAGAAATGTACCCCCAACTAGATGTGTGTATTGATGGAGCCGATGAGGTTGATGCTAACTTGAACCTTATTAAAGGAGGTGGTGGTTGCTTACTTCAAGAGAAGATAATAGCTAGTTGTGCTAAGAAACTAATTATAATAGCCGATTATACTAAAAGTTCTAAATCGTTTGGAGATCAATATAAAAAAGGCATTCCAATAGAAGTACTACCAATGGCTTATATTCCCATTAAGGACAAGATCGAGAAGGAGTATGGTGGAAACTTACATTTACGTATGGCAGTGGCAAAAGCCGGTCCCATTATTACTGATAATGGAAACTTTATATTGGACTGGAAAGATTTTAAACAAGATGTTGATTGGGATGCCATTAACATGGGAATTTTGCAAATACCTGGCGTTGTTGAGACTGGTTTATTCATAGGTATGGCGCATAGGGCGTATTTTGGTTTAGAAGATGGCACTATTAAAGAACAAAGTAGATAGTAATCTTAATTTTTCTTTATCTTTGTTATAAGAAGCTTTTTCATATTTGAATCCGTGTATTGTACTCAGACTGAACTGAGTTTTATATTTATATATAAATAATATACGTCTATTTACAAAGTTTATGCAATACCTTATAACCTACATGGATATATTTAACTATAATTTTTCTACGAAAAATAAATATTAATTTAACATAATGGCACACTTTCTTCCCATTACATATTGTCATCAAGTTTTTTCTAATTTAATCTTTGCAGGTATAAAATCTAATAATAATGGTAATAATAATAATTATTTCATTGTGTTAAACGTTACTTGTGAGTTTTAAATAATTTGGTAGTCATGACATAACTTGTTATTATCTGTTTGTACTTTGTTTCTCTATAATAGATGAACGATAACACGACGAAACTCTTGGCCGTATTGATGGGGCCTGCAGGAAGTCTTGTAGTCTAGCATCCACTATACGCTTGCCGACTTCGTGGACATGCGGACGTCATCAGTATATAAGCTGGAAACTGCTGGAATGTCATGAAAATTGAAAGCTGGATAGGCGATAGTATGGAGCCCTGTAGTAACCTATCCCAGTCCTCTACCTGGGCCATTCCCCATCCATCCATCCTCGGAAATGAGTATGTTATTCTAATTAAACTTAAAACCGTAATGCACCCCAGATAGCTAAAAGCTTAAATAGAGGCAAATGTCTGTCCACACGAATAGAGGCAGATTCATATACTGTCCAAGTGTTAAACTTTTCCAGACTCCACGAAATGGCTCAAATATATAAACTGAAAAATCGTAATTTGCGGAGATTTTCGTTAATGTAGTTTAGTATGTAATGTAATGTATGTAATTTAGTTGTTTGCCGGAAAAGCTCTGCTTTTATTATTGTATTTGATAACAAGCAAACGACTTCTTTAAGAATGGGGAATACCAGGTATTTGTGGCACCTTATTGCGTCTGTAGAAAATTTTAAATTTGGCGGACGTTTATGTCGGTAATTCCTGTAACAAAGGACATAATTCCCCATTTCTTGGTATACTACATTGGCTGCCGCGATTTTTTTCTTTATTGCAAGGACCCTCACGTTAAATTATCCGCGAAATTTAGAAGTTTTTACTATGCTGTTGCAACGTTTGCTTATCTTTTAAGTACAGTGATTGGCTGTTTCTCATGTTAGTACGAATAGACGATCAGAGAAGCAATCAGTTTGGAAACAAGAGACATGTATTAATTGACATATCTAATATATTTTTACAGACTTTCGTTCATTCATTACGATTGTTAGTTCTCTTCATTTTAACACATGTGACATGTTTAAACAGAAAACATTGGTTAGAAATATTTACAATAGTACTTACAAAATGACTCCACTACCAATATTCACGAAATCCCACGAAAACAATAGGATAAATACACAAATACATTTTATATATTTTTTATTTGCAAAAGTACCGGGTATTTTAAATTACCATAGTTAAATACTGTTCAATAAACGACTAGGTGACAACATTTTCAAAAAAATATACCTCACAGTGTAATTTCTAAATACGATCAATATATTAAAGTTATTATAAAATAGTTATACCATATCTGGAAATATTTTTGGCAAATGTTTTCTGTCTTTAGTAAAGACTAGTCTTCTTCATGATTCTCAAGAATTCCTCCTGACTTATTTCTCCATCGCCATCTCTATCGGCTTCATCGATCATCTCTTGTAATTCCTCGTCTGTTAAATTCTCGCCCAACTCCTTGGCGACTCTTTTGAGATTTTTAAAACTGATTTTACCTGTTTCATCATCGTCAAATAAACGGAATGCTTTGAGAATCTCCTCCTTTGAATCTTTCTCCGCCATTTTCATTGACATCAATTGTATGAAATCATCAAACGACAACTTTCCAGATCCTTCTTTGTCAATATCGGCTATCATACGTTTAATCTCTTCTTTCTTAGGTTCAAAACCAAGAGCACGGATCGCAACTTTTAATTCTTTCGAATCGATTTTTCCTGTTCCTTCGGTATCAAATAGATCAAAAGCTTCCCGAATGTCGGCTTTTTGTTCCTCCGTTAATTCAAATTTCGGACCGGAGCCTTTTTTTCTTGCACCAATAGGCTTCTTGTAAGAGGCAGCATTTGCCGTACTCTTAAATGAAGGGAAATTAATTACAAGTTACGATAAAATATGTAATATTTCTTGGACTTACTGCAGCATTCATTTTGCTTTATTTTGTTTGATCAATAAAACTACTTAAAACATTAGAATTTTTAGGTGTAAACATGTATCATGGCAGCCTTCACATTATTTATTAAAAAACATGGAAATAGGAACTGTCACTTTCTGAGAATTATTTTTCTGTATTTGTTAATTCACTGCTGCAATTACAACAAAAAGAAAAAATTATTTTACATTAAACTACTAGGTTAGAAGAGACGTCAATATTAGATATTCAAAGTGCCACCTAGTTGTTATGGATGTAACAACTTGCAATAGTTAAATAGGGATAGAAAATAGCTCATCAGAATATGCTGCCATCTATGACTAAGACAGCAAGACTTGTACTACAATGTTCTATACTAATTGCTTTGTATCTCAATATATTTCATGTTCTATACTGAAAATGTCTTACTAAGCTTGTTATCAGTAATGATGCCTAATTATTAAATAAAATTATTTATGCCAATAAAGTAATAGTGAAAAAATAAAATCGCATGCGTGGCATGTGACATCTATCAGTAGAATAACAAATATCAATATTATACCAGTAAAGATAACTGTATACTTTAGAGAAATCTTTAAGCAAAAGAACAGAATCAAACAGATTTTTTAAATATTTAAAAAATGAAAATGAAAATAGGAATTTTTCATTTTCTTTTCCAAAATTCAGTATTAATCTCCATTGTTTAAGTGGTTCTTTAAGCGGTGTACGTTGACTTGGAAAAATGGAAATTTGTGCTCAATACAATTATATTGCACAAGATTACGATATGTTTATTGCCACATCGGAATTTTACGATAAAAAAATATTGTATTATCACTGCGATAATTAAAGAAATATGTGTAATGCCTGTAAGGCAACCACAGACAAACAAGGACGATAGCACCTTGATTAACCAGAGGGTATTGAACTTTCGTTTGCTTCTCTGTCTTTCTACTGCATATGTGCATACATAAATTATCAATCATCTGTACCGTTTTTTTAGTTTCAAATGAGTTTAATATATTATGGCTTTTAAATTAAAACAATTTACAAATTGCAGAATTTTAAGAGATCACAAAATATTTAAGGAAGACCTGTGGATTAGAGATGGAAAAATTATTAATCCAGAGAAAGTGTTCTTCGATGAGAAGATCAAGGCTCATGTACAAATCAATTGTAAAAATGCCATAATCGCACCAGGATTTATAGAACTTCAAATTAATGGTGAGTTGCACAACGATAATTTGTTGTTATCCAGGCAACTGAGTAAAATGATTCTTCTAGGGGGTTTTGGTTATGATTTTTCATATAGTGAAGATACAGAAAAAGGAATCGACACAGTAGCAAAAGGACTGCTACCACATGGAGTTACATCTTTTTGCCCAACAGTTGTAACGTCTCCAAAAGAAATATACCATAGGGTGTTGCAAAAAATTAAGAAGAGACAGGGAAGTCAAAATGGAGCTAGTGTACTAGGAATACACATTGAGGGGCCTTTTATTAATGTTGAGAAAAAGGGAGCTCATCCTCCACAATATATTAGAGGTTTTGATAAGGTAATAATAATTTTTTTTTTAATAACAATAAGTAAAAATAGTAATGCAGAAGGTTTATTTATTTTGTATTTTGTCATAAGGGATTTGAAACTGTAAAGGAGACATACGGTACTCTAGAAGATGTTAAAATAATAACGTTGGCCCCGGAATTGGAACAAAGCTGTGATATTATTAAAGAACTTGTTGCTGAAGATATTGTTGTATCAGTAGGTAAGTTCTCAATATTGTTATTAATACTTCTTTATTGTGTATTTATCGAACAAGGTTGAGTTGATTTAATTAAGTAGTTTCTTTTTAACACTTGATTTAAATCAAGATTATGAAACGTATTAAATTAATTAAAATAGAAGATATTTCCTTTTGTAATTTAAAATTATAAGCAAACGGAACTACATTAATTTCACCAATTGCAGTAAGGTGGGATACTATGAGTTAGTCCATTGAAAGCTATTTAACAAACTAGCCTAAACTCATCGAAATTGTAGACAAATGTGAAATTGGCTTCTTTTACAATTGATAAAGACAGAGCACGCATTTATCAAATCCACGCGCCGCCACTGGTTGACAGCAGTACCAGAGGAAAGTTCAAAATGTTGGCATAAAAAATTGTTGAAGCTAGAGTTAAGAAATATTAATACTTTCGATAATATATATTTGAAATCTTATGCTTTACCTACAGATATTACTATTTGTTCAGTAAAAATAAAATTTCTCGCAAGTTTAATACTAGGCAAGAAAGTTATCTTTTTGCGTCCAAGTATTCAGGGGCAATCTTTCAGAAAGATCTTGAAACAGATAAATATTCCATTCTATTAGAAATAATAGAAAACTAAATGTCAGAGTAGAATGGGTATTATCTGAAGAAGTCTTGAAAAAACAAGTATTTTAGATTAGTGTACGGTTATTCTTTTGAATTTGACAAGATGCCTTTCTAAAAATATTTAAATGTTATAAAACAGTTGCACCTAGTTGCAACCCCCGCAGTAGAGTGCAACAAATGGATTGCCTAGCAGTAGCGCCACTGCACTGGGTTAATCGAAATAAACGTGGGCGTTATTTAGAGCAAAAAAACAAAAAGAGAATTTATGAAAACGCAACATAATATAGTAAACAACTTATCGAATATGCTTACCAGGTGTGTCGGTAATTCCTTTCCGGTTTTTCCGGCAGATGTCACTGGCCATAAGTATGAAATGTTATGATTTGATACATATGTAATTTTATTCTACTGACATTAACCTTAAAACTACACAAGTTACGTTCCGCCAAAATAACAGCGTTATAGATTTATAATTTTTTGAAAATGTCGAGTTTTGTGCCTGAAAACGTGCATTTGCGGCACGCATTACTTTTCTTGTTTCATCAAAAGAAAAAAGCCGCTGAAAGTCATCGTTTGCTAGTAGAGACTTACGGTGAGCATGCTCCAACCATAAGAACATGTGAAACGTGGTTTCGACAATTCAAATGTGGTGATTTCAACGTTCAAGATAAAGAACGTCCTGGTAGGCCGAAAACGTTTGAAGACGCGGAATTGCAGGAGCTATTGGATGAAGACTCAACACAAACTCAAAAACAATTAGCAGAAAAGTTGAATGTGGGCCGAGTAGCAATTTGTGAACGATTACAAGCTATGGGAAAGATCCAAAAGATGGGGAGATGGGTGCCACATGAATTGAATGACAGACAAATGGAAAATCGAAAAATCGTTAGTGAAATTCTGCTTCAAAGGTATGAAAGGAAGTCATTTCTGCATCGAATAGTAACGGGTGATGAAAAATGGATTTATTTCGAAAATCCCAAGCGAAAAAAATCATGGTTATCACCTGGCGAAGCTGGCCCATCGACTGCAAGGCCAAATCGCTTTGGTCGCAAGACCATGCTCTGTGTCTGGTGGGACCAGATTGGTGTCGTATATTATGAACTGTTGAAACCGGGAGAAACAGTTAATAGTGATCGCTACCGACAACAAATGATCAATTTGAACTGTGCATTGATCGAAAAACGTCCACAATACGCTGAAAGACATGATAAAGTGATTTTGCAACATGACAACGCGCCGTCTCATACAGCAAAACCAGTCAAAGAAATGTTGAAATCACTTGGATGGGAAGTTTTATCGCACCCGCCGTACTCTCCAGACCTGGCTCCATCCGACTACCACCTTTTCGCATCGATGGGGCACGCGCTTGCAGAGCAGCACTTCGCCGATTTCGAAGAAGTTAAAAAATGGCTCGATGAATGGTTTAGCTCAAAGGAGGAACTGTTCTTTTGGAATGGCATTCATAAATTGCCTGAGAGATGGACAAAATGTATAGAATCAAATGGCCAATACTTTGAATAAATAAATTTTAACTATCCATTCTAAGTAACGTGTTTTCTTTAGCGAAAAAACCGGAAAAGAATTACCGACACACCTGGTAGATGGCTGAAAAGAAATCCGTTTCGTTTCTACAGTGGTCTCTTCTGCGATATGTATTACAGATAGCACACAGCATAGAATGCCGGGAAGTGCCGACATGTAGCGAAGCAGCTCTGTTTTCCCTGAACTTCTCGTGGTTAAACACCACTGGAAGGCAAGCGAGAATGTTGCGCTCGACTCCGCAGCTAGAGTGGGAGAAATTTTCTCTACCTCTAGTTTTGTTTATAGCAAAGTCAAGAATAAATTAAGAGTAGAGAAATCCTCAAAACTAATTTTTCTTTTGAAATGTCTGAATAGTCTGATCTTTTTAGAGTTCAGACTTCCCAAAGAAATGTGTAAAATTATCATTTTTTTTTTAAATTTTGTATATACTTTTGTTCTAGTCTAGAGTTTTGTTTGTTTTGTCTTTTGACTCGAAATACACGTCAACAATGCTTTAGTTCTTTTTGTTATTTTTCTTGCTTAGTCTTTATTTGTCTGAGTTTTAAACTCTATAATGTTAAATATATTAGGAAATAGTTGGTCAGTTTCTTATGAAGCATGATATAATCCCGAAGAAACAAAACAAAAAGATTTAAATAAGAAAAAATCCAACTTAAATCAAGAAATCTGATGACTTTGATTTTTTTTTAACTTTGGTATTAATATTGAAAATTAATCATATTTCAAGTTGTCAATATTGTTAGCTTGCATATTGTTTCAGGACATTCCATGGGTGATTTGAAGCATGGCGAAGCTGCCGTTGATTGTGGAGCATCATTCATAACGCATTTATTCAATGCCATGCTACCAGTTAGTTCCCTGTTGTTAATTTTTTTGAAAGACAATTGCTAATTAACATTTGCAGTTTCATCACAGGGATCCGGGTCTAGTTGGATTATTAGCATCTGACAAAATTCCCCCAGGAAGAACTGTGTATTTTGGCATCATATCTGATGGTACTCATACTCATCCAGCTGCTTTGAGAATAGCGTATAGAACGCACCCAAATGGTAAGCGATGTTGAAGAATTCATAAATTAATTATAAAGCGTCAAAACAAGTTGAACATATTAGCTTTGATTATGGAAGTTATTGGGGTCATATTCAGGTATCAATTGCTTTCGCATTATAACATAATGTAGTGGTTTTTTAAACTTCTTCCGCCATGAAACTCTTTGAATTACCTTCTTTTTCGTGAAACCTTCGAATTGAAGGTATAAATACTTAAAAGCACAATAGCCAACTGAAGCATTAGATAGAAAAAAATATAGGATTTACTAAAACGCTTATATTGGCAATACTGGCTAACATTTAATTAAATTTAAGTAAATTCCATAATCTCAAATCTCCTACATGTAATTTTTATAACTACTAAATTGTAACGCCACTCAACGAAGTCCATCAATTAAAATGGCAAAAAAGTCAGAAAAGCCTAATTAAAATAGAACGGGTCATTTACAGAAATCTTACTTGATGTGTCAAATTAACTGTAGTGGTTGTTCTGATTGATTGATGTTATGACACGTTTTTCACTGTTTTAAGCATCTACTCATTACAGAATGGTCACTTCTTGAATTTTGAGGATTGATGAACAAAATTATTGTGAGGGTTGCTCTTTAAAATGGGTTACACCAGAAAGTGCCCTAATTACATCAGTTATAGAAAGAACACTTAAGAAAATTTAAGTTGCATTTAAGCAGATTTACGTCAATAATATTAAATGTTATTTTGTTCCGTAAAAACCTGGTATTCAAGGTATAATACCACTGCAAGAGTTTGAACTATACATATAGCTTGGAAGCGTGGAGGGTTAATGGAAAAATGTTGATGATAGAAAGAAGTAAAATTACAGGAATTAGACTTTTTGTCTTTCCAATTGATATTGGTCCACGTTTTAATAACTACGAAATCCATCCTGCTATCCTTGTATTTTTGTAGAAAAACTGGTTGGTGGCATGTTTTTGAAACGTGTAGGCTTAATGCGACTGAAGTCCTAAGTAACTAAGGAGGTCAGGCATACTGTTGCTGCTCCTCCTTCTTGAATGCGTTTGTTAGTTGGATGTCAGATAAGAATCAGAAAGTTTTTGGTTCCACTTTATGTTCCATTGATACTTGAGTATGGGCGAAATAACATCCGTGAAAAAACTGTTATAAATGATAATTGCTTATATTAAAGGTTTAGTGTTAGTCACCGATGCAATATCTGCCATCGGCTTGGAAGAAGGAAAGCACACCATCGGTCAATTTGAAATAGAAATTAGAGAGGGCAAAGCTTTTGTAGCAGGAACAAACACATTGTGCGGGAGTATAGCAACAATGAATGAGTGTGTGAAGATATTTAAAACAGCCACGGGTAATGTTTACTTTATTAATAAGCAATCAGTTTTTTATTTTTCAATTAATCAGGTTGTTCTACTGAATATGCGTTGGAAGCAGCAAGTTTACATCCTGCGCAAGTGCTTAATATGTCCGATCAGAAGGGAACGTTAAATTTCGGAGCAGACGCCGATTTTATTTTTTTAAATGACGACTTAGATGTGCTACAAACATGGATTGCTGGAAACTGCGTGCATTCTGTAGATATGTGATTTATAAGTTATCTATTTTCGGTTCTATGCAAATGATATATTCATGCCTTTATATTAATTGTTTTGTATTTTGTACATTTACATATTTGGTATAAATTAAATAAACGTTATATTATCTTTTTTTGTGGTTTTCTTCCTAGAAATGATTTGAGTACTGTTAACTTTCCAAGATTTCAAAGTAATGAATTTACAATGAAAAATGCGTTTAGGTAAGTAGAGAAAATTGACGAATTTAGGTACGATTAAAGCAATTTACTATAAAGTTCCTAAATAATGTTTTTCTCCCATTCAATAATTTAGTTTCTCACTAGCGACATTGGAATAGGAACAAAGTTTTTAAAGATAAAGAAATAAAAAACAATGTACCTAGTCGTATTTAGACATTTCAAAATTGTACAGCGTGTTACGAAATTTGCGGGCACAGACTATGAGATGACGTTAGGCATCAAAAACTGAAGCGAATGTTCCTTTACCATTGTTTAATCTTACCAATATTTCCCGACTTATAGCAATTTTAAAAATGAAATAAATGTAAACATTTTAAATGTTAGACATCTGAAAAAGACACTATAATATTTAAATAGTCCATGAGGACTCTATATGAGATAGTGGTTAAGTCGGGAAAATTGAAGAAAAAGTCCAAAATTTTTCTCATAAATTCTTTTATTTCAAATTAGAGGACCGGTTTCATGTCTAATAGAAGCATCATCAGGCCAAGCAATACTAGTACATGTTCATTGAAGTGTTTGTAGAAATTCCAGTTAACTTAAAAATATTTTTTTTCTTCTTTTCTCTTTTAATAAATAATTAGTAAAAAAATGTTTAGTGATAGAGGAATTAGATGTAAATAAATTAGTAAATTGTAATAGCAGTTACTTTGCTATTACAATCCATACCAAGTGGATGATTAAACGATAGAAGTTCGTTGAATATTTTGTTTGAGGTATTCAGGAAAATATTTTTTAAATAATATGCATTTCTAAAAATGTTTCAAAAATCTTAACTTAATTGTTATATAATATAATATAATAAGTTAAATTGTTAGTACTTTAAAATGAAGAATAAAACTGATATGCGTATTTTCTTTTTTACTCTTAATTATTTGTACTGATTTACAAGCGGACGAGACACTGACATATATAGACAGTTTTAAGTACCAACCAAAATGTATTATAACTAAGCCTGCAGAAGCGAGTAGAGACTAGACAGACTCGTGTTTATTCGTCTCATGAGAATGGGTTCGTCTTGCTTACTGGTTTCCCCGAGAGTCGACAAAACACGAGTCTGTTTAGTCTCCGCCAATTTCTTGAAGCGCACGGAAAGTGTACTCATTTACTGCAGACTTAGTTATAACTACTAAAGTTCGCCGCTTCAGAAAATTAGCAGAGACTAGACAGACTTGTGTTTTGTCGACTCTCGGGGAAACAAGTAGGCAACACGAACCCATAATCATAAGACGAATAAACACGACTTTGTCTAGTCTCTGTAGTAATAATGAGCAGTTAGAGTAGGCGCACACTAAACGGCCAGGTCGCAGCGGTCACTGAAGTCTATTGTATATAATTATTAAGCCTGCAGAAACGTGTACAGTTTCTGTGAGCTACACGAAATTAGCAGAGACTAGACAGACACGTGTTTCGTCGACTCTAGGAGAAACATGTAGGCAACACGAACCTATTATCATAAGACAAATAAACACGACTCTGTCTAGTCTTTGCTAATTTTTTAAGGCGTATGGAAAGTGGCGAACTTTAGTTATAACTTATAATTGGAGATGAGCAAGGTAGGGGAAATTTTTACTTTTTTGCAGCGACTAGACAGACTTGTGATTATTCGACTCATGAGAGGGGTTTCGTGTTGCCTATTGGTTTCCTCGAGAGTCAACAAAACACGAGTCTAGGACACCTATAAAATGAAATGCTAACGAAATATCTAGATATTTTAAGCTGGACGTCGCTATGATACTCTCCGCTCGGTTATTAACTACGTACTGGGCCGTACTGCCGTCGCTCTCTGCCAATCTCCTACGTGGCGAGTTACACACATGCGAGACTTAGCCTGCGATCGAACGTACCGCCAATGACAAACTGCACGCAACGTCGCCACTCTAATCACAATAGACGCTCGCAGCGAGCCGACAGGGACTGTGCCAAAATTCGAAATTCGGGTACTTACAAGTTTTTCCCATCCCTAGTGTTTTGTTACTGCATTTTTAAGGTACTAAAGCACCTTTTAACCGAAAAAGGATTTTTTTTTGATTTTTTTTGAGAGAGTGGACTAACTTCTTAAGTCCACAATACTTTTTATTTCCTCTTCATTTCAATAATAATTAAAAATTGCGCCATCCATCAACGTTGACGTTCATTATTTTTTCATTATTTTAATTTGGACCTACGTTTTAGCGGAACAAGCACCGTGTAAATAGTTGGCTCTATCCAATTAACTTCTCAAACAAGCTGTCGTTTTCCAATTTTCTCTGACAAAAATGTTACACATAAATAAAAAATTCAAAAATTTAATTTGTGGCACTGCACGGTCTAGTAATTCCAATTATTCAACAAAGTTTAGCACAGTCTCGTGAACTACGTTCTAAATTATAAATTCATATGCGTCTATGATAACGAGGTTTATGATTATGTAATCATAATGAAAAATAAATTTAAAACATGTGCATTTTGAGATCATTCGAAGCTTAAAATTATCCCTGAGTATAAATGCATTGAGGGAATATGACTGACACGTCATCAATCTATCTTTAATTATTAATAAACGCTATAATAATTTGGTGAACGAATTTAATTAGTTTAAAATGCAATTATTTAGAATAGCATGATATTAAAATACATCAATAAAAGCAGCAGTACTTTTAAATGACAACCAATTCCTTTTCTTTTTTTTTACGTACCATGTTCATTCGTGAATCCACGGCTATATTTGTTTAGCGTTTCTATACATCAATTATGCACGTAGCAATTACACGATCGCTGTGTAAGTGCTTTGTATTTGTCAAAAATTGATGGACGTTCCGATATACTGGAAATTTTCACACTCAGCGACGTGTTTAGAAAACGATCCGCGTTGTATCGTAAGCGTGCTTTTATAATGCAAATTGCGGACTTTTCATGCATTTAGAAATGAGAATTTAACGTTGGTTTAGAAGAGAGAAATACAAGCAATTGAACAATATTCGAGTATTTTGGGGTTTTCAACTTTTGTATTCCAAGATTGTGGCGATATCGAAGAATGGTGAATTTCTAAGTGTTATATTTAAAAGCTGGGATTCTGTATTCACATATTGCAATTGCGCTTTTCTCTTCACAATACTTTGCAACAAATTCACAATCGCAGTTTCATTTCTGCTGATTTTATATTCAGGTTTTTTAATGGAATTATTTCTGGGTAATCATGCTAAGACGCTTTGGAAGTAAACTATTCTTGGACCAGTATTTGAATAGGAAGCTTATACAAGGCTAGCACAAAAGTTCACGACGGACTATGAAAGATACACCGTAGAGCCATCGTGACGTTTTATTACAATGCTCTAGCAAGAATTCCATACGCAGAATAAGTATTCTTTCTCTCAATTTCAAAATGTGCTTAAACTACAGGTTTCACTTCTTCGCCATCACTAAAAGGGCGTCCATGAAGGCCCTTTCTTAAATTTCCAAATGGATAATAGCCACCGGAGGCCACATCTGCACTATTATATGTAGGGTGGTTCTACCTCTCTTTTCTCGAACATTTTGTCGTAAATTTTGCAGAAGTTTCGAATAATATGTCCCATTGACTGTGTTACTTCCTTAAAACTTATAAGAAGAACCGCTTCACAATTCCAAAAAATCGTAACCATTACCTTTTCTATCGACTAAGAGAATTTTCTCGGAGGTGTTTCTCCTTTTTGCCTCTATCCCACTCACCACCTTTTGAACAAAGGATCATAGCGAAGAATCATAGTTTACGACAATTATCTTTAACGCATCCACAGGGTTTTCTCACAGAGCTCTAAAAAATCGAGTATATTCAACTAAATATGTGGGAGACGTTCTTCAGTGCATTAAAAATAGACGAAATCGGGTCGGTACATAAAAAGAAGCGATACAGATATATTCGTGAACTACCGCCCTATCAGTTTTTTACCGTTTTATTCCAGATTCCAGATCAACATAGTTATTGAAAAGCTGGCATATTACGCACCGGCGACTTTAATTACATGGTAGACCAATCTTTCGATTTTTTTTACCATAATGTTCTCCAAAATAAGAAGTTAGAATGCTATTGAATATTAGCCTAACCTGATTCAGATCTTCATTATGTACGGTTAAATTGAAAGTACAACATGTAAACTGGCGGTCGTTAGCCCCATGTGCCCAAATGCGATATGACAACTCATCCTAGTGATCCTTTTTCAGATCCTTCTTAATTCTGCAGCGACTTATATAGCCTTCGAGAAGAAGTACTGCTGTATCCGTTAGGCCTACGAAGAATGGACATCGCGTTTCTTGGCTGTCTTACCCAATATCCATTCTTCGTATATAGCTACCTCTCCTTATCCCTGTCGTTTGACTAGGTAACTTAACTTCCAGCCAGCGATAATTCTGAGAAAACGACTTTTAAGTGAAATAAGTCAATAACTGTTGAAGAAACCTGGATAAACAGTGAACAGAGAAAGGTGAATCGTCTCCGAAAAAGGTGAATTCTGTACCATCTGCGGCGAAAGTGATGGCAACTGTTTTTTTGGGATAGTCGGAAGTTGTGTTAATCGACTATTTTTTTAAAGGAAAAACAATAATTGACATCATTACTTGATAAGGAAGATATAAAAAACTGTGAATCTATAAAATAAAACAAATATAATTATGAACTTATAAAATAAAATGTTAAGCCCTTATCACAAGGTCTAATCAGGTGCACAACTGGATCATCCATCTTACAGTCCAGACAGTGCATCTAATAATTTTCACTTGTTTCGGAACTTAAAGGAGTTCCTTGGTGGTCAGCGGTTCGACGATGACGAAGAACTGCAGTCATGGATTTAGCTCGAGTCCTTCACAGGCGGCAGATTTCTTTAACATTGGAATTCAAAAACTTGCTGAACGTTATGACAAATGTTTGAACAAAAATGGAAATTATGTAAGAAAGTAGATGAAAGTATGCGGAATATGAATATAAATATATTTTAATGATATTTACGGTATTTTTCTTCTTATTCAAAAACGGACCTCATTTAAAAAATATCCCTCGTGTTAACACTTGGTCCTAATATGTTGTATAACATATGTAATATTATTATTATTATTATTATTAATATTAATGTCTTCTAATGAAGTTCTGATTTTCAATTTGAGCTTCTCATAAGAAGCCACCGGTTATACGAAGTGAAACATGATAAATAAATACGCATCTACATGTTGCTATTAACAACATTAAGTACGTAATAACGCAGACATCGTCGTGCTCTTCAATTAACCGCCCGTTTTGGATGCTTGCCATATTTACAAAGAAAGCTTTGCAGAAAATGAAACATAAAGAAGTATGCTTAAATGATTCAAAACTCTTACATGCGAAAGAAGCCCTCATTTAAAAATACACTTAATAACACCAAGCAAAATCATTTGAATTTTAAATTAGTCCCCATTTATTTTTTTTTATTATTATTTTGGTCGTAGCCCGTGTATTCGAAAGAAGATACAAGCAGGAGGACGCGGAAATAACGGAAGAGAATATTGGCGAATTGAAAAAGTTTTTCGCGTTTATTACATCCGAAATAATATAATAAGCAGTTGAAGAAACGATTCTAATATCCAATTCCGGGCTTTGTTTGATATGTTGTTATTTTTTTCTTCTGCACTTCCGTTCGACGTAGCACATTTTATACGTCTTTCCCGAACCGTCAGAAGGGTGAAATATGTAAGCGGCAATAAAATGGTACTTCTTCTTAAACAGTTATTTTTTATTCTTTAAGACTTCTTGAAATATATTGACACGCTATGTTCGTTTTCTTTTAGAGGGTCGGCAATTTGTTACGGAAATCCGATACAAATTTTATACAAAAAGAGGAATCAAGATGAGTTATTCTAGATCCAGGTAGAGTTATTCTGTTTCGCTATAAAACTTATTCGGCAGGGTAAAATTTATGTGGTAAATGTAAAATTCAGGGTATAAGGTCAGTTCAAGTAACGAGTTTGTAAATTTTGTATTTTATTCGCTTGTGGTTTGTTTTGTACTTACTCGAGTTGATGTTTGTTTTGTGTCTGGTTTTCTAGAAAATCTGATATCCTTGTCGAAAGAAAAACATCCTTCCTTTATGACGCAATAGATGCGAAATAACTACCAGAAAATTTAATTGAGTTTAAATTCTACAGTGTTCAGACACACAAGAACTTTTTTGTCGATCAGTCAATTATCATTTTACTATTTGTTTTTGTTTAAGAGAGTACGTTAAATACATGCATGGGCGACAAAGTGACTCAGTTAAAGTAATTTATTATACCTTTCAATATTTAGGGACGTACAGATTTTTAATGAGTGTAACAATGTACTTTAAGTAGCATGCATTAGATACAAATGACATTGACATCTTATGAACAACAAAGGTAAGAGCTAATATGAGATGTTCAAAGTGCTCTCTTCCTGTTCCATTTCATAACAGCCACGATATCTCCGCTGTAAGGACCTTCGAACGAAAATTCCTGTATTACAGCTCCTCAATGTCATTTATAGGTGCACCGTACATTAAAGTCTTCAAATGTCTGCAGGAGATCTTGCAGGCCGTTATCTAGCCTACTTTTCTCTCCACGCCAATAGAAAAATGTACTGGACCATCATCGTGCTAGAATAACATTTTTCGGGTTTCAGTTCAAAGGAACGTCGTTCAAAAGCCCACTCATTGTGATTTGCAGAGAGTTTAAGCAAGCAACGCCTGCTAATGAATTCGGCGAAACAACCTGTTAGCCAAAATATCCATCCAAATGTTTACTGAAAAATGTACCTCATGTCTGGATTCCATAATTGCATGGGATTTCTTTTCATCAGTAAAAGGAATATTGGCAGCATAAATTAGGGTCCTCAAAATCAAACGTACGTAGTCACTAGCTGGATTTAGGGCCTGCACTTGTACATGGTAGGGTAAAACTGCTGCTCGTAGAGAATTCTCCAAACAAAAGGAGCGCTAGTTCCTACTTTGGAATTCTCTGCAAATTCGTCTCGGGATTCTATTCTACCCGACTTGTCATAAACTAGGCAAGTACCTAGAAGAGGCGATTCAGTAATTATTCAGGTTGAAGATTGCTTTATTTAATAATTAACTACTGATTTTTTTTTGTGTCTTCTTTTATTCTAAAGTTTGTCTTTTGTTTCATTTATAATGGTTTATGTTTTGTTTATTTATTTTCTTGTTTTATTTTCCTTTGGAGATTGTGTCTGATTCCATTATCTTAAGATACCTTGAGTCAATAAAGATTATCATAATTATTATTAAATGTTAACAGAACAAAGCGTGTCTTACTTGGAAGTTGATCATTACTTGATGCTCTAAACTTGATTATACCAGTTTCCTGCGTGCTTAATTTTAGACTACTTCTGTCGCACTAAGTAGGTATTCAGTCTGTATGACTTATTGCCCCTTCAGAAAAATCTGCTCCGTTGTTATACGAAATAATGATTCTCATGCTGTAACAGGGTACATGTTGTCAAACGCTGTTGCAGATCCGACATAAATTTAAATAAAATTTAGGTCTAAGATGGATTCTTGAGGAATGCCGCATTTCACTTCGTTCACATTGTAACCAAAGTATATATTTAATTAGTTTTTTTATTAAATAGGGGTCTTGTTAAGATTAATGAGTTTTTTCTTTATTGGATGCACAAGTTCACAACGGGGAAAAATAAATTTTATTTGGGTACAGTTCATTTAGTTTACAAAATTAGAAGAAATCTTGCATACATTAGCCTACCTCTGTCGACACCGTGTAAAATAATAACGAGAAGCAAGCATCACGAAATTTTAATTTTAAGTAATTACACACTCGACTACCTAGGCCACTTCAGTATAACAATCTTGCGCTAACAAAATCCCTTCTCAAAATTCAGCCCGCTTAATATAAATTATAGCGTTATTCAATTTTACGGGTCTCCCAACTAAAGCATTATCCTTCTCTTTTTTCGTTCCATCTCATTATGTTGCGACGCTTAATGACATCATTGGGGAATGTATGTGTAAAGATAATTTAGCATGCACGAATCTCACTGACGAATTAGGTTATGCTAGAGGGAATTGAGCGCTGACGGGAATAGACTTAACAATTTCCAAGAGATTTGTTGAAGAACGGTTGTATTTGCTGTAGTTTTTAAGCTAATAGAGTTAAAGTACATAATATGGTTTTAATTAAAGGCACATGGATAATTTTTCTTACTTTTTTTTACTGTATTTAACGATGAATATGAAGAACCATTGAGATGTCATATTCTATCATCAGAATATCCAATTTCATTTTGCAAAATGTGGGTAGTGGAATTTGTAAAGGTTTCGAAAGAAACGAAATCTCAGAACATATAAGAAGGAAGTGCAGTTGTAACAATGGGGGTTGTTGTATAACATACAAAATAAAAATTAATTCGAAACAATAAACTGATGGTCATACTTAAATTGAAATGCTATTAACTGCTTTAAAAGACACATCATGTCTTTAAAAATGTACTTTCAGTTATAGAAACATGCATGATTTACGCAATTCATATCAGTAGATTTTTTCAAAAGGGAAAAACACTCGTGGCTGCTATGCCCAGTCGAAGACGGTCGTTCAGGTCGAAGCGAAAATAAATTGGCTCCGGTGACAGGAGCTACCATGATTGGAAGGCGCCACTATTAAACTATTAAACGAATGTCCTTCCGTAAACCTTGGTAGAGGGAACCGAAGTTCAAACCCAGAATAGAGGCTCAGGGTAACCAGGTTAGGCGAAAGCTCAATTCAAGAAAATTAAGTAGTTCGTCTCAAGGAGGTTCAGAATCAAAGGTGGAGTGAAACGCAAATAACAGGGTTAAAAGTAAAGTTTGATCTGATATCGTTGTTTACTTCTTAGTCCAGTTGGTTCGTGTCGTTGAAGTATTTAAATATTCGAACGTAAGCATGGTTGCCCTACAAGATCTTGTCGGTTCACTTTTTTGATACTTAACACAAGTAACTACCCAGACTGAACAAAGGTGTTAATCAGAAACGCCTTCCTACAAGTGAAGTTATCAGATACTACAGTTTAGCAAACTAATTGTTAATTTCTAGGAGTATTACACTCCTTTACAAAAAAGAAGGGTTAAATAAATCTACAAAATTCAATATGTTTACTTGCAATTATGTTAAATCTTCAGTTCAACGGAAGGTTTAGCGAGAAATTTTTAGTTCTCCTCGTATAATCAAAAAAAAAGAAGGAATCTAAGTGTAACTAAGTAGTACAAATAAAAAAAGGATGGTAACTTAAAAAAAAATAACACCAATGAGAACTTCCTTGGTTCGGTTCAATTGGTGCGGAACTACTTATCTGATCGGTGGATTAAGTTGAAGGTTGATTTCGGCAGCTCGGTATCCTAGCGGGGCGTTGTCTCGGCTTCTACTGCACCAGAACTCTGCAGTACCCACAACTGACGCCCTCCATTATCTCCACGTGGTTTTTAATACCCACTAAAAGAACTTTCAATTAACCAAGTCATACGATCTATTTAAAGCAGCAAGTGTTTTGAGATTTACAAGCGAAAATATATCTTGCGTTAAATAAGTTAACTCCTTTGGATTAAGCCAACATTCTAAATTCAGGAGAATACTGTTTTCCAATAAAATATTACATTTAAGAAATTCTATATTCTTGCATATAGACATTCCTATCCCGCGCGGTAATTCTAATATTTTAAATTATTTAAATACCTTCACACATGGTTGTCTATAACTGAGTCTCCCGAAAGTATGACGCTTTCATCCTGGAGAACACACTCGCGTAGTATATAACAAAGCAGCCTACTAAGTACTAACGCTTCTTGCTATTGTTCTCAAAGAATAGAACAAAGCATACCCGTAGCATCCCAGTAAGACCTTTCTGGGATAATCCGCAATCCAGGATTCACCGTAGGAACACCGCTTCAGGAGAACAGGTAAGTTCAGAATTTTTTTATTGTTACATTTATACTGAATTGCAAAAACCTTTTTATGTTTAAGTTCAAGTTGTGTTGAGACAAGCACTCTTCTTACAATGCTAATTTATTTTCTGTAGTAGAAACCCAATTCCTACCCGCTCCATGCCGCACCACCGCCGATGTATCATCTAGAAACATTATTGTTGCATTTTCCGTAGCACTAGGTAGGTCGCTGACAGAATAAGTAGAAGATTGAACCCAGTATCGTATCCTGTGAGACGCCTTTTATTATTTTTTCCAGACGCTTTTCATTTCTCTTTCTTCTTCGTTGACTGTTACCATACTTTGATATCTTCCTGATAGATAAGATCACTTCAAATTAATATTAAAATAATGTCACTCCTTGAAAACCTCTAATTTCAAGTTTTTGCAACAGCAGCACATGATGGACACAATCGAACGCTTTTGTGAGATCCATGAAAACACAGATAGTAGGTAAAGATGTACTTAAATGCAAAATATGTTATATTTTTGCTGTTAACATCATATTCACTGTGGTTACCAAATATATGTGAATGAATATGGTGGCAAAGTGTCATCTTAGCACGAAACGTCCGTCTGTGCATAGTGGATGTTGGTAGCTTGTATCACTATTATTTTTGAAGTTTGTGGAATTAGGTCAGATAATCATAAAGTAATAAATTTTGTTTAAGTTAGCGAAGGCGATTGATATAAAGCATGAATATGGAGTAAAATATTTGTCAGATGTGTGTCTGTATTCTGTTTTCTTTTTGTAAGACCATGTATATACATATTTTACAACAGCATTACTATTACAATATTATCTGCGAAACAATAATCCATTTAACACATCTACTGTTTCAAGGATTACACTTTATTCCTATGCATGATACATGTAGCCATGCATAAGCTTTCAGAAGTGGCGGCGGCGACGGTTCAGAGCTACGCGCTTGTGCAGAGACTCCGTAGAGAACTTCAAATTCACTGGTTCCGTTCAGTGCATGTTCGGCCTGGTTGTCATGTGCGTGCGATTTTCTGTGTTTCCCCCATATGATGTTCATACACGCGAATAGTTAAATATAACGTAAGTCATCCATATAATAATCCATCTATTTGTAATTGAATTGCGACCAACGTCTACTTATTTTATGTCTTTGGGAGTGTTTTTTTTTGTCTGGTGGTGGAATTCTTTTTTGCGCACTGTCGCAGATTTACTTTGCGGAGAGGATATCTAGAAAAAAAGTTCTGAGGTCTAATTAACTGAACTCAAGTGCGGGTTCGGAAAACAATGTAAATATTCTCGGACTGTTTGGGTTTTGAAAAGAGCGCGACCGGTTTGGAAAATTGGAATGTTTTCGATGGTGAATGCATTGGTGCGAAATGGATTCCGTTGTTTTTATCGTACGCGTTCGCAGATGGCAAATTTTATTTCTATTCGGTTGCTTTTATTCCGACCTAGGGTGCTATAAAACCATCACATTTACTTTTCTATTCGCTCAAGGGTATTTTCCAATTAGGTGAAAATTGTGTAGTATACGTGATATTACTTTTTTCCGTTTGGAATTAGTTCTTTTTTCTACTATTATGGGAGGCGGGGTCCGAATTCGTATTTATTAAATTGAGGTTTTTCGGTTGGGTTAGAAATAGACTGCGTAATGGCAGAACGGAAAAATTGTTTGAATTATTTAATTTATTTAACATTCCCTCTGTTCCATTGAATAGTTTTAAACCATCAGAATAGAAAAAATACAAATATTTATTTTGAGTTTTTTCAAATTTATATGGGTTAAATAATTTCTTTACCGTTAAATCTATATGTTCTGGTAACAATTTGCTCTATATGCTGATAAAGTAAACGCAGTTGAACAAAACTATGGAAAAGAATAAATTGGGTTAAAATAGAGGGAACAATCTATTAAACTAGCATTTGCGGCAAAATAGTAACGTTATTGGTTGATGTATTGATCTATTATGCGCTGTTCTATTGTGTTGAATAAATAAACTATCAAAGGTTTATAAAAAAAAACTGTTATTGCTGCGAGAAGGAATAATCGAGTAGATATATTTTTTGCGAATTGAGTGTCGTTGAATTACTTAAGTGATTAACAAACAAGCAGACACCTAAATCAACACAATTGCAATAGTTCTTTTCTAAAGATATATTTTATGCAATTTTCAATATATATTGGTATATTTTGCAATATTTGAAGGTAATCATTTATTCAAATCTACACACAAAAATAATGTATAAAATAAACCTTACATAAGAAATAATGTAAATTATATACTTTTGATAATTATTTTCCTGTAATTTTTGGTATTAATTAATGGTTCATTATTTATATTAAGCATTGAGGTTCCTCATTACCAGTCGTTAGTGGTTGTTCCTATAGATATATAAAAGAAGATGACTGTAACGATATCTATAACTATTGCCTAATGTCTATTACGCCAGTATCTTCAAAAATATTAAAGTCCACAACATTTCAAGTAGCCAACTACTTTAAGGAAGATCTTTTATTTAGTGATTTTAGGTATTAATGATTTATCAAATTTAGTTCCAATTAACTAAAAAAACGCACTACAATTTCTCCAGCGATAGTGTTAAATTATTATATCTTCCCTTAGACTGCAGTGAGTAAATTTCAATAATATTCCTTTAGTTGCTGGTAGGATTAAATACGAAGTGTCTGAGGGATCTGCCCTTGGTCGCTGCTCATTTTTAATTTCTATAAATTATTCAGAATATTATCATTATAATAATACTGATCTCGGATACTGAAAATATGAATATTAATACTAACAATTGGTTACAAACAAAAACGTTGATGTATACGGGGGTCGTTGGGAATTGTTATAATTGCATGCATGTTTTTGAGTGTGTTAATGATATAAATTCAAACTTAAAAACGAGACATAATTACAATATCTGATCTAGTTTTCATGGATTATTAAAAAGTAGAGGCAGTAAATTGTGTATTAAGCTAGCTCTTTTTTTTTAATGGCGTTAGCTTCATAAAATTTAAAGCACCGTAAGTACCTTTATGTAGAAGAATACTAATAATAAAAATAACAGACGACTAACATGAAATACAAACTTAATAACTATAATTTAATAGATCCTTGGGTTTTTGGGCGAATACGCAAACCCCTTTATTTATAATCCGAATAAACAATAATAATTGTCACCAAATACAGTTAAACCAATAATATATATGTGAAAAACTTCAGATCGATCACGGTAAAAACTTAAAAACATAGTTTTTACGAATTTATTTTTAATATTGTCTCAATAGTATTTATATTTGGTGGATAAATGAAGAGAACCGCAAGCCATTTCTTCAAGTTTGGAAAAGGAAAGAAATCATTGGGGGCCAAACCTAGTGAATACGGTGGATGGGACATCATTTCGTAAAGTAACTGGACTAGTTTTGCTGTGGCAATTACTGAACTTCAGTGTCGAAACAGTCGAATAAATTAGAATAGAACTATCTCACCTTCTCCATATAATCAAGTAAAATTGCAAAACCCAAAAAAATCATAGCCGTAACTTTTCCGACTGATCGAATCGTTTTCGCATTTTTTGGTGCATCTTCGTCGGGAAAGCCCCATTTTCTTTACCATTCGGCTACCATTCATTTGATGGTAATTGAGGAAGCATGGCCCTTATATATCGCGCCCAACTTTTTGATTTCTACATTGTTTTTTTCATCTACAAAAAGAAATCGAATCATTGACCCATACTGTTCTTTTCCCATGATACCAGAAATACATAAGTTCGCACACTTTTAATTACATTCAAGACAGCGCTATTCAACTAATCGCTCGAAATTTTGTCAGGCGTCGCCTGAAGAATAGTACCTATTCACAGTCGGTGTCTGTTCCCAAACACGAGTACTTCTTATACCGTCCTCATATCGAGCAAAAAAATGTTACTTTCACACATAACATTATCCAAACGTACATATCTGTATACAGTATATAGTTTTTCCTGGCTGTGATATACTCTGTAAATTATCCTGATGATGGCGAATATCATGGCTGTTCGTCATTACTAGAAGACTCAGTCTCTGCAAATATAATAGAGTTGAGTTCAGAGGTAACCGATTTAGCACATCCAAGTTACTGCCTCTTTTGGAAGCTTGAGCGAAATTTTATCGGTACAATCTAAAATGCTTATTTCTGACTTCGGTAGCCTCTTTAAACAGCTATCTTATTGGAATCAAGACATCTTTTATTATTATGGTTGTTTCACTGGACACTATCGAATTCACCTAAATGAATGGCAGGTTTCGCTAATTTGAATGTCCCCTGAAGCTAAACATTATTTCTAGCAGAAAATCTATTCTTTTATCTTTTCATTTGAATAATCGTTGTATTGCAAATTTTCAACGTAATTTAAAGACCAACAAAGGTTTTTGTTGCTTCATAATACTAAGTAAGTATTCACTAGTTGAATTCTAACGTATGAAGATCCTCAAACAATAGGAAATTTTAACATTTTGACACAAAGTATTCATACGTACGCTGATGGGGAAGCTCCCTATGTAAACGATAAATTTACTAAATAAGCAAGTGGATGCCAGGCATTATACAACGTATTTAATACATCTTTGACGGCTCTTATTGAGAATGTTCCTAATAAGATAATAGACTTCCTTGACATCTGTTGAAAAGAGGTTGTTATTTTACACAAATACTCGTCAAGAATCGCATGCATTCGATGGGAAGCATAATATAGTACTACAGCTTTGTAATCAGGACTGTAACAAATAATAGTGGGCTATTGTGATGAAAGTAACTTTAGTTTTGTAGACTAGTATATTGCAAACAAAAAGAAGAAAGTATCAATATTATGTATCTTATTTAAATTTGGGCTATGTAATATTAATTACATTACGCGTAGATCTTAAGAGTTTGTTGATCAAACGTTCGAGCATTTAAGAGAATTAAGAGCTTAATTTAATTTACGACAAAGTAAAAGGAAAGAGAGCTTCGCTAATTACAGGAAAGAAAATGCAAATTCGATGGGACAGCATAAAATAGCTGAAAGTAATGGGAATATCAGTGCGACCATAAGTGCTACAACGTGTAATTACTTATTTCGAATTGTATGCATATAATTGCAGTATAGCGAGGGTCTACTGTATAAGATAATATATCATCGCAGTCAGCTGGCGAAATATTAGGAGTCGAGTTAATGATAGCTTATTCGTGCATGAAATGTTTGCTACACAAATTGCGGAAGGATATCAAATGCATTCTACGTTAAAATATAACATAGAAGTCCAATGTTATCTGTAATACCGTCTGATATGAATTTGATGGAAATAATAGATAACCATAGACACAACGAAAAATATAAATTACTGTGTACAATAACTCATTAGAAAGAATTCAATCTAACATTTTGAAGCTAATTATAAATCAATTCTGGATAGATAATTTGAAATAGCAACATTTCGAACAAACGTACATATCATGTACCTTTGCTTGTGTCTACAGCTTTTGTAAGTCAGATCCAGTGATTATTGATCACTTGATACTTGCTTTCACCTATTTTTTTATAATAGTTTCCTTGTTTGAGGATATTACATTACGAGGGTTATCTGTGTTTCAAGTCTAAACCTGAAGATGACGTGACTCGTCCATACTTTTCCGGCAATATAATTACGCCTGCGTTGAAAAATACTTTAAAGAATTACAACCGTGCTGGACGAAACAGTTGTTGCTTAGCAGTCGTTTCAATCAGTCGATGTTAGTGTTCCTGTAAAGATGGAAAAAATGAAATAACGAGTTATTAAATTGTAATACATCAACGCAATTTGCTGAGATGGACGCCGTTTTCGAGAAATCTGCACCATCGTTTGCCACAGCGTAATTTTGCGGATGGATTTAAACGTGGTGATAACAGCGTGGCTGACAATGTAGGTTCAAAACGGCCAAAAGCTGCAACCTTCACCAAGTGGTACTGGATTTCCGTTGAGTTAAAGTTAGACAGATAGCAGAGGCTGTGGGCATTTCGACAGAACATGACTGAAGATTTGGGCGTGAGGAAGCTTGTTGAAGACGCTTAAGCGAAATAAGTCGAAGTTTTGGCGTCGATTAATAACTGCAGATGACACTAGTACACTCCTGAAGCCAAGACGTAGTCGAAACCGTGGACTGCGAGGGGTAAGTGGATTCCGAAAAAGATGAAGACTGTTCCATCGCATTGGCCTGAAAAGTGATGATGATTTTTTTGGGATAGTAAGGAGTTGTGTTAATCGGCTATCTGGAAAGAGGGGGCATATTATGTATCGTTACACGACAACCTGAAGACAATTGCGGAGAAACGGTTTCATCTGGAGGGAAAGAAACCAAAACAATGCATTGCTTCACACCTCAGTGTTTGCCATTGCAAAAATTTATGAATTGGTCCTCATACTGTTCACTAGATTTGCCCCCCGCCTCCCTCCGAAACTTTTTTTTGTTTCCTAGGCTGAAAGTTTCGCTACAAGGACAAAGATTTTTATCGAATGCGGAGGCCACCTCATTCGTAAATGCCTACTTTGCAAAATAAGATATGAAAGTATCGCTAAGAAAACTGTAGAAACTTACTTTGTGAAGAAATAAAACTGAATTTGACTAAAAATATATCCAAAATAAGTTTTCAGACTGTGCTTGTAATACTTGAGAGTGTCTTAACGACTTAGTCTAATTTTGTTCTTCTAAATACCATCGTTAATGGGTAGGATCTAGTTGAAATGTGTTTATTACAATAACTACACAGTAAGAGTCGAATGTTAGTGTTAAGGTTTTATCGAACGTCTTTAAGTATAAACAATTGTCAAAGGAATTTCTCGTGGATCTTAAATGCTCTTATAAAGTTTTCCAAAGCTTTTACCACTCAAATGTAATCTCAGTGTTAGTTCCACTTAAAACAGTGAACGTTATACATTTTAGTAAGTGCAATACACTCTCTTGCTGCTGCTTTTATATACTTATTGTTAGTGTTAGTATGATATTTTCTTGACGCTTTTTCAGATGGAGAAATAGTAGTTAATTAACTATGAATTTTAATGATTGAAAGGAAACAATCTCAATGAAAAACAAGTACCAAATTAGTTTTTGTACATTATACAAAAACTAATTTATCTGTTTCAATATAATATTTTAATTTGGTAGAAAAATTATTACAATACGATCAATAAAGAACGTATTTTAATGCATTTTTATTATAAAAAATTAAAGTAAATTGTAAAATAATGATAGCAAGGACTGTGACGTAGTATGGTAAACAACACACAAGTATCGGTAATCTCCGCACCATACAAGTTTAATTAATTAATCCGGGACGCACATTTCGAGGATACGGATGATCCACATTCTTAAGCGGTGACCGAAAGATTCGTCCATTCAGGCGTTTCCGATACTTTTGTGTTGTTTGCTTCAGTAAGTTGTAAAAACATAAAATATACAAATACAGTAAGTACGTATATAATGAAATGCAATAGTAATTTTTATTAGAACAATACTTCTCTCACGAAATAATATTTTTTGATCCTAGAACTTCTGCCTTAATAATCGCATTAAAATCTGTTTCATGAAATCGTTCTTATTGTTTTAATTCGTATTCAGATGCATATGGTTCTTGTGCAGATGTTAATGATGGTGAATTTATGAATGTGTGACTGATTTTAGATTCTAGTAGACTCAGTACCTTTGTTGGAAGCTGCAAGATCTCTTCCGTTCTCTTGTTCAAACAAGAAAATGGTTGAAATCAAAGAGTTAGATGTGTCCATAGTTCTATTAAGAATATCTGAAAAGTTTGCAGTTCCGTTGCTGTTGCTTGCACAAAATTCTCTATAGTGCTTGTACAATTTGTTGCAAGATTCTGTGACGTCTTCTCCAAAATACTCTGCTGGAAGTATCGTGCAAGATTTGACATCCACGAATAAGGATTCTGTAAACTATGGCTAGCACTTGACACGACAATTTTAAAATTATTTATTGCTATTCGGTTCACAGCAATTGCAATAGAAAACATCTCTGCGACTAGAAGTGCTTATCAAATAGTGTTTCCATCATTAGGCAAATTTACTGAAAAATCCATCTTCTCCCGGAGTCTGTTTTGAACCTCAATTTTATTTCAGTTTATATTTGTCTTTGTTTGCTTCTGATCCAATTTGATAGGATTTAATTTGACTTCTATACGAGACATACACAACGCGTTCAAAGAACTTTGTCCTGGCGTGTGGAAGGCTAATTTCATAAGGTGTTATTTTTGCAAATTGGGCAAGTTTGCAGTGATTTTGTATCAGTTAATATCTTCAAAACTTTGCCATCAGCCAACATTAGATACAAATACATTTTTGCCAACCAGCATATAAGTTCACGCAGAACATTCGAATTTTTTCTTTTATCATTATTAGGTATAGCGTGGGCCAGTCATTTTCTTTTGATACAGAATATAACATAATTTAAAGTAATATATTCAAATTTGAGAATAATTGCTTAAAAAATGTCAATGGCCGAAATTAATTGCAGCAATTAAATTATTACACCCAAAATTAAGAAGCCCTCATTTTCATATTACTATATATATCTAATTGTGAAGTTCATTACCGACAATGCTGTGTCTAAAGTAATATTCATCTAGAAAAAATGAATAATTCAATAAATGCAGATTATAGCACAAAATTAAAAATAAGCACTTACCTTCAGTATCAATACTTATGTTTTGGACCATGCCTTTTGATTGTTACAACTCCGATTTATATTTTTACACTTCCTGCACTCTTTTACGGTCAGTAGACTAAGTAATACAACGATATCTACTCTCTTGTGCAAGAATTCTTATACTTAGGAGATGATTCATTTTAAAAAGGGCTAGGTCCTATATGTTTACCAAATAAACCTGTTAAACCATTTAGTTGAACAAGGGTGGTGGAAAAATCATTTTTGACCACAAAATACCTAATTGATCCTATAATAGTGCAATAGTGCAACGTCTTAGAGACAACATCGTTAAAAGCGGCAGCAATTGTGGCGTGGACTGATGAACAAGAGAGCAACTTGCAAGATGGGTTATAAAATTGAGACGTTATTTCAGATAGTAAGATTAAATTTATACCCCCTTTATCCTGAGTGATTGATATTTTGCACTTTAGAAACTTGCAGGAGTGTAAAATTACGAAACTATGTGATTAATGGTTAAGTAAAATATAATTGCCTCAGAGTAAAATTCTTATGTTTCTAATCTATGTTAGTCTAGTTGTCGCTCCTGTAGTGCTGAAATGTGTGAAATAATACATTCTAATTGTAAGTATCAAAATTTGTAAAAAATATATTTTACCATGCTTTGATTTTTGCTGTATACGTTTATACATAAATTGATGAAGTTTTCCACTGCCGGTTATTCGTTGTATTCGTTCTGTTACTTTGATCTTTGGAATTTTCAATTCATTAGATGCGTCTTCTGAGCTTTCGTAGGAAAACCATTTTTTAATTGGAAAAAATCTCATTTCAGTATAGCCTAGACTAGACCTTTACATCGTGTTATGTGGATAGCACGATGTAAACTGTTCGTGAAAACATTTTTTAAATTTGTTTGAACTGTGGGAAGTAGAACAATCAGTCCAATAACATAACTTTAACTAAAATTTAATCAGAAATGGAAGTTGCTGCCACAACAACAGATCTTAAAATGAATTTATTTTTTATTGAGTGTAATATTAAAAATGCACAAAGTGAGAAATACTTTACCTCCACACTAAGTTTTGAAGAACAGAAACCGTGATTTTTAGAAAACTGTCGGTGTTACTGGCAGCTGAATTATATTTGGAGTGTCACTGCAAGTGAGAAATATTACTAACAATTGCCGAACTGTCACATACCAATTTCAAAAGCGTAAGTAGTTCTTGCTACCTATTCTGGCTAAATTTTAATAACAATAAGTAACAAGAATAATTTACGCTATTACGTTTGACAATTTTGTAATAGAAATAGAAATAGGTGTTAGAATAAGGAAGATGATAAATATGTTGTATTCTAACTTTGTATTAATATATTTTCAAAATTTGTACAGTGAGCATGTTTCGACTTGTTTATGAAATCAAAATCATTTTAAATATCACAAACAAAACCGATTATAAGCGTCAATATGCTATCTGCAATTCCAAAGATATTATTCAGTGTCTATAACAAACATCCTCTGAGAACAAAATCATGATTTTATTTGATAAAGTAAATCTACATAGTATCTTTTGATGAATGATTGAAATGCAATTTACATAGGAGATAGATTCAAAGGACATAAAAAACAAAACAGCTCAAATTACTTTCAACATCGTTTGATTTCGGGCCATAAAAGAACAGATGACTACAATATCAACCTATCTCGTTGATCGTTTAATAAAAGTTTTAGACTTATCTTCTTGAAATTACTTCGAAACGAATAAATATAAAAGCGATGTCAATTATTTATTACTCAACGATCAAATCAACGTTTGATAAGTGATGAATGAACCTTTATTTAAATATCTAAGAAATAATATTTGAACATAATAGACATAACAGAAGCTTTTTACCTAAGACTGTTTCTTACTTGACGATTTTATTCCCTTATTTGTACCTAGATATATCTTAACCCATTCACATCTTGCCATTCTTGAGGTGCTCTTTGAAACGCCGTTTTTTGAATTCTCTTTAAGTTTCAAAAATTTTGGATGATTTTTTAATTTTATATCATAATTACTCCTATATATGAAATACACACATATCTAGGGTTAAAAATTCTAATTTGGTAGTAAATCAATATTTTAGTACTTCCACATGTAGAATTCATCAGAAATGTATGTAAATCACTGAAACCAAATTACCAAAAAGGGATAATTAGAACGATATACTGTCCCAAAATCTATCGCATAGCGTTAACGATCATGAAGTGCTTGTATGGAAGTAGCAATGTACATATACTGCATTTGTGTTTATCCTGTGACAGGATGTGTAATTTCTATCAGCTACAGCGTATATTGAAAATTTGCTTTAATTAGCTACGAGATTCACTATAACAATCGTCTTAATGCAAGAAAAACGATAATCCGCTGTAATACCATCAAATGATCTGACTGCATTCAGTTATCATGGAAACGTATCAAGAGCCTAGTGAGTAATTACATCAATAATGCAAACATATCGATTGACCATATATAGAATGTGCCTAATTGGTAAACTTCCATTGAAAATTTATAGCAAAGCATTATGCTAGCGTGCATAATGCAGTAGGTCTGAGGAGCAACATGTCAAGGAGAGTACGACTAGAAACCGTAACCTCAAACTTACCGGATATTTGTGTTTTATTTCATTTTTATCCTCCAGCTATACAACTTTAAAAAATAGCAGTTAGTAGAGTAAAAATTTGCAATTTAGCGTTAGTTTGCGCTTTATGAATTATTCTTACGCATTCAAGAAGTTGTATACATACATATATAGAGAGTCCATAAGATAAGGAAAAATGATAATACAATTTCACGGCAAAAATTAGCCATAAAATGCTGCGACTTGCCGAGTGTAGGTAAAATGAAGTAGAAAATTACCTACATGAACCGGCTCCCAAATTCCGAAGAACGATTATCAATTATCAGGATATATTTGTTTGGGTCAAATAATAAAAATACAGGCAAATTATTTGCAATAAGAACAAACTTGAATAATGACAAAATCCTGGTGGGAATTTTGTAAAAATTCTCGGAAAATTTCTTGCATCGTTCTGATAATTTAGATTTTTGAATCTTCGACTTTATCGGGCTTGTCTTTGTAAACTTTGTTTTTTGCGTATCCCCATTCAATGTTTTCTTGACTCCCAATCTGTTGCTAAAAACGTCCCGATATTGGTGCTCACTGATTTCCTGTGGATAGAGCACAAAACTGAAAGTACATAACCGAAGTTAAATCGACATTAATGAGAAAGGGTCGCCTGGAATGCTAATCCAAACATTAGCCTTCTGGAGGTATTGCGTATGGTGCTCTAAAAGCTAAGGAGAATTTTTCTGATGACCAGTATCTGTAGTTATGCTTATTTGCTTCACCGGTAAGGCAAAAAGTAGCTTCGTCAGAGAAAGCAATAATGTTGACGTCATAGGTATTTCAATTCTTTAACGTTCACTTAAACTCACCATTGCTAATAATTGCACAATTGAAATATTTATGTTAAATATTTCATATAACTATTGAAAAATTTAGCTCGCTCAAATTTGTTTATCGCTTCGTTTCTCCCTACCTGCGATGTACTTAGCATTTATTAAATACTTGAACTTACCTTGTTCAAGTGGCTTCATTCGGTCACCGGTTGATGATGAGGACCATTCGTGTCCTCGAAACGGCCGTCCCGCACTAATTATTATATTACTATATAATAAATTAAACTTGTGTGGTGCGGAGGGTGCCGATACTTATGTGTTGTTTACCATACTACGCCACAGTCCTTACTATCATTATTACCTTGTTGTAAACATTTGATTAAAAACATTAAAAAGAAAATAAAAATAACATTGTTAAGAGAAAAAAAAGACGCTCTATCGAATGGCAGAGTAAGAATTACAAGTTTTAATTAAAAAAAATTACGCGGACAAGCCTAACTTAAAAACAATTAAATAAAAAAGATTTAAGTATGCTCAAACGTAGATAAAAAATTGATAACAAACTTCCATACTGAATAATTTCCTAAAATGAATATTAATTTTGCATTTAAACGATCCAGAGAATCCAAGTATGGTCGTATTGTAAATAATGTTAAAACAATTTACGGTTAATTAGAAAATATTTCCTATGAAAAAATTCCTATTGCCTGCGGGGGTTTTTTTTTTTTTTAGCTTGAATTGGATCTACGAGGGTAATTCGAAAAGGGCTTCAGATTCAACATGAAGATTCAGATAGTATAATCGCGCATTCGTTGAAAGATACTTTTGAAGATTCTAGCCATGTTGGATGCTCGGCTGTTTAACAAAAATAGAAAAAATCCAATATTGAGCCGTTATTAAATTCTTGCGCTTGAAAGACAATAAGCCTACGCAAATTATAGCCGAAGTGTATTTGGCGAAATTGTGGGCAACTGAATTTAAATGTGGTTGGCAATGAATGTTCTGGACGGCCTAAAACTACAACTACTACCGATAACATCCGAAAGTTCACCAAATGCTGTTAAACGAAGGTTAAGGAGACGACAGCAAAGTCTGTGGGCATCTCTGGAGAACGAATTTGTCATATATTGACTGAATATTTAGACATGAGAAAGCTATCCGCACGTTGGAATGAACATTTTCAAGTCCTGTTGAAGTTCTAGCGTCAATTAATAACTGTGTATGAAACTTGGATACACCAGTATCCTCCTGAAACCAAGGTATGGTCGGAACAGTACTCCGAAAAAGTCGAAAGCTGTAACGGGAGTAAACTATGCCTCATAATTTGACAAGCTGAAGGTGGAAATTGTGAAAAGCCGGCAGTATTTGGGAAAAATAATGTTTACTATTTACTAAATCTAGCCTATAGTGGCTTTTTTATATTTCTTAGGCTTAAAGTTAAATAAAGAGACCATCGCATTTGTAAACGCCTATTTTGCAAAACGAGATGCCAACTGGTGTTTGAACGAATTAAAAAGATGGAAGCGTACAAGAAGACTATGTTGTGGAAGATAACTGAATTTAACAAAACAAAAGTACTGAATTCTGTGTTAGGCTTCTCAGTCAACCCTTGTATATATGTTAACGTAACATAACATATTTAAAAAGCTAATACTTAAGTAATACGGCTAAAAACTTAAATAGCTCAACTCTACTCCTATTTTTCATACCTGTATCGATCGTTGAGAACTCCTTGTTCTGCTATAGAGACTTGATTTATAATTTAACATTTTCCGTCTCGGTAATTTGATAAATTTGCTTTATTTATTACTTCCAATGTGTCGTCTACAATTTTATCGTTTCCTCGCCGTTCACTCTTCGATTGTTGACATTGTTATTTTCGTTTAATAGTTAACTCGATCGCTTTTTTTTTTTTAGTAATTCCTCAGTTAATAGGGTGCGAAAAATAGTATGAAAAATAGATATTCAAAATAATTATTACGTTACATGCATAAAATTACACAATAAATAATAAATGACGATTAAACATTGCAGGGCTTGATGAATGTATAAACATAATTCAAAAACTATCTTAATAAAGCGAACACATTCGGGTACATCAAGGGATTTTCTATGAGACTTACTTTCCATATTCCGTAAAGTACTAAGTGTCACGTTGTTTTCTCTACATATAATACATTGAAGTTATGTTTCTTGTTAGAAACGCATAAATAAATATTATGACGTCACGGGCGTTTTGGCTGTAATTTGAACGTTTCAGTTTCAATAATTCTATTTGTTAGCTCCTTCAGACCCTTTAGATCTATACTCATCCTGAAATTAACCTGAAATTTCAGGATAACGAAGGCCTTAATGCATTTGAATTAAAATAGATTTTGATTTGATTTTTGTTTATTGCATCAAAAAATTGTTTCTGTTTCCTGTTGTTTAATCTTGCTACTTGAAACAGTCTTTCTGTTGCTTTCACTATTAATGCACATAATTAATTAACAAAAGAAAAACGTTCAAATAAAGGTTCTTGATTTCGACCAGATTATTAACAATTATACTTTTTTTGTTGAATTTTTCGTCCTACTTTACTTATATTAGTCTATTTTCCATTGTGAGATGTTACCAAGTAATCTGCATTGAGACATTCACAATCTTTAATTGTGTTCTCATTTAGAATGCTTTAGCCATTTTACACTTCGCGCTAGTATTATTAATATATTATTGGGTTTATTATATAGCTGCGTGTGAGCTCTTTTGATCAAAATATATTGTTCTGTCTTGATTTTTTTCCAAAAACCTCCAAATTTTATTCAAATATGATTAGCGAAGACCATATAATGATTTAATGGTTGTTGTCTTTACTTTTTATGAATAACTTAATTCCTTAACATTTTTTTTTAATTGGATAGATAGCCTTCATTTTCTGCCACTAGACTGTGTTCGACTTTCTCTTTATTAAAATATCGTCTGTGTAAAATCTTTTTCCTTCGTATACTTTAAGGACTACGCTTTCTTATAAAATTTTATACAAATTCCGAACATAGTACAGCGTAGCATATAGGAAATTTGCACAGATAATAGCATTAATAGTAAATAGCACCAAAATCGTTAAGTTCATTAAAAAAGCACAGGCTGGATGAGACTTCCAGTTGAGTGTTACAAGACGTCAGTTGCTTGTAGCCTAGATTATTAGATATAATAAACCTCTTTGAATGGTAGTAATACAATCATAAAGTTAAGGTAACAGTTCTGAATACACTATAATCAATTTTGTGAAAAAAAAACTCCTACTATAGTAGATAAGGAAGATGAAAATTCGTAAGTTTTAGTGGCATGGTTAAATATTGGTTCCAATTTTATTCAGAATATAATCTGTAAGTAGAAAAACACAACTAAAGTGATCACATCCAACTGAAGTAATTTTAGATGTTCTCCCAGAAACGTTGTTATGTTCTGTTTTATTTATTCTCAGCGTGTTTTCTATTGCGAAAGGTGACATAATTATAGTCGGGGTGTATTGTCTTTTGTAGTTATTGGTTATCTCCTAGCAAATTAATTTTTCCTCTGCTTATTACGTAAACTTTCGACGCAGTTGTGCATACGTAAGATCCTCTTACAACGAAGACGTTAAAGTAGTACAACGGAGGTGTAATAAGAAGGTAGAGTTTCAAGACTATGGTAATAAATTCGTTGCTTAGTCTAATTAAGACAATAAACAAACCGTGTGAAATACTTAGTCGGTTGACCTATTTGTTTTTTGCTGTTACATATTTCCTTAAAGCTTACACGTTATAGTTATAGAACGGCGTCGTAGTACATATAACAGCAAATCTTGGCAACTTTCTTGAACTCCGCGAAAGTTTTAATTATATCGCCGGTATCCGAAAATAAGTTTTAAGCCTTTAATTTAATGCATCAAAACTAAGCAAATTTACATCCACATCGTGAAATTAGCGTTGAGCTTTTGGCTGGTCGCGTCAGCCCCATCGAAACGAGAAAAAAACCTCGGCCGGGACAGAACCTCCTCCGGAAGAGAACAACATTAGCCAAATTAATCCTTTAATTCCGGATTAGGTTTTATGAAAATATAAACAAAGTATTAAATTAAACCGTGCATCATCCTCTGACACTAACATATTTTTTGCGGTTGTTTTTTAATTGTACGCGTTTTAGTAAATTTCTGAAATTAACACCCTCGGCCCTCGGCCTCTATTTCTTCTCCCTTTTTCGCACCGTCTTTTATAGCGGCAGTTTAAAGCGTTTTGTTCGAACCTAATGGTTGGCACATAATAACGGCCGCTTTAAATTAACAACGTTAGGGTATTGGTTAATTTTTATATTCTTTAGAGGGCTTTCATTGTAAGCGATATTATTCTTTTTGATTGAACGAGGAACCTAGAATTTGTTGGGGTTGATATTGAGATCGCACATCATCTTTAAGGAAATTCGACGATTGGATCATTAAACGTCAGAAAACCTCGAGGGATTCTCATTGGTACCTTCAATTTTAGGTTTTAGCTTAAATCTTACTGAATTTAATATATATTCTAAGGTTTGAAGTGATATATGGATACTTAAAAGGTTTTCGAATTCTTCATCGCCTTCCAAAATTTGGCTGTGGAGGCAAATGTACGATCAAAGTGTCAGACCAAGACCAACTTGCAAGTATTAAGGGAACTTGGTACATATGTAGGGTGCTAAAACTGATGCCTCAAACCCTTTCATTCTTCTTAGAGAATGCTGATGGTTCAACGACAGATTGGAGTTGCTGCAGGAATCAATGAAATTAGAGCAACAATAGCTAAGTCGCTAAGGCTAATTCAAAACGCTACAGTATTCCAAGCCGACATAACGACAATGCTAAGATGTCTAGATGCAATAGAGGCTTTATTATAAAGTCTCTACTATTCGTTATGGAGTCTGCAACCAAAAGCAAAATTTTTATAGAGTTGCGTAAACACGCTTAGTAGATTGGGTAACTGGAACCAGAGCCACTAAGAGAACAATAAGGCAAATGAACTACTTTAAGTAATCTTATCAATTGCTGACAGAAAGCTGAGGCCTATTGTACGTATGGGGTATATAGTAGTCAAAGCAACTACTAAACAATGAGAAGGAAAGAAATCTCAAGATTCGGAAAAGTATTGGAGGTTAAATCAAGCAATCTCTAGTCGAATACAGGCCTAAATTTACAGCTGAGTTATCTGCGGGAAACAGAGTTTTAAAGCAATGGTAAGGGCATATGAACAACTTGAGCCTCGTAGAGGAAACAATGCGCCAGCTTTGCTAGGTCGAAAAATACACCGCTGTCTACATATTGTACGAATGCATACGGCTTCCAGAAATTGGCATGGAAGAGCCAAAACCTACGCATATGGATCACTCACAAACCTGTTGGGTCTGGTAGCACAACTTATCTCATGCAATCTTTCCAAATTTAGAGATTGTTGAAACTACTCAGCCTCTGTTAGAGAATCACCGACAGACTTTTAGGGAAGGCATTAGCATTTTCTTCTAATAATTTTCGCAAAGGTGATTTGCTTTGGAGTTAATGGTGTTAAAGCTTTTTGCTTAAATTCTCTGAATTGTATTATCTTAAAGTATCATGCGCTTATAAAGTTAGATAATAAGTTTATTTTAAACTCATTTAATTTTATTAAACTGTTAACGGCTTTTACACCCGGCAATTGATTAACGGAATACAATCAAACGGACAATCCCATGTAAATAGGCGTGGTCGCTGATGAGTCTGAAATATAGATGGCGCATTGTTAATTTGGGCCTGAGATTGCTTGTTCCAGACCGATACGTAGACCTAACACTATGCAGTAAGACCATAAGTGTAAGTAGAGAGAAGTGTACGAATACGAAAATGAAAACTGTGAACTATGTATGTGTTAATGCTAATTTTTGGCTAAAACACAGGAAAGAAAGGAATCTATTTTTCTTTAAATTACTAGTTAGAGGCGCTACAAGGATAGAAGGGTAGAAAATACGCCAACATTAGTATTGCCAATGTGGACGGAGAGGTTTTGAAAAATAAATTGAAATTAGCAGCTTAAATCGTCCCGAAATTTGAAAAATACTTACTGGGCAATAGGTGTAATAATTCAGAAGTAGCGATAGGCAGCTGTGCACATGAATAGAGATTAAAGCGCGATAGAAAGATCACGCAGTTTTCTTCTAGGTCTTCCTATATTTCCTTATTCAACGATCTGGCAACAACAACTTAGATTAAATGAAAGGAAGAAATGAAACAGGGTCCAGTTCTCACAAAATTCTGGATTAAAATTATCAGGAGACAGGTAAGAATAACAGATTATGTTGAAAGTAAAATTAATGTTTGTAACTATCCCCATCATACAACCCAAATGGACTTCACTTTTTCCTTTTCTCTTAGAATAAGCTTAAAGTTCTTATATGGGGGCATATATTTCTGAAATAAGAATTTTACATAAAACGTGGGTTTTACTATTCTCTGTCCTTCAATGATGTTTAGATGTTTAGTGTATGCGCAGAAATTATGTAGCAACATCTTGAGGTATTGCAGAGATATAGCTGTTCATGGTTATTTTTGCGTCTATAGTCTGTACTATTAAAAAAATAATAAAAGTTTAAAAGTATTCAGCATTTAGCTTCTTGTTATTGCGAAATTGTCAGAATGTTGCTGGTTAGAACTGTTTCCAACTGAGGATATGGATCAAATCATGCTATCTTCATAACGTCAATTACATAGAATAAATGTCAGCAACTCTTTACACAGGGAACGTTTTAAATGAATTACGAATTAGTAACATTTACATGCATTACCTCTTAACTTCGCTCAACTGATTCAATAACTCAATTAGAAAGCGATTTAATAGTTTAGACACAGGCACCTTCACTGCACCAAATATATGCTGAGTAATATATGAGAGGAACAGAGAATATGTGTCCACATTTAGCTAACTGTTAAACGCTGTTGAATGTTGGATCAATTTCATTCAACATTCAACTGTCTGCTGGCGATACTTGCCGGCAATAGATCCCGAATCCACTTTACGTGTATCTGTTACAAAGATCAAATTCACGTTAACGTATGTGACTTGACGTGACGTGTTTTGTATACATTTATCATTGTGCCAATGTACATAAATCAGAACGTAAGGATATAAGTTAAATGCTGACCAGGTTCTTTTTTGTATGTGTATATTTTAACATTTATGAATTATAATAATAGCTTTCTGATTTCTTTTCAAGCAAATTTAATAACCTGGGGACGCTGCTTGTGATGGTTTTTTCAACCTCTCCTCGGACCACTACAATCATGCGTTCGCCACGGTTAGTACAGGGATGAACGGCTTGTTCATTTACTGGCTTCGGTTTGCACATCTATTGGAGAACGCACCGAAAAATTGAGTGAACAAGATTCAGTTGATACTAAACTTAGCGTTGCGTGTACGCGCCCCGTACGCGTTCATTAACAGAATAACATAGACGGACAAATGAATAAACGAAATTTTTGTTTTATTTATTAAAAATTTCCGCTACAACCAAGAAAATTCTAATGGAGGTACAGGGACTATGGAGGAAGGAAGGAAACTATGGTCTTAAACTGCAACTTCAATTTAATACAAGTTTTGTGGTATCGGATTATTCCGCATTTGCTATTTTCTTCCGCATTTCGACAAGCGATTGTACTTCGCCTAGTCGTCCGTGGACGCATGAATGCGATGTATGCGTCATAGATATTTTTTCTATTCCAAGTAAACGCCACGCCGAATTGTTCTGTTCATCGATTCACATTCGTCAGATATTTGGCTCGTAGTTCTGACCGTTGGGATTTGCATAGTTATGTCTTGTTCCCGCCTCACCGAATGAACGCATTCAGCGATGCGTTCACAAACGCGAATGCCTCAATACTAGCTACGGAGGACGGATATACGACGATGGGGGACACGAAGAACGGGGTAACGTAACGTAAATTTTTACTTCGAGGATTTTTACTTTAACGGAGAATTTTTACTTCGAGGCATACGGCCGCCTCTGGCGCCGGATGGACAGTAATAACGAATGAACAGGACACAGACCTTCACGTAGAAAATTTAAGACGTGATATCGTGTAGTGCTATGAACCAAGATTCCATGAGAGATAAGAAAGAAAGAGGCAACCAGTGAAGATATATGGAAAAACACTTCTTCCTTAGGATAGAGCTAGGGCAAGTAGACCAAACAACTAGGTAAAAGGGAATTACGTCAACTCCGGATTAGATAAGATGCTATTGTTGTCAACTAAGGATAATTCTATCTGGAGCGCTCAGACGAGCTAGCTTCAGAACAACTAGCCGTCCAACTATCAGTGAAAAAGGTGCTGCCTATTCCACAGAGGCAAAATTGACGGCTTATGTGGATTTTCTGGAGAGAGTTTTTCTTCGCCCGAAAATTTTCAATTATCAAAAGCAACACGAAGAAGAAGTGAATAGAGCTGTTACTCCGTTATCCTCGTTGGAACGTTGCTCCAACCAGTCATGGAGAATTCCGAAGCATCATCAAAAACACTACAAATGGGCAGGCACTGGGATTTGACTCCATGACAAATTCCATGCTAAAACATTTCCCGCCGGCAACAATAAGAGAATTCGTCGACATAGTGAATGTCATGCTGAGGCTAGCTTACTTTCCTATTAGTTGGAAGTGAGCCGAAGTGGTTGTATTTACTAAACCAACTCAGCCAATCACAAACCCATTAGCATTTTGTCCTGCCTCTCTTGAACCGTCTTCGAGATGATTTGGCACAGATCGATGTTATTCTATTGGAACAGTTCGGCTTTCGAGCAGGATTTTCAACCGAATTACTCTCTTACTCTTCAGGATCACGGATACCATCAGGGAACCGACAAAGTCGGAATGTTATATACAGTTCGCCTCATATCCAGCTATTTAAAAGATCACTGTTTTGATATTTAGACGGGACGTGAACGCTCCTCCATCAGAACAATATCTTTTAGCGTCCTCAGGAGTCATTGCTAGCTCCGGAATTATACCTATTGTATGCACACGACATCCCAAAGCATCCGGAACGGAGCTGGCAATTTATGCAGACAATGTGGTCATATATGTCACCGGAAATAAATTAAGATTACCTAATTACAAGACTCTAGACAGCAATGAACAGATTTTCTGCTAGGACTAGGGCTTGGAAACAGCAGCTAAATCCTGCAAAATGCGGGGCTGTCATTTATTCTTTGCACTAGAGCCTACGCTAATACCATCGTCATTGAGGATGTGGAAGAGAGAAACGAAATACATGGGCCTCATCCTGGATAGAAGACTCGCCTGGACGGACTACACAAGTTGCGAGGGTGGTACCGGTGGTGGAAAACATCTTGTACCCGCTGCTCAGTCGTGAGAGAGTCATAGACCTCAGGAATAAAACGCTAATTTATTCCATCACCATTAGACCCATAATTATATATGGGTGACTGTCGTGGTCCACTGCAGCTGACCATCGTTGCAAGACTAGACGCTCGGCAGAAGAGTAATCTAAGGATTATAACCTGCGCGCTCTGGTATGTCAGAAATCAGCTGCTGCGCACAGAATTGCAAATACTATCTATGCAAGAATACAACGCACATTTCCCAAGAAGCGCGCCGCCTCGCACAGGGATCCAAATTCGCGGGATCGAGGACACTGTAAGGGAAGAAGAAGGAACAGGACGGTCGATCAGGTACTAAAATCCTCATAATCAATGAGGATTATCAAATCCCTAGCAGTGCGAGCAGGGGCTGCATAGTTGACGAAAAAAGAGCCCAAAGATTCACATGTGCCCCAGAAGGAGATCTTATTCAGACAAACGCTCACAAACTCTTACCGAGTAAGATGCAATATGTACGCGCTTCAAATAGTGTTCCATTTTTTTTAATATTTTTTTATTAAATTAGGTACAAATTTATTTTTTTTATATTTTAATACCACAACTCAAGTAAAGGCTAGGTTTAGAACAGAAATGTTTGCAAAATCTGTGCCAAAACAAATTTTTGAGTTTTTAGGGACGCTAAATATTCCTCAAGAAATTACCAATTTTAGTGAAGCAATATACATAAGTTGCAACATTTGCGTCGGTCACTGTAGATTAAATTGCCTCGTTGCACTTTATGACTTTATGTCTAGTATTGAGAAACGCAGCGTGGCAGTGTTTGTAACATTTTACATTCGCGGACAATATTTTCAAGTAATTTCATTTTTCATAAGTATGTCTCTCGCAAACTGAAAAATAAACATTTATTTCATACATCTGTACAATCAATTTTGGGAGTCGCTCTAGTAATAGCTAAATGTGGAAGTTATATCAAACCACTTTTGTTGTTAAAATAAGATGGGGAACAGATATTTTTGTGGCACAACGCCTGTATTAGGTCACGGGTGCACTGTTTGCAACGATATAAGTAATAAGAATTTGAAGAGGGTAATTCAGAATAAGGCCATTAGAACCTGCGTGTGTGCAATGCGTTCGATTTTAGAGGAGACTTTATATGGAAACGTAAGAACCATTTCTTCTACTTTTGGCAGTCAAGTATATAGTAAGATTGAAGATTAAAGGTCAGGGCACTGTTTTAAGTAATATTTATGAACTGACTACTTCAGATTTGACTATTCCAAACTGGACAGAGAAGAAATTTCCTTTATTTACAAAAGCCTATCATAATCAATATAATTCGAACTTCATTTATATAATTGGCCAGTTAAGTCTGTCAGCAATTGATTACAGCCAATATATCATACCCATTTCGATTTTTTTTTTAATTACATGAGCTACAGTGTGAAGGATGAAGCATACCATTCAGATATACCGATATGTATCGATGCATCTAAATCAAAAAATGGTTGCGGTTGTGCGTTGCCTTTTTTTACAAAAGCGGTGGTTGTCAGACACTCAAAGTGTCCTTGATCTACACTAATTTTTTCAAAAAAATTCGTAAGGATCATTCAAATGAAGCCATTTCCTGAAGATTACTACATATAAGTGTCTTTCAGTCTTTTTATTGCAACAATATAACAAATCAGCCCCGCTTAGTAGTCTTTTAGATGAGTAAAGGAAAGATGGCATTGCATAGTATCCATGATTGAGGTTGTTCTGCTTGTCTGAAACTAAAAAAAAAACAGAACAGAATTCTTAAAATAGATGAATCTGGCTATCGCCTGAATTACAAATAAATAAAAATCTTGGAAAGGAAACATGGTGTGCGAGAAAATTCTAATACTGACATGTCTGTTTTATGCCTACTTTCCAGAAAGAATATTATTTACAAATACCTGCTTTTGTCGTCTACGCACCCTAGAACTAAGACATGCGAAGAATACGGAAAAATAAACGAAAGGTTCTCTAGTCATTGCAGCACGACACAAAACATGTACACGCTTTACCCCAATAAATGCTTTACCCTAATAAATCAAACAGAACTGAGAATGGTAACGGTCCGTTCTTTCTATTCATCAAATTGGTGTTGCTTTTTATGTAAAGAGTGTCATAAGCGTCTAATTCCCGCGGCGAAGTTACGTTCTTAATCAACCTATGAGCAACCTCAACGAAATTCGTTATGGTTGGCGAACAGCGCGCAGTGTGTCGATCGAGATTATCGTTTGCAATGTATCCAAGGTTACAAGGATTGTAAAATCTGTCAGTTTATCATTATTGAATGTCTCATCCTCTGCATACAATGTCACCATTTTTAGTGAAAATTAAGCAGTTTATTATTTTATCACTATTAAACACTTTATACAGTATTTCTGTTCCACTTTTACTTATATTTAGCTAAAATAATGCGAGTATATACAAACACCATCAGAAATTCCGCATAATTTACATAATAGGATTCAAATATTCCTACTCTGCATCTATGTATGTCTGTGTTATGAATAGATGTATATCGAACGATATTACGGTCAAACTTATTTAAGTTACAAAAGTTTCTCCTCAAAATGACTGTCCAAACTTTTATAAACAGCTGACAAGTAACACGCTGCTGTGGAAAGGAAAAACACCAAGAGCGGAATAAACTTCTCAATAAAAAAATTCGAAGCTTATGAATATATTCCGCAGTGCTTTTACGTCACTTCAATGCTGTATTCATGTCTATCGTTCATCTACATAACAAAACATTGTTATAATTTGGACAGGTTTGTACCTGCTGTTAATGAAATCCTTCTTTTATGTTCGATTTAACAATGTGTAGATTTTGATACGCGTAATAAATATGTATGGGAGCATTCTTACTCTGAACAAGGATGGAGAGGAAAGATTCAAAAGATATCGTAAAAATACATGATCCTATAAAAAAAATTTAAGATCGTTTTCTTAGGATGCCATTCTGCGAAGGCGTAAAATGGAGCACTTAGGCCCTTTATCAATAGTTAAATAGGATCGTACATAAGTCTCAAAGGTGAAACGGACTTGCACTTAGCTTGAATTTCTTCTTACTTTTATTAACTACTTTATTGAAAAAAACTTTTGCTAGAAATTTCAAACGTTAAAAACGCACGTCACATCTTAGAAAATCGAATCAAACATACTTATAAACACATGAGCACTCATTTCACGTAAAACCCTTTAAAATTAGATCACAAGAAACTATTTTAAAATCGGTAGCGCTCTCGCTGATTGAATTCCTGATGAAGCGTTTTCGCTTTCGTACATCGCTGAGGGAGAAGAAAGGTGATAAAGTAGGAAAATATATCAAACATCACGGTGATTGACAATGTAATTTAAAGAAAAAACTTTTCGGAAGACGTTTGGGGAATATTGGTTCATGCACACCTGAGACAACACAGTAGTGGTGAGAATATTGATAATCCTCGGGCGTAGCTTCGGGCTTTTAAAGCTTTCCGACATTATGTGCGGCGAAACTATCCTATTCGCATTGGATTTGCATATTTTCCGTTGAGTTGGCAGATTTTTTCCCATAAATAAGGTAGATGGAGTTTCGTAATATTTGTAGTAACTGTCAAGTTCTTTTGAACACTATTCTATGTTTTTATAGTTATTTTTTTATACTTGCCGCATGTATTATGCTGTCAAATATCTACACTCATTGCATCATCTTATATAAATAAGTTTCAAATTTTCAATTTTATTAAGTAACCGGTATTTAGTAAGTAGTATACAGCAAGATACCATGAAAAATCGTTGGGAAGAATGGGAAATGTTAAATAATTGTTTTTAAATATTTTTAACAGGTACTTTAATTCTGACAAAAATAAATATTGTTCTGCATATTCTGTATATCCTGCAATGTAAATGCCTCTTACATATCTATTTCTTCCTATTCAATTGGTAACGCGCAGACAACACACTCTCAATGTTTATTCAAAGTAAAATTGCTATATTTTTAGTAAAAGTATATTGCATAAAAGATTGCGTTAAAAATATATATGTATATACCTCGTTTTATAAAAGTTTGCACTAAACCTTTCTTGTTTAAATATGTTTTAATATATGTGCATTTTAAACATATAGAGTTTCTGGATATATAACATTTAGGGTAAATTGTAAGTAAACTATTTTATGAGTGTTTACAATGGTTTATCAATGTTTATTCTAGAAATACAAGAAACCGTAAAACAACAACATTTATTACACATTTTAAATTCTTAGATAACCAGATTTATAGTTATGCTTGTAATTTAGATTAGGAGATTGCATTTATATGTGTTTAAATAACATGCCTATCTTGTTTTTTTCTCAAGGATAGAAAAGTGCAACCTCCATATTATAGTGGAAAATATTCAATTATTATACATATAATTTCTTTGTAGTATATACAGCATCTCCAATGTGTTGAGGAGTTGTAAAGTAACCTCCTGTATTTATTGGTATCTGGTTATAATGTTCAGTGTGATTGGTTACCTCACTGAGGAGTTTTTATTAAAATAGGTTAAAAACAAATCAAGTATATAAATACATGGTTAAGGAAAGAACTAAACATTACATTGTAACAATAAAAAAAGGTATTAGTTTATTATTACTTATATTTTGTCATTGTTTCATTTATGGATAAAATTAAGTAGGTTATAGAACAGGTATTAAAGGTTATTCTTCGATAAAAGTTAAATTTTGCTTGATTTCGGTGTGTTTTGAGACACACTGCTGCGGTCTTGGAGTCATCCTACACCAGATTTCTAATCTGTATTACTACTATTTTTGTACTATTTTTCTGCAAAGTGTCGCTTGGCGCGTATTAAGGTGGTTATCAATTTTAATTGGTCTTGAAGAGGCAATCAAAGGCCAGCATTTAAAAGGACACAAACCTCTAGGTTGATTAAAGATAAAGCACTATTCTTCTAAATTGAATCGTAACGCACACACGGGTAGGTAGCTGACCTTAGTTATGTTACTATTCACAATGCAAAGGATTGGCCGAAACTGGCTAATTTTCGCGTGAACGGTAAAAAAGACTCGTGAATTAAACGTGCCATTTTCGAGATACATATTGCCAAAGATCTTTTAAAATAATATTTTTGGTTTCTGTTACTTATTTTTAGTTTCAATACAAAACAAAAAGCATTTTTTAATTTTTTTTTACCCTCCCGTACAGCTGATGTGTGTCCATCAATCAACAATAAATATATTTTTTACACAAAAAATAATTAAAGATAATATGATAATATGATGCGTCATCGATAACGTTTAACAAGGAAGCGGAGTAATATATTCGAATATAATTTAGGTACTACTTCATTGAAATTACTTCTGTTTAAACCCGGTTTTCTATTTTAAAAGACACTTGAAGAAATAAAGTTTGTTCTACTTAACTGTTATTGCAGTTAAAACTTTTGCGGTAGGTGGTGCCGCAACCATGCTCTCTGTAGGCCGGTCTCTTAAAGGAATAGTGTGGTAACTTTTTACATATTTTTCAATTCGAAAAAATGAGCAGCTATCAAAACAAGTCAGAAAAAATTTGAAGATAGGTTAAAAGTGATTTACAAACTATGCACAGCAATTACATAGGAGTAGTGCAAGCAAGAGAAAAATTACAAAATTCCTTACTGTCGTTAGAGGAATCACTGCAAATTGCGAAAGATGTAGAGGCACAGCTTTGTTCGGTAGAAAACGCAAAAAATGTGTGTGTTCTAATTAAGTGTGAAAGTGTTTTAGACAAAGATTCAGATTTTTCCACAATTAGACAAGTTTGTGAAGGTTCGTCTACAGATGAGTTAAGTTGTCTCAAAGATTTTTTTAATTATGCAAATATAACATCAGCAGATGTAGAGCGATCGTTTTCTTTATACAAGAACATATTTTTCTCATGGCGGACGCGTTTTGCAAGAAATATCTTTGGAAACCCACTTTATGTTAAAAATATTTAATCTCGCTTCTCTAGTTTTTCAAGTCTCGGAAGACACTTAAGACGGTAAATTTTTTTTTAATCATCGAATTACATACACTCTCGATTTTCTTTTGCACACATATGACTAAAGATGGCAATTTCCCGTGTCCAAGCAGTAACATAGGGATAATTTATCGAGATCGGTTCATAATCTACAAAAACCATCTTAAAAACTTTTTTGTATCTAGTACCGGAACGGCACTGTTCGCGATAAGATATCTCTGCATACTGACTCCCTTCGCATGCAAGACTCCATTCGTTAGCTACGCCGATGGTGCGCACCCGAATTTGCCCACTCTATTGATAATGAATGAAAATTTTCTTTGCAAATAATAAAACTGTACAGTATGCTATTGCACCAACAAATTTTTCCTTTCTGTAAGCATTTCAAAAATAAAATCTTTAACTGTTTTTCTATTTATCTTATTTTAATACAGAGAAAAAAGTACTTAGATTCATTTAAATTTAGGCCATTACATCTGATAACAACAAAGTTAGCGAGTAGTGAGCTCATGACTCTGAACACTCTGTATACATACATAGTTATGGAACAGAAAACAAAATCTTTTTCATATGAAACAGTAGAATGCCAAAATAAAGTAAAACAACCGGCGCATCCACCATATTTATTCATATATGTAAATATATTTATAATGCTGGTTTTCAGTTTTACGTGTATGCATATTCTCTTTACAATTATTCCAAATTTTTTGAACGTGAATTGAAATTTGCAAGACGGTGTCTTCTAATAAATAAAATAAATAATCTTTACGTTCATGTTTTAAATTAATTTACGTGATAAATCCTCTACACAACCACAGTGAAAGTTGAAAAAATAAGCATTGAATGCTAAATGTCGAAAGAAAGGGATCGCAATATTCTTTACTTTTTACAACCTCTATATCTGTGATCATGTCGGGAAGCACAGCACGAGGCTACATACACAAACCCTATGATTTCGTAATCGTTTTCGCTTATCGCAGTGCTTTCAACGTTTGCGTGATTGTGAAGTAGAACAAAAGGTAGAGTGAGTCTTTTTTCTTCCTCTACTTGTCACTGCACAGTAATAGATATGTAAATTTTAGATCGATATCGTGAGCTGTTTGGGCGGTTGTTGGAGCTAACAAGATGTGTTGACAGCTGAACAAAACGAATCGAATCGATCCGTTCGATGTTTATTCTCTCGATAAGCTAATTCTAATACGTCGTTTCGTTGATGATTGCAACCAGTGTATACTTGTAATAGTCGAAAGAAAACATTGAATTGGTACCAAACAACAAATAGTTATTCTTCGTTACTATGGAAGAAAAACAGTTAGACAATAGCTTATTCTGTAAATAGAAAATCTGTATAGTGTAAACAAATGGTTTGGCAAAGTCAATTTATTTCCTAGATAATGATGAAATTAAAATTTGATGTATACAGCAACTATTCGCCATAACCCACATAATTTTCTAACTCTAACTAAATGATTATCTCAAGTATGCAGCTTGTTTTATCCTAGCTTCGAAGCCTTTGGACTTTTGGGAACAGCAACTAGCGTTGCTATATCTATGCTGTTTGATGCTTTGACATAGCGAGTTGGTACTGTATACTTATGAATTAAAAGAAAATGCAAAAAAAAAAAATTGATAAAATAGAAAATATGCACGACAGTAAATATAGACGAGAGTAAAGTAACAGCATCGACAGATGGATAATGTAATATTTAGGAACTACTGTCTCAAATGGTACCTAAATATACAAAGAGCTAAAAAAACAAGGAAAGCACACCAAAAGTACTATGCTTTAAATAAAACAATTTTCGAAAAGAAAAATTGTTATTTATATCCTTTTGAAACATAAACTTTGCAACATAATCACAAATCCAAATGAACAACCACTGAGATGAAGCTTTTAATAAAAATTTCCTATAAAACAAAATATGGCCACATAAGAAATGAAGACATCTACGCTACACCAAGGATCAACATGCACAAAAATCAAAAGGAAGCAATTAGAATAGTTTGGCCACCTCGAGAATGTCAACAGAAAGACTACCTAGAATCACGGAAGCAAAACAAACGAAAGGAAAAGAGGTAGACTGAAATTGACTTGAAGAGCAAGAAACAGGACGGGAGAAGTAATGAAGAAAGAACAAAGCAGATAGTTGGTTCAAATAAATTTTCTTTAACAAAATAGATTTATTTGTCTTTAACGTATCGCCATTTCAATGTTTATTCGAATATGCCGAGCAATAAAAGCAAAATATAGCAGATTTCTATAGATTTTGTGCCATTTTCTAAATTCACTTTCGTAGAACGAATTCAGGGTCGCCTGCCTCTTAGAGAAAGCTATATTCAAGGGCAACAGATCAGTAAAATTTCAACGGGGAGATCGTGGAGTTACGGTTCTTAATATTTGTAGAGCTGGTGTCCTCATATGCGTTTAAAATAGGTTTCGTTAGAGACTCGATAGGTAATACAATTTACAACAAAATATTTCTCAGCAAAAACGTACTTTCATCGAATTTGGTACCTAAATAAGTAACATATACGTACTCTGTGATATGTGCAAATTGTACTAACAGTTCGGTTCGCCCAATTTTGTCAATACAAGAAAATACCAACTTGATGTTTGAACAAGCTTTACCCAAGGGGTTCTTTGCTTTAGGACTAATCATCATTAGTTAAGGGTGTATATCTCGTGACAAATGACAACCAAATAAATAAGAAATATTTTCCTAATTTTATGGTGTAGAAAAGATTTGGGGTAGTTCATTTGCTTGTCGCATCATTCGGATGTATCGAATTAAATATGTAAATTCCTGCGACGTCGTAGAGAAAAACGGGTACTGCGAAGAAAACCATATAATTTTCAATTGAATTGCAAATTAGTTAAACATATTACCGACTAAATCTGCTTCATAGTTTTCTTTAAGGTAAATAAGTTTGTAGAGTAAATTTAAGCAAACGAGGTTACGTGCAGCATGTACGGCAAGCTTGAGCGAAACTGAATAAATTTCTCTTCGGAATTCCGCTCCGACGATCTAACAGGTTAATAGATTTTACCCTCCTCGTTTCGTAGACCAAATAATAAACAATTATGTCTTTGCTGTGGATGTGTGCTTGTGACTGATTTTCACGGAATCTTAAGACTTTGCGAAGCGAAAATTTGCACTAATTTTATGATAAATAAACACATTTTTGGCACACGAGTGTTTATTTTATAACAATGACTTTAAATAAATTAAGTGTTATCATAGTATTAAAAAGGAAAAACTAATGAGGTGACCCTCAAAAACTGTTAGCATTTATTTTATCTTGCTATGTTATCTAAAGGAACTAAATCATCGGTACTTAACTTATAGGGTTTCTCTTTAAGTTGCGTAGGGAAAGGAGTTGTTATTCTATCCACGCACTAACAGCAAGTGAACTTGTTTTACATAAAGTAACTTTGTTTACTAATCTGTATACTAAAATAAATTCAATACCTAAAATAATAAACTTTTTAGTGGATCAATAATCGCAGTAATAGCTCGGAAATACTGAAATACGGAAAGGATTTTGGTGTGTGTAAAGTGTTGTGTAGGTGCTGCTAATATTGCGTTAAAAGCTACGTCTTAGAAATTATAAGTAGTCATTTTTTAAGAAAATTACACGTTATACTTGTTAATTGCATTAAATTAATAAACGGAAAATTACTAGAGAATTTTTTTTTGATATTTAGAAACTTTGTAGCACACACCTTTAATTCCTTTATACATTTATTCAGCTCTACTGGAAGTATGTTTTAGTCTAATTGCACTTGAACAGTTCAATAAATGTACAAAGCGTCCGACGAGGAGAGGGAAGTAGAAGATTAGAATTAGAAAAATATACCGATATGACCAAGTCTTATTCCCAATTATTACGGAAATAATTAGTGATAGCTCTTCAAGCTTCGTTATTCAATGACTTGAAGGTGAATGGTACAATATTTTACATTTAGAGAATATTTTCATAGTACGCATCCTCTCTATACTGGACAGCCCTCTAGACGTCAACCAGCTGAATACTTCGGCATAGGTTAAGATGTTGCCCTAATGGTGACTAAATGCTATTGATCAAAACTTCGTTCTACCCTATCCACAGTTGGTTTAACTTCCATATATAAATATATCATATATGAGTGAGAGTCACTATATAGGTTACTTCCACGTAACATTCAAGCATTTGTCCCATTGTTTTATCAGTGGTCAATACCAGCTGCATAAAAGTCCTTCGGTTGTCATCTCAACCATGTACTCAATGCATGCGTAATGTCATCATGATTCGTGAAATGGATACCGGCCAGGTGACATTTTATGGATGTAAGCAAATGGAAATCACTAGGAGCCGCAATTGTGGATTGAGCCTTGCTTTAATCGCCGTATGCGGTTGGGCATTGTCATGGTGAGCTGGCCTGGATGCTTTCGACGAAGCTTTTGCACTCTGACAGGTCGACGTGCTCTGTGTTCGTCAGCAACCTTCCTTTGGGCGCCCGCAAACTTTTTTACTCCATTGTGCACTGCTTAACGCGGAAAATAGTTCACACTTCGCTTACTTATGAATGCTCTTTTGCCCTTAAAAACGGACAACTGTACATTACTCCCTTATTGTACACGCATTGCGCGCGTTCGCAGAGGCTCGTTGCCTAGGAACATTCAATCTTGGTTGGTCGGCAGTTTAACGATAGCTACTACTATTCTAGGCTACCCTGCATTCACTTGTAACTTAGTAAGTGACTCCTCGTCGTACTGCAGACATAAGTAGAAACTAAATCTTAGTTTATGGATTCATAAAAATGCAGGCAGAACATCCTGAGTACCCTTTAAAGAGTAATAAGATGTTGCGACACAGAGAGGTATGACATATACTGCAAAGACCGGGTACAAAAGCAAGGAGCGTGGTGATTGCTTAGCAAAGAGCAAGTCCATTTACTACAGTAATTTACATCTTACTAAAACTGTGAAACCCTATAGCATATGGCGTGAGCCCCAATTAGATCTCATATAATGATAAATCTTCATCAGAAAATGTTTCAGGTTAACCGAGAAACCACTCCTTGCATACTGAATATATATGTACTTCACGTACGCTAAAATCTGGAAAGTTTCTGAAATAATCGTTTCAAACTTTAATTGGTAACTACTTAAAGTTTTATTAGAAAACTTTGCACCTACATTTTACACTTCTCGCCGTTGTTAACGTCTGAATTTTATTTACTTAAAAAGCATATATTATCGCGTAATTTACTACCAGACGAAGTACAAATATATGATTTTGTAACGAGCGTTAATAAACCTGACTTTATATTGGAAACAAAACCTGTTTTATAGAATATGCTGCAAGGCTTGGAAACGTTTGCGTTGTGAAACCTGTATTGTAAGCGTAGCAATTCCATAGAAACGGTATCTCGAAAAAAAAAGCACTTGAAACAAAAGTTTGCTCAATAAAGTAAATTTTCAGATGAAAACTTTTATTTGCTTTTCGGAGATATATACAGTATCTGCTCAATTCTAGTTCCTTTCACTACAAATAATAAGAGGAAGTAAAGTAAGCGTTTTATATCTGCTAAATTGATAGAAACCAGTTTTAGCGGGAGGCGGTTCTGCGGCGACAGAAACTAAATTACTTCATTAATAATAGCTTTCCATTGGCGGTACACATGTACAACAATCAATATCTGACAAAAAAGAAGTTAAACAACTCTTACTTTATATTCAAATTGATAACGCGTTGTATGACCTTGCTATCGTAGTATTCGTTTTATGTATGGTATACTACACAGTCTACATATGAATGTGTGTAGATGTGTGTATAGGCATGAGAAAAATTATAGTGATTATTTGGAAATGGGCAGCCGATTTCTTTGTAAATTACATACGATAAAATATTCATAGAACTCAGAATACAAATAAAGTTGTAGTAATTTTTTCGATAAATCCTGATTGCTTCAATAATGATAGCAAGGACTGTGGCGTAGTATGGTAAACAATACATAAGTATCGGCAACCTCCGCACCGCACATGGTCCTCATTCGTGTCCTCGAAACGGCCGTCCCGGACTAATTTTATATTGCTATTTAATAAATTAAAGTTGTGTGGTGCGGAGGTTGCCGATACTTATGTGTTGTTTACCTGATTGCTTCATATACTAAAATATTAACTTAGCTAGTTCTAGCTAGGAAAATTAGCTGTACTTTGCCTTGTCTTTTTGACAATATTGTAGAATTTAAAAACTGGCTTTGGGCACCGTAATTAATGTGACGAATTATTTGATTTAAAATGCTAATATTTTTATCTTAAATCCAGTATGGCGCAGTCAATATTTTTACTACAGTTTCGTAAATACATGCATTGGAAAACCATGGACTTGAACGCTGTGGTATTAAGTTCTATTCTCAACCGTTGAGTTTTGTAATTTTTGTTTTAATGCAAGGTAAGTAATAGCACAACATTTTTTACAAGTAGCAAATAAATAACAACATTTAAAGAATAATGCCGGGGCCTTTATCCAACACAAATATGTGATGAATTCCACCAATGGTAGTTTCCCGTAATCGTGAAACTACCATTACCAGTTGTCAAGTAATCTTGTCAACATGAGAAATTCATCATGTTTTTCCATTCATTTACTTTTTCACCTGGTTTTGTTGTCTTTTGTGCGTATTGTTATGTTTCTCATTTGAATTTTAGGGACGCATTGATATGCGGCTCGCGGACCGCAAATTGGTGAAGAGGCACTTGGCCTCGATTACCTACCTGCTCAGTATATCAAATTATGATAAACTGAGTAAATAGATAAGAACAGACCGTTGTGTCGTCACGAGCGATTTCAAATTTCAAATTGTCGTGCAAGAGTTAACTGCAGGTTTCAATGAATGGGGAGCCGAACGCATGTTGCAATTGTTATATGTATAAGTTAAGGATATTTTAACTTTTACTATAAACCTTATATATACCACAAGGTATAATGATCCTAAATGTACAGTGTGAGTGTATTACTTTATTTTTGCAATTAAATCCATCGCATTTATCAATAATAGTGTTTAAAGGCGGTTGGTTTTCTGCCGGGCATCGTGTGAGCTCCAGATGCACATTTCGTTGATTCAACTCAAATTAAAGCACAACGCTTTTTCATAATTGTCCATTTCCCTGGGGCCACAATGTCATTCCGTACAATTAGAAAACTATTTACACCGCACTGGTGTTGCAATTACGGTACGTTTAATGAGCTGACACATTACGTTAATGAAATTTAAAAAATCGTATACCTGAAAGCGTTGCGTTATTAGAGGCGCATAGTGCTTTCGAAATATAATACGAATTAGCGATAAAATTAAATGTAGCGACATCAAAAGTCACATTTGTCACATTTATCGCTTTAATAATTATTAATTGAACATATTGGATGCCGAAATTAACACCGTTTTGTATTGTAAAATATTGACCTTCACGAATTAGTACGTGTAACACCTAACACATAATATGGATTTACACTTAATCGATGGTTTATTACCAGTCGGGATGTGAGTAATCGAAAATATTAGAATATATAGAAATTGTTCGAAAATTGTCGAAAAAGCTAGATTTGCAGACCCGGAAATAACTGTCAAGGTAGCTCCGAGAGTTCAACTCAAGGTGGTTAATCTAAGAAACGCAGCTAAAAAAGGCGTGACAAAAGAAAACGTCTATTGGTAAAGTTATGTCGACAACCTTAAGACTATGTATAGAGCAGCCTAAATAAAATAATAAACGATAATAGAGAAAAGAAACACCGAACCCCGTCGTGTAGTAATGAAAACAATAACAGTAATCTCCTAACTCCCATGCTACCTACGAGGTAAAAGGAGTTGCAGCTTCCGAAAACAAACTTAGTCGCTAGAGGAATCTTAACTTTGAACGCGTGGACATACTCGACTTATATATGCGTCATGTATACGTGGCGCTAATGGCAACTAACCTGTATGTTGCGAATTGTAACATAACGCGGAGACAGTGTTTCCTAAAGAAGTGGTTACTGTGTTCGGTGAACGTGTCAGTACCAATGGAAAATGTACTCATATTTCGGCAAAAGTACCTCACAACTTGCGAGTGTCATGAATACGATGTGTTTTCATAGAGCTGAAGAACAAGAAATAAGTAAAGGAATAAAGGTACTAAAGAACAGAAGTACACAAGAGACTTCAATAGCATTCCAACAATAACTATTAACATGTTTCCAAGCATCTGCTAATGCTTATCGTTCATATTAAAATCGTCGCTAGTTATTCCTATACACAAGATGGGCGATGTATCTACGATTGAGAATTACTGCCCTACATCAATTCTAAATGCATATTCAAATATGTTTGAAAAAGTAGTACATGTTCGTGCTGTCGATTATTTGTCACGATTCTTACCTTTTACGGCAAAACAGCACGGTTTTCGTCAAAAGCGCTCTATATCTACAGCTAATTAATAGGAAATGTTTTGTTCATTTTCCGACCATACGGCTAGGCTTCAATTCGTAGGTTAACTACCGTTAAAACGGACAGTGTAGTGTCAGACTCCTATAAAGTGTCTGTGGAAAGATCGCAAGGATCGGTACTCAGAGTGCTTGTATTCAACTTATAAATGATCTTCCTATCAATGTGGCTCATCATGTTTGATGACAACACATCCACTTTGGCAACTGCAAGTAGTGAAGACGAATTCAAAATAAAAACTGCTCCGAATTTCTTCTTTATTGGAAGTTACGGGTTTCAAGCAAAAACGTTCATCATCAGATTGTGTCCTTTCTTATACACGTTTCGAATTAACTCGTGGACAGATTGGCTATCCAAGCGTTTGCTAGTAAAGCTTTTAGGGGTCAAGATATGAATGTACGTTAGTTCGCGAAATACGTTAAAAGCCTTTTTGGCAATCCGAAAGATAAACCGGACATGAAAGAAAGGTCGGGAATTTATAAAATTTCATGTAGTGATTGTGACAAACGGAATGAGCGGTACACATCAGATTCAATGAGCATATTGGATCTTACAGATACGGAAGAATAGACTCGTCAAGTGTAGCACAACCTATAAATAAAACCGGACATAGTATTAAATTAGAAAACCTGAAATTGATTAAGAACGTAACTTTTTACGTAAAAAGATCGTTATCATACTCAGTTCTGTTTGATTTACTACGGTAGTTTTATGGTTCGTACTATAATGACACGAGATCCTCTCGTGTATCTTTTCGTACTTTTTCGACGTCTTAGTTTTGCGGCCAAAGAAAGTACCTGTAAATAATATTTTTTCTCGACAGTAGAATAGAACAGGCATGTTAGATTAGAGTTCTTTTCTCATATCATTCGATCGAAAATGAGAGTCTATATAAAGTTGTCTAGTGCAGAGTGCGCCGATACTTTTATGTTGCTTTCCATACTACTCCACACTCTCTGCTATCATTACCTATCACAAGCAGATTACTTTGACAACAGCCGTTTGTAGGTTTTCATTTACTTATTTGTTCTTGTTTGTTGGTAGTTATACGTTCTTGATTTGGTTAATCGAATACATTTATGTTATTCCGTAATATTTTTAATTATTAATTTCGTTATTTTCTTGGCTATTTAAGCTGTTGGTCGATCCTTGCGGCGCTCCCACTGGTCGTGATGCCAGGGATCCCTGGCCGCAATCGTAGAGACGTTTGCAAATATTTCGACAAATTATGTGACTAGGAGACTTATAATTAGATTCTCTCATTCATATATGTTTCTGCATTACTATCATTATTAACATTATTTGTACGTTATTCAACTTGGTGCAGTACTTTATACGCAGCCTGTATACTATTTGTTAATTAAATCAAATTTAGTAGTTATATATGTACATACTGAAGCAACAACACTTGATTGGTATACGCCGCGTGGTAAGCGGTACCACACAACAAACCTATCAAAATAGTTAATACCTATCTATTAGGTAGGTATTAATTCAGTTTCGCCTGATAACTGGTATGTAATAACTATTAAATTGGTACTGATGTATTACGTTTACATTATGATTATATCTAACCGCTTATTAATAATTAAACACATTATGGAGTAATTTATTTCTAATTTAAGCTTTGACTTGCTCGAGATTTCGTACAAAATTCATTATACCTTTGTTTTAAGGCTGACGATCTAAATATCGGAAACAACACTTTGTACATACACACCAAAGGCAATGAAAATTCGCGCAGTAAAGCAGATATAGGTTGTATTAAACCATCAGGAACACCTATTTACGTGCGCCGATATAGATAATTATAAAATAAAATTTGCGATAATTACGCAGAGGAAACTTCCACTACCGCCTATTGAATACTAAATTCCTTTAACCATAAAGGAACTTCAAAGGGAGAAAATTCGCAAAAGGAAGCGAAGACGGGGAGATCAATGGGAGAAAATTTCTGTTAGGAACGCAAGAAAGGAGAGTTTATTTAGGGATGTGTTAAATTTAATTTGTTCCGTAGCACATTAGACGTCAAAAACAAAATAATACACGTTGTTGCGATGTGGATTCCTCGGCTGGGACAATTAATCGCCAAGTTTAAATTTAATTAGACTAGTATTTTGCATCTTAATTCGCCAACGCGACATGGAATAACGTTTCGCGTCGGTAGTATTCTCGCCTTTATCCCGGAAGAGAGCCGAATTACAACTCGCTCCTGAGAGGCGCGATTCCTCTCGGATATTTCGTAAGAACTAGTGACAAACACATATGGTGCTCGGGACAAATCTCGCACAACCTCGGCGTGTAGCTAGGGGCATACGGTCGCGGTCGCGTCATAGGAGTCTGGTAGGAACACCCGATTGCAGTTTGCCACCTTGAGATCTGCGAAATGTATTAAAATCGTATATTAGATATGATTTATTGTTACGTTTTACGTCACACAATGCTAAGGACCAATAATATTTTCCGACAAATTAATTTACCGTATATATCAGGTTTCCCTTTTCGAACGTTTTCTTTTATTTATTTTTTATTCTATTTCTACGAACGACACGAATGGATTTGACAAGCTTTCTGTTCGCAACGAGAAATTATGTAACTTGTATAAAGGATCCCATATGAGCAAGAGAATATTTCCAGGAATTAGATACATATAGATATGTGAAAGAATAGTCATTGTGTTGCCGGAAACAGAACAATTTTTTTTGATGAGGTAATTTTATCTCTGTAATTGAAAGGTTGAGTGGATAAAGGAGACAACTGACAAAATTAGTATTTTGTGGAAATCAACTGTAAATAATAAATTGGGATCCCAGTCAGGATGCATCCCCAAAAGCCTACCTCTAGTACTTTTTTTAGATACCGCGTCGCCACGTACGTGGGTGCTAAAGTCAGAAGGCATCTTCCCTGCTAACTCATTAAGAGGTTTTGAGGCGTCAAGTAAATGCAAACCAAATAAAGGAAAAACTATGTGTAATCCAAAAAATGAAGCAAAACAAATATTAAATCTGCCTTTCTAGTCTAGCCTAGCTTGAGATTTGAAGTACGAAAAATAAGAAAATAAATTATCTGTAAGTTCTTTTAAAGTGCATTTGAAAAGCTTTTCTTTTAATATTAATTGGTGTGTGACTTTTATTAATGAATACAATTGCATTAATATCTGTGTTGGGGTTCAAAACTCGGTTATATATTAGGTTATGCAGGCTTTGATTAAATTTAGTTTACGCTTGGTAAACCTACTACCTACCTAAACATTAGATATAACATGCTTGATGAATCGAAGTGGTTATATATACAGAGTACAACACGCCGTCCGATGTACCTCAAGGACCTATTTTAAGGCCGTTATTATCCTTACTTTATATGGATGATCTACTAAGATTACGTACTTGCCCTGCATTAGCCTACTCTGGTGATTTAAAAATTTATTCGGCGATCTCTTGGAGTTTCTATTGTATATTCTATTCTATAAAAATGCGGGCCTTTCAATTTATGGATTTAGTTTTTTTTTTATTTGAAACTTCCGTTGAAGTGAGCAGCGTCAGTACAGATTTACGTACCTAACAGATATTGCTTAATTCTGGATTAACTAAAGTTGTTTGTAGAATTCACCTGGGGTACCTACTGCTGTTCCTCACACGTACAACAGCATGAAGGCATAAATATACTTTCAAAACCGCAGAGTGCGCCCTCTATCTGCACATCATTGTATCAACTTTTGGCCGGTATCTGTCAGCCTTCATCAAGCGCATTTACTGCAGTAAAATAAAATATATGTACCGGAAAATCTGTAGTAGAGTTAGAACGGTTTAAGGGTTTCGTCTAAAGTTAGAGAAAAAAAACAGTTTATGGCAATACAAAGTTAAAGCTTTATATAGTTTACAGAACTACTGTTGAATAATTCTCAATAATTAAGCTCTAGCTTAATATGTGGTTACTGCGCCAAATTTACCATTTGCTTCAATAAATTAAACTTTCAGACAGACTAGTTTTTAGTTTGCGAATAAAGATGTGAGCACCATTAGATTATTAGAGTTTACTTGCCTTAAGTGGATACATTGTACAAATATTTGAATAAAGAATAGTTATTTGTTCTATTAGATTTGACTATTTAGTTCATTACCTTTACGAACTCATTTATTGTTTCAAAAAAATGAAAAGTACCAGCACACACATCGACACATGATGACAAGAGCAAATGTTTCCTCAGCTCAAAATGCACCTAATGCACGAAGCTGACATAAAACAAAATTTATGTTGCAACGCAACCAAATCATACATAGGGCGTTACACGGGGAACTGCATCGATGGATATATGAAAGAGTGTAAATGGAAAATCTGAAAACTTGGTGGTACACTACCGACAGCCGACATGTGTTACTGAACTAAAATATTTTTAATAGTGTGTCACTTCCGGTTATACTGAAAATAGCTGCCGTCTTTGTTATTTTAGAGGAAACATTCTATAGATAATAGACGAGTGCATGTGAATTTTTATAACCGTGTAAGTGTTTAACTTGGATTTAAATTTTGCAGAACTGTTAACCGTATAGAGTGGTATTAGAATGCCATAATTTATTTCGAAAAAAAATAAACGGCGTGTCCGACAATTATGCTTAAACATTCAAATCGAAAAAGTGTCGAAACTTATTTTTTCAATACAACTACTTATTCTTCTCTCTCTTATATAAAACAAAAACGTCACATTCCCACAATTACATTTAAGCTTAGTTTCTTTAAATACAACTACCTATTTTTCTCTTTCTTATTAAATTACTCTTAAAAAAAAGACAAAAAAAAGTCATATTCATTGCGCATCTAAAACTGATTGTTTTCAAGATATTTAGGAACATGTAATTCGTCTTATTGAGACCATATCAAATTCAAAATCAAATTCGTAAGGACGTTTTTGAATTTTTGCCTTGAGTGATTTGAAGTTTCTCAAATTTTGTATTATTGGTTTATGGGTGTTTGGTGATTTCTATTTTTGTGGATACCGAGCGGTATCACATGCTCTTGATATCAGTTTATTGCATTCCTCTGTTTGTGCTACCCTGGAAGCTTTTTAGGCTCCCCTCGTATATTTACAGAGTTACTAAGGATGTATAAGAGACTGGATGACTCTATGAACGAATGCCATTTATTCGGTCAAAATCAACGTGACTATGTAGCAGGCTTCACACTGAGAAAAATTGTTCCTGAAATTAAATATAAGTATATTAAGCTCAAATATATTTTCTGTTTAAATATGGGACAAGAATAAAGTTTATTTAGACCTAGTATAAATTTGTTGTTAAATATTTGTATTCAATTAAATCAAAAAATAGATCAATTTTGCAATAACATTAATTTATTTTAAATACGCCTTATGTATTAACTTAACAATACTTTTTATTTATTTTAAATGCCTCTTATGATCAATTTAACAATAGTTTTTATTTCCTTTTAATACGCCTTATGCTAATTTAATAAACACTACGTTTTAAAGGAGATGGAGGTGCTATTAGCATATCCTTTGGTGATGATTGTGGATAGTAAAGATAGCTTATTTTCAATTTGATACTGAAATAGCATTGAATTAAATGTATTTACGTATTTATCTATTAACTTGTATATGCATTACACCAGTGTTTCTTAAACTGTTCCCTTTTGGGGCCAACTTTTTAGACGGACAGTCTGTTGTATCCACTTGTTAGTTTGCTAGCCTTTAAAAATATAATCGAATGTAAAAAAAAATATTCGTATGTATTTATTAGCTCAAATATATACAAATAAGAAAAAATAGCCCCCCTAATGTTCTTTGCGGCTCATCGAAAATTAGTTCGCAACCCACCAGTTGGAGAATCACTGTATTACGCGAATAAAATATTGCATTCGCCCAGTGTGTAGATATACATAATAATAACCATCATCGTTTTGTTAAAAAAAAGGCACAAGGTGGAACGTCGCTTACAATCTGCTGATACTAACTAAACGCCCAAGTTTACTTTTGTCTCATTGTACATACATATATTTAAGTAATATTCGATAGATTCAATATTATAAAGTTCTTTTCAATATTATAAAGTTTAATAAAGATGGAAAGGTGCGGCGACGTCTTAGATGTATGCTTGACAATGGCCAGCGAGTTCATATTCACAAGAATGGTAGAACTTTTATTTCCGAGTTGTTATCGAATAATGTGGGAATAGCCCAAGCCCCGGCTTTGTTCCTGGTTTTTGTGAACGATGTTAACAACAAGTACAGATCCAGGTATAGAGATTTGTTGCTATGCCAATGACACAAGCGCAATAGTATGGCCGAGAGATATTGATGAATGGAAAGTAGTATTACCTTTAACATGAGAAAAACTGGTTGAGAGAACTGGTTATGAATTAAGAAAGAACTACAGTGATTGCGCTTAGAACGAAACAAAATAGCTAAGTAAACCATTAACTATAGAAATAAACGAGCACGAATATCTGAGCTGGAGCAACAATGTCACTTATCTTTTCAAGAATTCAAATCCCGTGTGTTACAGCGTTATTATTTTATTTAAAAAAACGTTTAATCTTCAAACCACTATCTCTGTTAACACATGCAGTTTATGTACTGCATACACACGCCTTCAAGCTATTCCAAACACTAATAATTCCGAACAATGCCTACATAACAAATATGCGCCTTAGAATAGTGTACTACCTCATCTAATCGCTTTACACATGTAGATTGTGGCGAATTCTCTGGATTACACCGACGTTAAACAAAGAAAGACGTTGCTACTATGGGAAATCCATAACCTCCCTTATTATCCGAAACTACGCTCGTTTGGTGACGTGTTAGGGAACCGCCACGCGGATTTCGCAGCATTTAACATTCTCCTATTTAAAAAATTCCGCCCATTATATCGGTGACAAGGTAAATATTTTCTATTGTTTTTAGTTCATTATGTAGATGAGGGTAACGTCGCGCCTGAGGTACATTCTTAGCGTTCAAACGACGCTGACTTATTTCCTGATATTAAAAGAAGTAGTTAAATTCCCTACATAATTTCCCTTCTACTGCACGATGATTATTTATAGCGACCGAGTACGGATGAACGAATAACACGAGGCAAGAAGAGAACCTGAAGGATTTGTTCTCGGATGCGATTTTCATTCTACTAATTAACTACTTAGTTTTAGGTTGGGAGATAAGAAAATGGTAATGGAATTTGGTTACTTATTACATCCTAAGAAACCTTAAGGCTCGAAAGTACTTTTCTTCTTTGTCCGATTCTCCGGCCGATAAAAATTACTTTAGCGTAATATGCTTTCACCGAAATTGAATAATAAATCTAATAAATCGTGACGGGATCTTGTACACACTCGTGGGCGTGTTTTCGAGGGAAGAAAAAAAGGGGTTTCAGGCGTGGATACTCTAGCGAATGAATTTTGATAATTAGATTGGCCACAGGCAATTTGTTGAATTAAACTCGATTTTATTTTGTGGGATTCTAAAGGTTTTAAAAAATTAAACAACGTAAGAGGAAAATACTAAAATGCTAATTCCTTCTTAATAGTCAAATGAAATTCTACATTATATGCAAATAGGTAACTATACGAAAGCGGTTTCTCTAGTTGCAAACGAATTCAACGGGCCCAGTGATTTGTCATCTGCCCTAAGTATAGTTTTAATAGAAGTTATAAAACAATAATATTAGATGAAAAAGTTATTCCTATGCTAAGGACAGTGATTGGAGTCGGAGCGAACAGAATTAGACCAACAATAGTCAAATCACTTACGCTGCAATATTCTATACCAAAATAGCGCTGGATGAATAATTGAAGAAACAGAAAAGCAAGAGGTTCGCTGTCCATCTATTGTCATCTATTCAGTATATAGTCAAGTAGTGCTGAAGGCACTGGACTAAAGGTTGGTGCACCTTAAAAAATGGATGAAAGTTACCCTGAAAATAAGGAACAACATTTGTGCTTCCTATAATAAGGTTAGTTCTACCTTGGTACGTGAATTTTATTCCAACGGATGAAAATGTCACCAAAAATATTATAATAGCAATAACAATAGCAATTTATTAACATAAATAGTGAAAAACAAAAAATAGAAAACATAATAGAAAAGAAAAAATAACATGTTAACAGCTTCGAAATTAACTGCCTTAATAGTAATAAAGAGAGATGACCAAGGCAGGTGAAATTATTACTTTTTTGCGGCGACTAGACAAACTCATGTTCATCTCATAAGAAAGAGTTCGTGTTGCCTACTGATTTCCCCGAGAGTCGACAAAACGTGGGACTGTCTAGTCGCTGCAAAAAAATAATAATTCACCTGCCTTTGTCATCTCTAGTAATAAATGATAAAGTAAGATAAAAAGAAAACATAAGTAAACTTTCGAGTCTTGTAATGAAGGTTAAGGTTAACTTAAACTAAAACATGCTCACGCAGGCAAATAAAGAATATCCAACGGAATTGAATTAAGAAGCTTGGTAATGTTGTCTTTTAAATAACTTTAGGTGGTGAGCAGGATGAGTAAGAAGTAAGCCTTTAAATTTTAAATTGGCATTATGAACATCAATCAGTAAAAACAATTTTGCGATAAAAGAAGCAAACTTTTTGGGAAAAGAATATTTTGTCATAAAAGATTGTTAAAAAGAACTCTGCTCTTCATTGCTATTCATAATACGTATTGGTGTATAATATATACATATAGTATGCCGTAGATAAACCCAAATATAGAAATAAATGGAAGGTAACCTTTCGGTCCTATAATAGAGGTACCACTGAGGGGTACCTCTAAAATGTCCGCAAACTTTTTGTTTAGCTGATTTTTGGTTCTTCGATTTTTCTCGAAGTATACTTTACAAAGATACCGCTGCAAAATTTCATTCAATACAAAGATATGTCAGGACTTTGAGTACTCTGAATTCAGACTGATTGGCTTGATAAAAGAGGATGACAAAATAGCGATATATAATCCAATAGTTTACAAAGTTATTTAATAGTTAATTAAATTTAATACAACTAAGATTTTAAATGAAGTTATTCGGAAAACGAAGACTGCTGATCCTTTCTATTATTTGTTGGATTCCAAAATGTTATTTTTCATCTTCATTGGGGAGCAAAGAACTCCTGATTAGTAATCCCCATTATCTTTCTATTCTTACCCATCTTCTTAGATTCACTCCAGTATAACTTAACTTGCTTCAGTTCCTTGTCTATTGTTCTGCGCCATGTGTTCAGTCGTCTTTCCTTACGTCTTCCCTTTCCCCGTGCTATGGAATATTATAATCCAAAGACTGTTTAGCTACACTCACTAGTTAGCTTTCTTATGTTTGTCCTGTTCATTTCAAGTTTTCTTCACTATGGTTGTGTCATCTTCTTTAGCCCAGAAACAATATCAACATATCAAACAATATAACAATAAATTGTGTTTTTCAAAAACTATTATGTATTTGGAAACATCTGACATGTACTTTTTATTTTACTCAAGTTTATAATCCAAAAATCCATGGTAGCTTTATAAATGCTGAATCTACATGTTGATTTGTATAAACATTCAAAAAATAAAGCCATGCTTTTCCGCTTTTCCGTAATTCTGAATACGCCCCTGTTTTCTTGTGTTTCGCTAGACACGGCACGTACACAAAACGATTTATTAAACCAGGGAAGGCGCACAACACTGTTTCCATTTCGTACGCTCTCGCTTCTTGTTATACGTAAATTAGATGACCCCAAAAACGAAACTGCAGGAGATGAGTTTTGACATACTGGATTAATAATCGCGTCAAACGCTGTGTACCTTGCTCTCATTTGATTGTATACCTAAGCTTGTAGAGTTTTTCGTTGCGCTCAATCGCGTTTTTTAAATTTCCTCTGGCCAGCTTGAATGTATTAAATAGTAAAAACGTTTTCCATGTAAGAGAATAACGAAAAGAAATATAGGTCTGCGGCAAATGCGAAGCACGTACATCCGCCTCCCTTGTCTCCGTTCTTGGGAAGTCGGTTTTTCTCATCTTTCTAGTTAAAAATAGGTTTTGGAAATATAACTAGCGTACCTAAAGCTATATTATGGTAATAGCGTTACCGGCTACATACCTACGTAGAGAGAAGGGACAAAGTAAATGGGATAATAAAGGAGAATATAATTCTATACGAACAAAGGCAGAAGTCAATGATGTAATAAAATTGTCCTTCGCTTTATGTCGAACTAAATTAAACAAGAAATAAAGTAAAAAAGGAAGAAACAGTAAGCTCTAAGGCTAGAGACCATGGAGAATATACAGACATGTACAAGACCGCAATGACCGACTTTTTGTGTTCTCATAGAATACATACGAAATCATTTTTGACATGGAAACTATACAGGATGTTCAGTTTGAATATCGTTCAATGGGTAACTTTTTTGTCTCTATCGACACAAGGACGGTGAAAATACAAAACAATTGAACATTTTGCTGTAAATTCAGAATCTCGTATCAGTAATACAATTGACCGTGCCAGTTCACCGGAAATGACTCCAACTTTGGTCTTTTAAATGGAACGCCTTGCATATTTTTACATTTTGACATCTACGAATCATTTTGCATTTGATTTCATTATTTTAGAAAAAAAATCCTTCAATTTTTTTTTTCATAAAAGGCTACTTCAAAATCTCAGACTAGTTGACCATGACAGTAATGCTCTCGTTTGAAATATAATGTACTAAACACAGTTTAACAAGTAACTTATGCCATAGATTTGTGCCACCCAATTATCACTTTGGTACATTCATGTTCACGTTAAAGCAGCATCAATCGAGTGCCCCTTAATAGAATGGTGGACATACTTGCTGCGCAATAAAAATGTAGAGAAAGCTCGAAATTTGTATAGGTAATGTTTTCTAGAGAAGAAAGTTTCAGAAAGAACGCACTTTCGACTGTGGGAGTAGATACTGAGAGCCAGTGAAAACGCATTTGAAGACGGGGAAGTCGTCAAGCTAATGTAAAAAGCGAAGTGAATGTATTAGATTACTTCAAAGTCAGTCGACACTGCGTCACTACATTGAAAAAAACAAATTTATATCTTATAAAATTAAACCTGAGGAATATTACACCCAGAAAATCACCGAAGGCATTTAGACTATCGCAACTTGCTTCAAAGCACTGTAGACAAAATATTATGGACCGACGAATCTAAATCCAAGATTAATGTAATGTAAAGTCGGAAAAATATTGCAATTATTGGTTACCTACCTAGAGCTTTAAGACTGAAACTCGATGAAATCTGGATAATATGAAACTTTAACTTCATAATGTTTTAAGAATGGTTGTGGTTGGTTTATAATTGTGAAATTTTTGAACAATATCGACGACAAAAGCACAATTGTTTTGTAATTAGCCGTCCTTTTATCCTTGTTCCTTTAGAAACAGAACAGCTACCCATAGAACGGGGCATATGTATATGCCAGTTATATACATCCTAAAAATAATTAATCCTAGCATAAGATGCACTTTCTATCTCCTATCCCTGTGGGTAAAATAAAATGTTGGTCTTATGTGGTTATTGTCATCTACCTACTTGATACGTGTATATACAGGATTTTTCACGCAACCTGTTCATTAAAAGTTATCGTAGTTAACACCATAACCTAGTTCTAAACACTTCTTAGTAAATACTCTATTATTTTTAGACTCGTTTTACTTCCGGAAGTTATACCGAAAGTCACAACTAACTGATATTCTTAATATCCGCGACATACCCTTTATTGGTTTCCTATATTCCATGGATTGTTATGCAATGGTTTGTATTAAGGTTCTTTACTTCTGAAATGTGTTCTTCTCAATTAGATATCGGTAGTACATTAGAATGAACTTATGTCATATTTATACCAAAGACAATTTAAGGGTTAATTATAATCGGAGAGTATTAACAATTACAATATTGACTTAGCAGCGCGGTTTTACCCGTTGAGATATTTATAAGAATTTGACAAGACACTTAATGCCATTTTCACTGCTGAACGTAAAAACGGTTGTTAGTATAACAGTATCCCGTTCTTTTATACTACTCATATTTAATGCCCTATAAAACATACGCATGTGTAAACCATCGAAATGTTAGGCTCAGTGTGGGACTAATCTCGAACGCCGGGGTAAACCCTTGGGTCATAAATATGATAGGATCTTGTAGGTTTCTCATGCAAAACAAGCAAGCACGTATAGTTAACGATGTCACCATATAAATATATTTTGCCGCGTGGAATTATTGCATAATTAATAATATCGTAGCTAGAATACTTGGTTTGTTGATAAAATCGTGCGTTTCAATCGATATTTCAATAAGATAAAATACTAGTAGGAGCGTAAAATACCTTTAAAGAATTTATTTCGATTAATCTTTGAACCTTTTCGTGTCTTCATTTGGTTTCTGCTGCCAATCTCTATTAGTTTTATTATATTATTAACTTGGTCATCCATCTGAAATGAAATGTTTATTCATATAGAATAATACGGGTGGTGGGACCATAAGGTCGCAAGGTTTCGCATCCTCTCTGATATATCCTTTAAAAATTTAATTTAATTCATAAACAAAATTATTCAAATTTATATTGCTCAATTAGCGTGGCTTTCTATTTATCCCGTGGCGTGGTGTGAAATGTGTGTTGTAGATTAAAGCTGGTGTGAAAGATCTACATTACTTGACCGCTAAAATAAAGAAATATGTAGAATTTCATGTTCACATTAATGCCTGTATGGCTATCGCTGGATTCTTCCCCGGTATGTTTGGCTAGTGCGAGGACTTTCGAGATTCTTCTTATTTCCTAGTTTCCTGTTTTAGGCTGTTCTATTGCCCATAATAAGAGTCTGGAGCAATAAAAGGCATTCGCCACTGTCTTGCTTTATCGGGCTCTTCGATGTCCTCAATCCTTTGGTGGTTTGGAACCCAACAAAATATAAAGTAGTGACCACTTCTTTGTCGGTAACCAATTTTTACCTTTGGTATTTGTTAATCCGCACAAATGAGACAATTGAGCTTAGATGTCAAAATGGGAATGAAAATAGTCCTGCTATGTTTGGAGCCTGTTGCGATGGACACCCAGGTATCCTATTAACAATTTCTGTTCTTAAATAAATAATATTGCTCTAAAAATTCCATAAGAGAAGCCTTGTTCAAAAGAATTGTTAGCAAGGGTGTGGTACCAAAATGCAATAAAGCAATGGTCTTGAACATTGACAATAAAGATCTTTAATTTCCGACCGAAACATGTTCACAATATACTCCTAAATATATTGGACCAGCCATTTATTCAGCAGTACCAGTAGTATTTATAACAGCATTCCCTTGCTTCCTGAATTTGTTTTATTGTTCGCTCACCACAGAATCGTTACGAGAAATTTTATGACCATTGTGTAACTGCCTCGATATCCCATTATTCGAAACCATTCAGTATCTCTCTGTATACCATGAATATTCAATAAGCAACTTATGCCTGTCGCTTAACCACAGTAAAAATATTTGCGTTTAAATTAAACCGTAGCTTCGGAATTCGGCCCGTTCAATTATCAGATTATTCCGTCGTTTGTTTTGATCACGGCCCCGTAAAGCCGCAGGTGCATGAACGTATTGGTGGACAAAACAACCGTTCGCGTATAGGTGCCGATGCGCGTATAGCTGGCGATAGGCTAGTGAGCGAAACGATCAAGGGTATTGTGATAGTTGACAGCCCGTTAAGTATCGCAATTGTTTGCCAGCGGCTCTATCAAACTGTCACATAATTAAAGGGAACAAATAACGGTACTTGTAGCGTTTAACTTTTTTGATTGTTTATTTCTGCATTTAGTAAGCTTCGGGACAATGGAGACAAAATATGTTTAAATAAACACCCGGTAAAGAGCTACCCTAATTTATTGATTGGATCTTGTCTGAATGCCGGTGAATTGTTAAACGATAAATTTGAAACACCTCATTGAATAACTGCGTAAACTTTGTCATTCATACTCGGATTCTTTTAGAAATCACTAAATAAGGTTTTGAAAATGGCAGGGTTTAAAAAATATTAATATCCTTTCCAAATGACCTAGTCAAGAGATTAAATTGCTTAGATTCTTCTATCTTTTATATTTCCCCAAACTTCATTGCTTTCATTAAAATTAAATAAAAATTAATGTTACTAAAATTTATTAAAAATATACAAAAAAATGTATTGCCAAAATCTCCAATGGAATAACATTTTTTTTTTTATTTTTAGATCACTGCTCTAGTGTGTAAGGAATTTAAGATGCCGTTAAAAAAACAGCGCAATTTCACAAAAATCTCGGATTACATTAATTTAATCAATAATTCTAATCAATCTCAAAAAGTTAACAACATTATTTGTCTTTACGTATTTTGATGGCTTAACGGAGTATACAAGTTTTTACAGTCTCAGAAGCTTTTAGTGTGTAAATTGTCACATTGTGATGTGATTCGGGATTGTAAAGAACCCACTAGGAAAATCTGATCCTAGTACGACCCAAATGCACAGCACCTAACGCTACTGATTCTGATATGGGCCCCTATGTCACTCGACCGGTGAGGCGTAAATAATAACAAAAAAGTAGAAATATAATTAGATTTACTCAGTCACAGAAATAGGGGATGTATGGAGGTAATATTTTTGCTACCGGCAGGTTACGAAATGGGAACTTAAAATTTCCAGAATCGTCAATACTTCTCACAGGGAAATAGCGGTAACCCGCAAATTCAGATTTCGATGAAATTGTACGGATCGAAAGAGTCTCATGGTATCAGAAGTATACATTCTTTTTAGCGCCGGAGTTCCTCGATTTCGGAGTACAGGGCCCCCATAAATTTACAAGATTTTTAGATTTTTGTAAATATCTAGGAAATTACAATTTGAAGTACATTAGTCGAGGATGATTGAAGTTATTTTCGGAAGAAATAAATAACGGGCGGCCGGAGTATCCTATACCCCTGTATTTTTTAGTTTCTTTTATATTACGATAATTTTAAGTATATTACATAGTCGCTATAATGACCTAAATTATTTTCGGAGAAAATAAACGATGGGGTAGCGGGGTATCCCAGGCGTCCATAATCTTTATAATGATTCTTTTTTTTATCAAAAATAAAGAGGCTTTTACGTACAAAACGGTTTCTTGTAGTTGGCATAAGAAATTGAGACAGTGCAACATTAAAGATTTGTAAATAATAAAGAAACTTAATTCTCAATAAATGTGAAAATTTGCAGTTTAAAATGCCAGCAATTAATATAACTTGTACCAATAAAAAATGTTGGGAAAACATTGGAGTGGATTTAAAAAGAAAGTATAATGTGTGTAAAACTTTCAATATATTGTAAGCTGTAATGTGATTAATGATAATATAATTGCAAATAGTACTATTGTATTTTTTAAAAAGAAGTATACTCCAGCGGAACAAAATAGCTTTAATTGATAGAAAAATCTATAAGCTGCAGTTATAATCTCTGTATTTTATCGATGTCACAATAATAGAATTCGTAACAAATGTCCTTTTATTAAGAACCCAAGAACCCTTCCAACTTCTCGACACCGTCGAACAAAATTGAAACAAATTGCTTTCAATTTCCGGAAGGCCAAAAACTTAGTTCATATATATAAAGAAAAATATACTTAAGGACTTAACACAGTTTGTCGAAGTAAATGTGTGAAAGAAATGAAAGGACAGGGAATGTTGAAAGGTTGACGGAATTACTAAAAGTAAGATTGGTGGACGATACTCCAGAGACGTCTAGTTTGAGGTTGTTGAAATACTTCTTCAAATATACGTTCACATCGCTCTCTCCCTTTCTCTTTTGAAGGGATGGGTTCTTTGAGAATTTTCAAACATACCACATTGCATTATGTTGAAAGTTATCGATGCTATGTTACAACACTCCTTTTTCCAAGAAAAGGCTATACATATATCTACTTTGCTTTACCTACGTTTAACTTCCTACTAACGTTAAAACTTATTTTCAAAGCTATTCATCTTCAGCTTTTTATAGGGCGTAAATGTTTGCTGTATTAGATGATGGAAAACTTCTACTGCGGAATTTACTACGTCGCTCTAAATTATATATGCAAAAGAGTATTAAGGGTATCACGTGTCCCATTGTTTTGTTTATGTTGCACATGGCTTTCAATTTCGCTGTGATACATATGTATGAAAATTAGATGTCGTCTGCACTTAATGCACAAAGTTTCGTCAAAGCTTACTGGAAGCGTTCAGCTTACCAGTGTCAGACTACGCGATTAAAGCTAATAGATAGCAGTGTGTGGTGTTGGGTAAATGCTTGTAGCAATTATGTACATAAAGGTTTGATGCTTTGATGTAATTTTATTGGAGTTTCTTTAAAAAAAGAACCTTTAGATCTTTAATTTGAAATAAAACATTTTCCATGAAAACAGAAAATTCTGCAAGATTATAATTTGTTTTGTAATTTTGTAACATTGTAATCGTAATTTGAAACGGTAAAATTATTAATTGTGCAAATATTTACTTCCAGTTTTGATGCAATGCGTAAATGTAAGAGCAGACGCGATTTCTTAATAAAAATTCTGTTTCAAATGTTTTTAACCAAAACTAGATATCTTTATTCTATCAACAGTTATAAGCTCGTCGTGGCTAACTTAGCAAAAATCACAAACATAACAAAAATTTCTGGTAATATGATTGCGCGTGCGTTGAAAGATAATTTTGAAAATTGTAGCCATGTTGAACGTTCACTTGTTTGCGCCAGTCGATGTCGGTGTTTCTGTAAAAATTAAAAAAATAGAATATCGAGCCATGTTTATTATAGACCATGAAATCAGTTGGAAAACAATTTCGAATTCTTTTCAACCAACGCCTGATTAGTTTATGATTTATGTTGCCTAGTGGCTAAATATTTGGAGATGAAACAGTCGGAGTTTTGGCGTCGATTAGTAACTGTATATGAAACTTGGATACACAAGCACGCTTCTGAAGCCAAGGCGCAGTCGAAATATTGAACACGAAAGTTGAATCGACTCTAAAAAAGGTGAAGACTGTTCCGTTAGCCGGGAAATAAGCATGTTCGGAGCTGCGCTGATGACGCCGGGGATGTCCGCGAGCTAGTGTATTTCTTCTCTTCTGAAGTTGCTTTTGGCGTGAATACTATAAGGAACCTTGCGATTTTTTGCACGTTGGTGCACCTTCTTATGGTGCTATTTACTTTAGAATAAGCCAGATATTGTGTTGTTGAATTTACCTTTGACATTTTGCTGTATATTGTTATAAGGTTGATGCTGAATATAATCCGTTTGTAAATGTTTTTATTGATTGATCAGGATACATGTTTGTATGAATTCTTGTTACCTCTTGGATTGACTGTCCACGTTTATGTCATTCGCGGGTTTCGAAGAAATGGTCCAATATAGCGACAGGAATGTCTGATCAATTAGATTCGATTAAATTTTGCTTTTGAGTGAAAATTTAAGCAGAAGGCATGTTCGGCCAAATTGGCATTGCAGCATGACGATATTTTGATGTCACCAGCAGAAAATGAAAGTCTTATTTTGAAAACTTCAATTTTGTCGGTGTACATATTGGAATTTTAAAAACTCGACACCTACGTATGGATTACTTAACGCTCAGAATTAAGTGATGTTACTCCCACTGTAAAAACCAGTCACCTTAAAAGTGCATTTTACTCAACCTTTAATGCTGCGGAAACATATTACCAATAAAGAAGAAATCTGCTCCCCTGATTCTGCAAGAAAAGGTTGATTAATGTCTTCCATGGGTTTCTCTTCTTTCCTAACGATAATGTTTTTACTTCTACTTATTATTCATATGCCTTGTGACTTACTTTATTATCGGTATTTATTAATGAATGTAATCATTATTAAAAGTTCACGAAACGATTTGCGGTTACGTTATGTATGATTGTTTATTTGACGTTGGAATTGATTAACTGCAGTAATTTTCAGATTGCGTAATCAGACAGCAAATTATCCTGCGTGTACGACATCCGAAATCGAAAAATATCAATAAGCCGTGCGTTATTAATAGTATTTTAATCGACGTTGCGTTGAATTCGAAATGTAGGCCTTTGCATGAAAATTTATGCCATCACATTTGTAACAAATCACCCGTATCAGCTACAATCCATATCTGTATCCTGTTACCGCGCTTCAACATTATTTCTGACGTTCCAGCGTGCGTATAGACGTTCAGATTATTCAATTATTCGATGGAAGATTATTGATTGCCTTGGTTCAGAACGATATTTTCGGATACGGGCGGATAAATATAATGTATTGTAAACAGTTTGTAGGTTAATTGTTCATTAAAAGCTTATGTTGTAGTAATGAAGCTTTGGAGAGGAGTTTTTGTGTGATCTACCTAGATATAAGAACTACGATAAGTAGAAATGTGTTTTAAACATCAGATAGGGTCCTTTATAGAAATTTGCATTAGACGATGAGAGAAGATGCCTTGCCGAAGCCATTTATTTGCTGTCAGAAATATTATGAAGATACAAGGATGGTATGATAAATACTCGTGTTAAGTAAGATAATCCTATTATTCTGCATTTAATAAATTTATTTCTCGACATAATCTGAACCGCTTCCCGCCAAGCCATTTTTTCCAGCTTGGAAAAAGAAAGAAGTCACAAGGGCCAAATTTGACGAATATGATGCATGGGACACCACTTCGTACCGTAACTAAATTAGCTTTGCTGTTGCATTTGCCAATGAGTAGGAAGGGGCGCTATCATGATGATAGAGATTTTCTTTAGTTCAACGATGAATAGCAGCATAGCACTATATCGTGATTGTCCTTCCCTTCCCCACATAATCAACTAAGATTATGTCTTGCTAATTCCATAAAATCGTCGCCATAGCTATTCCAGCTAAGGGAATCGTCCCCGTCTTACCATTTTACCGACTGACACTTGGTTTCTGACGTGCAGTGACGCATCCATGTCTCACCTACAGTCACTTAACGCTGCAAAAACTCACCAGTATTGCGCTTAAATACGTCCGAAGATTGTTTAGAGCTTATTGCGCAATTCTGTTTTCCATTCCACCGATAGCTTTCCCATACTCATGTCATCCATAATTACTTCAATGGGACGACTTGGCTGCTCCTCATCAAAGTATTTCTCATACCATCGTCGTGATCTACAATTTGGTGGACAAGAGAAGCCCAGATATCAGAAACGACTGTTTTACAAATTTAGCATGAAGAATTAGAAATGAACAAAGTGTTGGACAGATGGTATCCCAGGTTCCTCACACCAGAACAGAAACTAGGCGAAAAATTTGAAAATGTTGCGTTAAAATAAGATTGTGGCAATTTTCGAAAGTTACTGGTAATGAAACACCTATCCAAGAGTCCATGCCGTTGGTTCATAAACGGATTCCGCTACCAAAGGAGGAAAACATTCGACAATAGAGAAGTTGCTTGACATTTTATTTAGTTCAGAAGTTGTACATATGTAGTTATTATTTAGGACACATAATTGATTTTCAAAAATGTTTCATTATTTTCGGAAAAAACTATGTTTGAAAATACTTAAAATTCAAATTTAACCATGTGCATCTGAAAACGCCTGTGGTTGATGCGACGCAATTCGTTCCCTTAAATTCCTATCCGGTGAAATATATTAATGTAAAATTGCAAGGAAAGAACTACATTCGTAAATCAACTTTTGCAAAGTCTATTAACGAGTAATAGTTAAAGAAAAACTTTCACAATTGCATCCACTTTTGGAGAATAATAACTGGCATTTTTTCGAAATGATGAAAACTACGTTTAAACTTAAGTTGTATGTACACAAAAGTTTTTAAAATTGCTCCAGCCAGGATCCCTAGTTTTCTAGGCAGAGGGGAATGCATTTTACATAATTGCGTAACTTTTTCAAGCGGACGTTCTACATTCGCAAATTAAGTGCGACTTTATTTTTCTAATTTAATTCATATTTCCTGACTCGAGCACCCGGACCCTCAAAGCGAGAAAAGGGGAAGAATTCAGGAGCACCGCTCCGAATAATTTAATAAGAACAATAAAGTTTCCCTTGTGTATATGCAAAAACAGACATTATATTACCGCAAATAAGAACCATACTCGGCTTCCTTTTTCCCGAATATATATTTTAGTTAAAGACGAAGATATGGCCAGATACGTGCAAGTAACTTACGACTCACATAAAAAATAGCATTACACAGATTTGGGTCAAGCTACCTACGCCGGTTGGTATATATGGATGTTTATGTTTGACCAAAATTTATAGAATTGTCGTCTCTTCTGATGTGTGAGATGGGAATACACTTCTTGTGGCTGGATTTAGTATGGGTGAAATTTGACGTGAAATTTTTGTTATTGTGATCGTTATTACACCGATTTCGTGATCTTTATGAACTTGTAGAATTGGGGAAGTTAAACATATATTTCATTGCGATCGTAAAGTGTATTGTTGCTGATGCTCTGATGTGTTATTCTGTAGCAAAAGCTGCAACTACAATGTGACGCATACATATATGAGATGTAGGTCTAGTAACTTTTATTTCATGCAGGTTAATAGCAGATACGCAAAAAGCACGTCAACAGTACATATGTGTAATGTTGCAATTATCGCTCCAAACTTTATCTATCTAACTTTATCTATCGCCACTCTCATACTCGTCTAGTGACTACAGTTTCTCCACCTATCCGAAGTAAAAGTTGAGAACTCGGTTTCTAGATCAAAAATCCTTTTTTTTTGCTTATTATTTTTGGGGCGCGAGTGGTGGAAGGATAGTATAAGGCCAGCTAAGGACGGTAGTGCTGAAACGATGCAATATTGATACCAAATTTTTAAGAAAAAAATCGCTGGAAAATCGATAAAACCCACCTTCGTTGTATTTGAAAAAAGTGAATTTTTAAGAAAATCGGAGTCACAACCACCCTGTTTTTTACATGAAAAATTCTAGAAAGGGTCTTATCATGCCTAGAATAGTTATCCGCTAATCCGAAAAATATAAAGACCCAACCTTCGGCCACTTGTACGGGTACCAATGAGTCGGGTCGGTCCGGACTTTTTAAAATGAAACGAGGGACCCATTCGGCGCGACGTTGGCTGTTAATTTTAAGATTGCACATACAATTGTATTAGTGTTGTCATAAGGAAGAAGAAATTTCGTATTTTTTTCGTATTTTACTGTTACTTGTTTGGATTAAATAAATCGTTTGAATTAGTATTTTTTTATGTAGGTAGTGCAATATAAATGATTTTTTCTTGAGAACGTTTTCTTTGGATTCGGACAAACCGGGCTTGTCGGGCCGACAACCGTCGAAAATACCGGGCCGGGTCGAGCTGACAAATGTGTCATGTCGAGCTGGCCCGGGTTGGATCTACATATGTACATGAATTTCAAAATGTTATCACCTTCTAGAGAGTTTACAGCAAGGTCTGCTTAAAAAAATGGATTCAACTTAAATATTTTGAAAATTCAAACAGTTTCCTTTGCAGCGACAATGAGATGCATTAGTTGAGCGCCTTTTGGGAATTCTGCATTTTACTCTTTGGTATCAAAATGAATTCGGTCTACCTTCTGTTATTACTTAAGCTCCAGCACAGCAAAGGTATTTTACAGGCAAACCATTTTTTTGTCATGGATTAGAGATGTTATTCAAACGATGTAATACTTGTATTCAAAAGCAAGGGACTTATATTGAGCAATACATTTTTACTGTGTTCTGTGTGTAATCCTCTTTTTTAATGCCTATTCCGGGAATATAAAAACGACGCTTCGTATGAGAGGTAGAAACCACCTCCCATACACCCCCTGTAACTTCTAGCAAATATCATACAAACTTTCTTATCATATAACTGAAGCTCTTTGGACAGTTTCAACATGTTCTTTTCCTATTACTCGCTAATATGATATCTGTGACTTCATTACTTGTTAGTTATTGATGATGTCATTAGACATCGCAAACGATGACGTCATACCCAATTAATTTCAAAGATACTTAATAATAGTTCAAAAGACCTCCACGTAGACGTTCTTCAGACTTAATGAAGAGTTTAATATAATTGGCACTGAGTTATTAATCACAAGTACTAGTGGTAGTAATATAGCCAAAGTTCAGTTCTCAATAAATTTGTCTACCACTCGAAATGGATCTCATTAATCAATTTTACTAATTAGTAAATGCCAATATAAACAGTAAGTCTATTTCACTTGTACTTCGCCGTTCGACGTTTCAACGCTGTAGCAACAAACGGCGTGGCAAGCAGATCGATAATTCAATTATGCGAAAATGATATATGTTAATTATCTGAATCAGCTGACGCCTAATTGAAAACGCAAAACGTCGCTTACGGATCATTTATAATGAAATTTTTGGAAAAAATACGATCCATTCAAAGTTAGGCGAAGGAATTGGTAGTCTTTATTTGACGATATCGATCAGATTTAAGTATAATTATCTTTATTGTCCAAGAGATATTTAAATCTAAACAAAGGACAACCTGAAAAAATAACTAATTACATTTACTATACACAGTAATAGTATACAGTTACAAAAGTAGAGGTTCATAGATGAACAGGTTAGCTGAACAACTTATTGCAAATGCAATCTGGCTGCTATCAATATTTCAGTTAATGAGCTACGATTTAAAATAGAAAACTGAGACATCAGATTGAAATTTCACTACATAACCATCAGTGAGGAACATAAACTGGTGTACATTGCTATACAGTTAGGTGTAAAATGTAAGTGGCTAACGGGCGATATTCTATTTACACGGAAGCTAAGTTTGGATATTAGGTAAGTCCAATCAGTCTTATTATGTACAACGTTATATAAGGATCTTAGTCTATAAATTTTGTATTGTATTTCCAGAAGAACATTTTGGTCAATTTTTTGCTGTGCATAGGAGGCGAAATTTCACGAAATCGTGGCCAAAATACATATTTTTGTTTATAAAAGTATATTGCACAATGTTAATAAAAAATATGCAACAAAGGTACTGAAACATTGTTAATTTTATTATGGACCAGGGCTTTGTCACAAAATAACTACTTTTGTAGAATCGGAATCACCCTAGCAGGCAGTGGGCAATCGGCAAATGAAGATTGAAATTACAACGGTCCTATGCAGGCTCCATTAGTAAACGCAAACAATTCCTTAAATTACTTTAATTTTTTTGGTATCTATAAATTCTTTGTTATCCACTTCCTTTATCTTCATATAGTTGACTGGTAGTTTCAACTTCAAGTATATTGTAGATCTCTTTTCCTAAGTGATTAATCAAATTTACATCTATTCACATCAAAAACAGGAGTCGCCAGATTAATGATAGATTTTGTTTATTTCTTATTCTACATTGAGAAATGAAGGAAATGTTTTTAAAATATAATTTTGTTATGAGGTAGTTACGGGATTACACAATTGAAATAAGTAATATAGCAATTGTTAAGATATGCGTAAAATGTACGCACAGAATAATTAAAAGCGACAAGTTCGATGACATTTAAGTCAAAACAGTTGGCATTGAACAAGATATCATCGCTATTTTGGTCTAACGATTCCTTATTACACATTGTATACGCTTACGCGCAAGATGTTGTAAGTTGATAGGACATGTTAATTTGGAATGCCAGATTTTATCTCTTATTACGAAACAACACATTCAGCTTTTTCAGTAGCCGATGGTGGTTTGCGTGTTATATTCATACACTGGAGTATTTTTTCGGTTATTAATGTATAAAAAGCGAAATTAGTTGCGATTAAATTGTCAGGATTAATATAGGTTTCCACATTAAAGTGACCTGGTCTGACCAATCCATTTTAATTTGATAACATGAAAACGGAGGAAAATTTATAACTGATAATTAGCAAATATCAATATTGAACTATGTGTTTAACTGTATTTCAGCTAACATAGTTGACATCCAAATTAGGCAGACTGTTTCGGCGCTTAATACTACTAATTGTTGTAACTGTTAGAGTTGCTTTAACCTAAATTGCACAGTCCGCTATTCGCAATTGATTATACATTATGTTGTTGATGTGATGGCCCCATAGTTTAACAAATTAATTGAAATAGTTTAGATGAAATTTAACACCATACGAAGGACCGAAGCCGGCCTTTCTCATGTGTATAATGCTTGATTACAGTATTATTTGAGTTTAGGACGTTATTATAAAGCAATTTAGCAAGTTACTTTTCAGCTGTCGAAGGGACCTTCTCGATCGTATCCGCATTATATTAGCATAAAGTGATAAAACAATAATTATCAGGTAAGTGTCCGTGGATGTTATATTAACTTTCCATTATATTCTCTAGAGACACACGCAATATATTCAACCCGTTCCTTATTTACCAGTACGAAGTTTATGAGCGAACACAATCATTTTCAACAACTTTAATTGTTATTAGTCATTAGACGTTATCCTTTAGTCTCATTTTTTGGTAAAAAAATGGGAATAATAATAATGGGAATTGCTATACTTATACAAAGTGCGCAATTTTGATTGCATAAAAGTTCTCCGCACCACACAAATTTAAGTAATTAGCCCGGAATAACTGTTTCGGGGATGCGTGGATCCCCATTATCAACTGTATGACCCAATGATGTGGGAAAAAACATCTAATTCTAATACGTCTGTTCTATCCACACTTTTCAGAAAAAATATATCATTTACAAGTATCTACCTTTTCCGTCTGTATAACTTAAAACTAAGACACGAAAGGGTCTCTATCAATTCTATCATGAAACATAAAATATGCGTCCGCTTTACCCTATTAGCTTGAGTATGACAACGGTCTGTCCTTCCTATTCATCAAATTTATTCTGTTTATGTAAATAGTTCCATGAGGGTTTAATTCACGCGGCAAAGTTACCATTTACAATGGTTACTCTTCTAGAGATGTCGATCGCAATCTTAGGAAACTTCAACATAGGCATTTTCTAATAAATTCCAGGACCTTAATTCCGATCCCGGCAGAAACCCGCGATAAGAAATTTGTGAAAATTTCCTTCCACTATATATCGAAAGTTTATATTAGTAAGATATTTGGAGGTCAAGATATGAACGTGTTCCAGTTGGCGAAATACATTTAAAAGTTTTCTGGGCAATCCGAAAGGCAAACATGGTATGAAAGAAGAAAGTTATATGCAGTGACTGCATTAAAGCCTATATTGGTCAAATAAAAAGAGCGACAGCCTTCAAATTTAATGAGTACATTAGGTGCTGCCGATACGGAGGATGAAATCGTCTGGTGTACTACAGCATATAAACGAAACCGGGTATACTAAATTAGAAAACCTGAAAATGAACAGATAGAACGCGCCACAACGATGTTTTGCAACCATTGAAAATATCTCGCGCTTTAAGAACACTATTCAAAGTGTTTAAAATGATATGTTCCTCTGAAGAATATGTTGTATGTGACATGTAAATGATATTTGTATATACTCACTGTTCTTGTACATGTCATAAATTGTATTTCTAATAGCAGATTGGGTAAAATCATCAATTTTCATGACAGCTTTATCTCGTACGCGTTTTCGTTTTGGGCTAGAGGGTGCAATTCTTTGTTTGGTCATTACTCAAATTTTGTTAGTAGTTGCGAGATGAATTTGGCACATGTACCTCCCGCACAGAAGATAACGGCAGTAATTGCCCGTGGTGTTGCGTTCTGCTTCGAGGTACGCGACTAGCGAAATTCTGAACGTTTACACAACAGTTTCGGTATGTTTTAGTTCTAATATGAATTGATTTTAAAGTGGAAATTTCAACACTCTACTGAAAGCGCAAAATATAACGTTTTTATAATTGACAGCAATATATAAGCGTCATTACATAGCCCGAAATTGCTAGTAATGGTGTACCTCGTATACTATAGTAAATGACCTATAGCTTCAAATTTGGTCTTTTGTTTGAATATCGTGTTAGTATAATATTATAATGGAAAAGGTTGTGTAATTTTCCATCAAACGGACATAAGTGTGTTAACAAATTTTATGCACGTTACACTGAAAAAAATAATTTAATGAATCGTGTTTGTTGACATTAGTTTATTAATGGAGCAACAAAAATTTTATGTTAACCAGTTAACGTATTACAACGAGTTACGTTTGTTGAATTGAAACTTGTTTATCAACATAATAAACACGTATGTGAGAAACGAAACAATGTGTTTTAAACGTCCTTTATATCAATAAATCTGTTTATTGTATATAGTGCACATGCGAAAATAGGTGTTCAACGATATAATAAACAGCCGTTTATTAAAATGATAAACTCGTTCGTTGGACCTACTTTGGTAAAAGAATTGTTACATTAACGTACTTTTTTATTGTATTTACGTACATTCTTCGTTCAGTGTGGCATTAAATTATCTATTATATTAAATCTCCAAAATATTTTTTTTCAATTCTTATTCAGAATACCAGAGGATTATAAAAATGCATAAATACTTCCCGAAAGTTAGGACTTTGCTATGGTGCTGACAGAGCTTATCGTAACGGTAATTATGCAAATTGTAGTTCATCCCGACCGGGAAGTTGTTACCAGAAATGTGCTCTTAAAACTAAAAGAGAAGGGACCGATAATTACTACGGAAACATTAAAATCTTCCGGTTTTAACAGGTTTTGTTTCGCCCTTAAGAAGTAAACGCAGCAATGCAAAGAAAGGGAATATTTTTTTACATTTTGTAAGCAAATATTGTACTAGGCAACGCAAGTATAAACTTTCTTTACGTTAATATACGTAGTTCGATGTTTTAGCAGCCTTATTATCTGGAAATTTTGAAAAAGGACGCTTCCATTAGTAAAGTATGTTAACAGGTGTAGAATTATGGAACGATAAAAACGCCAGTTAATGTTATGAATCTTTGCTGAATTTGAACAATTTTATCAAGAAATAAATTGTTCTTCTGAAAACTGTTTTGGCGCTGCCTATTATGTAGTTATTTAAGTTTGAGTTTGCGTAATTGTCAAATTATGTTGTGGTACTGCGATTGAGTGCGATTCCTACGCTTAGAAAGTGAATAATGTTCAGCTACTAGTTTTAGGAGTACATTTAACTTTTTATATATTGATTTAACCAATAAAATATTTAGAGAACAAACGATTGTTTTATAGCAATTGAACAATTCTGTTAGAACAGGAGCTACAAATTCTTTTACTGATTATACACGTATGGCAGCACGAATTTGGAAGAAAAATTTGAAAATAAATGATTTTTCAAAATTAATTAAATAAATTCAGGGCATGTAGAATTCGTAATCGAAGTTTAACAATGATTAAAATTTGAAATTAGAGACTAATCTGGAATTGCGACTTTCCAACATATATAAACATTGTGATTATATGTTCCGTACTGGAACCCAGCTTATTCAATCTACCACATTTGACCTCACTTCGAATTAATAGTAGAATTCAAATGATGAACGCTTAGAAAATGGGAACGCAGCCAAACACGCGTTACTTAGATTAATATTCGACTCACAAGTCAGAAATTAATGAGCGTCTTCTCACTCCTTTATTTAATCACGATAGCGATTGTTTACTCCGAGCTAATTTTGGTAATAGTACCTCTCAATCGGATTCTTACTTTTAGAAATAGCATAAAGCATATGATTCATCTATGCTATTCTATGACATTTAACACCACCAACAACTACACAATATTGAATTTTACTGACAAACAAGACGATTATTTGACGAACGATATGTACGAAATTACAAATGAGGTACGACTGAAATTATACTTGTATTGCTGGAAGAAAATATTACATTAAATCGGAAGATTTGGAATGTGTAGAAGTTGAACACAAGATCGGTTCCACCAATCCTGTCGTTGATTGGATTTAATGTAATCTCCTAACTCCTCCGTCACGGCACTAATGACAACTAAGCTCGATGTTGTAAATTATAACACTACAATAGTAAGAATATGTACATATATTCAATATAGATTAAGACCCTTGGTGTCTAACATCAGGGAGTAGTATATCATAAATAATTCAATGCATTTTACATTAATTCAGAGCCTACGACAGATCTACCTTTCATTTCATAAAATGATGGATTGGACTCACAACACAGTTACTCCATTACATACAAAATTTTGCTTTCTTGTGGCCGGCTCTATTCCATCTATTCCAAGCTATAATTTTACAAATGAAATAAGCAAAAGCAACCTTTACCTAATAAGACACAAAATATAACGACATCGCAAGTTTGGGAATGATGTTTGCGTAGCAGGCCTACCAGACACGAAGCAAATAATCAGATTATCTGAAAATTAAATTAATAGTGCCGAGGCGTAACGTTCAAGAGTAACAAATTCTCGAAATGTATCGTGATCCATCAAACGAGGAAGAATATAATGCAATAGTGATAATGGAAATTGATATAAGGCGGGGTATTGTGCGAACAGTCTGGACTTTCTTGATTCGCCTTGATAGAATTCGTGCTCGGAATCTATTCTTGACAATTGCCTACTTATAAATATAGTAGCGGGAGCGCGATATTGATGTTTCGATTTCCAAGACGTGCCGGTGTCGAAACAGATAGTTATTATGCAGCGAACTTAAATAGAAAATTGACTCGTGTGGCGTCGAGCATTTGATGTACCTTTAAAGGTTACAGGATTAAAATTATGCGATGGTACGAACGCAAGTATTAGTTAGGGAGCTGGTGGCAGTGATTTTTAAATAGTTTCAGCGTTTGGTAGATGTTGATGAAAGTAAAGAACTGAATAAAATAAACGATATGAGCAGTATCTGTCTTTAATATATTGCTGCAATATCAAATGAGACCTCGTGAAAGATGTTACCATAAGCGATATAATCGCGTCTCCATTATTGATGTACTAAATTAGTCTAACTCTAAAAATAAGTTAATGTAAGTGGCAGGCGTTGTTCCTACTGTGCTTAAGGATAATTAATCTTTCCCCCGTTATTATGCTTTAAAAAAATATTTAATCGTCACACAGGTTGCCTGAATGATTAAAATTATATTATAAAGGCCAAGAAACCTTTCTTCCGCCTTCTATACAGCGTTGCTTTTGAAAGATGAAACATTTTGAATTTGTAAAAAAAAAATAAATATTAAATCACTTCATTGTATCTCCCTTTAAGCCTAATGGTTTTAATAATTATAAAAAGCATAGACATGAAAAAGGCAAACAATTTCAATGTTGATTTTTGGAAAGCAGACGTTTTGTAATTCACTGGCGAAAAATTTCCTGATACAGTATATGTACGGACTAAAAGATATCTTATTTTACAAGGGGCTCAAGATGAACCTTTAATTGGAAATTTGGAAAACCAATCCTTAAAAGGGAAAATTGAATGTGAGCAATTTGCATCAAGCAAAATATGGAATTAAACTGTGATATTTCTTATAGTAACTATCGTGTTAATAGGTTAGTCCAGGTGCTACTGAAAATTGAAAATTTAATATACCTCCACTAATTATTCCCATAGTGGTTGAGAATCAATCTTATTTCCATTTGTACTGTATATTAAATAATGGCTTACTTACATTCCTTTTCCTCTACTTGGCAAATATCCGAATTCGAGTTCGGAATTACCCTATCGAGAAATATATTGGAATTCAAATTTTTTAGCGTGTTTGGGTGTTTGTAAGAATCCTCATTTAAAACGGGATTAAAGTTTTACTACTGGAAATTGTAAATCTCAACGAACAATCGAGAGTACTGGCAAGTTAATTGTTTTTCTTAGAAATGCACAAAGTCGTTTTAAGATCACCCTTAAATACTTTTGAATTGTATATATCCTTGTAGCAATTATATTTTCGTATTTCAACGTTATTTTCTAGTTTGCTGGCGTTACCATTTCCTGCAGGAACTCTCGTGTTGTTCACTAAAACGATCTACTAAATTAGCGAACCTATCTAACATTTTTACTTCAGTCGTTTATTACATATATCTCCAAAGGCACTATTAGGAAAACTTGAACTCGGGAACATTGCTTAATTTATTATGCTAACGCGTACGTTTAGCGTAAGTTCCAAATAACTGTTATTCGGAAGAAAGTTTCCTAGGAATATCCCGGTTTTACATTAGCACTCTAAGAACGTTGTGAAGACTGCAACAGTGGGATCGTAACTTAGAATTCGTCGTCATTTCAGCTTCGGTCAGCTAGCTACGCTCGATAATTGTGTGCGATTTCTCTTAATTACTTATTTAATGAGTTCTACCAACGGAAGGCGAATATCTTCATCTAGTATTCAGGGAAGAACGGCTACGGAATTACGTGCTATAAACACTTTTCTGTTTCATAAATGTATGCTAAATTCTTGATTAGTTAACGTGGTGTTAAATTTAACATATGTTTAATTTTTAAAAAGCGTTTGTTAAAAACTTGGAAAAGAGATTTAGTGAAATGCTAAACGTTGCTAGTTTCCATTTTAGAGGACCTCGACTATATGTTGGTAGCAGTTGGTATTACCTTACGCCTACTTTAGTATGTGTGTACACAACCTCAAGATTCACGACCATATACAGATATTGTCAACATCTCCTTTATTTATCTTATAAATATGCCTAAAAACAAAACTTGTACATTTATGGAAAAGTAACCCTTGCGGTTCCGAAATAATTCCGTATTATCTGCTACTGGTGATTGTAAATGTACATGGGCACCAATTATATTTGGAAATAAAGCAACTTGGAAGAAAATCTACTTTAATTTTATTTATGTTATGTTGTTGAGGCATATTTATAAATCATTTTTCAATTGGGCTCTTTAATTTGTCATTTTTCCACGAAATGAAGGTAAATGAGGTTAAAACCACCAACAAAGAGGGTGGTTATAACTTCACGAAAATCGAAAATGAAAAAGGAAAGGAAGACAAAGATAGAAGTAAGGAAAAGCCTTAGCAACAGTTCAGTGTAATGTACAAAGGATGTGGAAAAGACGAGGAAACAAACATAAGAAGAATAAATGTCCAGCCAGTCCATTTTGCCAAAATGTGTAAGAATAACCAACAGTGTGCAAATAGTAGTTTCGAAGTGAGTATTACTCCATTAGATACATTCAAATACATATGACCAGATAGTGTTAATAAGAAAAGTAGCTTAACAAAAAGGAAAATCGACATTGAGGCATATGGTGGCATGGAAATTTCACAATTTGGTTCTGTTAGCGGCTAGGACAGAAAAAGAGGATATATATATTGAAAATGTTATTGTAGCGAAAGAAAAATCAATTATAATTTTAGAGTTGAGTAAAATTTATTCAAGAAAGAGGTTGATAATATCAACCAGAATATGACCAAAGATAATTTAATAAAAGAATACAAGGACAGTTTCAAGGGCGTTGGGTGTTTTTCGAATTGTTATAAAATAGAATTAAAAAAAAACCTTACCACCATACCGAATTTCCATTAAATTACAAGACAAGATCAAAAATGAACTAGATATGCTATGTAAATTTGGCGTTAGCGAGAAATATGAACAACCTACATTTTGGTCTAGTAGATTAACTGTTTCAGGAAAACCCGATAAAAATTTAAGACTTCGTTTAGATCCGAAACACATCAATGAAAATGTAAAAGACGATCATTTTGAAATTCCAACGTTAACCCAAGGCCAAAACAAGTAGTGCTGAGTATTTTAGATGTCTGGATTTAAAAAAAGGATTCTGGCAGATAAAGTTTGATTCACAGCTCGTGAAATACAGCGTATTTGCAACTGTGTTTGGTAGTTATGCTTTTAGAAAGCTTCCTCTTGGTTTGAAAATATCAGCACGTATTTCAAAGATTGAATACACACATTTTTGGAAAGAACGCGAAGTTTGTGTATGTGGCGTGCTAAAATAGAGAGGGCGCGCAAAATGTAAAGACCAATTTTTCCGTACACTCTATTTAGTTTATTTATTCATGATGCCGAAAGAGCAGTTAATATTCCCAAAGTCAGGACTAATCTATGGAAAAAAAAATATCTATCTCATTCGTCTAAATCCAAATTACTGTAATTTGGATTTAGACGAATGAGGGAATGAAAATAACAAAAAATAAATGAATAAAGAAAAAAAAAAGGAAACTACCGGTTGTATAGCGAATATAGTGTGATTGTTATTTGGCTCCTTTAAAACCGTTTAGAATTTTCTCTGTAGCCATTACGCAATCAATATTCTATTTCCCGCTTCCATTTCTTAGCATATTCGTAACATAAGCGTTTCCGCCGTATTACGGAAACATACATTTGAAATCGTAAAGCGATCGATTTTATATTTGCACGAACTGCGAAACAGGATAATAGTGTGTAATCGTCCCTATTATCCGATCAATTTTGTGTATTGAAGTAGCGTGTCTATCGAGAGGTTCATATTATTGTGCCACATTACGTGATGCGCGGAGGTTAGAGTCGGGAAAAGGGCAGTTCACTTTAAAGTTCCGACTGAGAGCATCCAGTGACACTAGCTACCATTACTTAAAATTGCTACAATGAAAGCAAGTGATTTTCCAATAAGATTACGTTGAAATGTATCGACCTCGAAATGAGCGTTTTATTACACTCTTTAAACAATCCTACTTTCGTTTTATTATCTACTTTGTTTGAGTAGTTGGCTGAAATGAATACAAACTGTTTAAAAGTTATACATTAACGTACCGACCGCTTATGTGGCGTGCTCTGAGATTAATTAATGTTTTATCACGTAGTGAGTGCATGTTTGATAGTAGGTAGATATTCTGGCTTATCTAACGTACGGAGGTTGTTTCAAAAGTGTGCCAATCTTTTTTTTCTTTTGTATAACTTGGTAGCATAGTACGTCGTTGATATATGCATAAGTGATATTAAATTTTAAGAGAAACCAAGTAAATTTATTACCGAGCTTTAAACGAAGCTTATAGATATGCCATCCTATCTGCACTCGTAGTTTTTAGTGTCAGTAAGCGGAAATAGGTTAAAAACATCGATTATTTGATAGCTTCTGGAAAGGCGTCTTTGAGTGCTTTTAAGAACAAAATCAAAGTGAAAATTGGGTAATATATTAGACCACAAGATGCTTTTACTTACAGGATATCTGGCGACAAAAGATATTCCTGCAGTTTCACATCCTAACACTGAGTTGAAATTGAGGTTGAAAAATTTTCCATGTTGCTATGGGTTGCTGTGTTATCTATCTGGTTATGAAAGCAACGAGTTAAAAACGAATGGGTAAAGAACATATAAAAGGCCAAGACCTCTCAAGTGTTTTTTGAGTTTTGGAAAAAGATAATAATTGTGATTCTTCAAAGCTACATTCATTGACTACTGGTTGAACAATTCGTGCTTTACACAAAATGCAGTTGTCCTGCGGAAGCAGAGTTTTCTGTGCATAATTGTGGGGTCTTTTTTCGCGTTTACCCGCTTTCAAGTCCCTAATTGCGTTTTTGTAGACATTCTCCGTTGTTGCAGCCGTCTTGGTATGTACTCAATTGAGGGAATCCCTTCTGCGTCCTAGAAAAATGTAGCCATCGCTGTACCTGCAGAATATTTCGTCTTCATCTTCATGAGCAGTTGAGAGCAATTATGAATCAATTACATGGAGAGTTCCACTAATGTATCCAAAGCCATATCCTCGGTTATAATTAGAGCGCAACAAGTCGATTGCTTAGCAGTAGCGTCACTGCGCTGGGTTAGCCAAAATAAACGTGCGCGTTACTTAGAACAAAAAACAAGGAGAGAATTTATGAAAACTCAAAGATAATATGGTAAATAACTTACCGAATATGCTAGATGGCTGAAAAGAAATCCGGAAGTGAGGCCTTCAACACCTGTATCATAGCGTATGCTTCTACAGTGGTCTCTTTGAGACCCGACCGTTGCGGCGTGTATATCTTCTTATAAGCAAAAAAAGGTCGTTCTACATCTAACGATGTAATATTCGGGTACTTAATGTGGTCCTTGAATTTGTATAACGGATCTTCGGCAACACTATTGTTAAAAAGATGGCGTAATCTAGAAAAATCGACACCTTTACGTAATATAGTACTAAATTTTTCTCTGACTGAAGTCATCTAAGATATGTAGCACTGCTTGTACGTCGTCAACAATTTCACACGAATCTTGTAGGTACAACGAAGTGTTTTGCAATTTTTTGATTGCGTCGGCCACTGGAACGTAATTGTCGTTACTAGTTTTTAAATCTGCTGCAACTTGAGGATTTTGGAATTACATTTGCTTCTAAGCATGTATGCCATCGTGTAAGAATCGGGTGCGGCGGTTCCGGTATGTCAGGACGAATTAGCCGAATACGTTTCGGTGATTTAAGAAAAACCGCTCTCGTCTGTGCTATTACTTGATCAACATCCAACATTTTCGTATAGTATCTGCTACACAGTGTGGCATGAAGCAAACATGTTAAGTACAGCAAATTCGGTTGAACAGCTTTGAATAATTGACCTGTGCGAAGCATAACCACGGCAGCATCGGTAACCATCATTAATACTTGCTTTGGTGAAATTTCAAAGTTACCTAGTGTTCTAACTAATGCAATATGAACAGCTTCAGCAGTACATTTGCTGTCTTTTACAGGCTAGCAAGTAAGAGTGTGACGGTCCTTTCAAGGTCATTGTCCGTGCTACAATCGATACTACGAAATTTTCTTTAATGTCTGTAGTTTCATCTATAGTTAGCCGTTCATTTTTTACTGCGGTTTTTACATAATTCTCAATCTTTTCGCGCACTGACGGCAAATACCTACGTAGCGTCTGTGGACTTGGTAGTTCCCACGTTGCCGACACTTTGCTCATTCTATAATTACTTTAATAATGCTGCTAACCGTACTTTTCCAATTGCGAAATGAGTAAATTAAATTTTAATAAAGCTAATCAGAGCCTCTTGCTAAAGGACAATGGAAAAGGTTAAGGGAGACGTTCAATAAGCAATATATTCCATGTAATAAGGTTAGGCAATGGAGTGATATTGAGAAATGTGATTGGCCGTACTTTGAAACATTATTCTTTCATTTGAAAGATCAATATACCCCGCGTGAAACAACTGGAAACATTACTTCTGAAGATAATGAAAGTAAATGTAATGAATCCGCTTCAACGCCTGATCTTGTAGAAGAAGGAACTACTGTGCCAAGTCAGACACTAAATACTCCGTTATCCGACAATTCGAGCGCTTTAGCTGTGCGGGATGTAATAAACGTAAGAGGAAGGAACAGTTCACTGTTGAAGCTCTATTAATAGCCGACTATAAAAAAATTGAATTTTTAAAGCAAAGAGAACATGACAGATTAATCAGAAATGAGAAGATGTTGCTTTTTTCAACAGTATATTACTTCATGTCAGAGCGTTAAACGCAAGAGAACAATTCAGTTCAGGATAGAGTAATGCAGTTGCTAGAAGAAAGAATAATAATAATGAATTATCAGCAGTGTACACCCTGCAACGTCACGCAAATGTTATATACATCTTGTCACAAATAAAACACTTTAAAATAAATATTTTCAACATATATTTCTTTCTTTGTTATTCTTTTTATTTTATTTGTACATGAGTTTAGTTATATTGTATTAAAAAATATATCGAAGAAGTGTTATTAATGATATTTTTACCTGACTGTTAACATAAGTCTTTCCTCCAATAATATTGGGTGGGAATGAGAGTTTTTCCAAGTCTTATTAAATTTGTCCCCATTTACACTCACACACAAATTGGCCGTTTTCTGTTTAATACGTGCACTTTCTCGATACTCCTTTCTCCAACAATAAACACAATTAAAATCCAATAATTTAATATCTTCATCAGAAGAGGAGGTCAACAGATTCACTAGGCGACTGTGCAAAGTGCGGTGTGTCGCTGCGGACACTATTGTGTAGGGTTCCTTTCGGAATCGGGGCTGGGCTATGCTAGGTGCGGTGCGTCGTTATGGACGTACACTAATGAACTTCGTTAGAGATTGTGTCGGTGAATTAATACGCGAGACTATAGGTCGCAGGGGATACCTTTCCTTGTGGACCTTAACCTTAACCTAAACAAAAATGGTATTAAATTAAACCTGTTTAATGTTACTGCGTACTCGGTACTTCCAGTCAACTTTAATATCAAATGTAAATTGAAGTTTTAATCTTGGATTTAACTATTAGATGTAGTCGTAACGAAAAAGAAAATAATTTAAATCGTTATTACTCTCTCGATTACGTTTTTCTTTTTATAATCATACTGTGTATTGTGCTGTAATAATTATATTTCTCTCTGTACGTATTACTCGGCAGTAATCGTGATGACGTTATTACAATAATTACTACGTCAACAATGGAACTATTCTTATTCGTTTTACTATTCGTAGCACATGTGTTAATCTATGTAGCTCATTCGAAGTTGGAATGTGATATCCATATTGCCATAATATTTCGCTTTACAGTTGAAATGTCAAAGAAACGCTTCGATTTAAGTATGATAGGGCGTACAATGTGAAATTCGCTTTCCGACATCCGCTTGCGATACATCCATTTTACCAATCCTGTACGATATGCTATACGAACTCGCGAAATTTTAGCTGTATACCGATGAATGGATACTCGCGCGTAGGTAATTTATTCGCGTGTGAAATATCCAAGCAGTTTTGAAAATATACGCGACGTAGAAAATAGAAAATACACTTCAGGAAAGTAACCGTCACCATGGCAGCCACGTAGTGCGATAGCTACTAGTCGTAGAGAGAGCAGAGGTAATCAGATTGAACGTAATGTAGTGACGTAGTTCAGCGTAATCTGGTCCTACGGTTTCGGCATTCCGTCCGTTGCTCTGAATGCAAGAGGATCCTTCACGCGGAAAATGATAACTACATATAGAGAGCGGGAACCGCTTCATGATTACAACACTAGCTGCGCGATTGTAGTTCGAAAGCTCGGCATCTCGTTTACACCTCATTTGCCTTCGGTTAATTAAATGCTTTATTAATTTGAGTAAAATATTCGCACGCCGGCGCTCTAAAACTTTTATCACTGTGCAAATCGCGGTACTGCACTAGTAGTCAGCGTATTGTTGGTGTCAAAATTAGTTTAATAAATAGGTGGCCACCTATTGTCTTCTATTATTATCTAATTTTAGTAAAATCCGAGTTTAGAGAGATATCCTTTAGTTTCGTAACACTAGATTTTTGGAGAGAACACAAAAAAGGATGTGCCTAAATTGTTCTACCTTGATATGTTTCTCTCTTGGTGATAAAAATATCGGGCAACCAAATAAGTTCCTACGGTTTTTGATGGTAAAGTGTTCATTAAGAAATAACAATGCACTATTATTCACTGAAATAAAGAAGAAGCTGTAGTGACATGCTGTGATCTCTCTAGAGGGTTCGACTGTGTCAGTCGTCCAGTTTTGCTACACGAGCTATACCACTATAGTCTAAGAGGAACGGCATATGAACTCTTATCTGATAAACATCAAGCAGATAGTCGTGCATATGTGTTCAAATTTGAAGCAATTGCATAGCGGAGTACCACAAGGTTCGGCTCTATTATTCCTGCTGCACATTAACGATTTACCAAGTAACTTAGAATTTGGGAAAGTATGTCTGTATGCTGATACTAACATACTAACAAAGTGCAAAGAGAAAGCAAAATCGTATGAAATGGCCGATGAACATTGAATGAGATGAATTAAATAGAATGCTCTCCTCAGCAGTGTACGCACTTAGAAGGTTGATGAGATGAGGATGTGGCTGGCAAAAACGGCCTGTTTTCCTCTGTTCCGCTCCAAAATAGTGTACTATATCTTGGCATGGGACAATTCACCAAGGCCTAGACGTGTTTCTCCGAAGAAGAAGGAAGCAATTAGAGTGTTGAGTAGACAGCAGCAGTACAACTTATAGACCACTCTTCAAGAATCATGGCGTGCTTAGCTTACCGTTACTATCTGTACTATCCAAAATTCGATATATCATTCACTGCAACAGTCATCAATACGACACATGCGGTCATGGCAATTACATAGTTCCTTTTCAGCGCATTAACAGAACACTTACATTCACCAATTACGTAGCAGTGGGATTGCGTTACCACTTACCTGCGGAGATGAAAGACATGGGTGTGGAGCTGTTTAAAATCGCAACAAGGACGCTCCTACTGACGGCAGATTGCTACAACATAGAGGAATTTTTAATTATATCCGTTTAGATTTTCTTTTTGTTTTTTTTTGTATAACTATTTATTCATTTGTTTCCTTTATTCCAGTTTCTATCTACATCCTCTTTGTTCAAGAGACAAAAAAAGGTGAAATTATTTGGCGAAATGAAGAGAAAAAGGACGGTGTGATAATGGTTCTCAGCCAAGTTCTTTTCTGAGTCACTCTTCGAGTATGAGGTCTGGCATTGTCCTGTAAGAGTGGAACTTTCTTTCGATTGATCAAAGAAGACTGTTTCTAGATGAGTGCTACTTGCATTCGCTCAAGTTAGCAGCAATGGTTTGACCCGGTTCCAAAAACTCATGAAGGGAAGTTCTGACTGTCTACCAAATACACAATAATTTTTGTTTGGAGGCAAAGAAACTTTGGGAGTGTATGATTTGGATCAGTTGGCGACAACCTTAGAAAGCTTAGAATTTGCAATATTCACTTTTCATAGCAACTTAACAACCGATTAAGGAAAAGTTCATTATTGTAACGTGAAATGTTTGTGGAACAAATGGTAAGACGGCTGAATTTGTTATCATTTGCCAATTCATGTGGGACTCATTTGCTTAACTTCCACGTCCTTCCTAGCTGGTGGAGGTGTAAACGAATGGTTTCATCGCTCGCGTCGAACCTTTTTGTGATCTCTAAGCACGTTGTACTATTTGAATGACTTCGTTGTTAATAATCTTAAGCCTCCCAAAAGCCTGCTTCATGGGTAAAGCCAAAGCCTCCCGAAGAAAATTTCTTGAACCACTTCTGTGCCACTTTGTGTGTTTGTACTCGCAGAATAAATAATCTCGAATTAAAGTTCAATTCGTTTCCATTTTAAATAATTTTAAAATTCGAATTAAACAATTGCCACCGAAACAGTGTTGGGAATGATGCTTTCACCATAGCGAAACTTCAGTCAATGTGTGGCGTTCAGTGTCTGACGAGTAAATGTTTCACCAATCTGTCCTTTCACGCTTTTCTATACTCAGCGTGGCCCTTTGTCAGTCAATAGATTTCGCAATGCGATGTACTTACCCTGAATGAAATGGTATTGATCAAAGCAATCTTTAGAACCCCTTTCACGCGTAAATGTACGATGAGAAACGCTAATGCAAATACATCGCTATTCTTACTGATAGATGTATTTAGTTTTTATTAGACGTTTAACCGTACATTAGTTAATTTGATGTTTAAAAGGTGTGCATAGTAATTAGATTGTGTTATACAGGTATATATAGATATGGTGGACGCAACTTCGTGATAAACACATTTAGCGTTTAGTCAAGTGACGGTAACGTATGAAGGTGAAATATGAACAGAGAGCGTGGCCGCCTTGAGATTCTTATGGCCGTAGTCACTCATTTAATTTTTTCGCATCATAGTGCGGTATTCACGCTTACTGAATACTGAAGTAGACGACAAACATGTGCTCTCGATCAACAACTTTAAAAATATTAATGGCAATTCGATGTGTGCAAGTTTGGTCACCTGATATATCAAGCGCAAACTCTCCTATAGCACTATCGTTTGACCAAAAGTTCCAAGAGCTTTCACTCAAAGCATATTTCTAAAATACAAAATTCTTAGTTTGACGATCTATATCATAATTTCCATGTTTCTTCTAAAATAATTTTTTGGCAAAATAATACTACCAGGAAGGGTCTTAATAGTCATAACTAATCTCAAACAAACCAAGTTATTAAAATATTCACGATGCCATAAAACCATTTCCTGGCTGAATTCATTTTAATTTTGGTATTATATTTTTCTGACGTATTCTACTCCATAACTTCAAGGCTACAAATCAAAATTCTAATAATAAGTAGAATATGTGTTCACTTCACAAGCAATAGATAAAATATTTATTCTTTTATAAAAAGAATAAAATGTGGATACAACAATTGTTTCAGAGAAATTGTTATGTAACTAGGTATTCCCATCCTCTGAATTCTAGATTTGTTTCACAGCATTAATTCAGCCAATATTTAAATTTGTAAAGTATCGGCACGCTCCTCACCACACAAGTTATTAATTAATTCGGAGTAACTGTTTCGAGAATTCCTGAATTCTGAATATGAACTATGCAATCGAATGACATGAGAAAAAAGATTGTAAGATTTTGTTTTATCCCTGCTCAAAAAAATATTTAGAAGTACCTACTTTTAGCGCCTATATAACCTGAAATATGCGAAATATGCGATACTAAAAGAAAAGGTCCTTGCCCATAGCATAAGTCGTAAGCATCCGTTTTTATCAATAAATCCATCAGTGGTGAGTAGCTAAGTGAACCCCTTTCTCTGTTTAACAGATTTGCATTCTTTTTTATATAAATGATTTCGTAAGCATAAGCGGTGGAGTTACTCTGTTAGTTAATTTCTAATTTAACAGTATGCCCGGTTTCGTTTATGTGTTGTGCTGCACTTGACGACTCAATCCTCCTATAGCGAAAAGGAGCTGTGTTCTTTGAGTCAGGTGCCTATCGCCCGTTTTGTTTGTTAATTAACCGCTTTATCGCAGTCACCGCATATGATTTTATAAATCCCCGATCTTTCCTTCGTAAATATTTTAATGCAAAATATTGAGTTATTTACATCATTATTTTTATCAATTTATTTTGAAGAGAAATGGTTGAATAACTGACCAATGCGTATAGTAGTCTTTTATAAGTCGTAAATTAATAAAGATAAAAACACTTCAACAAAAAATACGATACACGAAAATACAACTAATTTAAATTACTAATTGCTTCCTCCGTGACAATACACTAATGGTCCAGGTATTTGATGCAGATATCTTGGCCATACAGGCGGACTTGCAAATATGCTGAATATAGTTGGTTTTCTTGAAGTAGACTGCAGAATAAATAAACAGGCGAGGTATTTAAAGTGACATTCGTAGTAGCGGAATAAAGCAGAAATGAATTAAGTATGATGGAAGCTGTGCCTCAAAGAACATTTTCCCATCTATTCAATTTATGAAATCGTTAAATAGTTAAGTATCTATGATGGCGACTTGTTCTTAGTTTCTGTCTTTAGCTCGAGGTATTCTGGAGCTCTTTTTTTATTGTTTTACATAATGTTAAGAGCAAATATTAAATGAGAATTAAGAAGCTACGATTATATTTTTCAAAAACTTAGTTAGTCATTTTTTTAATTTCTTTTTTTTTCTTTGTGGGGATTTTATATTTCTTTGTGTATACGCTGAGGAGCATAAGTCAAACAAATCTACAGTTTGTCCAGAAACTCTCTTTATATAAAATAATAGTTTCTTATTAGGGTGTAACTAATTTCCCAATAGGATATTCTAGTATTAAAATAAAGACACAGCTTAAGCCAAGAATACGACACTTTTATTAAAAAGAGGTATGTATGTATAACTGAAATTATTTCCTTTTAATTTCATACAACTTTTTATTGATTTGTCTATTTAACATTGTTTTAACATTTGAAATGCACAATTACTGTTTTGGTTATGGGAGCGAATTATTTCTATTTCGTCTATTTCTTATAGAAAACTTTGATTCCAATTACGGAACATCGTGTTACGAAATGCTGTTTGCCACCAATTAATTCCGCAACCCGAGGTACCACTACACACTATAATACTTCAAGTATTTCACTATTTATTTCAAGTACTTAATATCTATTTGGGGTAATTGCTACGCTCCAAGTACTACATAAGTTCTCTCTCTCTGAGTGTAGCGTGCGCCGAATGTTATGCCTTCTTTAAATAACTTAATCTCAATTTTAACTTTTATGTTTTAAAATATTTTTGAATTATTGACAATTTCATTCACAGATTTATGGCGATATAATTTTTTAAGTAAAAAATTTTTTGTAAAATTTAAAAATGATTATGTTTTACAAGTTGCTATTTTGTGCTCTTGAAGATTACAAAGAAAGAGTAAATTATTTCGCATCCCTTGGTCGAATTTTTCGTTCTTTGATATATTTTGCGCGGAACTAGTGATATTTTTGGCATTCGTTTATTTTGCTTCACAAATCTAAGGTGTACTTTTGATAACGGGTAAAATTATATTTTAACCAATATATGACTCAGAATAGAAGAGTAGTACTTCGTGGTAACAAAGGCGATTTCAAGGTTATTCTGAAAATTATTAAAATTATACCCGCCGCTATTGAGACCATAAATTAAGGTTAAATCAATTATTGCAGTAAAATAAAGAGTGAGTCTCTGAAGATGGCATTGGCAAATCGTATAGAATTTATCTTCGCCCAAATTGTAACTAGCTTACTATTTAGCGGGCTTTCTTTGTTGTTTGAAGACATTTACTTTTCATGTGTCAGCAATAAGCTGTTATAATTTAATGGCCCGGTGGCCAGTGGTAAAAGGATTTGTGCCTAAGTGGGCAGAGTTAGGTGCTCTGCGTTCGAGTCCTACTAGGATCAAATACACCCAATTTAAACATTAGAGATTCCTGAGTTGCACCCCGTTGCGTCGTCACCACGGGCAAAAAAATAAATTATCTGTTTCATTTTTAAGGCTCTGCTACAGATGTTCCAGTACAGACATGAGCAGAACGGCATTTTAAGAGAATCTTCCCAAAACTTTTCCAGTCGATATTTAAAATTGCATTCGGAAAGTACGTAGTCAACATTTCATTCAAATTTCTGACCGTTTTACAAGCATAAGAGCATCCCCACATAATATCCTGATGTCTGTGATACGAAAACTTGAATCGGGATCTTCTACTTCGATGTTTCTCAAATAAGGGTCCCTTGTATGGTTCTAAAAGCATACGCCCGAACTTCGTCTGTCTAATGCTGAAGTTACAATCTTCAATCAAGTCGCTTCCTTTTATTGACTTTGTGAAGAAACGATTTTCTAGCAGTAATGCGTCCTTTTAGACGTGCTACATCTAACCGTCGCTTGACCGGAGATGCGAAAACAACATTTCTGCCGTCTCTATTGATTTTCGCACAAATTTCAGGTGCCGTAAATCGTCGGTTTCGCGTGCTAATTAACACAATTTGTTGTTGTAGGTCTAGGCTTCTTAGAACGCCAATGCTTTAGATTCCTCCACCTAATTGTGGTATTTCAGGATCGACGGGTAGGATGCTTTAGATTATTTAGAGTGTAGACGAGTTCATTTTCTCTTCCTTGATATATAAGAAAATAATTACAGAATTGTGTCTTTCTTTGGATTGTCTCCTTCATTGCGTAAATGACATTACGGCGACTGTAGATAACACCCACCAAGGTGTAAGTTGAAACCGTATTTGAAGTAGCTGGTTTTATGCAAGGCTACCAGAAAATATAATGGAGGCTGTTTTCAAGCATGTTCTTGTTATGATCTGTGACTGTTTGTTTATTTCAATGAAAGTGATTAGTTAAGCATAAATGTGTGTGTATGTTATTATTTGTCTATATTGAAAAGGTTCCAGTTAACATAATTACTACTATAGTTTATATTTTGTTGCGAGCCGGAGCGGTGTTGACGACTTCTTCCCACTAACTTCCCTCAGATCTGGTTTTTCTCATCCTCGTCGTACACGCTAAATAAGATAGGTTTTGTAAAAAAAAGAGTCCATTAAACAACTTGTACTGCGAGAAATAAAAATTACTACTCTTTACGATGGAGAAAAAAAATCTATATTATATTCTTTTCCATTTATTGGTTAGTCTCACAGAGAGTTCCCATGGATTATTTATTGCTTTCTCAGCTAAAATAAGCGAGTGCCAATTGTTAGCCCTTGCGCTAGTTCACAGAGGAACATTGCTAAACTTTAAATAACACATTAACAAATAAACTTTCAGTTTACAAACCTTTTAAAATCGATGGCCACAAAAAATATTAGCATTTCCTTGAAGATATCGTACATAGAGTTTTAAATGACTTATATTTCAGTTTTGCAACAAGCTGAAAAAGTGGTATTACTTATCTATACGAAGTAGCAAAGCTTGGTATCGTTAGCACTTACGTTCTCTTAGCGGGAGAAAACGTTTTAACGTGGTCTTGTGCAGAGAGTTTGCAGTTTCTTTCCGGAACTTTCGAATTAGTTTCAAAAGGATAAACGCCGATAAGTGCTTCTACACGTAAATTAGCTTCCGAATCAGTTAACAGATTGTAGCAATTAAGATAAAGAATGGAATCGATACAAAATACGAAACGGCGACACAAATCCCTGTATAATTTACGCGATATTAAATCGCCTTTTTACTGACATAACAAAACCAAATTAACTATTTAACGTGGAAGACGATCGGTACGGGACCGACACAAATAATCTCCGGAGGTTGCCGAAGAAGCATAAAACAGGACGTTATTGTGCTACCGAAATACACTCACGGTCTCGAATATGCTTTAAAACTTCGGTAATAAAAGTTAAACGCTACAGAAGAACCCTCCCTTTTGAGAATGTACGTCCGGCTGTGATTTTTGGCCGCAAATAAATTTGATTAAGACGTGAAAAGTTTTATTTAACCATTCGAAAGTATTTACGATCGGACGTTGGATTCGTTTGGTTCTAATTCGCTTTTGTAACCGTTACAGATCAATAAAATGTATAGCTAATTAATCCTTTCTTTTATTCGGCACTCTTTGAAATGCGAGTTGTTCAAGTATTTACTTTGTTGGTGTATATTACCGCTGAAGATGACCCTTAGAGTTTACAATAAGTAACTTCAGAGAATATAAACAGTATACTGTTTATCTTTACAAGTTAAATCTGACCAGGCTTTAACAAAGGATACAACCGAATAGTTTGAATTTGGCGCTTTGTAACAGTTTAATGGACAATTTGCTTTGATGTTATCCTTATTGGTATAACAGATGCCGTCTGTTGCTAAACTAATATCAACAGTTAAGCTTTTTAAATGACGAGCTGAATTTTTTTTCTAGATCATCTAATTGTGTTGTAACGCATTTTCTCAATCTGTTTTGCAGATATCGGCATATTTTGAAATACAAATTTTTATATAATTTTTAGATTATGCATGGTTAGAATTCGTTACTAGGTACCTATGTCAGTTTTTGGGTTTTCTATAAGCTATCAATAGTTCTTTTCCAATTTCTGGTTTTGAGAGAGATATTTTTGGATCCAACTGTGATATTTCACAACACGAATCTTCAAACATTTGTAAATCTATTGGCCTCAAATCCTGCCGGTAAAAGTAAGGTGGTGACGTTAAAGTGCTCTTAACATATTTTCGGTTGTGTGCGTTAAAATGAGCAATTGTGTTTATTGGTACATGGAACCATCTTCCCTATTATTTTGCCTTCTTTGTTGAATATTTGAACAATTGGATCCTGAACCTCCCTCCTGAACCTGAATCTCCTTAACCAGAATGATACGTCTTTCATACGTTTATTGAAGTGCAAAGGAAATCTGCATTTTATGGCAAAGATTGGAGGAAAATAATATATTATGTAGTACTACCTTCACATTCTTGACTAATATTCAGGTTGGCCGTAGAAACTAAATTTCCAAATGCTTAAAACTCTGCTGTCATTATTTTTATATGTCTCTGGGTTTCAATTTCTGCGCCTAATTCGGCAGAGTTCTTCGCTCTGCGTTCCAGTCCTAAGGTCCAGAGATGCCATTCGCATGTTGGAGAACAATTAGCTGCCCTTCACATTTTACGAGGAGTGACAGTAACAAAACCATTTAGATACTAATGGCTGCTGACGTTCCCTGTTGAGTCGTTACCACACATAAAGAAGAATCATTCCTGAAATGATAACTTAAAGTCCTTGGTGAGCAGCATATCTCAAATTATTATACAAAACAAGATTTTTTTTCTGTTAATTTCCTGACACTAATGGCTACATAAAAATATTTGTCGTATCTAGTTGATAAGGTGCAGTCGGTTTAAAAGATTCTCTCAATTAAAGGAACACGGAAGTTCTCCCTCACGATTTCGTACTTCAAAAGAAATGGAATTAGCAGATGAAAGGGTGATACAATATGCAAATGTAGCACACAGGTAGAGAGTCGAGAGCAACAATGAAAACATGGTAGCGCGCAAAAATAGAATTGAATTAGCTTTGTGAGCCCAACACGTTCATAAAACAGAATAAAGTAACATAAATCATTTTCGCGTCTGGTGCGCCCCGGAGTGAGAGGAAACTGCAATATATTTCGACTTAACTATGGACGAAAATTAACAGGAAATGAAAAGTTTAACGAATCAATAACTTATGTGCACGTGCAGTGGAAATACGCCGTCGGAAATATTTCCTAGCTGATATTTTTTGGGGAATAAAATAAACAGAAACCTTTTCGGCGGAGCAGATGTTTCGCAATATTAGCTACATTTAAAAGTGTAACGGTGGAATTGTAAATGCAAAAGGAGGCGCATCTCGCTTCTAAGTGGACTGCTTTTTATCTTGCAATCAATTTACATTTGTAAAGTAAACTGAGGCGGTTCGACAATCGTAACAGATCATTGAATAAAGAAGTGGAACAGAGTTTACGAGGAAAATAAAACGGTAGAAAATACTTCAAAGTGTAGTAGTAGCTTGATACTATGTATTGAAAAGTACAAATATCGAATAGTTTGTAATTTGAGAATTTTCTAAAAATGAAATTGGAAAAATGATCTAAAACTTTTTTTGATCCCTCTCGTAAAGTGAAAAAAAAAGTTAATAATAAATATGTAACAATAATATTAGTTAATGTTCATAAACAGTAGTAAAAATAGAGCAACCACATCCAGATATAAAATAATTCTGATAAGCAATACAAAACAAGTGATTTAGTGACTAAAAATATTTTCTTATTGTTAGGCAGCGGATCTGGAATCTTTTTTTACCGTACTTTTCTGAAACTGTTTAGTTATTACCATTTTGCTGCCTATATCTCGAGAGATGATTTATTCTCTTGTAGTTATGTAGCTTTCTCTCTTTCGTTCACAAAATTTTCGAATAAAGCAGAGTTTAAAGTATAATTTCTTAAGAGCAAAAGAGCTAACTGGGTCATAATGAATTACCACAGTGACTACAGTGAATACTTACCACAACATTAAAATTAAATTCAATTTAGATGAACTTCGAAAGCCCAAATCTCATGCACGTATTTTAAGAGTAATTTTTATATACTTTCAAAAGGAACTAATTTTGGCTTTCAAATGCTTCTACGCAAGGAATCTGGAAGTGCTGACAATTTAATTTTTGTTCATTTTCTGTTTCTTATAACGTAGGCTTCCACGGTCGGTCCCACAATGATATGGGTCTTCTTCAGGAGAAGGAATGTTGGTAGGCAATAGTTGGCACAGTAACTCAGCGCTAGAGGCGAAACTAACTGAGCAGGAAATATTTGACCAGGGTAACTCAGCGTGTGAACCCTGCCAGAGGCGAAGGTCAATTGCGAGGATACGATGGGAGCAGCACACTTTTATATCAGAAAATGCATAGAAAGAATAACCTAAAAATAATGCTAAAATAGATTTCTCGTAGTATTGGCGGAATAATGCTGGCAAAAGCAATACAGGGAGAGAAATAATACTGACCACGGACATGTTTCTCTCTACCAGGCGTTATTAGCGTCATCCCGAGAACGTTTTCACTCCCGTTTGTCCTGCAGTTAATACCACAATATTCGAAACGAAGAGCCAGACATCTCTTGGCGCCCTTTAGTGCCAAGAAACACATCCCCGCCGCTTAGAAAGCAGCGACATAAACTGGATACTGTTGATCAAGCCATCCCTCGAGTAGTTCTTGGACTGCTTAACACGAGATGGTATGCGCAGGAGCGTTTTGGGAAACTGCACCTGTAAAGGATTCTCACAGGCTTACCATCACATAATTAACAGCACACATATGTTTTTTATCTCCTTGCATTGCTTTTGCTGTAAATGATTCCATTAATACTACGAGGTAGCTGGCTTAGCATTACTGTTTGATGTTGATGATTGTTTCTACGTATTTTCTAACTTGTTCCTTAGAGTTGTAAAATTCCATTCAATCTCACTGTGTGGCCGATAATAAAAGAAATAATTTATATGTTGGTGTAATAAACCGAACCTTATGAAATGTTCATGTAATTTTTCAAAACACTGTTTTCATTTTCAATATATCTGGCTGGGAATACCAAAGTATGCATTCAGTCTTAATTGACAAAAAAAAATCAAGTGACTATCTTAAATAATTAAAAAGTAAACCAAACGAAAAGGAAAAATGAACCAGACAATTCTGTAAGTACGATATAAAAAGCCTGACTCTAACATATACTGACAAATGTACCCACCCAAAGTCGTAGTAGTCACGGCATTAGCTATACGAAGGGTCCTTTATCTGCGTTTTTGCATGGAACATCGCGTAGCACGCTATACTTTCTTATTTAATTTCAAACAATTCTTTTGCATCGCGGATAAAAACTATCAATTTCCGAGGTAGAAAGCAAGAGAAAAACTAGCAAAAACCACGAGTGCTATTATAACTTCACTGGCCATAACAAATGTGTTACCACTTCCAAACGCAAAAAGTTGCACCTAGAGAATTCCCGGCTGCCATTTTCTTGTTTCGGAATATTTGAAATCAAGCGGCAGCCGCTCCGTTGAACCGCATTGCGTTTCTACAATAATTAAAGGACCTGAGAGTACATACATACATATTTGTGAAATGTGTTTTGTTCATCTTCTGAACATGACGCATCGAATGATTTATATCGCGTACAAAAATACACACGGCCAGTATACAAACCGGCTCCAAATTGTGTAAGTAATCCCGCAGGTCATAAATTTAATCCACTTTCATGTACTTCAGACATTACCAGTCCTGCGGCTTGCGAAATATTTTGTCGGTACACCTAGTTTTGTTGAGGACAGCTTATTTCGTACCGCATATGCGGAGCAAACTCCCCATCCGTGCCGTGACTTCCAATTTTATTAATTTAGATGTGGAAATAATACGATCAGAAAATAATAAATCGAAGGGGTCGCTAATGGTAGACAGTAGATCAAATTTTTGAGAACATTTTAGATCGAGAAACATATTTTTTATAGATCAAGTGTATTCAGCTAACCTCTAATAGTTCGAATTTGGATAAGTAAAAGGTATAGGTACAACAAAAATTTAATTAATAGAAGGGAAATATTAACTAGGATAGAAGAAAGTTATGAAAGTAAATTATTGGTAGCTTCAAGGTAGTGTGGTAAAGAATTTATATCGAAAAAAAAAAGAAATGATTTTGGAAAAATGTTCTTTAACTTAAATTTGAATTTAATGGAATGCATTTGAGGATCCGTGGGGTAGTTTTTAGGCAAGAAAAACATGCATTATAAGTGTCACCTATTGTTATTCCGAAAGTGTTAATAATCTTAGTAGCCGGCTCTTATAATCATGCTGATTATTAACACATAAGAAATGGGACGTAAAATAACTGGTGCTATACTCAACTATACCGCGTCTTCAATTACATTGAAGTAAAATTTGGTAAAAATGTGAAAAAATATTAATGTCTTTTTTGAATAAAATATTGACAAATGATATCTGACAGATTACGTTACACCAATATCTCATTTGTTATAAATTAACTTAATCGCACTTTTAATTTTAGAAATACGTTTATTCCAAAAATATTACTTGTTAAGGAAAGATGCTCGAAATGTTGTGATTGACGCACAAACTCTGCCTGTTTTCAAAAGCGTTTCATAAACGTTACCACAAACTTTTCTAATATTATCACAAATTTATCCAATTATGTGTTGTGGCTTTTAAAAATTGTGTTCTTCATGGAAAAATTAAATAATCCAGAGTTGTGAAATCTGGAAATCCTAGAGATAAATTCACTAGTCGATTATCAAAAAATTCTTCCAAACAAGTGTTTGTCCAGCTGAGTTCCCAAGCATCGTCTTGTTGGAAAATCCTTCTGTAATTTCGCCATCATGTAGCCGATTAAAAAAGGATTCTAATAACTCATTTAGGTATTCTTCAGCACTTATTATTCTGTTAAAATATTTGGGTCCAATGGTTCGCCTCCTTGACACCACCATCCAAACACCCATGTTTTCGGTATGTAATGGTGCCTGCATAAATTCAAGAGGATTTTCTCATATGTTCGGGAAAGTTACATTTATCGAGAAAGTCATATTATTCAACTTATTCAAAAACCTACGGCAATAATCGTCTCGTCTATCACAATCAACGGGACAAGTTTGTTGATAGCTTGAATTTTAAATGGATATAATTTTAAATCTTTTTAAGAACAGTGTGGCATGTTCCAACCGATAGTTGAATCCCTTGTAACGGTTTTGCAATGGATTTCTTTCTTCTTGAACATCTTTAATACAATCTGCAGTTCTTTTCTTAGGTGATCCTCTGTCAAGATAAGAAATCCTACACACAATGGTCATAAACCCACAGTTTGTTTTCTAATTCACAATTTCTAAAATAACTTATATATGCAGTATCATACGGGGCACCCTTACTTTCACCAGTGAGTGACAGTTATTGTTTTATTGATACTTTTGGATGTATCACATAAGTAACGAGTACATTCTTTCTTATATTTTTGCAGGTGTTTTATATACAAAATTTACAACCCTTGCGCATGTGTAACATAATATTGATATATTTTCCACCCTTACTCCCACATTCTTTTAGAAAATCTTTTGTGATAGCTGTTCAATCTGTTTCCAGTAACAATTCTTCTGTAGTCAAAATAATTAGAGGTTTGTGAGGGGTTTTATCAGATCTACCCAAGTTGTAAAGTACCATAGGAACGCCATATTGTTGTTCACAACTGCAGTAGCTTTCTTCAAATCATGTTCGTTACATATTTTGGTGCACAATTTCCATATGCAGGTTTTTGGCATGGTTTAACACTTCGTTATTGCGGAAGGAGACTTTTTGTTTTCATTTCACTGCCATAATCCGGTTGACAATAATTATATCTATTACTTATTAACCCTAACAAAGACAAAAAAAAATAACTTTGGGATATAACGTTGAGATGAAATATTTGAGTTTCTATTGGTCTTTTTCTCGAAATACTTTTACTCATTTTCTAACTACCTGTATGTTATTTAGAAATTTTGGTAGTGACTAAGCTACCTAGCTAAGGTAGTGACTCGCTAGGTGCAGCAAAACTTTTTATAAAGAATGACTGTTCTTCCTAAAATGCGAAATTAGGAAGTTTACAAGTATAGTTAGGTCCATCCTACATTTATGTGTAGCGCTGAGGAGAGAAATCGAATTCCTATCTCGGTTTATTACTCAAAATATATTTGCTAGCGGCTTTCTATGTTTTCATAAAAGTAATCATTATTGAGAAGCTTCTCATCCTCAATCCGAAATAACTTTGATTTTTGTCTGGGTGTCACTATGTATGAATAGTATGAAGAAATAATAATTTATTAACTAAAAGTACATGCTGCAAACTCTATTAATGTTATTGGTATGTTCTTTGAACGAGATCGGCTTTTAATCCACTACAACTATTGACTAACAAAATCAATACATCACACTCGACATTTTCAAGAATAGTAGCAGTGTTAATAAAACGCGCAGATTTTAATAGCTGTACAGGTTCTGCGCAATTTCGCAGCAAAATATCGAAGCTGGTTTTTTTTTTCGTAAAATAAATCAGGATAATTGCTTCGTTTAAGCGCATGTAATACCGAGTTGCGAGCTGAATCACTGGCTTTATTGAAAATTTTATGAAATAGATTCACAGTTTAATAAAACTGAAAACATTCGTCCCGTGATATGACTGTTTGCAATAAAAAAGCAAAAAATGTGACGGGTAGATTAAAACGAATGTAGGCGGTATATTGTTAACTTCGTTAGTTAATATATTTTTGTAGGTGTTCTTCCACTCACTCACATCAGCTTAGTAAAATGTAGAGATGTGGCTGTTGATTGTCGTCGTCTTATTTTTCATGTAGAATATTTTCTCCTTATTTTTCTTTTCTGAATAAAGGAAAGTTCCTTTCAAATTACTTCTTGTTTCTCAAAAATCTTCAGAAATTTCCATGTTCAGTTGGTACAGTTTAACGAATTGTTTTATGAATTCAGCGGTAGACGGTTCTTCCATTTACATATGGCGTTTGCTCATATTTTAGTCGATAAATTTTATCTGAACTTCTTAAGTTGTACAACAGGTAACGAAAGGACATACCCACATAATATAATTATGTCCTTAATACGTTCGATGTATGGGATGTCCAAGAAGAGCAATGCCGATATTACATCCGTTGTATGTTTTATGAATATAATATAGTGCAATGTTTTACGAGGAAAAAATTAGATTCAGATGAAATTTAGAGGTCGTGGAATTTGGGGGCGTCTATAAAACTCATTCGGCTATTTAGATTTTGATTTGAAAAGATAAATGAATTTTTAGGTGAGTTAGAAATTTAAATGATAATTAACTTTATATAGCCAAGTTCCAATTCATAAACGCTATGTTTGACAAGCGGCCAATACCGCAGAATAAGTACTACTCACACCTTGAAATCCAATTTGAATTCTTCAAATTAACACCTTTCAATTAGAGATTTACTCAGTCACAAGTTACCTGAATCATAGACTCAAAGTTCATTTTAAAATTAGCGTCATTTCACGCCACTGTTTTTTGGCGATTTTCTTATTTCCAGTCAATTTTCATATCATGTCATGCCGAAACACATACCGGAACTATTCATTCTTGATGAAGCATGATACAAATGACGCAAGAACGCAACTGTAACAGAGATTTTATGCTTTTTGGTGACGTTTAACACCACATACAACCTTACATGGTGAAACTTTACTGCGATTCTTTTCTTTATTTTTTAGAAAGAAGCAGCATATCTAGCTTTCATAGACCAAGAAAAAGCTTTTGATAGAGTACCGACAATAATAGTGTGGCATGTATTAGAATATAAAGGTGCGAAGAACAAACTGAGCAAGGTGATTGGTAGCTCATATAAAAATACCACGATTTCTTTTCAAAAATCACCAGTATTCAGAACGCAAAAGGGATTAAGGCAAGATGGAGTTAGGAACCCTACATTTTTTACAGTGTTTACGGAAGATATCATTAAGAAATGTAGATGATGTAGTAATTATGGCAGCCGATGAGAAGGAGTTACAGAAAAACCTAGATAGAAGAAAATAGTATGGAAATGCATATAAAAAAAGCCATGGGGATAAGAAACGAACAACATGCAAGTAAATGACATAGGATTAGAACAAGTAAACGTAACAATGGAAGAAACAGCAAAGCAGTAAAGAGAAATCGAAAAAAGAATAGAAAACGCAATGAACGTATATCACGGCCAAAATGAAAACTTCATTAATAAAGAGGTGCTATCCAGGAAAACAAAAATAAATGTTTATCAAATCAACATATGGATGTGAGACTTAGTCACTAACACGACAACAAAAATGTAAAGACAAGAACTGACAAATAGGGTGGAGTTATAATAATATCCAATCGCAATTTTCAGAGGAATAACTTGCATATGTTTACATTTTTAGAGGTCACATTTTCATTCATGTCAACTCTGTGTAGCTTTTGTTATATAGTAGTAGTTTTCAAGGTAATTGAGAGAATTTTAATATTTGCAAAATGCCAAATGATGATTCAAATGTTGTTTCATCAATTATCTCGTGGATTTCAATAGTATATCGCCATTGAAATCATTGCAAATAGTTTTCTATTTTAATACACAGAGTGTTGTGATAAAACGCTATAATTTTTGTTTTTTTTTTGTTGATAATAGCTATCTGTTAAAGATAAAGTGTAATAACTATTTTGTGGGTACAATTCCAACAACTGCTCGAAGTGGAGCACTTTTACACTTTTACTATAACTATGTATCTCTGTAGGGCACAAAGAAAACAAAGAAAGTATTGACCGTAGCAGTTCCGACTTTTCCAATCTGAAATTACCGTTCACTTTACTCTCTATTCACCTATTACTTTATCAGCTAACCATGCGCTTTCGCACTTTCCTCCCGAACCCTATTTCCTTCCTTTTGTTCGTATAGTTACTAATAGATACCACCTCCAATTACCATACGATATCCTCTCATCGGTATCTCCAGGGCATGCAATGCATCCCGTGTTTGATGCTTGTATAGCCTATATTTGCAGTTTCCGTAAAGGATGTCTAGTACTTAGCTTCTCGGTTGTTCAAGGGACGTCACACTCGTCCAGTTTGTGAGAAAGTCTCAACATTTTATGGCAATAGTAATTCCAAAAGTAGTTGAAAATTGAATGAGGACCGTTTGTAAGTACTTCTTTATTCTCCATATTAAACATTCTGTAACAAAATGCAATAACTCTTAACATATTTTTGTAGATTAAAAAAAACATATCTGAATATTAAGAAATGAATATTTTTGTATTTAGTTACGTCGGAAATTCTAAGGAAATGCATGTAAGGGTGTTTACTTAACAAATAGCTTCGTAGTTTACAATTCTATCTTATGCACCTTGAAGAATTGTGTCCAAAATACTTATGCTCGACCAAAGGTGTTGGAAAAGAGAACTGTGAGGAACTAAAGTGAAAACGGAAAAACTACAAATATTTTTGTTAGCGACGTAACATCAGGGATGACTTGAGGTTTTGCAGTAATTTTATATCAATTTCAACCGAGAAATAATCATTTTGATTAAGTCTTTCGGAGAGACAGAAATGTTTTAAAATAATTTAGACATTCATTTGTAATATACAGGGTGTTAATTGGCCATATTCAGTGTAAATATGGCAGACATAATTATCTGAATAAAGCTATATCCATAAGTGAACTATTTTTAAATTATAAATAAAAGCAAAAATTATATCCAATATTGTTTACAGATTAAAAACAATTTTTTCTGAATTACAATGTAAGCAAATGAAAATCAAATTTATTTTAAATATAACGATCATCTTGCAAAAATACAATTAGAATCGTCGTATAACGGTGCTGAGCATATCCAGTCTATAAATTATTTTGGAATATTTTACCAGTTTTACGAATTCGCTTGATTTGATCATACGTGTTGATTTTGGTTACATACGCGTGGGTTTTCATGTATCCCCATGCGTAGAAATCCATAGATACGAAATCTGGTGCTTGTAGTAGCCATGGGAGAGATCCGTTATCACCAATTCATCGTTTTAGAAGTTTTCATCAAACCAATTCTGCCCCGTATGTGCGCCATGCAACAGTAGTAATTACGAAATTGGTTTGGAAAAAAAAAGCTGTGCACACTTTCGAATTTTCATTGCGATACCCATACACGTAATGAATATCCGCAAGTCAGAGCATTATCATCGCTGATAATGCTCTGACTTGCTTCATTCTGCGCATTATTTGAAGCTAACTGTTTTTATTTATATCTCGAAAATAACTTGGGTTTATCAAGGTATTTTCTTCAGTTTTATGTCAGGTATCTCAATAGAGAATTTGGTCAATTGCCACTGAGACATCCTGTATGTTCATTTTTGTCTTAGAATGATCATCGCATCGTTTTTGTTGGGTGTCTATTCACAATGGGATTAGGTGCAATTAAGCTGCAGATAGAGCACCCAAACAAGAGCCGAGTATTTTGAGTTTTAGTACTAAAAGTTACACACAAGTTACACACAAGGGTTTAACATGTTAAAGGTTAGCAAATGTAAATAAAGAACATTTTGTGAGCTTCCATGAAGAAACAATTGCATAGTACTACGCTAATAATTAAATTTGAATGTATGTACACAATACAGTATATCTGTAACCGTACGCTGAGTATAGATGTTGAGCCTACCCGCTTGGCGGTATCCGCGATGTTTTAACATTGCGCATTTCAAAGCAATATGAGGGACCTTACGTTCTTCTTACTAGTACTACTCTTATCTTGTGCAGATATCTGCTGAAGCAGTCGTGTCCTATTGGAAAAATATACAAAATACAGAAAGAATGGTTATTCCTAGTTATTGGAATCTCAAGAAATTTAATTTCCTTTGATTAGATTGGGTTAATCCCAATACGACCATTTCGGTTCCTTTATCATTAGATCAATTTCGTTAACTTTGCTTTCTTCATTAGACCCAGCAGCCTTGTGAGTGATTCCTCTACATAGGTTTCGGCTTCTGGATATCTGCGCAGCAAGTTTTGTTATGGGTATTAAGAAGATGACGAAGTTTCGAAAGATAATAATTTGATTGAAAATATTTGTAGATAAAGAGAATTTCTACATGATGGCATAAACATTTTACTCGCCTTTCAAGTTATAGTGTACAGTGGTCGGTTACTAACTTCCGCGTGGTAAGGCCAAGTACTTAGGTCCAGCAAATGAAAGCACAGAACCGCCTTTATTGGGAATACCCATCATAAACTAAAATGGGGGTAATAAAATTTACCTGCGAATTCTACAATAATCCAAGCGCTAGGCCACTCAATATAACTCAATATAAAAAGAATACTCACATAGCAACCAATCTTAGCTTGCTCTCTAGAAATGACCAGTAGTACCTAACAAGACTTAATACGCGAGAAGAGCATACTGAAAGAGAAAGAAACATTTTTATTACCACCTATTTATTCAGTCGATTTTTACAGTTTTAATTTTACAGTTTGTAAATGTTGAGAATCATTTTTTTAGTTTTTTCTTACAATTCTTAAAGCTAGTTTGATTGTAAATATTTCTTAACCTAGTGTTTGTACGTGTTCGGCTCAAACAAAGAATTACTTCATAAGCTACATTGGCATTAGTCTTGTTGCAACAGTTTTGTCGGCTAAAGTTTTAAACAATTCTTTCGATAAATTAGTTCCATGCATTGCAAGGAACTCGATTTCCGGAGCGGCTGTGACTGGATGTGTGTGACATGTTAGTCTTTGTATGCCACTTAACCGCCTTATTGCCTCTATTGGCAATGTCTTTGTTCACCGTACCATTGAGCCATATGTTATCAGTGGTTTGATGACCCTTTTATATAATCACAGCATCATTTTTGAATTTAATTTAATTGTTTCAGTAAGTGGTTTGAAGAAAAGAAGCATATGGCAATGCTACGTATTGCAATGTTTCCAAAATCAACAATCTAGATTAATTCTGAGGTCTCTAGTCTGTACGTGCAGTTTGGTTTTTCTAAAATTGACAATTAGCGACACTACGATCTCGAAAATGTTCCACTTTACTGGCAGTATTGGAAAATTGCATCATAGAATTTTATTTAAAAGGGGATTTGGGACGGCGAAACGGTGGATGGATGTTTCAGAACAGCCAACTCTACAATACTTGTACGTTTATACATGATAGACGCCATCTTCAATATTCCTCGATAAAATACGTACTTTATCTCTTAACAAGACGTTTATTCAATTTCGTTCCAGGGCCGAGCAAAGCAATTTAAAAGTCTTTTTGGAGCGAATACAGGGGTTGAATTTAAGCGTTGCAAGATTGTAATGTATTTATTGCAGATTTTACAACTTTCTGCGCACCTCGCCCCAATAAAAATGGTGATAATTTCCAAAGCGTAATTGAAATCTGGTGACGAAGAACGAAACGCGTCCACGACGGCAGCGGACTCGCGCGTCAAACGCAAGTGATCAGATCTACTTCGTATGCTAGAAGAATTTAGGGCGAATATTTATTCGTAATATATTTCTTTTGACAGGGATATATGTAGTAGTTCTCTCGTTCCGCGTTCCTTCTTTCTTAAATTTGCCGTGGATTGTTGGACTGAATTTCGTTTGAAACACGTAACGCTCGCCGTCCTAACGTAATTATTAAGTGCATTCGAATTTCCACTCATGGCGCTTCTGTGTTTAGCTACATTCTTCCGCTGCTGCGCCGCAGGAAATGACGGGTAGCATTTGGCCACCGGAACAGGATGCTGTATAGCCGATGTGCCTTTCCTTGCTTGCTTTCATCTAAATTATCTAGAGTTGTGGAGGAAACTGGCGCGGCCGGCAGCATATAAAGTATGATATATTGAGGTAGGTATTTTATTACGTATACAGGGTGTCAATCAACTTGGAAGATTTATATTCTCAATTTAACAAATGTTTTATCTTTAAAAAGAATAAGCGATTCCATTGTCCTCCTTAACTTGTCTGCGGATGTCGATTGCAGACTTATTATTGGAATTTATTCGTGCCTAATCACATAATTTGTCGAAATATAGTAATCCCCGGCATGACAATTTGTGAAGGCTGCAAGGATCGGCTTAATTAGCCAGAGAATTAATCACATTAATAATGATGTCGAACTACCACCGTATGGTAGTTAAATGGTAGTCTAACTTCGTTATGTGATTAGGGTATCTTTAATTAAATGTTTTCACCCATATATGTTTCCACGTCAATCGTATTTGTACAACAACTAGTCGATTGACACAAATGTGCACTGATGAGCTATTATACAGCGAAACCCGCGTTTGTACATGGCGGTTAGGTGGTAGTTTAACTTTACATTATTAATTTCAATACTATTATTTTTTTTATCTTAAATGTTTTTTTTTCCTCCAAATGTATACTTTAATCCAGGGAACTCCTCCGCACCCATAAGGCATACGTTTAAAGGGAGATATTTAGTTTAACAGTTCAACAGTTATTGTCAATAGTTTAACAATAATAATGTCCAACATGATGATGAAACAATAAACGTGAAGACATTTAGATGAGAAAAAAGCACATATATATATAATAGCACACAAAAAAGCACGCATGAGAGAAAAGACATCAAGCATCAAAACTTGAAACAAAATCTTTTAAGCTGATCTATATTTTCTGACCGAGAGCAATTTTAAAAATGAAAAAATAAATAGTTTTAATATTAGACAAATGGAAATGTATAACACAAAACACTTTATGACATTTGGTTAAAATCACTTCTGGCAGCAACTAAGCATGATCCAAGAGAACTCTGCAGTTATTTATACATGCTGTATTCCTTGCATTGAGGGTAACCGTCGATAGTACCACCCATACAACACGTTCGGTAATTTTAATTTGTCCACCCGTCCAAAGTAAAGGTCTCTTTAGTCGCTATGAGCTCGACTTCTAGCAGTAACTTTTTTTCTGACAGTTTGTTTAGGCAAGCATTCTATGAATGGTATTTAAACCGCGATTTGAACATCTACGATTCCATTTTGTGGACAGATGAATGTTTATTTGCCCAAGATGATAACTAACATCACCATAAATATTGAGAGGGTTTACTCCATAAATTGCTGGTAAGGCTATGTCAAAATTTTTTACGACTGTTGTAATTAGTTTCCATTATCTTCAGTTTATTCGTATTTTGCTGTTCCGCGTAAATGCAGGATGTTATTTCGAATTTCAGCAACAACTTTTAACATTCTTGCACGACGGGGTAAGTTCCATTCATTTCAGGATTACCTGTATACTACTTTCCCTGATCGTGTAATTGGCAGGGGTGATCCAATATTTTGACCACCTTGATTGCCAGATCTGGCACCTTGCCATTTCTTCATATGGGGCATTTTTCTGGACGTTTGCCAAATAACTTTGTTGTACCTCCTCTTGAATTGTGGAAATGTATAACACGTGATTATAAACTTCAATAACAGTTCTATTTTATTATTTTTAAACTATAATAACAATAGAAATTAATGTTAAGTAAATTGGAAAAGATCTGTAGATTCCAGGCCAACGGCACGATGCCTCTAGTCGTGACAACTTGTACCACAAGGCATCCGTAAAATTCCTCACCGGTAGTGGCTTGACTAAATTCCTCTTGATTAGCGGCTTCATTTCACTTGGTGAGCCTCTGTTATAACGCTGAGGGAAATCGTCTCTTCAAGTCTTTTCAAAATGCCCGGACGTACAAAATAACCACCAAATTCAGGGAGAGAAATAGAAAAAAATTATTTAGTAAATACCAAACAAAGTACTGATGAAAAGAAGGAATTAAACTCGTTAATTTACAAATTAATAATCGAATTTTGTAATAAAATACTATAGATATACTAGTATATCCTTGACATACTGGTCACACTTGACTCCGATGGTAGCTCAAGTCACTCCGTTTATCGAAAACCCATACACACGGACAGGTATCTCAATGCCACCTTACGTCATCACCTGGTACAAAGGTTTTCAATTTTTAACTCCTTGGTTCACTGGGCGGTGACAATCTCTTAACGCAACAATCCTCCCACCGACCTGAATCATGTACGGAAGGCCCTCCGCAATAATGGTTTTCATAATAAGGGCATTAATACAGTCATCAACAAACAGGTTTATCCAACCAGTAAGTTAACGAACGATAACATTACCTCCAATTTAGCTACCGCGTACCTGCCTTATGTATAAGGTACCGGTTAGAATTGGAAGCATTTTGAAAAAACAATCTTCAAACACCAAAACGATCTTCAAACCCCTTTCAAAGGTTTCAAAAAGCTGTGACCCACCAAATTTCCTTCTCCCGAAGAAACCTGCAGTTGATTTTCGTCTCAGGCATGGTTCACATGCTGAGTTACCGTGATCAATTGCTTTCCACTAACAGTTAGTTTCGCCTCTGCCATGGTTTATACGTTGAGTACTGTCGCTCACCACATCTCTTTCTCTTGAAGAAGCCCGATATGATTGTGGGCGAAACGTTGAGCGTTCGATTAACTACCATGACACGGTTCAAACCCGGAACACAACGAAAAACAAAGAAGAATCTCTGAATATTTCAACAAACATATATACATGTACACCGATGTTCAAAATAAGCAGACCGCGTAAATAAAAAATAAAATTGCTACAGGACATTGCACCCAAGCGGTTTCTGGTGTTAATATTGTTTGGTTACCATGACAAATCTTAGCTTTGATTTGAAAATTGTCTAAATTAGTATGTATTGATTACAGAAAGAAAGGCCACATAAATCAATATATACTATATCAATTGTTGATGGAAACAAAACACGAAAATCGCACAGAGGCAGAACCACATAAAGTCCCGTGCGGTAAGCTCTCGCTGTGTGGGTTTTGGAACTGACCTTATAATTGAAGCGAAGCCAATAAATGTAAGCGAAATAAATATTTATAACATAATACCTAAACACAATTATATATGCACAAAGGAAGTGGAACACATGCATAAATACCATTGTATCAGAGTTTAGAATAATTACAGAGTTAATTGATTTATAACCGAATAAATTAAACAAGTCACTAAATTGAATATTTGCTATAACAAGAATGGAATTAAATTTTATCAGTTACCCAACAGATCATATTTGATTCGCTTTACGCCTATGGCAGTGTGTGTACATATGCATACAATTGGCCGCTTTCATTCTTTAATTCTACAGAGGATCAACATAAAAGAAGTACACCTCTTTAAAAAGGACACGAATGTAGTGAATATTTTAAGAGCCACCGGGATTGATTTAAATGTACATGCATTGGTAAGAACGCGGAATAAAAGGCAAACATTCTTCTGAGCTTTCAAGATACATTTGTGAATTATCCTTTTCTGCAAGTCAATACCCTTCTACCTTGACAGCTTTTTTAAGCCTTTGGAATATAGGAACAGGAGAATGTAAAAGATAAAAGGGAAGCAGATCCTGTTACACAGGGTGAGTAAATTATCGGGGATTTTCAGTTTGAATTTAAAAAAGACGTATGCAAATTGACTACAAATTTCCGCAACGTCTGGTACATGTAAATTTTTTTTCAATAGATAACTTTAATACTGCACGTGAAATTTTCCATGTCAGTTCTATCTCTAGGGACCCAAGAGTAACTGGTGTATAATTCCAGCGTTTAAACTTTTAATCAGATATTGCATAGCTACAGCAAATTTCCTGCTTGCTGGTTAATTCGATTTCAAAGTTTATAAACTGGAGACAATGCGTAGCGTTTCAGGTGTGTTTAACTTTTCATATTTTTTATATTGTTTTATATTTATTAATTGAAGAATGGGAATAATTCATAATGAAATAGGCAGTACCAAGAGTACCGGTAATTCGTTTAACAGCGGCTAACATCATAATACATTACACTAAAGCTGCTAGTAATTTTTGAAATACTGGTAATCTTCGTTTACAGTTTTAACTTGCATTCGCACAAGTTAGTGCGAAATTAGTGTAAGAATTTGACAACTGATGATTTGCTTCGTCATAACCTAAGCTACATTTATTTATAGATATTCACAATTGTTTTTGTAATGCACAGAAATGTTGCATGCAATGTTAGTCAGTAGTCTGCAGTAATCATAACACAAATTCAAAAACAAACTAATGTTGAAGTTTGACGCGTGTATAGTTTCGCGTTATAACTAATTTCGCGTTACCCTATTTGAACGCTACCTAACTCGCATAGGCATAACATTTGACGGTTGGATCAGCCTCTGTTCTGCAATGATAACATATTAACAATCATCTTAATCGGTATTCTAATTAATGGTTTAAAATATCAACAGCAACAATGGAATAAAATATCTGCTTTTCTAATGCAGTTTTCTTTTCAGTACCTCATCCACGTCGTAGTGTTGGAACTATAGTGAAATATTACAGTGTAGCATGTTTCCAATCATTGTGGTCTGCCTATCCCGATAAGTAAGTAGCATTTATTTAGTTCATAAGCTAAACTTAAGCAGTGAAACAATTGCGTGTATACATAGTAGGACGGAGAGGTCTTGAATACTAATAAATAAATTTCGCCGAGAACGCCAGGATATATCGTTTACATTCTTTCTGAGGTTCTTTTCCAAACTTATGTGTGTCAATGTAGCGTTATATCCGAAAATGAAAGCAGTGGACAATGTATTTTTGAGAAAACATTGTAGTGCCAATCCTTAGAACATTTTTTATCTGGTTTCTCCTAATGTGCAAACTGGTTGAGGAGATTATAAGCACCCCTTGTTTTCCTAAATTTTTATTCAACGTTTTTCGCAAAACTGTTTCGTTGTTGTTTAACATTCTATATTCCTGACTTTTGTTACACAGTGATTGGTTGTACTCCCATAAAATAAATGAAAGATATACTGATTTAATTTTTACATAATTAAGTTCAGGCATTTCATATTACAATATCAATCTCTTTCAAATGTTTTGTTTAACAACAATTCTCTGATATCTGTCAAATACTCAAATAAGAAATATTGCAGTTGTATTCAAATTCTGTTACTTTCAAGTTAAGGTTGCAATAAATATCAGGTCTTATTATTTTTACATTTACAACCAATTTAACAATTTCCCGCTGCCTTTACAAATAAGCAGTAGCGAAGAATCAAATCAACAAGCAAAAGTTTTACCACATTTTCTTCCTTTGAGGAATAGCCGGAAGCACAGTCGTCACACGTAAAGCAATTGCGAAGCCCTAAGATAAGCTTGTGGGGGAAGTTGTAAGAGTGGAAGAATTTTGAATTGAAGGAGGGAATTTATTGCCACTTTGGCTTACTTTCTAAATTGTTATTGTTGAAAATACCAAGTGGCTCATATCTATTTTCCAGGACTTTATTTAGAAACTGATGGAGATAAAACAAAAATGAAGTGAAATCTAGTGAATTTAGGATGATATTACACTTGAAATTCTGTTGCAATATTCGCTTATGAATAGCTTACCCTATTTTCAAGATTGTTATTCCAGATTGCATCTTGCATTTGTTCCGTAAATTTTTGATACTTACCAGTAACAACTGTTTTCAAGATATCAACTTTTGTTTAAAAATGTAAGGTACACAAGAAAAAAACGAATATCGCTGGAATGGATCAACCTGAAGAAATCAGGGTATATTTATCTTCGAATTGGATATTATATCCCGTTGTTGCAGACAATACTTGAAATGACAAACATACAATTTTTATTATAGTACACTCTTACGAATAACGCCTCTCCAACATTATTATTTCAAATTGCATTCTCAATTTTTTTTTGAAGTTTTCGATTCCACCAGTCTTATAGAGTTATCACAGCAGAAGGTGTGACTGGTTCTTAAATGGTTTAAAATAATAATAATGATACATACTACGTGTCGCACTAATAGTGGGCACCGGCGACATCTTGACAACTATAATAGCTATAGGGATCAGAAAAAAATTTTGATAACTAAAATGGCATTGGGAATTTAATGAAAATATTTTAAAAATACAAACAGGACTATCAGAGGGCGTAGTTGCTAAGCTCTGTAGTAAATTTTAAATTAGTTAGCAAAAGTTTCAGAGTAAGCTATAATTTTAAATGCTTTATTAAAAGGTTTAGTTAGCTTAATTAGTAGTTATGTACCTCTTTAGTTCAAAACGTTTTGTCATATTGTGAATATTATCATCGAATCATGTGAAACTGAACCAGCTATAAATAACTGCAGTTTTTACCAGAATTACACGTGGGTTTGTTTGAAAGGACATTTAGGGCTGTTTTAAACGTGTAATTTGTGTCGCCCGTTGATGTTTATGAAATTTACCAGATGGCGTTATCCCCAACTGTACTACTTTTTCTCAATTGCCTCCAAAAATTCAAATGTAACAATATTCTTTTCTTATGTTGTCGAAACCGCCACTAATTTAGTCCAGATAATAATGAAAACAGTCGATTATCAGTAATAAGTGGTAAATACCTACTTAATAATTTGGAAACCTACATATCTTAGTTAGCCATGAAACAAATGATTTTTGTCTTCCACACAAACATGTGTATTTATTTTTGATAACAAATAAAATAATCATTTATTTGACAATTGTGACAAGTACATAGAATTTTACTACGCTCTAGCCTTTGGAGAAGCGTTTGTTAATATTTCGACAAATTAAGTGACAATTAACCGATTGATTACCATCTCTTCAAGTGTGTACCGATGAGCTGTTACACAGCGAAACGTGCGTCTGTACATGGTGGTTCCGTGGTAGCCTAACTTCACTGTTATAACGATTATAATAGTAATAATACGGAATCGACGAAAAACGAATAGAGTCTTATAATCAGAGGTGCAACCAATGGGGCAGAATTACAAATGTAAGGTTCTCTGGAATTTTGCTATCACGACCATCGGCGAAGCTTCAACCGAACAGACCAGACATGATCTTTGACTACAAAACATTTTACACTATAGTAATGTCATGCTTAGGCGAAACGAACGTCAAGGCTAAAAAGGATGAAAAGATAATGAAATACAAGTACCTGTGATAATATGTGTTATCAGTAATGAATAGCCGGAACATACTTAGCACATAGATGTAAGAATATGTAATCATCGGCTTGCTCCGCATCTTTCACGCCCACAAAGCCGGCCACACCCGCACACCTTAGGACCGGACATTACTTCATCTCATCTTCCAAGAACGAGACAAAGGAGCAACGTATACGCGAGTTGCGATGTAGCCACAGTAATATTTTGGCACGCTGCACAAATACTGTGATATGTTTTACAGGTTTAAAGATAATAGTATTAATACCCACCTACAAAGAATAAGTAGGGATTCACTATAAACAAAATTGGGATTTCGCTAATCAATTCATTTGAGTCTATTGATTCATTTCTTTATCCTATTTTATAGTACCTCAAACTATTACAAATACACGTCTCTATTCAGTCAATATCTTGTAGTACGCTTCCCAAATACTAACTACGATCGCGTTTTGAATAAACCTTCTCATTAGAAGTATACCCTCACAAACATTCGAATTAATTATACTACTCCAACTCATAAATCCAATTAAATATGTGTTCTTTTTTCCCTCTACTTCGAAATTCGAGGATAAGGTCATGTATAAATCAAGCAAGCGTAGATATGAGTTTTGCATTTTTCATAAAGAGCGGATTTGAATCATATCGGACCCCAATAAATATCTGATAGAGATAAATAACTCACCAGAGAAGGCAAATAAGATCGCTTCGTTCCTGGAATATTGTCAATTATCAATCGCAAACGTAAGAAATATATTTCAAAGGAAAAATTAATTCCTTGATTCGAACAAAAACGAAGTCTTAAACTTAAATTGGACTTGAATAGATGAAATTACAAAAAATTCGCATTACACTTGCAATAAGAAGTATGTATTATTTTAAATGAGAGCACACGCAACACGCGATACATGCATGCAAAGGTATTTCTGGTAAAAGAAACCTGTTTGACATTTTACCCTAACAGCAAAAACCGAGCGAAATTAATTTGATAGTTTACGAAGCTGAGTGGAAACCTATGTTGAAGAATCTTGGGTCTTAATGGAAAAATGTACCTTTCTACTTGAAATTTATGCGTATTCGACAGAATATACTTCGGTTGTAGACAAGAAACCTATTGCAACTATGTGAAAAAAATCAAAAGGTAAAGCTTGTAGTCCGACGTTTTACGTCTGAAAGTAATTTCGTTTTCTATGTAAACGTTTTTCGACGTTATATAATGTTAAAAAAATAAAAGTAAATTATGAAACCAAAGCAAATTGTAATTTGAAAGTCGGCTAATATTCCAGAATTGATGTGGTTAGATTACATTTTCTATTTCCTTCAATTTCCAAATCATTTTAGAAAAATTGAATAAGGTCCAGCTTAACGACACCTTTGACGGATTTGTAATATTAGCCAAAATCTATTCATTAAACCCTTCAAATTAGATTAATATATCTAAATATTCACAGTATTTTTATTTACCAATTTGTTTGCTTTTTATGTCATAAAGAAATCCACTCTTAGGGAGTAGTTCTTTCAATGGAATAAAAATCATTCACGATATACGAATTCACTTAAAATGTAATGACCGTAGAGGCACTGGGGAAGGAGCGGACAATATCTTGCCCAAGGAGAATGCTAGAAAGACTCGACGCGGCCCTGGCGATAGCCTATTAGACATATTTCTAAAAGTAATTAAAATGTCTATTTGAAATTTTAGGGGACGGTATTATGGATAGAAATCTATTTCTTGGAAGTACTTTCAACTTTATAACATTGGAAGCAACTGTTAGCTCCCTTATTTCAAATAGAACACGCTGTACGTTACGGATTCTTTCCATAGTCCATTTGCAGGTTAAATGAGATAGTACATTAAGGCTTGAGGGTGTACTTAATGAATGTTGACAGGTGCAAACCCCAAAACCACAGAACAGAGAAAATACAGCGATGACACCTGCCCCACTTATGAATGAAATCTGCCGATCAATTTGATGACCTTGAAATCTATTGCTCATACTGTCACTACTACCACGCGCATCCTAACGCAATAGGGAAGAAAAGTAGTGACATAATTTTTAAGCACTTTAGGCAGTTGGTGGGACTGAAAATGTTTCCAAACAAAACATGTAATCTATTCATTTTGTTATGATTCCTGAGAGCAAGTAATTTTCTCTTACATAGCTGTTAACTAACAATTATTTAGAATGGAAAATAACTTCTGCAATGCAAAAGTTAAAAGCATTTAATGGTGTTGTTGGATTTACATGGTTACATTCCCAATGGCAGTGTGCAGGCTGACATCCCTGCTATAGATGTAGAGAAACTTTTGTTTAACGAAGGGTATCCGATTCCAAGAATAAGATTGAATACGTCAGAAACAAAACGAAAATAACTTTGGATCGAACTAAAAATAACGCGGTTCAAACAAATGGACAAAGTAGCATTGCTGCATGACTTCTATTAAGAAATATCTACCTATTTTTTTATTATTAAAATGAGCGTATCAGATTTCGGTTCTACCCTAACTATATCATACTAATAAAGCAGATGTTCTAAAAAAAAACGTGTTTTATGAAAACGTTTAGAAGATGTATAAAATTTTTGTGCTTCAGCTGGGTGAAGAATGTGGAACGGAATCGAATGGTTCATGCTATAAGTCCGATCGAGGCTTCATCAACCTCACGTTGAACTCCACTTAATGAGATTCATGAGAGCAGGTTCAGGCGCACCCAGAAGGACCACCCCCGAAAGGATTTTCTCTTGAAAATCTTTCGCTTGGTTGTGCAACTCCGGTTTCACTCGATAACATTTTTAGCGCAGCAGTGGTGGAATGCTATCGGTCGTTTGTACGATTGTGCGATTACCTTTAACACCCGAGCATGGATGCGCTAGATGAACCTGGTGCTCGGAACGCCAACATTGTATAACTATATTTAAGATAAGGTCCGTCAAAATGCGTTGTCGTGAATAAGCTGTATAATAATATTTCTGACACCAAATACTTGCCCTCCCTAATCTTGGGTGCTGCTAGTTTGATATTGATGAGAATTACAACAAAAATTGTTCGTTTCAGATACATAATAAAATTATTTATATTGAAAGAAAAATGGTTACAAAGTTCAAAAGTCAAAAATTAGATTAGAATTCAATTTAAAAATTTAAAGGTGTATTTCCCGGTTTATTTCCTTTTTGTTGCACGTAGGATCTTTAAATCATATAATCCAAAACATCGAAATTGTGCTTCGCACCTTATAAGATAGCAAATACATCTGTACTCCGATGTTGAAAACAGAAATGTAAGACACTTAATTCTTACGTAATTGATATATTACACGTCTGCACAAGTTCGGCTTGTGCGAAGCGGAACGCTCACCTACTTCAATTTCTTGTTTAGCCCAAGAAATAGTTCTCCTATCTCTCGTACGGTTTGTTAATCCGCCTCTATTTGCCGTTCCATTTATAGTAACTTGCTGATACTTCGGCACATATATTTTGAGGGATGTTGGCTACGAGTTTACAACTTTCCCAGAACGTGCGGTTTGCGAGTTATAACGCACATATTTGAAATGCTTCGACGGGAGCGGTTTTATGATTATCTAAGTCGGTTTGAAGTCAACTATTTACACATGTTATATTCTGTGAATATTATTTTATTATTGAAAGTCTACGTCTAAGATTTAGAACCATTTTAACCATCTTGTACTAGCTTCTGTTTTAAATTACATTGATTAATAATGTGCTGTCACTTTTCTTTGTCATTGTTGATCGCAGCTTATTGATGTTATCGCTAATGTTAATTTTCCAGGAAATAGAAAAACGTTAGGAAAATTTTGCAAATGAATATATTAGAGATCTAATTTTTTAATTGGAAATTTAAGTTTCCTTTTACCAACAATTCTCTAGGGTTAAATCACGCTGATAATACACTTTCCCTTATGAAGGTGCAACTCTAATTGTAGCCATTTTCGTAAAAAGTTATTATTTAAATTAAAAATTCTATGCAATCTGTTTAATTCGAGACTCTAACTCCAATATTGTCGTGTAATAATATTCGACGTTGAAATTGATGATGTCCTAGAACGAACATACCATATTTGCAATTTACATAAAAAATTGATTGATCGACACCGACTAGTATTTACTACAGGTAATGAATTAAGGGCGTTGCTGTTCTACTCTGTTGTTTTTCAAGTTTGTAAAGCCAATAATTTGCTTATAAATCGTCATCATCTAGGTTCATGAGCTTTTGATTTTCCAATAAAAATAGGCATTTATATTGGTTACATACATACACAGAAATCTGAGAAATCAAACAATTAAAAAGTTATTGTCATCCTAAACATAACAATAGCCTATTGAACCGGGTCGTGGAATTGATGCTTTGTTCAGTGGCAACCTGAATAAATCTATTGTAACAGTGTCCTTATCTGTATTAATTACATTACTTAGAGGCTTTTGACGAATCGTAATAATAAATAAATAATAATAATCTTCTTTCAATTCAGTAGGTGTTGAGATTGCCCTACTGAAGTTTTGATGTTTTTTGCAACTAATGACGATATATTTGAGTAGAATATCTTCCGCCATCTCCAGATCTCCTTTGTATAGACTACAGAGTTCATCCTCAGCTCAGCCCCTTTCTAGGAAATAATATTGCTATTGCTGTCTTTGGCGAGCCTGATATGAATGCTTTCACTTGATTTTGTCCTAGTAAGTTTCGACAGTACCAGGCATTTTGATTTTCTTTCCATTTCCTTGCTTTTGTATTTATGAATAAGATGTTCTTTATTTCTTTGGCTAGCTTATTGGTTTTCTCATTTCCCTCAAAGTCTTGGTGATTTGAAACCTACCATAATGTAATGCGCCATCGATTTGCATTAGCTAGTATGCGCTAGATTAGGGGGGTACACACAAATATTTACCATAAAACAGTCAAGCAACAATTAAAACCAATAGATATAGACATCGAACAGAAAATGTGATTTGCCTAAGCGAACTAGTAATTAGTATAAATGAAAACCGCAATTGGCGGAGGTGTCGGCTAAATTGAATTAACCAAAATTAAGTTTAATAGAATTTAATTCAAATAATGACAGAATGCACTTCATTCCGCGGTCGAACAGCTAGTTAATAATAAACGCGATTTATTTTCCCAACGTGCACTAATGTAAATTGAAACCCAGTGGCAGCTGGTTTTGGAAAACGTTTCAAGCACCCGGTAAGGACGTCGATTTCGGTCATTCCGTGTTGTGCTAATGGCCGTAAATTTCCCTTAAGTGACATTATGAAAATTATTGCAACCGATAATAACATAAGTGATGACGCTATTTAGTTATTTAAAAATCCGCATATCCGTTTAGTATTGGAACTGTGCGAGCAGGGTAAAAAAACATTGTTAAACTAAGTGGTTTTATCCCGCTATTTATAACAAACTTTATCTGGAAATAATAAAAGGGAAATACGTGTTTGACTCAGACAGTTCTCTGCACTTTCACCAGAGAACGTAATAATGAACTCTGTAGAAGTTTTGTAATAATGAAGACGGTGTGAACTTGTTTAATTCACTTATTTGAAATATATAATTACTGTTGACGGATTCTAACTTCGACTAGTTTTAGTCCTCAGAAGAATACTCACCAACGTGTAACCATCTAACAAACAATGCTATTTCTTTCAAGTTCAATTACAGAGAACTTGGAATACAATTCATTGAATACGAAGTTCAGCGACAGATAGTCGCGTATCACTCTTCTACGTTGTCTACAATTAATTAATCTAAAAGTCAAATAAGCACATATTAACCAGAGTAGTAATGTTCGAGAGACACCTTCAAAAATAAAACAAAAAGAGTAGTTAATACAAAAGCTATATTTACTTAAGTAGATATCGTATAATGCTCCTTGTTAGTTTTTTTATGAACATTTAAAATTCACTGCATGTTTCATTTTTATTGTGTAGTTGCACGCCATTTCGCAATAGCAGTTATATGCATGGAGGTGTTTGATAAAGGCACGCTGACGTAAAAAAAATTACATCCTTTGAAGGTGTTACGATTTTCATTACCAAAGATTTATATACCAGATTGTTTTAACTGTATCCTACAATACTGAAGGAATAAAATGCCCTTTATTGTTATATAAATGCCCCATCAATAAATATACGTTAATGGAAATAAACCTGATTAAATTGACTATTTTGAAAACAAATGTATGTTACTGCTAGTAACTTCTTCTGGGGTTCGCCGTAAGTCAAAGCTTTGGCTCGATGTTTCGCCGCTCACGCTGACGGCTTCTTAAGGATATCGAAAAAGCCGTCAGTATGAACGGCGAAACGTCGAGGGAATGTTTTGACACACGGCAAAACCCGGACGAAGTTAAAAGCAGTGACAGTAACCGGGAGTGAAAGCCTACGCAGTGTTAAATGTATGTTAATGGTTTTTCAGTTCGAAAAACTGCTTTCAATATAGAATTTCGAAGAGCGAGATAAAGACGTTTTTTTTCATTTTACTCAAAGTATTTTTCGGTGAATTCAGAGCGAGGGTTTCAAAAAACTATATGAAACTGGCGGTAAATTTGCGTTAAAAATTAAAATGTTAACATAGTGTATCAAGTATAACAAGTATTTTTGCCTGAAGCCCAAAGCGTTATTGACAATTTTCAAGATCCCGGACTGGATGACCAGATAGACGACAGCGTCGACAATTGCAGTTCTACACGAATTGTGAAAGGTACATCAATCTATGCTAGATGGCTTGTCTAAGATTAATAATTCTGTAGAAGGTTGGCATTGTGGCTTTTAAGGAACGGTATCGGCTATGCATCCAAAAGTCATGGAAATTTGTCAATTGTGTCAAGAAAAAGCAAAGCCCAAATGAATTGCGAATAGAGCAATATTTAAGTGGGTTTCAGCCAGAAGCCCCCAAAAGAGTGAAAAAATATTGTAGGGATAATAGCTTTTGTTGGAAGGGTGCTGGTTCATAATATTTCTTATTAATTTATAATTCTCTGATTGTTTAAGTCTTTTGTTCTTTTTTAAAAACAAGCCGCCTACTATGGTGTCACGTTTCCGTGCAACTGGGGGTTTGCTCGCTCTAATTTTAGTATATATCGAAAGATACTTACCCGAAGTTCTGCGTTCGTCCCTCTAGCTATTCCTCTTATAAGGATAACTGGAGGACGGAACTCACAACATAATCCAATTTGTTATGCTTACTTCATCTCTTAAGCTATTCAATTATTCTACACTTTCGCTTTGTTTTAACTATTCTAATTCTTTACTGGATTGTAACACTTTTCCTAACTGTCCTGATAACTCTTCTCTTACTCATCATCTACTCTCTTGTAATTTCCTTAGAATCATAATTCAGTGGTTCCTTCAACATCGCATAATCTCCTTCGTGTGAACATCAGCGTTGTCTACAGCACATCTTGTACATATTAGATGCTGACGAGGATCCGCTATATTTAATCATTATCATCCAAATGGCAGGAATATAATATAAATATGCAGCGTGTGAGAAGTATGTAACTTGTAGAGGAAGTACAAGGTCCAGATTTGGCTTTAAATAATATGTTGGACTGCTTGAATATTGTAGATATCTACTCTATTGACACTATGAGTTGATTAATGCAGCGTATGCTGACCGGGTTCCATTGCTTGGAGAAGGAGCCTTCTGTTCCAAACATACTGACTGAGTGAAAGATCTAAAATTGTCGGAAACCATGGTACATAGTAGGCTAATATAGGCATTTCGGTAGTAGCTCAAAGTTGCTCTAGTCACGTGGGCTGCCAGCTACTCCAGGTGAACGCAGTCCGAGCCAGAAATAAGTCTTACACCGTTATTTTTTCATTGCAACGTAGTACCGCAACTACTCTTGCATGAAGTTGTTTTTCGAAATTCTGTTTGTTTTCATATTTATACTTCTTTAAAGATGTACTAAAACAATTGCTAATTACCATAAGCTAACGCCATTGGAGAATTTACAATACTTAGTTTGATGGCGAATCCATTTAAAGGAACGCTAAGTACGTCGATCAGGTAGAAACCTACATTGCAATGCAAATTAATATTATTCTCCTTAATGTGTCTGTTGTACAGCTAATTTATTCTTCTGTTAAATTACATCGATGTTCATGTATTCGTATAATAAATAATTGACTAAAAAGTCGCAATTCATACGCGTTTGAAAAAATTCCAACTTATGCAGCTCTTTTGTTCCTATTCCTATCGAAATCGGTTTTATTTCAACAGGATGTGAATTATTTCATTGACAGTGCATTGGTGCCTGCATACGGCTGAACGGTACGCTAGTTCGGAATTGATGGAATTTTATGTATTGTTGATGTCGTCAAATGAAGCCTCTAGCATCAGCATCAGTGTTTTACCGCGGCTTTACAGGAGGTTTTGTGACATCGACTCATTCCGCAAATTATAGTACAGTGTAAATATAAAAATCATCAATTTTTATTAACGTCAATTACGTCTGACGAACGCTTTGCCGTAAATTGTTGCTGTCGGATTTTGTTTAATCCGCTGCACGTTTTCTAGCGTACTCATCGAATTGTCAACTAATCATACGCTTCTAAATTTTAATTAGGATTTGATTTAGCACCCATCTGTTCGTGACGTTCCGGCAGCGTTTTAACGTGTTCCGTGCTGATAACAACCTGCTTCGCTTTTATTTGTGCATGATCCGTAAATAATACGAAAACTCTCTTCACCAATTTACCATAAGCTGCAAAACATTAGTTCTTATGAAATAATATTCGAAATTGCGCAGAGAAATACTTTAAGAGTGGGTAGCCGAATGGCTGGTATTGTATCTAATTTGGGGTATGTGTCTCACAATTTAGTTGCCTGAGATGAATGCAACCACCAAAAAGAAGTGTTCATTTGTGAAATTAGCGAGAATACCCTTTCCGAAAGTTTCTTTCGAGCTTAATACATTGTTGAGTCATTTAATAGTTCGACCATATATATCTCTTCAAAAGCGCTGAAGAATAAAGTAGCAGATGTGAGGAACTACCGGGAAGAAAATTCTTTTTGAACATCACATCGTGCGCTAATTCCGAAACAAAGGACCAGTGCAATGTGATGATCTCATTTTTAACTTAAAATCAATCGTTTTCTGGACCTAGATCTGACTCGATAAACAAATTCGTTATTTTGTATGCTTGGCCGAGAGAATTTCAGAAGAACACCGAGATGACTTCCAATATTTACTGCTTCTACCTTTGACTTTTAACATTTTTGCAAATAGTGTAAGATACAACATTTATTAAAGGCTATCAAACAACTTCCAGTATTTATCACCACAAGAATCTAAATATTTTTAGAGAGCTAGACTACCTTCGAATACTGCGACTATAGGCTAGTTACTAAGACGCACAGTTATGAACCTCATACTGCATCAATAGGATGCACTAAAATGATCAACTAGACGCTCCTATGCATCGCAGCAAACTCAAATAAGTCGTTCTTTTCGAATAAGACAATATTCACCCAGGAAACTATTCACAACCCCATCAATATTATGCCTAAACGAATGGAAGCAGTGAAAAGAGGTAAAGGAGGGTCGAGACACTACCGAATTCACAATTCACTGACTACATTTGACATTTTTGTTTCTTTCTGTTACTTATTCATATTTTCTTTTTCCGATGATACCATTCTGAATTGTGAAACACGAGTTGAAATCATTTGACTATGATATCAAAAATGTAGTATGATATAAAACTTCAAAAAATCAAAATGATGCTGAGAAGTTTTGCCGATGCGTTAATTTTGCTCAAGGGGTTTATTTGAAATGAAACACGAAGCCATGACATAATTGCAGATAGACTTATCGAGCAGACATTTAGTGATGTAGCAAGCAATTAGCCAGTTCTGTGTAAATCCAATAAACTGAAATTAGTTTTCAATAATTTCGTCGTAATTTAATGCGCCGAACGTATCCGCCACTATGGACAAACAGAAGAAACGGTCGCCGATATTTTATGAATGTTATCAGCTGCTCTTTTCGAATCTGCAATATGCGGGGCTCAGCTTGAAACATTGCCAATAATGAATATTTACGACCTCCGATACGAGCCGTTATAAAAGCTCCTGCGCGCCATCAATAGATAGGTTCTTGCGCTAATAAAAGAAAGCAATATTCCCTCTCTCGACCGGAGATAGAGTTATCAAGTGTATAGGTAGGAAAAGTGTCATTATAAGTATAACACCATAAACAAACTCCGGATATAAACAGAAGTAGCCTATATTGCCACCTAAGCATCCATTCCGACTTCGCATTTTCCTCGTAAAAACTAAAACGTCGCTTATATGACGCTTCCGAATAGCTTAATAACACGTGGCAGGGCTGCTCTGATGGGATAAATAAATCCGGATGAGATTTCATACCAGATGCACTCCGAACGAGTTTCATATTTAAGAAACATGAAAAGTGTCGAATAAAATAAATGCATTCAATCTCATAGTGGCACTTCGCATAGCAATCTGATTGTCGGGAACAAATCTTACGCTGTGGAGCCATTAAAAATCGTAGTTGGTCTGGTGCTGGTAGCAATAAATCGCAAACTTTTCAATAGAGAAAGAATCTGCTGGGGAACACGTTGCTATTTCATATTTGAATTGAAAATACAAAATCTACGTTCACTGAATTAGAGGTAGGAATAAAATTGATTATTATAACAGGTGTAAACTGAGGTAGCTTTAAAGTCAGAGCGTGACGTCAAAATTTATAGTATTATTCTGGGTATAAACAAATAATAGACAAAAACAATAAGCTTTATTGCATAGGCAATTTGGATTTGGGATCACTGTGAGAAGGATTTGGATAAGTCGGATCCGGGTTCACTTTGTATTTATTTAACTTAAAAGCAGTTTTCAAAATTTGTAATTATCTAAAATAAAATTGTATCTCGCACACACATAAATAAACTTCCCGTTAGTGAATTTAGTTCCTTGCATTAAAAATAGAACTCTTCTAAACGAATCCATGTATCGCATACCAAATCTTAGCAATCATCGCTTCTTAATATCTTTTGACCTAATTATATCAATGGCACGAGAACAATGATGTAAAAAGAAAAATCAATTTACTTGAACTATTACGAATTTAACTTTTATCCAACTGCATCAAGAACTTATCTAAACACTGTGTAAATATTTCGTAAAGTTTTATTACGTACCAACACATTTTCCGTAGCGGTTCATTAAGTTCTCCTATCGACGCAAGTTTAGTTTTAACAAAGTTTATACTGCACTATACTTCAGCCCCAAGAAAAGCTTTGCTTCCAAGAAACAATTTTGATTTTTCTTTCGTATAGTTTGCAAAATATTCACATCGCAAAAACAACAACGTGTAATTCCGTCTCGTAGAGTTATTGTTTTTAGAGCCATTTTGCATATACACGTAATTTCAGCCGGCACATTCCAATTATTTATAACGGAGTTGGTTTTGTGCTTGGCAAGTGAAACATGCATGGAAACTATATTTAGGGCTAGCGTTTTAAGTGAGATTTCGCGTGCTTGGGAGCTCGCTGTAAGAAGACAACCAGAGCAAAGTTCGAGAATCCATTTTAAATGAGTGGGATTAAGAAAGTCTGTTAGTAACTTACTAGCTATCAGCGCTAAACTTTCATGAGACAAATATTACAATATTGATCGGAAAAATGTGTTTGTAGAAACAACAGAGAAGATAACATTTAAGATTAATTAATATAAAATTTAATCTCTCTTCTTATAGACCTTCAGAACAAGCAGATACCCAGTTTTCATTTCACAATTACCCAGGCGAATTTAGACAGAAGCATACACGAGTAATATAATCCTAATTACGTTGTAATGCCGGCTAAGCATAAAATGCGAAGCAAAACATAAGCTGATAGCTAGAGTCAGCTAATACTGTAGTTATAATAAAGATATGAAATAAATCCTTGTTTAATTTATTTAAAGCGAATTTTGGTAGATTATATGCTAATTCCACCATTCTACAAAAACTTCCTCTCATGATGTTGATGACAAACAATTCGTAGTACGAGGCATACCTTTTAAGCAATGAAAGACTGGCTTTGTTGTTCTTGAAAACATTCCCCATTAAGATGTATACACTTTTGCATGCGTTCAAATCAATTCCTCGAAACATGTTTTCCACTCTGAAGGTGGTATCTCCAAAACATGGCTTTTAAAGGCCTTAACGGCTTCTTGACGTGACAAAAATGTTCAAGCATTTTTTGTTTAACATTCGAGAACAAAAAGTAGTTGTTTGGCGATAATTCAGGTGAATACAGGCAATAAGACGCCATGTTTTTTTCTTTCAAATAATCAAATATTTGATATGCTGTAAGGGAACTGATATTATCATGATGAAGGATGCGACGTTGTCGATTGTTTTCCCTGATTTGATTGATTGGTTGTGACTGTGTATCATTAAGTATTAACCGTTCTTCGATCCTCCAAAGCAATGCTGGCCATATGTCCAATTCAACGCAGTTCCACACATGAAACAATAAACGAAATAATATTCAAAATAACTGATGGTGTTGATGGAATCACTCCCGGCAAAAATATGTGTAGATACCATAGCTCTCAGGTGCAACGCCATCTTGCGTTAAATAGTCAAGAACTGTTTAAAAAACATCTGTATTCGATTTTCGTCTACTTTCTAGACGGTATTACTATACCTCCTGATACTAGGAGGCGCGAGGAAATATTTCAATGTTGTTATTAAGGTTAGTGGCACGAACTGAAGATTATGAGTAGGAGAAAAAAGCGCTCAGAGCAACGCTGGGTAGGCAGAAACATTTCCTTTAGCCGGTGCTTCTCTCCTCTTACATTGTTTCGGCCATTAATACTACGAGCTATATTAGCATTACTTTTTTTAATCTACTTAGCACTTTTGCTTTCTTTGGCTTGTCGTTTGTAATTGTCAAGGGTATCTTTAATGAGCATCCACCAATAATCAGTCAATACTGACGTGGACCATTTATCCTGGTATCATTGTTTTTCTTGGTAACGCCCTGATGAATACGTTTGTCACTGACTTACCCACAGTTATTAGGAAAGAAATTCATCACGTCCTCAACCTTCACGAGAAATTTCGATTTCTTTCCACAAAATGCGATCATTACAATCAAATTACTTGGCTGATTTCTACACTGTCAATGCTCCAATAACAACAAATCTAAAGTTTTACAAAGATAGGAATGACAAATCTCAATAGCGTCTTCCAGCGGTCTTTTGTAAAAACTTAGAACGTTACCCTGGTAAGCTCACCAAGCTGCTTTTATTTCACATAATATATGTATATGTTCAAATACTGAACATGTAAGGAAATAACTTTTTTAAATATGCATGTTAGAATTAAATGCAGAATTAACCTCTGCAGATAGCTCGGTTTCAAGTTTTGTGAAGGAGATAACATGGGAAGCTGTTGTCTAGTATTTTTATTATTAAATTCGTGTTTCCTTTTGGAATTTACAAAATGCTTCTGTCAGTTAATGGAATATGATATAATTTTATATAAATTGGCATTATCACATGATGGAAAGTTTTGCTTCACCTGATTCTGAATAGAAATCGCCGAAACTTTTCAGATGAGACTTCATTGTCTCACATATTAAGTTGTGCATATACACGAAAATGGGAATATCGAGTACTGTTAAATGGGGTGAACTGAATCAGGTGAGGTAAAGGGGATCGAGGCTCTGATATTGACTTAATTTTAATGTTGCGCCAGCTTCCATTGTTCAGCAGTGTTTAATTACCCTTTATATTCATAAGGGCAATTTCGAAATTCTATAAAGGCATTAACCATAAAAGGAGATTCTTCATTTAAATCCTAAATAAGAGTAAATAAGTTTGTTAAAATCGCATGAAAAGTGATGGTGTTGGTGAAGCGCATTTCTTTTTGCTAATGGAACTGTATTTTGAATGATATTTGTTCCTTTATTTACATTCTAAAACGAGAAAACCATTTCCGTTGCACAATTTCAAACACCACTAAAAACTTGGTTGACCGCAGATTAAATCCTCGTAATTGTTTTGTATGTGCATATAAAAAAGAGATACCTGTACAATTATCTAAAAGAACGCTTGCGCCCTCTCTATTCCAAGACATCATATGTTTTCTACCTCAACGTTCGCAGACGCGTGATTAATAGGACAAACAGAACTACGGGTAACTAAATACCATTAATTAGTTTAAAGGTGGATCAACGCCGCTAATAATTCGCAACTTGAGATTTGAGTCGAAAGAGCGTTCCTCCTTGAATTTTAATTGCAACTGTAAGATCAGGTATTAATAGTTTAAGATTTAATCACTGTGGTAATTAAAGTTTCATTAAAAATTTCTTTTCGGTATTATCGTCACGTTATTTTAGTTATTACCTTTAGTTATTAGCGTTTGTGGAAGTTTGGATTTGATTACCTCTGCGATCGTGGTTTTCAAATGAATCGCTAGTTAAACATGGTATTCTTTTTTCGAATTGTTTTAACCGTATTCTTTAAAAGGATTTAACAAAATGGAGTAGAGGTTTTCTCTAAATGGAATTCTGTTTGATGTCAACTATCACAGTAATTGATTTTCTACAGTATTGTTTTTGTTAAACCTCGCAATAACTCCGTGTTCAGATGCACGGATGCACGGGTACATATCGAACAACGAAATGATTTTAAACCGACATACATTTAATTCATAGGTAAAATATGAGTGAAACTACGTATAAACGTATTGATCTCTAAAAGCGTTTTTTTAACCTAGTTCTGTTGTAATTTTAGTCTAACTTTATAAAACCTTTATTTGAAAATATGCACCTGGAATGTTAACGAGAACGTAACAATTAGACTTAGAACAAAAGCAAACGTCGCTAGTTGTCTACTTCGTTCTTGGCGAAAAACAAACCAGCTGTTGTTTCTTATGCCGTGTATTCTCCTTACTTGGACCTTGCGACAAAGCAAGTATTAGAGGGGCTGGGATTGGTATTTGTGCGCCAAGGGAACTACTCTGCAGGTGATGGAGATATGAAACGATAGCATTCTTTAGCTTTTTTACTGCTACAGTTTGAGAATATTCAGGTACGACCCCATGCATGCTAATTAAATATTCAGGATATTTATGTCGGCATTCATCTTATGTTACAATTGATCTTGTCTTGAGATATCTCGTTTATTATGAGTTATAGTTCATGTCGAAGAGCTTCCAACGCCTGGCGAGTATGGGTTAAGCTAATAATCTTCTGGCCACGGCATGTTATCCCGAATGCTCAGTTGTCGAAGAACTCTACAACAGATTAAGTAATTCAATTTTTTTTCAACTACATGTAGATAAGCGTTATCTTGTTGGCGTATGGGGTTGGGGAATGTTAAAAAAGTCGAACTAAGATGGGAATTCATAGACTGCTGAATATAGGCCAGAAACAATGCGACCAAATTTTCATTATATATATCTATAAAACGTAAAGAGGGCCAAGATGGAGGTGACTTCATTGTTTCTCGGAGGGAGCAATCGTTAACTATACATTAACGTAAGTAATAAAAAGGAAAGTCTTACCTTGTCTTAATCAATAAGAGCCAGGAGATGAACTACAGTCTTGGGGCTGACTGTGTGAGGTAGAGACAAAACATAGATGGATTAGCTGGCGAACTGGTCTCCTACTGGTCGCTTTACGATTAAGAGAGGAAAACACAGAGCTACTCATCAAGCAGCAAAAGCGGCGTATTTTATTATACGTGTGAAGGTACATACAGACTACTCTTACGCGGACTCGTATTGATGCTCGTGATTGCGAGACTCTCAAGTCTGTAATCAACTGCATACACTGCTTGTCTAGCTGGTTGCTGGATTCGTACTCTTGAATAAGATCCACTACTCATGCCAGTTCGATTGTTTTGCATCCGTTGCTTGCAAATAAGCATCGTTGGTGGGTGACTTTTTCTGATAAAGGTCAGAGATTGAAATAAAGTTGATCCCGAAATTTATGAAAAAAAAACATACCGGGAAGTAATTCCTGGTAACCAAATATTACCAGTAGCATAACTATATTTAGTGTCTGGAGTTGCATATTCTAGTTTGAATTTTCTCTTTGATTTTCTTTTATTATTTCTGGTATAGAAGTATGGGCTGCATTATAATTACTCAGGATAAAACCTTTTACAGATTTATATTCACCTAAGAGAAAAAACAACATATGGGAACTGCCACCTTCCCCTTTACTGTAAAAAAAGTTATCTGTCCATAATACCATTGCAAATGTCTTGAGGGACAGCGAACTCCTCGAGTCACGCAGAACATTAACAGTTGGAAAGATACCGCAAAACTCTCCACAAATTGCACATAATTATTAAAAAAGCCGGGACGATTATGTGAAGGAGGAACTTGTGACCGTCTAACATCAAATCAAACCGTGGCTGGTACAGCTGAATGGGGTTTTGCACATCCTCTATGTAGTCCAGATTTAGCCCACGCGGATATTTATTTGTTCGGACCTTTAAAGAAATTTTTGGTGAGGAAGCGCTTTGCGGATCACGAGGAATTGCAAGGCAATGTTGTGGGCTGCGTTAAGCAATTCGACAAGCAGCAGTGCCGCCATTAAGAGCAAAATGTGATAAGATGTAGTAAAGAATTTTATTATTTAAATTTCTACTTTAAATGCTTATAGCATGTCTTTGCTTTCTTATCCCCTTCATACTAAAAGGGTGAGTATTATCCAACTTGCAATTCGAAACAGCACCAAGTAAAAAATATAAATTATCAAAGTAGTCGAGTGCTTTCTTCGAATATCGCCTGCACAATAACAAATGAAACCGGTTCCATTCCTTTGTATGCAATCCCTACTCGCGCGCGTGGCGTTGTTATTTTAATATTTCCCGAATAAATTCTAAGACGGCGAATCCTTTTGTGTTCGGCAATCGTCCTCGATTTAAGAAATATCGCCGTATAAATAACGAATAAATGATCAGGACCGTTTTCGTATTGTCAACGGCCGTGTGATTTATTTATTCGAGGCGACGTCATAAAAATATTTTAATGCTTTATTCGGGAATTTTGTTTGTATTCGGCAAATAAATTTATTGCTGTGGGAAACGCGAAGGACCACCGTTGCGCCACCTACGTCTCCATTGGCTCACTAACGCCGAACCCTACCGTCACCGGCAGCCGTATTATTATTTGATTATCTCCACAATTCATTTCACCAACAGCTTCGCTATGTTACTTTTATAAACGTCTAATACAGATTTCGAGAGCGTGTTGGACCCATCGCGCGCGACTTTCTATTCTATACCCGAAACATGTTTCTGATAAGATAAAAAATAATGAGTCGAAGCAACTGGAGATAGTATTTTGAATTTTAAATTTAAATTTGCTCTCGTGCTTGGAATAGAAGTAAAACCAATGCACTATCTTACTTTGTTCTACCTTATGCAAACTAAGCAACACCTACAATTACCAATTTTGTGTGCATAGATAATCCGTAGAACAATTTTCCAATGTAATTTTACAGGTTGTATACATCAAAATTGTATAAGTTTATTCCTTGTCGATTATAAAATTCTTTGAAGTAAACCTTATATTTCTTTGCATTACATATCCATCAAGTGTGTGCAGATATGTAGAGTGACACGTGTTTGTCCTATTCTCGAAAAATAACAGTCTTTTGGTTATACCTAATTTGTTAAAATTTGTAAAATTTGTGAAACTTGTACCGTTTACCAGAGACCAAAAGAGGAATTTAGGAAGAGATAACAAAATTGATCAAGAATCTATATGATCAGTCCAGTATAGAAAAACGGATCGAAGAAATGAAAGAAAGGATCTCAGTACTTGAAAAAAAGAACAACTGAGAAGCGGATAGATGGTAGACTAGAAAAATTATACGTGCTGAAAAAAGAGAACACTTCTTTAAAAATATAACTGGATACTTTGGAACAATAAATCAAATATTATAATAAATGCTGTTAATGAAGAAAGGGAGAAGGATATATATCTGTATTTAAAGAAAAAATTCATATGGATATAAACAGCGGAACATTCGAAATAAATAACTTTGACTAATCATATCGGGTGTACTCAGGTCCAGTTTCTTCGGAACTTTCAACTCACAAATTCAAGGAACTTTAAATTCTCCATATATCTTAGATATGTTTAATTATTTGATTCAAATCTGGTTAAAGAGTAGGCTAAGGAGGGAACTGTAAGCAGCAGTTCTGCGTGAAGGTTCCTCCTACAGCAGTAATCTGTGGTCTGCGTGAAAGCTCTAGCACGCTGCATAAGGATGAGCTGTCTACATCCGTTATATTTATAAAACACGTCACTTCCGCATGCAATCATACCATACTACGATGCATTGCTAACTGCATATAGCATGTTTAGATACATACGCTTGTCACGTCTTTATCAAGCCGACATTTGCGTGTCCCTTACACCTAACGTGAACCTTGAGACTATGATCCGGTCAGCAAAAAAAAGCAATTACTTCGTAAATGGGGCAGCTAAATACTTAACAAAATTACATTAAAACTTAAAAAAATTGTTTAAAGTTAGTTTCGAAATTTAGTATTTGTGAAGGCTGTAAGTATCCTCAAGACCAACTTAGTTTACTCAGTTGCTAGGGCATAGACAATGACCTTCATCTTAGTATATCTAAATAGGATGTTATATAATTTTCACGCAAATCTATTTTAATACATTATCACAACCTTCTTGATTTAGTCCATTTCGTTTTGAATTTGTGTCCAAAATGTCACTATGCCTATTAGATTTTTCTTTTGTCATTGGCTTTTATTTCATTGTACATCTATTGATTCGAGTAGGAAATGCCGAAAAACGTCAGCGATAGTAATATTATGATTAATTAATTTACTTTGGAATTGTTTCTATCGAATATTGTGATATCAACAAAGAGCGTCTCTGAATTTGTATTTATTGCATGTAACATAGACATGAACTCTCTGTCCAGCGCCACAACCACAACAACAACGCCACCACCTCGTTGTTCCACTCTGTCTTATCGAAATATTATATATTGTAATGTTTTACAAGGGGAAGTTTGGATAAAATTTACAGGTTTATGATTTTCGGAAGTTGTATAGATGAAATTTAGGGAGCGTGGAATTCGGGAATGCCTCTAAAACACTCTTTTGGCGATTTAGATTTTTTGATTTGGCGTGATAAATTTAATTTGGATAGGTAGACGCCCTGAAGTCACTAGATGAGATGTGCAGATGACGCTGATGACAGATAACGCAAGAGCACGAAAAACAATATAATAATTGAGGAACTTCACATTCACATATCCATTTCTTTTTTTTTTACAAATTTCCGTGAACAACCGTTGTGTGGACGTTCTATTTTCAGTTCTTCTTTCCGTAATTTGTTTGAATTCTTGTTTGAGATTACAACCTCCTCAATTCTGGAATTTTTTTCTGCCAAAAGAAGTTTATTGAAGTCACTACACTCTTGGTTTTCGGATTGGAATCGCGTCGTTGTCGTAACCAATGAACGGTAGCGGTTGCTACGATTGATCCACAACTTTTACTCTCCATTGATCCCGTAACAAAATCTGTATAAATTCCTCCGGAACGAATAATCCCCAGTCAGTGTGTAGCAGCAGCACTGAAGATGTATCATAAGAGTGGAAATTTTTAAACGGCATTGTATTAATGGAAAAGGTAGACATATTGGCAACTGTGATTAGTAATAAAACGTTCCATAAAGGATATTTGGGTAATACTAATTAAACGTGAATACATACTGTAAATTGCGAGAATAATTGCTGTATGCGGAAATATGCCCTCGGAAATGCTGTACAATACGCAAGTGGTTGAGAGTCATTAAAGACAACAACGTACAACACGTTACTTCGCCTATCATCGATAATTCATAAATAATTGGGTTAATTAAGATGGCGAAAATTGCCGAACCCACTGTTGACTGCCGAACGTGCAAATTTGACTCGTCATGCTTAGTTAAACAATTTGCCATTTGTACCGTAAATGTAGTTGACGACCGGCGAATAAGCATTATTAAACTGAAATTGATGTAACCGAACATATGTGGACGTATGTTAGAATTGAGCTTTTATCATTCCGCCGCAAAAACCGTCTTACTCGGTGGTAAAATCGAACGAAAAAGCTATATTAACTTTTTCCCTTTCGGATAGAACAGATAGCGACGAGGTTCGGTGGTTTTGTCTTCACATGTGCAGCTCTAACTGCGAAAAGTTGTCAGATAATAGATAGGGTGACCTAAGCAAAATCATAAGGTTCTGGATGTACTACATTTTCCCGCTGAAATGGTAGATGGGAAATGAAATTCCGGATATTACAGAATAACGGAACATCAAACTGTCAAATGTTTAATTCAAATCAGACATTGCAGCGCGTAAATTATTTTATCGTTAATATTGAATCTATAATACTTTCCTTATGGAATTATTAAAATATTTAAATTAAACCAGAATGGGGGAATTGGTTTTCCTATTAACCTGAATCCCTTTATAACCCCTTTCGTATTTAGTTTGAAAGTGTGCTTGTAATATTGGATAATATCCATTGGGATTACGTTTTATTGAAAATTTCCATCGGCCAACATTAATTCTAATTCAGATAATGGAAGAGACACTTCACGGATTAAAAGTTTCTACGGTTTGTGTTCGCTTCTACCGTGTTAAAAGTTGAATCAGTAAATCTTGTAAAAAATATTTTTATCTCACCTAATATAATTTTAATGAAATTGTTGGTGTGAAATTATATACCTGACGATTAAATAAAATTTCAATCTGGGAACAATACTGCAACTAGTTTTAGTTTTGCTTTTAATACTTTTGATCATTCACTTGAAAACTATCTTGCAGATATAACAGTAAAATGATTATAGGCTATTTGTTTAATGTTGTTGTTCCAGTGTTAATTCCTTTCCCACGCTAAGCGTTTCAAAGCTCTTCTGGTTACAACACAATTACGTTTGGCTGTATTGAGAAAATTATATTAGGAAGATATTATTATTAAGTATCGTATTAATTGTAATCTTCGTAACGACAAAAGCAACAATTAAATTTAATTATGTTCTATGACTTTCTTTCTTTTTGGTAATTGTACTTCGATCGCTTGGCTCCTTCTTTGTTGGGTAGTTTCGTTTGAGCACTTCTGTATGTCTTCTAGATCGTCTTGTTCTGTCTAGTATATTCCATATTTCCGATCCAGTTGTTTTCGCGCCTTTACCGCGGTCTATACAGTGAAAACCCTGAGGAGCGAACACTCACTGTCCATTTGTGCGGACTGCCCGCTCATGAGCAACGTAAAACAAAATAGAGAAAATAATTCTTAAACCTTTAGTCAAAAAATCCAAAACTGTGTCTACATAAAATAGTTAGTTAGAAAAAGTTAGATATTTTTGCCTATTTTAATTTTTTATTTTTTCCTTGTAACAGGCAATTTTGAAAATGATTTTATGCTTTTCAGTATCTTCTTTGGAAAACTTCTTTAGAATTTCGATCGCTTTTAATGGACCAGCGTTGGAGTTTATCCAAAATTGGTTAATTGGGAAAAGTTGAAAAAGAGTCTAGGATTTTCTTATTAATTAAAAATAATGCATGGTGAATTCTTGAAACTAAACAAGTAAGCGTCCTACTCAACCTATTCTTTACACTTCAAACATATACAAGCTGCTCAAAGGCTGTTACCTCCACTCTATTCATTGGAAGTCTAAGATCGTAGCGATTTGTGTTGCAAGCAGGTGGCGTTCTCCTCCAATGGAGCTTAAGCTGATAGACCAAGTGTTGCCGTGGGGAAACGAAGTCAAATACATCGGCTTCTAGCTTGACAAGGAATTCCTGTTTAGTCACTATATAAATGTGCTCTACCCATCTATTAGCAGGACAGCCGGTTAGATATGAAGCAGAACCGCAGGCTATGCGTATCTACCTTGCGACCTAAGATCTTCTATGGTATGGTGACTTGATGTGGGAGCGCGGAATCGCCTGAGGTTCGAGGTACTCTAGAATCATGCGATGAGGGTAAAAAGCAGCGTTTCACCTTATACAAGAAACTCCACGCCTATAATAGCTTGAAGCTTTCAACAGTGTTGGAGCACATCCTCTCGATTGCCCAGTAAGCCTGCAGAAATGAGTACACTTTTCGTGCTCTTCACGAAATTAGCAGAGACTAAACAGACTCGTGTTTTGTCGATTCTCGGGGAAACCAGTAGGCAACACGAACCCATTCTCATGAGACGAATAAACATGAGTCTGTCTAGTCTTTGCTAATTTTGTGAAGCGCAACTCGTTTCTGCAGGCTTACTGCCCAATTAACATGGGCAGGGTTTCGCGAAACGATAATGAATTGATATAGTCTGTTCCAGGTGAGAGGACCGATCTCTAACCTAATAAATGGCAACGTAAGCCGGGGGAGGTTCTGGGTCAGAAGCCGGTGGACAGCTGGTAGAAGATAGTTGGAATGAAAAAATCTGTAGCAAGAGACAAGGTGACATCCAACCAAGTGTCCTATTTCTAAACTTGCTAGAGGTAAAGATTTCTTTCGGCAAACGACAATTTGGAAATTTGGAATGTTCTTTCAAAAGGGTAGCAAGTGTTTATAACTAAACAATTGAGGCAATCACATAATACTCTTGAGGCAAAGGCTGGTTAGCGATGTCATAATGGTTACATTCCATTGGCTTAGAAAAGTTATTACACCGAATTAGTCTACTAACCCATACTTGTTTCACTTAAGCTGTTGAAATCTGGAACATTACACTTGTCTTATATTCAATGTTGAAGCTAACATAAAAGCCAAACTATTTACATTGAATTTTTCTATTAAGCACGTTACGCTGCCGCTGAAATATCTCGCAATTTTATTGCGAAAACGATACGCTACTAAACGGTGGTGGGAAGGCCGTATCTGTGCACACAATCAATATTATATAGGCTTTAACTTAGCTTACTCCGAAAACTGTGTGACGTTGCTTTTATTGTATCAACACAATGTCACCTTTGTAAACCTTGCGCCAAATGGCTTGCTCGGTAATAACTTTGCACTACCTTCTCAAGATTCCAATAAATATTATCGAACAAGGTAAGATTCTTCTTTTTTTGGGCGTTGTAGATACAACATGTTAGGTTATTGTCTAGTATATCAGCATTTATCAAAATATACTAGACTACTGCGTCTTTTTCAAGCCACTACAGTGTTTCGTTGAATCATATTATAAACTAGCAATGTTCAAGGGGAATCCATCAACGGCATAGAGATTCATGAGGTTCTATACGTATATACCAAAAATAACGCCTTTTATTCTAGAAATATCTACCGGGAAGCCGAATACAGAAAGCTCTCTCGGAATATGCCGCAAATAAACACAAACCCGTCGAACTATTGCAAGTACGTTCGAATTTGAGAACGTGCAACATCGTAAAATGAAACGTCGAAATCGAGTTGGCGTACTAGTAAATGTTGGAAGAGAGAAGAAGGCGATGCGGCGGTTCGAGAAGACTCCTTAATGTTCGAGTTTCGTTGATTCCGAGTTGAACAGCGAGGAATTTACTGTAATACGTCCCAGATTGGAAGAGCGTGACAAAAATTTTCGACGAACCCTAGAAAAACTAATAAACACATTCCCCGGAGAAATTGCCACTTGATATTAATGAAGGAAAATTCTATTTCGATCGGACGGCGGACGTCGTCGGTCAGTTTCGATATCGATTAATAGATTTCTAAGAATCCCTTTCATGAATAACTCCGGTTCGGTAGCTCGCTGGTATTGACAACATAATGAAGTATTACGTTATTAATAATCTTGGCTTGGATTTAATAAATGACTGTCTTAAAAACTCCCTAGCTGTATAAAAAATAAGACCCTCATAGAAATTGATAAAGCCTTCTTTTAAACAGTGTTGCGTTGTATTATGTGACTCATTATCTTATACAAAAATTATGGTGAAGATAGTACAGTACTAAGAAGGCAGCGTAATTTATATTTTGAGGTGCATATGGTGCAGACATGTAAGACCTACGAATACTATTTAGCAGTGACTTCCTCAAAGAGTAAAAAGTCAGTCGCCAGAACAAGTACTAACAAGCATTTTTATTCTACATATTAAAAGAGATGTACACAAACTGAGCATCCTATTGTTTTCAGAAGAATTTAGTAATATGTTGCTACTTGCAGCTACAACTAAATGATTGAGTTTTATAAAATACCTCCTTCCGTGTTGACGGAATCTCACGTGTAGGAGGCTGAGTTTTTGCAATTTACACGGTTATTACGAATAACAAAAAAATTATATATTTTTAAATGCGGGTTCCATAGGTCTATTAAAGTAGCATGGATAAGATTTTTTTTACAACTCCTGCCACTATCTCCCCACCCGCTTTCGGACTGAGAGTTGAATGGAAAAGGGTAAAATATACGTATAAGTGAATGAATGTGTGTCCAGTGGTGCGGTAATTCTCTGCATTCGCAGAATACTGGCAAATTCAAATCTTTCATTGTAGCTTAATAAACGTGTTTAACTTGTCAGCGATTTTATAATTGAATTTAACTACATTAAAATTGAAACACAACAAAGGTAAAGCCTTAAATATATGATTCATGCGTAACGTAGAATATTTATAACGACAAAAATATCTATATCAAGAGTAACTGCGACAACAATAGCGTTTCAAACCTTGAACATAGAAAACACATTATAGCTTTAGAAACATACGCAAACAAACATTAAATTAACAGGGCTGTTCGTTAGACCAAAAAAATTATAATAAAATGTTAAATCTAGCAAAAGGAATTATTCCATCTAAAAGTCTTTTCATTATGAGTAAATGTTTCTGTAAATGGAAGAAAATAAAGTTTTGTTTAGAAAAATTATGGGTTTTATTTCAAATCCTAAGTTTCCTTTTAAAGAAAGCCATTGTACTTTAAGTTAAAGGAATAATCGAAATAATTTTTTTTTTCATTAGAAACGTGTTTATTTCGAGTGTAAAAAATATTGCTTTGAAACAAAGAAATATGCTTAAAAAATTCATTTCTTTGTTTTAAAAAATTCTTTCAGTGTTTATGTTCTGAAATGAATTCAGTTAACTTTTCCAGCGTTTTGAAGTGAAGAACAATTACATGATGCAGTAAAAGATATAACTGATACTATTGCGCGGGAAACTGCCTTTGTGCGTAAGACCGAGAAAGATATATTTCGTCCACATGCTATGGAAATTACAGAAATGTGGTAGTATCGATCCCAATTACAAGAAGATGACCGCTGAGTTTTGGAGATCGAGCAAACAAATGAGACGATCGCTAGCTTCTATTCGAACTAAATTTTAGAAAAGAGAGGAACACACGGAGAAAAGTGATTGGAAACTGTTGAATATTTGTTGTGCATAATCTGTGGATAAAAGCATAATTGTTCACAATATAAATATTAGTGACTGGGCGTTAGAAACCAATTCTAAAGTTAATTTAGAAAATTTTAAAGCAACCTGCAACTGGATATGGCAGTTTAAATGACGAAATTGTATTTATTTGTAGGACGATCATGTGGGCAAGACGCAGCGGAAGAAACCGTTCCCAAAGATTTCGTAGTATCCGTCTCACCGTACATCGAAATATGTGGGGCAGATAATATTTATAATACAGATGAGAGCGGGTTTAATTTGTAACTGCGCGCTGGTGGTACCTACAACGCACATATATATACATATATATATACACAGTTATACTTTACCACTTATAATGTCCGTTGCAGGAAAACTTGTATCACCTTTCCATATTGTATTTGAGAAGAGCATTAAATATTAATATTTCAGGCAAATTGACATCCGAAATAGTTGACGGATGTGTTTTTATACCGAATAACTCTGGTACCCGAGTCTTGGAGTAGCCATTGTCCTGCCAAATTGCAGGAATAAATACCTGCCGATAAACCCATACGACATTCTGACCAACTGGTATGGTGCAACCGATGGATGTATCCGGCTTTCGTGTATAGGAAGCATTCCTGAAGACGTTTTCAAATCAAGTTCTACTCGGTAACACGTAGATAAATTTGCGTTAGCGGAATAACAACAAAATTGAAATTTTTTTGTTCACAACCAATTCTTCTCTCAATTTTATAAAAGCGGTTACACTAAAACAGATTGTTTCATCTATCCAGTGAAATAGTCTTTCTCACATTATGATGAAGGGACAATTTGCGACAACCCTCTTTTATAAAAATGCGCACTGTAGTGACTATTTCTGTTTTCAACATTTCTTTGATGATTTTCGATTATAAAATTTAATGTTTAGATATCTCAGGTTCATTTTATAATAAATGTTACATAATAAATTACTTAAAGTTACAAATTTTTTTCCTTTGAATATTCAGGTTTTTAAATAAGGATTTATTTCACAATGCTACGTGTCGTCGTACCACCTTAGTCGATATTTTCAAGGTCTATCTCTATTTTTTCCTCACTAATTGGCAAACAACTAACAAAAGGAGTAATAACTGTAACAATATCTGAAAATCTCGTCTTGCCGTCATACTTTATTACTCGTAATTCTCCTTTTTCCTTTCTTCGTTATCCTCCTGAAATGCTGTGAATTTTGTTTTTTTTTCTCCGTTTTTACACTTAATTTGCTTTTACGTGTGTTTCAATTAACCTGTCAAGAAATCGTGTCATATACAAAACTGAAAATATGTAAAAATGTGCGAAACAAGCGTGTGACATTTACGACGGACGCAATATAAATTCAAACGGGCTAATCCCTTTTTTTGTATTTTCTAGTTTTTGAGTGTTTAAATGTGTCCTTAGGTTTTAATACAATAAATAGTAAGAAGAAGATTTAAAGTTATAGATATACACGCAGTTCCACACCACTTACTATAATTACCTAGTAGCGGGGTAGTTAGGCCTGAGCAAGTATGTATATGTATGTAAACGGTATTTCCCAGAAATAACTAATATTTTGTTCTTTTCCGTGTAATGCCCACTTCGCAAGGGAGTCAAAAATATTTCATCCGCGGTATAAAATCATCGAAATTTCAGGGCTGGCTTTCACCCCCTAAACGTGAGATTCCGCTGAAATGGAAGGCGACGTTTTACAATACTCGTGCATAGCCGGGGAACATATACTGTAGACGTGTGACAGCCTTTAAAGTCTAATGAATTAAAATAAAAACGTTTATTCTTTTCTAACGGAAGATATACACATGTGTCTTTTTATAACCAATATAAATTTAAGGCATCAAATGCAAACATCCATCTTGTAACATTGTCGATATAACGCTTCCGACATTTTACACTGCCATGTAACTTCCTTGTAGAATCCAAATTTCACCGACACAAAAAGCAAGTCACCGAAGTTATTATCTCCGCCGAAAGAGAAGAATTTCAATATACGCATGTCCCTTGGCAAAATTCCAGGACTAAATTATATTTCTCAAAAAACGCCTTTATCAAATGTTCTTCTCGCCCGAGAAAGAGACCAATCTACACGTTCGCAACTCATCTTAGAATTTACAATTCACGCTTAGTAAATTATTTCTTGTAGCTAGAAGAGAGCAATTAATAATGTTTGATAATTTAATTTATTATTGAGTTGAGTGCATTCCGCAATAAAGAAAAGTTCACAATTCGCTCGGATAATAAACCAGGCGCCAATAAATTTCAAGCGTGGAGGGAACAAAGAAGAAACGATTTCATAAAAGTGAAAATACGAAGGAGAAAATGAATCCTTACAACATAAACCTATAACAACAACAAGATTGTCTAACTTAGACGCTATAGATTATTATGAGAGGAGAATGCTATGTTGAACTTTTCGATGCCGACCTATGGAACCGAGAATAAACATAAATTAAAAGAAGGTTATTGATTATCGCAGGGTACATAATCAATAAGGCAATGCAGTATATTTATCCATGTTTAATGCCATACATTTCTCACAAAACAAAGGTGTTTTATAGGACGGTAAAAGTAGTAGAGGTGGAAAAACTAACAAAGAGAAGCTTAGAGATTGGAAAATAGATACAGTAACTGTTTGAAATAATCACATAGGTTATGTACTTTCATGCCTTTTTTTTAATTAAATTTTTAATTCAAAGAACACAATGCATTGATAATTGATTTTGGAAACTTTACAATTAATAGCAAAAGCTAATATCAGCAGGGTTCAACTCAAATAGTTTTCTTAAACGCTCAAGACAATTATGAATACGTAGATAGTTCGTGTAAAATAGTATGCGTAAATGTTAAACCTGATAGGACAAATTGAATAACGTGCAACAAAAGATTAAGCTTAAAAAATTACCAAAGCAAAAGGATCATATTCGGATATGCCTGAATTGCATCCAATTTATCGCGCGTTTGCACTAATTTGGATCATTTGCATCTATTTTAGAAACATAATTCGATGTTTACACTGTTATTTTGCTGTTTTCTTTTTGTAAAGAAATGGTACAAAATTAAAGTGCATGAAAAATGTCCGAGAAAGAACTTATTGTAATGCAAGCGGCAATCTACCAAACGTGGACGCATTTATGTTGATGGGAGCAAATGGTAAATACTATTGTAATTAGAGGTGTTAAAGCGTGTCAGTAAATACATGCATCCGCCGAATTCTTTCTAAATACATTTTACATAAATACCTAGTGTGTAAATTGAGTAATGAGTAAAATTACTTTGTCTCAAAATAACTTCCTTGGGCCAGATAGCGCTGGAGACAGTTCTTTCAATCTTCATAGCAGTGCTAGGATACTGCAATAACCTTCAGCTGGTCGTTTGAATATTTTCTAGTGTCCAAAATGTCGTCCCTTAAGCTGATTTTTCAGACGAATGAAGCGGCTAGGGAGCCACAGGAATGTTTATACAGTCAAAAGCTCGTTCATCGACCCTGCTTTGTGACAAGGCGCATTGTCGTGTTGCAACATCCGTGTCATGATATATGTATTTGATCTTCGACTTGATCATTCTTCCTTTTTTGGGCTTTGGAAAAGTGTGGAATTCCATGCTCTGGTGCGTGGTTTCCGGTCTTAGTCAAATATCCAAGACTATCGTGCTATTTTTCGTTAATTTACTAGTTGGATGACGGTGTTTATTGATGATTCTGTTAATATCCTTATTATGAAAACCATTGTTGCGGAGTGGCTTCCGTACATGATTCAGTTCGGTGGGAAGAGTGTTGGGTTCAAAGACTGTCACCTACCGATGAACCAATGAGTTGATAACGGCGAACTTTTGTGCCGGGTGATGATGTAAGGTGGCATTGAGATACCTATCCATCTGTGTGGGTTTTCAATAAACGGAGTGACCTAAGCTACCATTGGAGTTACAAGTGACTAGTACATCAAGGGACGGGAGTATACCGTTATGTTCTACCTTCATACTGAAATTGATGTTCGGGTGCTGACGATTGAGATATACTAGGAAACCAGGTAAAGAAAACCTGAAAGTGTCATCGACCTATCGAAACAATACCTTAGGTTTCAGATCCGCTGAACCAAGAGCAACGGATTCAGAAGATCTCAAGGAAATACTAGCCACGGCAGGGGAGAGCCAAGAGCCCATGGGAGGACCAGATAACTGTTTGTAAAATTGTTGTTACAATGGGAAATATGCAGTAGTGAAACATTTTTCCCCGAAACGGCCTAGGCTAACAGATTCACCCTCCGGTTCCAGGAGTTATTCGATGATATTAATTGAATCATGGATACGAAACGGTAGTTAATTGAAAACTCGACGTTTCGCCCACAACCATATAAGACTTCTTCTAACTTTTGTCGGAGTTTAATTCTATTTTGCTGCAATCAATCCTTAGTTTGATTGCGGTATTGAAGTCTGTTGACAAAACGAAACAATTGTAGTGAGAAAAGGGTTAAAATTAATTAAAATTTAAAGGACTTGATGGTGCTACTATATATGAGTGGCCGAAGGGTCATTCACCTGAGAAGGAAGTGCTATGTATTATCTTATACTATGCTATCACAAGGATAAAATTTGACTTTGAATTCGGCTAAAAATTTTAGATCCAAATACATCCCTCGAAGATGGAAGGCTATTCATGATGGCTAAGAAGAGCCACAAGACACCAATGGGATTCCCAAGTGATTTTGTTTAATTTTAAAATCCATACATCGTGTAGAAAGCGTGTTGGTCATCCATTTAAACTGTGAAAGGTGAGATCAATCACCAGTTCGAATTGAACCAAAATACAAAACAACTCGTTATGAAACTATGAAAGTCATACATACTATAATGACTTTCACAGAATATAAAAGTTTAACAATAGCAATTGCTAGTGCATTATTTATTATTAATCTTTACACTACTTTGTGTTATATTTGAAAATTAGCTTCTCTTTTATGGCATGAAGCCGAGTTGCACAAAGGTAGTTCAAATAAGTCACCAGTTTTACTTTAAGTTCAACAAACAGATAAAGCGCACTCACATATTGATTTTGTCGGCGTTTTGTGTACTATTACTCTAGAAAATTATTTAACATCGAGTCTACAATTTTTCTTCGAATTCTCTTCTCCACTATTCCAGTGACTTTCGTATAAAGCGTTCGATAGCAATGTCAACGAACGTCGTGGTTTTGCGCCTAATACAATTCAGTTACAAAATTTCTTTCGTAAACTTTGGCAATACGAGAATCGTTAAATTTGTTTTCTGCTTTAATTCTGCTCCAGTTAGTTTTTTAATAAAATGGTTTGAATTGCTTGAAAAAATAGAAACACATTTATCATTTATGAAACAATTCATTCGCGACGTAATTTAGAAAAATTACTCCGCTGTCTCTCGAAGACGTTCTCGATATTGCAACAATGATATAAACGGGAAATTGCATACCATTTTTCAATTTGTTGGCTTAATTGAGAAAATGATACGTAGACAGAGAGAGAGAGAGAGAGAGAGAGAGAGAGAAAGAGTTCTACGGTGCAATTAGAATTATACGCTACGCTCGGAAAAATATGCGACCTCTACTTAACTTCAATTTTAAATTTATTCGCGTCTTCGTGAAATACCTGTCTAGACATTATAACCTCCAACACTAACCAAACTAATGTTCGTCAGCCATGGATATGTATACCAAGGTCTCAGAATAGTTGGCCACAAACTAATAGGTATAGATGGCCAATTATTTTCACACTGCTAAAAGCACTACATATTTGTATATTTAGTAACAATCTTGAAGATTGTGGTGATGTGTAGGAAGTGGATAAAGCTACAATAGTACAAGAAAGAAGGAGGATTGCCTAAAGTCCAGAAAGTGGTCTCATAAAAATTGTTCGCCCTTTAAAACGTTTGAGAAATAACCGCCCGGTGGTTCAGTGGTAAGCGGGCCTGAGCTTGACTGGGCAGGTGTTCGAGTCCTGCTAGGATCAAGTTTTTTTAGTGGGTTCGCTACACTTCCTAGTCGCATTTCGCAGTTGGAGAACAATTAACTGCGTTTCACCCACATTCTAGTAGCATTTTTACATAAAATCGGCACGGCAAAGGTTAAGGCTACTATACACTAAGGACATGTATTATGCATATCCATGAAGAGTTACATTGGTTAGACAGGGCAAAGCATTCGATGCAGCGTAAAGGAATATGGACGAAAATAAGGTATATGGATGTGCGATAAGCAGGAGATAACGACATCAGTCTTTAGATACCTTCTGAGGAAGCAAATAGTGTGATGAAGTATCCAGGAATAAAACTATTCGTTTTAATGAAGATAATTTATATTTTCGACTTTGTCAATCAAGAAGCTCGCCCTAGTCTCCTTCCATCAAAAATGAAATCAAACCGCACTACAATATTCAATCATACAATCTTATTTTCCACTCGACATTCTTTTTATACAAAACTGCACTATTCTTCGTGGTAAATTCACAGAAATATGCAAGCAGAGAAACGCTTCAACAAGTCATTATTATATTTGTCGGATCATATGACAGTATCTCGTTTTGCCGCCGTGCATCTCAACAAAGACAAAGCGGTGAGTTAATTTCATTTCCATAATAAACTTAATATGCAAATTGTGCATTGCTTTTTGAGTTTTAAATTCGCTAGTTTGCGTTGAAACGCGCCAACTTTATCCGTTAATATTGTTCAAGGCAGAGATCTGTGGCAAATATTGTACGTTGACTGAATGATAAACAGGTTTTAAACAGCCTGTGTATACACGAAGAAAGGTGCGATGAAAATGTGAAAATGTGATTAGAGTTGTTGGAACCGTAACGAATACTTAAGTAAACATTTGTATGTGAAGCTTTTGTTTTTTTTTTGTTGAGCAGTTTGAAATTTAGTCGATTGCTTTTTATAGAAACAATTTGGATGGCAATACAGTATTTCTTCCATATACGGTGTGCCCACCTTGTGCTTGCACAAAAGGTAATCCGTTCAAATAAAAGATATTCGGAGATAAGTTCCATACAACAAAAAACTATGCTCAAATATAGGTATATGCTGCTCAGATGGCGCTCAATTTTTGCTATACACGATACAAGTTTCGATTCGGAACATCCTGTATATTTTTGCTGCTCCTCTTCAATTAACGTCATATTTCTTCTCTCTAACTCAGTTTCTGAAATTGTTGAGGGCATCTTGAGATTGCTGTGACATGCTGTTTTTATGGAATGACATTTCATGTTGTTACTAGGACAGCTTTGGCACAAACAATGCATTATTGCCGAGCAATTCTGGCTACAGCTATAACGTTATTCGCTGCAGCTTGCACAACAGAATCTCCAATGTTTTGTATCCTAATATTTTGTCAAAGCAGCTTCTGCCTCAGTAGTAAACTGAGGGTTCTGATTAAATGAGTTACATCCATCGATTGTCCTTGATATTGATATTGCTCTTCATCAAGAACAATATCAATATTATATGTGCTTTGACAAGATTCCACTTTTATTTAAAAATCTCCAGCATCAACTGTGAGGGATTGTTGCTAAATAGTGATACAACATAAGGTGGAGGATACAACATAACAAGGATACAACATAACAAGGATACAACAATAACTAAGGTGATTGAAAATGAGAAACCTTCAGTTTTATTGACAAAAGGTAATTGTAATCCGCAACCTCTGCTAATGAATTTGTTACCATTCGGCAAAGAATAGGAGAAAGAAAAAATTTTGAAAGATTGTATGTAGTTGAAGTAACGGAACTAGTAATAGGACGGAGCAGAGTATTTAGTTTGTGTATTTTAGGTAAGCAATATTTACGAAAAGCGGAATTATGAATCATTATTATGATTATTATTATTATGATGAAGATTATTATTATTATTATTTAACACAGTGACATATAGACTCTTCTAATTCAAAGAGTATCTTTAGAGATATCGACGACGCAGCAGCAAATGTAAAACATATAATTGGATGCTATTCTAATTTAGTTAAATTTCCGAAGGATACAAACCACGGTATTTACAATTTCCTTCTCTCACCGTCCCCACGAGAACAACGTGAGAAGCTTTTACAAATGTGCGGTATTGTCGGCGTTGTTACATCCAGGAAAGAGTTAGCAGTAAATTTTCGAATGGAATTACAAGTATTTAAACATGATTCCAGATGCCGGAACATGGGGTGTACGGCGGGTGCGGGACACTCGTGTGAAAACGGCCGCAAAACCGGCGCCGCCGCCACAGTCACACGCACTGTCGACTTCTTCTTTCGGCACTTCCTTAAACATTGTTTCCGGTACATTTCCCGCCTTTTCCGAACCATATTCTCGCCCGTACGAGCCATCTTATCTCGACCGCTTATCACTTCCTCTTCGATTATCGCGCAATCCCGATGTTGTTTGCCAATTCTACGGTTCGCTCTTTTTTATTTTCTTCTTCCCGTGCCCATATTCCGGAACTAATTCAATAGATATGAGGGGTGGATAAAATAGATGGATTAGATTCGTTTTGATGGGTTTCGAAAATAAGTTATTAATATTTTATGACTAACGATACGCTTTGGGAGTGAATATATGGGGAAGGAAAACAAGAAATAGCGCCGGAATTGGAGGAACGACTTCTTAGACATGGAATACATCTCAAGTATCTGTTAACAACAATTTTTCTTTATAATCTAGTATCAGGGCTATATTCGAAGGCCTTTTACGGTAAAAATTCAGAGTTCAAGGTGAAACCAAATTGTTATGACCCTTTAATCTATTTCTGTAAGTAATCCAAGGAAATCTTGCATCTTTTCTTGTCACCTTTGAAAGAGAACAAAAGTTATCTGCAAAGCAATGGGAGTAATTCCTATACCAATTTTGTTACCACATTTTATGCACTTCTCTATAGCTAAGATAAATAAAAAATATTTTTCCCAGGCGCAGACTGGTGGAGATCGAACAAGGCATTATCATTACGGACTTACATACATTGGAATGTGATTCAATGCTATGCATTCATGCTTATCAAGAGGACATCGCAGTTATATTTATATTACGTTTCTCAAAAGAAAATTTATTCTTTACCAAATTTAATTATTGTTAGTACTTTGTACATTGTGCGCTAAACTTCCAAGTTTAGCTCCTAACTGTAACTTAAAATGGGAAGATTATTGTCAAGACTTATTAGCAAAACTTAATAAAGCCATTTTCAAAATCAGGCATCTTAGAGGATCCATTTACATAGATTATTATTGAATAGGATGATATTTAGAGATGTAAAATATTGTATTCTAGTGATACTAATTTTTCTATTCGAGGTTTGTTATAATGCAATGGACTCGATTAATTAGTTTTTATAGCTGCCATGATTTAAGCAGAAACCGTCATCATCAATCATTTTGTTTTATAACATTATGCCTAACAAAGCCTAACAAAGCCTAACTTTGTGAACATATTAGCAACTACTAATAAACTATAGGTATAAACACAAAAAGTCGCAATAGATATAAGCAGAAATAAGTAATAAAGCGCCAAAGTTATTTAAGGGATGTCCAAATACTCCTAGAACCCCATTCTGCAATATAAGGGATAGATCATCCAAACGATCTCTCAACAATAGAAATTGTATTCTTGAAATTATAGTCATATATGTAAATCAATGTAAATGCTTTTTGCAAAAGCCGGCAATATGGCAGTATTGGCTCACCAACACTACTACAACTGCACAGATTCCGTCTTGGCGATGCAGGGTGATCGATCACTTGAATGTATATGCAACCAACTAGGCACTGCGATTCGGCTAGTTGAGAGGGTAGGGTAATGGGTCTGCATGGCCTAAACGCGCTGTGGTGTAACGCAAAATTACGCGCATCTCATTTATAATTTGGCACCATATGTATGTGTATTGGGTCGTTTTACGTCTAACCTAAGTACCAAAAATCATCGGTATTAAAAGTTGTTAAGTTTGTCTGTAATGCACTTTCGTACTGCGAAAACGTATGACATTGCGTATGCGCATAGTTCCTTGTATAATAGCACTGTAGTTATTAAAACCATAGCTGGCTAGTTGGTGAACGAATTACAAGATCTAAAGTAAGTGATGATGAAACTATTATGTAGAAGTCTTCGAAAGAATGCTCTCGAATAAAACCGTTCTTGATAAATTACTAAGAACAATTAAAGATACTTTACGGGATAATCAAGGATCTACGAAACAAGGTTGATCCACTGGGAAACTCCGTTAATAAGTTGCAAAACTCTGTAGACGCAATAAAAGATCAAATCGACTTGCGTGAACAATATTCCAGGTGTAACAACATAAGAATTTTCGATGTTAGAGAAACGGCTAACGAGTATATTGAAGACGTCGTAATCAAGCTCCTTAGTGAGAAGCTTAAGGTTAATATATATTTCTTCGATTCTTGCTACTTGCTACTAGAAAGCAAAAAAGTTTCTGCAAAATCAATCATAACGCCAAAATCTGAGAGATAAAATATATAATATTAAAAACAAACTAAGGGGCACAAAAACCGTTATCAGAAAAGATTTAACAAAAAAAAGAGATTTGACTATAAACAATTACAAAATAAGAATATATTTACCAATACCGTTGCCTCACAGTTAATGCGTCTACAACATTTTATTTTGTTTACTAACAGTGCCAGCCAAATCGAAATGTACCTCGTCGCTCATGATGATTTTTTGCCAAAAATTGGCGTCGTCTGTACCGAGCAATTTTCTTTGCGAATTTACAATTGAGCACTTACTTAAATAAAGCATAATGTAGCTTTCTTATTATTGCTAGAAAATTGATTGAATAAACAATTAACGAAGTACATTTTTTCAACACTTTTTCAACATTTTGACCAAAACATAGAAGAACTGTGATCGCTCTTTTATACTAAAGCTTAGCCTTATAATTAATCGGTATGATGAGAATAATTATGTAAAATCAAAGGTAAAAGGGCGACAAGTAAACACATGCAAAATCCAAAATACTTACATAACTACGCGGCCTCATATAACTCGGATCCTCATACCTACTAGCGGAAGAGATATTTCTATCTACTTGGATTTTCTTGGCTTTAATAAATTCTTTGAAATATGAAAACTTTTCCGCCGAACTTTCGTCAAGGGTGTTTACATGATAATCTAATTTTTAATTAAAAGTAAGATTTTGACATGGGATTCCTGCATAAAACACGGTGAATTTACACACGAAAATTCCAACTTCAAACAAAAATACAATTTTTATTTACCTACGGAAAGTGCCGTAATGTTTTATTTATAGATCGTGGGAAACTCGAATCTACTTATCTAAAATTTATTCATAAGATTTTCGAAGACAGAAGTTTGATATAATTAAAGTATCTCTTACTGCAAGTAGTATTGCCGTTCCCGGTCTGTTTCCGGTCATAACAGAAAATGTTAATATTTGAAACTGTAAAGGTAGCAACTTAATACAATTCGTGAAATGCAATTTACATTGAATTTGGAGGCGTTAGTAAATCTGTATCTCAACAGTAAACTCAAACAAATTAGTTCTAGTTCAGTATTACATTCTTGGATAGTGATTATTTTTGGAAGAATATGAAATTTCTTCAATCAAGCGAATCTTTCCTAGGAAGGGAAGAAGCGGCGTTAGAAATTTTTGACGTACACTACAAAAAAAAATAGAATATAAAGATAATAAAAATGATTCTTTACAAAGTTTTATCACGATTTTAATAAGCGACTGTTGAAGAACACCTAAACCAGCTTGATTGCCATGTTAATTTTTCCTACCCTCTTTACAACAACTTTATTTAGTGCGAAAGGGTTTTTGCAGAGAACAATTTCACGTACTTGTACAAAAAAGCTAATTTTCTTCTTTTTTTCTCTTTATGTAAATTTTACACCTTATTTGTAACAATGAATGAAAATATCAATAACAGTAATAATAATAGAAACCAAACCAATGAATCAACAATTAACAAACGTTCAAATATCTGACTGTTTTCATTAATGCACAATTGCCCACGCTTTCCATCATTTTAAACTGCCCTCCAGATGTTTTTCCTTGGAGTTACATCAGCATTCTGGAAATTACCTCGAAGTTTTTCAGTGTTCTGTGAGACATCAACTTTATAAATATTATTTTTAACAATTCCTCATTAAAAATAACCCATACAACTTTACTTTCAATTCAAAGGTTTGCTCACAATTAACTCATTGTAAGTCGGTGCGCCGTCTTCCTACCACTAAAAAGAGCGGAGTTGGTTTAATGAATTTTTGCTACTATTTACTTTTGTCAGCACCTTATACATGGTTGAAATTAGAAAAAAACCAATATGGTGACGATAAGAAATGATTGAAGAAGTCATATAAAAGTTTCGACGATACCGTTAGAGAGATCAACAGTGACCTTGAGAATGTGTTTCTGTGCAAGATGAAATGAAGGTTGTAGGAGCAAAAGAAGAAAAGGGGCATTTTTGGTTTTCTTTTTAAGTCTCGAACGGCGAGGGCCGAGAATGAATCAACCTGTATAATTAGGACTGATAAGTCAAGGTTGATATCTGGTAAGCTATCGTGTCTGCACTCTGGAAAAATATTTGAAATAAAATACGAACCCGATTGGAAATATGTATGTCCCCTTCTCCATTCCAACCGGCTGAATTTATTTCCTTGTCGCGCCATCTGCCCTTATATGATGTACAGATACACATAGGCTGTATGGATAAATATCTTACAACTTTTTAAAACAATATTTTCGGTAACAACATGTGTAAAGTAGATTCATTTCCATATTAACGATCCTGAGGTTATGGCCGTCGCCATACTAAGAAACAGTATTGAAATGCTATTAGCTGGGCCTCGTCTAGTAATGCTTTCAATTGACTTTCCACGCGCTTTATAATATAAGTCTGAAAGTATGCGTTAACTGCATAACGTAAATTGGCCCAAGCAACTGAATATAAATCTACGTTATACAAATCCACATTACCTCTTTTCGATTTAAACTACAAACAGACATATGAAGAGCATTTTGCATACGGGGCTACCTTTCAGTCTAAAATTATATACCATATCGATATGTTTTTATGTTTTGCATGAAAACGAACTAGAACAGAGGAAACAGAAGGCTCATTACTATGCATGGAACCGACCAAAAATAAAAGGAATGTAATCATGCCGGGAGAATTTTCGTTTTAAATTACTTTTTTGCAATACTGGTAAACATAAAAACGATAATGAAAATATGAAATGCTAATCTAGATATTCGCGGCGTCCATATGAGTAGTGCCGTAGAAACGCGAACACAATAGCGGCTCCATATCGGTACATGGCGAGTTGTACGCCCTGTTAATGCGATTTTTAATTTGGTCGCCTTTCCGAAATGAATTCAAGATATTCCTATTACATCTCCGAATGCATAGTTATCGTGCATAGACATGCGCACTTCTTTTTTTTTTAATGAAGTGCCCATTTAAATGCTAATACAATCAAGCGGTGCAATTTAAAGTTGATGAAAATGTTCTTGATGTTGGAGTTTGAGCAACGCTGGTTAACAGTTGTTAAATGTAATATACCTTGTATTTCTGGATGCTGATCCTGAATATAATACCAGAACTTTCCTATTGGCCTCAATCATGCCTGAAAAATCAATAGATTTGTACTCCAGTGATTGTTTATGGATTTGGATTTCAAACTTTGCATCCAAATAACCAGTTCTTTTCGTGCTGGTACATTACATATTTCATTACCTTTAGCCATGAACTGAATTTTGTTCTCGGGCAATAGATTAATCTCAGAGTTACAATGGTTCTGAAGATATCTGCAAAAGGAATACGGTAGCTGTTAAGAAGAAAGAATGCGAAAGGATGTCGCACTGTCTTTACGGATGAATAGATAAGAAATTTTGTCCATAAAATTTTAAATTAAGAATTAACGTACTTTATAAAATTAAATGAAATTTTTAAAGAACTTCTTAAGGATGGTAAAATGTTAATGCATTAAAATATTACACAAGGGAACATCCTGATTGAAACTTGGTAGACTTGTAGGACCCACTGAGAGTTGTAGAACACCGCTTTCCCTTTTGGCGGTATCTCGCGCTTAGGCAGTGAAATTTCCTCCTGTTTTCGGATTTTTGCAATTTACGTATAAAGAATAACAAAAAAATAACTATATATCTCTAAATATGCCTTCCATAGGTCTATCAAATTAGCCCGGGCGTTTTTTTTTGTCACCTCTAACAGCATATCTCACCCCCTTATGGAGAAGGGGTTGAATGGAAAAAGGTAAAATATGTGCACAAGTGATCCCTGGAAAATATCATTTATACATATATACATGCCTGCTGCTCCCCTCCTCTCGCACCCCTAGCTACCCCGGTTGAATTTGTAATATTTTGTAGCGTACATTCGATAAAAGAGTGATCATGTTTAACACATATTTTGTTCAAATGATTTAGAGTTGCATAATTAAAGTTAAGATAGCGATTGTAAAACATTCTGAAAGACATACAATGCAACGATAAAGGACTGCATGTGCATTGTGTATATTCATAGTAATTCATGGTAATGAAAATCACCAAAGAAACGTTGAAAAGAAAGACAGTCATTGCATTGCGCACATTTTATAAAAGCAGGCTTGCCGTAATGTGAAAAGCATATTCTACTGGATGGATGAACCGATCTGGTTTAATATCTATGTAATCGCTTTTATACCGGGAATATAGAAATAAATTATAAATTGTAAAAAAGATTGCGTTATTCCAGTGATGTAAATCAATTCCCGTACTACCGAGTAAAATTTGATCTGAAAACACTTTCGCGAATGCTTCCATACGTGAAAGCCGTATACATCCAGCGGCCGCACCGTACCAGTTGTTTTCTTGAGAATGGTTAGAATATGTGTAAGTTTATCGACAGCAATGTATTCCTGCAATAAGACAAGACAGTGGCCACTTCAAGAGTCAAATAACAAAGTTGTCTGCGTCTCATTCGATATTCGGTGTAGAAACACATCCGTCAACCATTTCCTAAATATTTTGGATGTTAATTTGTCTGACGTGGAAGCCTCAATCTTAGCAATTGACGCCTAATAAATATAAAACATTATGGTTTGAAAGTGTAAGAAATATTAGTGCAGTCTCCTCGAATACTATGTGAAAAGGTGATACAAGAATTCGTAATAACCGTGAAAATTGTAAAAAATTAAACTTCGACTGTAGCATTCACCCCTCAAGCATAAGGTTCTGCCAAAACGGAAAGCGGCGTTTTACAATACTGTAAAACTTGTAGGACCCACCCTACAAATCTGCCAAGTTTCAATCCGATCGGTGAGTGACACCTTAGAGTGTTCCTTTGTAAGTGCAAGTAAAGGAATAAAATTCTTAAGTGGAAAAGACTCAGATAAGAAATATTCTGTGTGTATTGTATACGTCATGTTATATAGTAAGGTTTAAAATGTTAATTTTTTTATTCTATTCGTATTCATAGGTGTATTATAAATTGCTGTGTAAGTTATTGATACAATCATAAAATTTAAATAATTCATAATTGTTGTTTTTCCAAGAACAAAAAAACATTGTCCACATACCTGGTCGATATGTCTATCATATAGATAATTAATATAATTTTGTCTTATTATACACATAGTAATGAGGAGCTAGAAATACTTTATTGTTAGATACTACAAAAAAGAAAAAGTTAATTTAGAAATCACCAAAAATTTTATGGTGTGATTTAAAATCTAAAGCTGCGTCCAAACTTCACGAGGCTACCTTGCCTCGCGATGGTTTCTGCCTCTGGCTAACGAGACTGCCTGGCGCTAGCCAACGCCAGTCAATTTTTGGGCAGTCATCAAAGGTAATTCGGGGTGTTTGCCACGCGATAAATTGGCCAACCTTGCCTCGCGCTAAACTGTCTCATTTCGCCACGCACACATGCCTTGCTATTCATTTGATAAAGAGTAAGGCAAATTATTCGTGAGTCACGTTCCGCGAAGTATATGTTGTTTAAAAATAATTACTTGCCTCGTCCAATGCTGTAATCCTTTGTAAGAAATAAAGTTACCATAATATTAATATAAGTAGAAGGCACAGACTTCCTTTTTATTCTTCTCTATTTGTATGCTCAAGAAAAGATAACTGGCAATAATAATAAATATACAAAAACAACTAGTTACTCTTGAGAAAGGTCATACAGAAGAAGATATCCCATATTGTCAACCTATCTGACAGTGGTCGCTTGTAAAGATCCAAATATTGTGCTAATACTCCGAAGCTACGGCACAGAAATGTCATAATTACCATTAATTTCCAGTGAGATCGGTTCAGACAATTAGAAAGGATTAAACATGCATGGGTGCGACCGGTAATAATATAACGCGGTGCGCTGTAGTTTGATTGTCACATACAATAGACCTAAGGCTATAATCCTGCTTATATACGTACGTGCTGGGATAGAACGTCGCTCGCTGATATGATTGGAATCTCTTGAATTCATTTCCGAAATCGGGGAATCAAAAACATATTATTTAGAGCGACGCGATGTGTGCTTGAACGAGTATCTCATGGAAGGGTTCGTGGAAGCGTTTAGCTTCTGTTTATTCGAGTGTATTTGCACATTGGAATATTTGGAATGCGTAGAAATAGATGGATATCGGCATGGGTTACATAATATTAAATTAAAATGTATTAACATATTATTCGAGATGCTCGTTGCCTAAGACGTCTGGAGTTTGAGATCTTGTATGCGTAGTAAAAAACACTCCAGAAGATGACATCAAGATGGATTTTGTATAATACCTAATTATCCTCCAAAGGATACCTGAAAGGAGGCAATAGTCGGCAGTTTGGGTCTTTGAGAACAAATCGGCTTCAACAAAGGTTCTTCGTACCCCGCATATTTTGGAAATACAGGACATGTTTTCATTGTTGCAGTGGAGTACCGTCGTACTGTTAATGCCAAAATGTATACTACAGTTTATTTGTCTCAAAACGTTCGAGAAAAACGTCATAGAGGAAGGATTATCTTACAACAATAGAAATCTTGGATTGGGCATTCCAAAGTTCGAGGTATTGAAATAAATAGTTTTATTCTGTTTCTACATGTAAGGAGTAAGTTACGAAGTTTACGTTCTGAAATAAATAATTTAATGCGGAAAGATTAGAGAACATTTTTTGAAGATTGGTTTTCACGGATGCAAAAATGATTTGACTGCAAAGAGAAATATTTTGAAAAATTATAAGCTAAGGTGGTAGAGATCCTTGTAGTGATTGAAGGCTCGATTTCTAGATCAAAATGGGCTTTCTATTATCTTTGCAGCATGGGAGTTGGAAGGATATTATAAGTTCAACCAACGACGGTAGTGGTGAAACGGGACAATGACTTCTTCCGTAATCCACCTTCTCATTTTCCATAACTTCCAAATTAATGTAAAATCTCCTTACAAGAAGATTCAGTGTAGATTTAGGACTATCGAAGTGTAATTTCATCAGTTAATGTTTGTATGTATGCGTTTAATAATCATCAAAATTCTTAGTAAAATTTTACGTTATAGAGTTGTATGTAGTATAGAACGCATTGCTTACATCACGCTACATCAAAAATTAAGAGTTTCATAAAAATTTGCTAATTGACGCTAATTTTATATTCTGTATCTGTAATTGAGGTAACTTGTGACCGAATACAACGACTTTAAATTTCATCTAATTAATTTCAACAAAACATAAATTTCTGTTTTCTCAATTTTTTCCCTCTCGCAAAACATTACAATAGTTTAGCGCCGATTTAGACAAATGAAATTTCAAAAACCTCTATTTAAGTGAACAACAAACAAAGTAAATCGAACTATGCTCAGAAATCGCAACAGAGCAGACAGTAGCGATGCCGCCGATCTTCGTCAAGAGTTCGCATATTTCACAAAGTCTACTGATAATAAATTAGACAAAGTATTTAATCAGTTTCGTAGCATGACACAAAACTTATAGAAATGTTTAAACGAAATAAGTGCCTAATCTTCAGTCAGATTACAAGAGTATTGAGAGCGAACTGGAACGTGCTGTAACGTGCTGATAAAGTTCTCCACAGGTCGTTAGTTCTGGTCAATGCCTATCAAATAGTACTACGGTGAACTTTAAATTAAAAGTCGTACAGAAATTTAGTGAAAAGGACGACAATTCGATTCAGTATTTAAAAGCTTTAGAACATCTTATTTCTTGAAAATCTAATCTGCCAGACTTGCTAGTTTTAACAAGGTCTTTAATAGTAACAATTCTAGTTACCATAATGGAGATAATTATAATTATACAAACGGTGGCAATAACGGTCAACAGGTGGATCGAAACACAAACAGCACTAGTTCTAATTCGAGTCAAAGCTCACAAGGCCAAGGTCAGCAATAATATAATTTTAATACTGTTTAGGTGGTTGAGGATCACTTAAGCAATGTCCAAAATTCGCACTATAGTAGTCAACCTTACTAGTGTTTAGTGTCTCCTATATCTTTACCTCTGACTAGAACTTCTCCATTATTCTATTGTTACCCGTATTTCAAGCCTTAATTTTTAATTACTATATCATCATAAACTTCTATTTGCACACATAATCTGATTCGAAATTCAAGGTACGGAAAACGGATGATTTTTGGGATCACTCTTGTTCAACGCTACTCATACTGATTTTATTAGAAATACAAGTTACTTTTGACCTGAATGCCGTTTAATTGCTTTATTTCAAAATTATTAAAAAAAAAATATTCCTTTCTTAGGCGACAAATTATATAATAGGTAAACAACCTTCTCAATACATAAACAAAATTCGATACTACAATAACTTAGCAGTAACTTCTTTTCAAATATAAACTTTTATGTCATCTAAAATCTTCTATTGAAATAGAGTTTCATAATATAACAAACCCGTACTTTAAAAAAAATGTATCGAAAATTTTAGAAATAGAAGATAAGATATTGTCACTTTATATAAAAAACAGCCTGTATAAGACGGTTTCTTCCAGAACTCTGAGGCTTGCAATAACGGGAGAGATCGTTTCAGGTCTTGCACGCGGAAGCTCACCATGTGTCGCTAGTACATATTGATGCGATCGTTTTGCATATCAAATATTCAAACAGTGGACATTATTTTCGCAGTTTGCTAAACCGAAGGTAATATTTTCCACTTACAATTTGAAATTAACATGAAATTTAGTTCCGCCGCAGCGGTTTAACAATTAAATACACAAAGGTGTATTTATTAATCATATTATTTGCAAAATTATCTACAGCAATTTACGCACGGCCTCGTTATTTACCTACTAAATTAACCAAATTACACGAACATAGAATGCCATTTACACATTCGGAAAATGGGAATGGCGAGCATCAAAACATTACGCCGGTTAACGCAAATAAGTACACATATCGCCGATGTGTATATTTTCTCAGATAATCTTGGGAAATTAAAGTGGACTAAGTAATCCGTTGTTAATTAATTGACATAGCTTACATTACATAAATTATTCACCGTGAAATGTATGTAGTCTTCTTTGTAATCAACAACAAAGGAAGATCCTACATTACGCTCGAGACTAGCAATTACATTGCACTATGACATATCACATTGAATGAAAATGTGTCGCGGAAACAGCTGCAGGCTTTTCTTACTTTTACATTTTTTGATTCAAAAGAACGTAGACATTCCGTTTTCTCTGCTTTTAAAATAATATTTTATGCCGAAGGAAGACATTCTTGTATGGATACGATATTTCTGATGCAGCCTATGTATTTGAAAAGAAATATCTTGTAAAACTTGATGAAGTAGTAAGTAACTGAGAATTTTTCTCTTAGGTGTTAAATTTAGATTTTGATAATAAATTTGATAAGGTTACAGAGTATCCTAAAATGCAAAGAATTTTTTTTATTGGTCGAAACTCGCTTTGAAAGATTGAAAGGGGTTCTAAAATGGATTGGTTTTGAGTTCTTTCTGTGTAATTATCTAAGGGTAAGAGGTAGAGGTAATGTTTGTATATAAAAGTTACTTCATATCGGAAAATCTTTCATAACATGTAATGCGAAAAGCAATTTTACTACAAATCGAATCCAATACGAATGTACTGTATAAGAAATAAATTTAAGAAGAGAAACAAATGCAGTAATTAAAACATGGCAAATATAGTAACTACTGTGAGTTACCGTACCTCCTTTGACATATAACATCCCCATGGCAGTCAAAGGCATTTTTGGTGGTTATTGAAATCAGAACGTTGTTCTGTGATTTTATTGATAATGTAAGTGGTGAATTGGGATTAGAAAAACAAAATAAATGAGACAAGTTTCGGGAAAATGGCTAATTTAAAACATTTCAATTAAAAATTGAACTATTTCATTCAAGTTCAAGCACCACTTACTCGACTGTTTGGCTTTTTCAATAAAACTATCAAACGCTAAATGAGATATGAAGAAAGAAACATTATAGTTGAAATCGAGTGCAATTTCGAGTCGAAGACTTTGGAAAAAGGGATGTTGAAGTACAATATTTAGTTGAAAACTACAATGAGTGACTACAAAATTCATTTATTCACATAAACTTAAATAAATTCAAAAACCCAAATTTACAAATTCAAAAACACTTTAATTAGATAAATTCCGATTTAGCTAACGGAGCGCCAAAGAAGAATGCATTTTTTTAATACAATAAATACTATAAACTCTTTGGCGTTAAAAATTGTTTAATTTTTGTTCAATTCTGTTCCTAAAATCAAATGAAGTCAAATTTCATACATTTAACATTTTATATTGTTACTTTTATCCCTGAAAAATTTATTGTTGTTGTTATTGTTATATTGTTATTAGCCTTGGTGCTGTGCCATAAGCCACTTGTAAGCTTTAGCCATATATATATACAGTGTGTCTGTAAAAGTTGGCAACAAATTGGAAACTTTTTTATTATACGTTTCTCAAAAAATTTTATTCTTGATAAAAGTTGCTGCATGAACCCAAACATACGGTAAACATAGCAGATCCACTCTGAGGTTAACAATAACAGTGCTAACAGCGCTTCTTTGGAAACCCCTCAAGAGTAAACTACCCTTATTCTGAAAGATACGCAGAAATTTTATTAGGAAAATTTGTTTGTGATGTAGAGATATAGTCAAATACAAAATTTCGGTCAAGCACGCTCAATTATGATATTTCGTCATTTTTCGTTTTTTTTTTTT
>LR737381.1:15333465-15353587 GCA_902655005.2 Marronus borbonicus
AAAGTTTCCAATTTGTTGCCAACTTTTACAGACACACAGTATATATATATATATATATATATATATATATATATAAATATTTGTAAATATGCACATATAAAAAACAGAATACCTAGCAACCTGAAGGGGCACCAGGGCTAACATAAGACAAGGTTTATATGGGGCCGATCGGTAAATTTAGAAATTTAGTTTTATTACAATATATTACGTTATACGAATGGACTGATACCTAGCGCAAAAGAATTAGAAATTTTGCATATTCTTATATGCATGTATCAGCCTTCTGATATAGTGTTATATACACAAACATATAATGTTACCTAACTAATATGTCATTGCTTTAATTCAATAGGTATTCATAATAGCAATGCTAAACGTTAGTTACTAAAAACTATGTAAAATAGGAGTTGGAGTCAGGCATTATCTAGATTCGTTACAGAGCCCTTGGCTCTTATGTACATCATGTTCTGTATCTAAATTATATCATAGAACACTTAGCTTCTTTAGTCTATTATGCCGGCTATGAACTGGAGAAATTTAATTGCTCGACATACCTTTGACTCTAAGTCTTTTTTTGTTAAAAACTATGATTTGAAACGGCGGTGATAAACTTATTTAAATTCCCTGATTTGATTGACTTATTTCTGTTCTTTTTTTATACTTCCTTTACCAAATCCCACTAATAGAATTCTATAAAAGAGATAATAATCAAAATTTGTAGTGACAGTATTTATTTCTGGTCTTGTTGACCATGATCTAGAGCTGGTATATGTCGATTGGTTGATCGTCTGACTAATGTCGTTAGTCAGACGACAAACGAACCGTCCTGAAAATTCCAACCGCAGTATTTAGCGAAACGTCGACTATACCAGCTCTAGACCACGGCCACCAAGCCCGGAAATAAGTACCGTCAGTACAAACTCAAACTCCGTCCGTGAAAGCCTACTGTTATTTAATAATCAAAATTGCTTAGTATTATTAGCAAGTAAGTAAGGAAGTTGCGCCATCGCAGAAAACTAATTTCATGTAAATACAGATAACAAAAGGCCGCATGTCTTCTTTTATTTGTCAAAAACGAACAAACAAAATCGAATAATAGCAATTCGCAAACAATATTCTCGAAATGTTATTTTGGTCAATTTATTATTTATATGCAGATAAGCAAATTGTAGTTTATCTTCATTTTTATCTGTTAATACTTTAATACTTTACTGTTAATACTTTAAGTTACAAAGAAAGTTGCATCCGAAAGTTGAAGAGAAAAAGGGAACAATGGTGTAGACACCAGTTTGTGAATTTGTTCTTGTTTGATATTACTTACCTCTGGAACACTCTGTAAATGAATATACGATTTTAAGTAGATTTAAACAGCAAACTACTTTTATTTAAAACTTATTTCTAAATTATTGCAAATATATCCATCATACAAGAGTTGTGCATATCACGCACTACCGTGTTATGAAGGCACTTTTACATTTAAATATCACCTGCATCTTCTTTCATCAAAATCTGAATTTGACACCTGCAGAAGTTTTTTTTTTATAATATTGTTTAATTAATATTTTCTTTAATTAACTACCTCTATTCACAAGCTGATACAACAGCGGCGCTGAATTCATACCCAGATTAAATTAGCTTTTACCACCTAATTTAGACGTTTACGAAGTTGTAATTAACGCCATTCAAGTAGGGAAAACTTGTTTTTGCATTGTTTCAAATGAAAAGCATGTAATCCAATCTTTTGTAGCTTATGAATATATGATAAATGTCGGATCTAACTTTCAACAAACCTACATTTTACTTCAAATGTTGCTGTTTTAATCTCTGATCTGGTTTTGAATTCAAGGAAAAAATAATCTTTTTCACTTTAAGTAAAGACTGTTGAATTCCATTCTTCGTTAATCTTCAATAAATTTCTCACGTGCAATATGTAGCTTCGATATTTTTAATGTAATGGGTAGAAACCTATAAAACCTTTATAACAAAGAAGAGTGAGCTAGCAAGGACTCTCAATAATACTTTATCAACAATAAGAATTATTGCAAACAATCAATTCCTAAGAAGAACCAAATGCTTTTATATAACAATGTAAATGATAAAAATGAAGAACTAAGAATGATTCATCCTGAAATTCTACAACAATATGCTATGTAGTGTGAGGTTTGAATTACGGATTACTCCTAAAATTCAGTATATGTTTAGTAATCCAAGATTAAATCATTCGATATACTGCAATGTTATCGTTCATGTCCTCGTTTCATTTTTGCCATGTGAGTGTCTTGTCCCATGAGAGGTTCTGTTCAGAGATATGAGTCGTACATGCCATCAATGATCCTGTTAGACCGTCATGAAGGCAGAGCCAAGGATTATATTATTTAAACCTATTGCTCTGGAAAATGAAGTTGGCTTACTGAAATGAAAAAAGAGCCTGTTTGAATTGTATTCGATAAAAACTGCAACAAAAAGACGTAGGCGTTTGAGCCCCAAGCTGTGAACTATATTGATAACTTGTGAAGATTTATCTCTATCAAAATTAAATAAGAACTTATTGCAATTAGAATAAACTTTACGTACTGATCTTGCAATTTGGCCAACGAGGAATGGTGTTTGTCAGCTAATCGGATTTTCAAGTAAAAGTTTTTTAAGGCAAAAATAGGTAAGTAAAAATTACAATGCATAGTACTACGTGATGGAGGACCGTGAAATAATAACAATAGGTTTTGTACACTAATATCCGTAATCTTTTTGTTTTCAAGATACAGGATATTGCAAGCTTGAAAATATTTCTTTAGAAAATATATTTTTCTTCAGTATCTAATATCAAAGAAAATTGCTACTTAATCGACAAGAGCTTTAAAAAATAACAAGTGACATAAAAAAGAAAAACAAATTTCAAATTAAACAAAAATGTTAGGTACCTATTCCGTTCTAAGGAATCTTTGTGTTAATGATTGATGGCATCTTTGATGTATACCTGGAGTACTATCATCAGACGCCACTATATTTTTCATGAATCGCCAAAAGGAAGACTCCAGGGGGATTAAAGTCGAGACTACGTGCTGGCCATGATGTAGATCGTCCACGACCAATTTGTCTATTCCCAAATCGTCTTTGCAGAAATTCCCCTTGCTTTTCGAGAAAAGTGAGCTGGCGCGCCGTCATGCATGTAGTATATTCTGTGAATAATGTTCAATGTTAATTTTCCAAAAAATTTCGAAAGTTCGCCTGCCAATCGATTGAGAATCGACCAATTTGTATGGGCAGGTATAATTCTCGATTATACCTATCCACACATTAATAGAGTGAGTGATTCCGTATTAGGGTTTTCATCTCTCCAATATTGTATATTACGTAGGTTCAAAACACCATCGCCACTAAAACCTGCTTCATCGGTGAACAAGATTAATGACACACGGGGTAAATACTCCTGTTCTAACAGGTGATGAATTTTTTGGAAAATAACCGGATGAAGAAGCTATTCTTTGAGGTGATTCCGGTGAGTGAAGTTATTTGCTGGTGCTTGTTCTCGGATTATTTTCTACTACTTGCAAAACAACAATACAGTATGATGCGTTCTAGTAATTCCACCATTAATTTTTGCCTTTTTGAGACAGAGACTATCTATCATCTATCTAATAGTACTCGACAATATCAAATAGTAGATTCTAATAATGCTCGAACTTAAAATACACTAATTTTGCTGTAATAATTTATGTAGGTTGCTTAACAACAACAAATTTAGAAAATGAAATGTTTGTCTCCAAGTACCTTTCTCGATAACGTATAGATTTCCATAAAAATAATATTTAATTAGACTAATGTCCAGTAATGTTATGCCCATCCTTATCACACAATGTTATTTTAGAATAGCTGCGTTGGTGGAATACCATATTGTGATATATTGTACGTATGCATGTAGTTATCCTTTGAAACACGAAGTGCATACTGGGTATCCGGGAACAGCGAACTAAATAACACTGCGAAACTTTATGCGCGCTTCTTATATTCTTTGGCTTACGTACGTAAATGTCTAAGAGGGAAGTTGTTTTAAGTTGAAAGTTATGCTTCTACTTGTGTATGTATGCAGAAGTAAAATGTAATGTATCCAACCTACTTCAGTAGACAAATTAAATGTGGACTGCAAGAGTTCAGACACTGAACGTTGACTTTGGCGTAATATAGTAAGGTGAGCCGCTATAAGTTTTGGTTTATATACACAGCGGGAAGTTTAATCTTAGCAAGTAAGGCGAGAGGAAAAGACAGGAAGTACGCATTCTGTTTCTTTAGTTGAAGCTACCTACTATGGGGAAAATATACACATTAAAAAAAATATGTATTTTTGTAGGTAATCTCCTTTGAATAAGATACACTATCCCCAGCCTTTTCTTTAGCGTCTTTAAGAAGTTCTTAAAAAGATTATGGCCATTGCGTTTCCGGCCGATGATACTGTTTTCATCTTCTTATGGAGTAGATTCGCTTTGGAAAGTCCATTGTTTTAACTGCCACTTCCTCCAGGCTTCGTCACCGGTGGTGATTCGACTGAAAAAAAATTGTAGATTTCGTTTACAGTGATTCAACCACTCCTTCGAAAGTGACAGTCGTATCCGTTTATTGCCCACTGTTAGCAACCGCGGCATTCATCAGGCCGACAGCTTTCCCACTGCTAACTTTTGCTGTAGAATATCCGTCCACGGCCTCTGCATTTTACATTCAGCGATCAGCGAGAATTATTATTAAGCCTGCAGAAACGAGTACACTATCCATGCGCTTCATGAAATTAGCAGAGATTACACAGACTCGTGTTTTGTCAACTCTTAGGAAAACCAGTACGCAACACGAACTCATTCTTCTCATGGGGAAAATAAATACGAGTCCGTTCAGTCTCTGCTGATTTAGTGAAGCGCAACTCGTTTCTGCAGGCTTAATTATGACAGCAGCTATGTCCGAGGTCATCGAAAACCGATCTTCGGCTACCTTTGAATTCATTAAACCAGTATCTAATTGTCATAAATGGTGAAGGATCCCCATCAAACTTCGCTTTAATTTGTTGGCATGTTTTCCACCCAGAAACTAAAAGAGAATTACTGAATGGTATTGTTCCTTTTCCATTTTATAAAAAAATACTAAGCACGTCTTATCCAAGTGGATGTTAAATTAATATTAGCCTACACAGAGATTCAATCAGATTTTTATAATATTAACAAGTGGTCTCGTTTGTATACGGCGAAACAATTTTTTTCATTCTTTCAACAAACTGTTGTGGTTGAAATATTTTTGGTGATTTAATACATGCACTGTGATGAAACAACAAAGCTGCCCTCCCGAGAAAAAGCACAGTTACGTTAACAAAAAGAGCCAAAATTAAATTTATGCTGCTGTAACTGAATTGAAATTATTAAATTGACTAGCTCAGCAAAAAATCTCAATAAAAAAGTTTTCGCTAATTTAAGAAGCTTCTCTGTGTGTATGCATGTGTGATAGCAACGCCAAAGTCCCTCAGTAACGCCAACTATCTTCAAACACATATATTTATTGATCCACCTTCATAACATATTTTCGGTTTTCAAGTTTCGCATTTTTGATACGATTTTTGTCAATTGACTACAAAGTGTTACGGGTAAAGCATAGACACCCATACATTTCACGAACATTAAATCTTATAGCCAATTCCCTTCTTTTCGTTTAGAAAACACAATATGTATTTTCTTTTATCACAAACACGTTTTTTCGTCGCGCGTAAATTGTTTTACGAAATCCCATATTCGTACGAAACTCAACAGACAAGTATTTTCTATACATGACCTAACATTATTCTACAAGACGAGATGTCAGTTGCTTTTCCTTTCGTTTACCCAATGTTTCACAAGTCCCTAAGGTATTACGGCCGACTCCCCTGGTTTGCCTTTCAAGGATACTGCGTATTGTATATAAAGGATTTCCTCTGAATACGTAAACTAACTTACCCATTTGCCAATTACATGTTAAATGCTGTTGATGGAACTCCTAAGTTTTGTGGTACTTATTAAATATACGCGCTTAACTCCGTGAAGCTGAGGTGAAAATGAGTAGAAATACGTAAATTATAGTATGGGAAATGTGGGTCAAGTTTGTTAAATATATTTTTTTGGAAATAATTCTAATCCAAGTGACGTTCTTTTTCAATTTTCGTGTTTAAATGATAAATTTTGACATTCAAATATTAAAACTACTCTGCAAAACCGCTAGAAGCACCCGCCCTAACTATTAACATTTCAGTACAATTCAATGCTAGACAATATGATGAAAAAATATCCCATTATGGAATGCGGATTATTCAATCCATTTAAAAAAACAATTCAGGAACAAAATCTGTTCCTGTTACCAAAATGTTACCAAATATGTAAATGTTTCACTCATAAATGGCTAACAAACGAGACCTACAAAAAAATTAATGCTAGGCAAGGGGAAAAAAACTACTTCTAAGGCCAATTAGTAAAGTAAATAGTAAGTAATGTAAAGTAAAACCTGCGGTACAATCTGCTGAAGCAGAGAAAAATCTATAGTTATGAAAAATATGTATAAGATTCAGAAAACAAGATAAGATGTGAAAGAATAACAGAAGTATGTAATAAAGCAAAGTATTTTTCAATAAATTTACAAATACGTTTCACAATGCCGAGAACATTCGCAAAAAAATACCTAAGCTTTTACATACAGAGATCAGTGCTAACCTGTGGGCGGGTACAAATATGCCAAAATATGTTGTTTTAATTTCGGGTAGGCTTATTACCTTCAAACAATAGAATGAAAGCAAATATGTTCTGTTTGGGAACTATCTAAACTGATTTTGTTTGAAATAAGTCATTGATCTAGTTGATTGATTTAGCACAGAGTCAACATTAACCTTCTACTATTCTTACAACTGTTTACTGATACTGTGGTATCATCCGCGTATAATTCTTAATTTTAAAATTTTGAGAAATACGTAACAACATTAGTGAAAATGGAGAACTAATAATGAACATAAGCACTAATGAACATGGAGGCTCTAATCTTGACTTAAATGATCGTTGTTCCAGTTACCGCTACATATTATAAATATTAATTTTTAACAAATGTTTACTCATTGCATTCCAAGCTAAATTCAAATGTGTAGAGACAAGGGACAATTCCCTGAAAAGAGAACGACTTGACGTTAGAGGAGAAACGCACAGCATACATGTAATCATTTTCTTGTGAAATAATAATAAAAATTGTTTTGCGTCACATATGATCCCCTAAAAATTGCGCCATACCTGAGACGAGATTCAACGTACGCGAGGTAAAATAGTCGCACTGAATGTAGACTTGCTGCATTGCGTATGAGTTTTAAGTCATATACTGCTGTGATTAATTCGTACTTCAACATATCGCAGTGCTCATTGAATCTTAAACCTTGGCTGTTGTCAGACCAATAAATTTAGTATTATCACTTGATAGAATCAGTGTACCGTTGAAATCTATAAAAAGGTCGTCTCGGTCGTAGTTTAACGATTCGCACTTGATTACACTAGCGTTGTTCGCGTTTAATTTAAGATTATTTCTGTTGCGTCTATTAGCCGCACGATGGAAAGACCTAGCTCGCTGTTGTGCGAAATAGTACAACTAACGTTATCTGCACGTTACGACGCACTAGTGCACCACGTAAAATACCTTTGCAAATCATTGTCGTAAATTTAAAAAGGTATTGGGTTCAAGATGGATCCATGAGGAGTGCCGCACTTTACCTCGCTGGCTTGGGGAAACAAAATTTATATGACAGATTATCTGAAATTGTTATGACAACTTTAGACGCTCCACTGTTCAAACAAGAGTTCCAAATATTACCAGCTATGCTATTTATAACAACTTTAAAACGACTTATGGTGACATATTCCAGCGCTTTGTTTACAGATGAACTTAATGAATTAGGTTGATAATTTGGGATGTCGATGAATCTATTGCCTTAGGAAATGACTTTTTCATGCCTATTTTGATGAATAATATGGACGGAGACTACTGCAATCGCAGCGAGACTATTTTAAAGTGTTGTAAATAAAATCAGAAGATAAATTTAGATTATAAAATATATTATGTAAATTTTTCCACCTTTGAAATGTTCTTCCAAAGTAAAGTCAATATTCTCTCCTTCGTATTTAATATTATTATTTGCCAATATTAAAACTCTCTCTAATAAATAGCCCCTTACTTTGTTATTTTGCCGAGTCGTAAAAACTCTTTACGTGGATATTTCTTATTGATGGCGAAACATGATCCTGAATGTCAGTGATTGCTCAACACACATTAGTAAGTAGGGAGGGCCGCATTTTAGGTGTCTTTCCAATGACATTTCAAAATTGCAGAATATATAATCTCTATAATATTTTGAATAAACGAAAGATAATAATTGGCGAATTTGGTGAAAGGTTGATGATAAAAATGAACTCTATTTTGAAAAGAAACCTAAAGAAACATATTGCGAAAGGATTTCCATTTAGATTTGCAAATAAAACGTTACGATTGTTTGTTTTATACGTATCACAAGTTGATGATATTTTCACATTGAAGAGAATCAGATATATGGTACAGATGAAAATTTGGAACAAATAATAACGACAGCTGTAGATAGTAACCTTGTATTAACGTTATGTCTAATACATTCGTTATATTGATTTAAATTACTGTAACTAAATCATCTGTAAAATACCAAGAGAAACGCCGCGCCACTATTGCCCCGTTATCTTTTCTTTATTGACGAAAATACACCTGCCCAGCGGAAAAATCATAGTCGCAATCGGTTTGGACGTATATGTGGGCGTCCTTCATTTGGGCCACTTCACTTTATCTCACACTAAGCTTGCCCGATATACGAGCTGATGTCGCTAAATATAAAAGCAATATGTGCCTGTCCTAGTATAATGTGAGCTTCTCTATTAATGTTTCATAACTACACGGAATGAATTTAGTGGAAGCGAGTTAAAAATTGTCAGATCTATGTACCTATGGTAAAGAATAAATTGTTGTAGATAAATTAAAATGAACGTTTTGTAAAAATTGCTGTATTCTAAATTGTTTGCCTAAAGCAGTAAACATAACTAAAGAACTAAACGCTTTAGTATGGTGGAATTTCTGTTTACGTAACCATAAAATTTTAGAGGAGGTAAAACCGTTTATTATACTTTAAAACCTTACAGTGTATATTACTCCGACAACAAGAGTTCCGCAACACAACGATAATGACTACGAGATTCCTGAAAATAATGTATTTCAATATGTGAAGTAATAATTGTGGAGTTTAACTGTACAGCTAATAGATGTTATGTGTACGCTCTTGTAATTGAGTTATAAACACTTTCGCGCTGAAAATACTGCATAATACGCATATCCGCAAGAAAATGGAATTGGGAATAGTACATATTAAATATATCAATAACAACTATATTGCGATTATAAAAAAGCTGTATTTAATGTTATTAATATGGTGTTTATTATGATATTACACGTACTTAACTACTGTCATTGCTAGGAGTATTTCTCTTTCTGAAATGAAATGAACGTATTAGATCTTCCTGTGTTATATTTTATACAAGTCGATAAGTATGAACCATAGTACTAGTAGTCTATTTGCTATTTTCTATTTGTTTGCACTCTAAGGCAGCTATATATTTACAAACTCCGCGATGGATGACACATCCTTTATGAGGATTCCATAGGTTGCCGCACTATAAAAATTTGAGTGACAGGCCACAATTCTGCATGTAGTGCTGTTCACAGTTAACAATCGTTTTTATTATCCTAACGGTGTAAATGTTCGAACAATTTTTTGTTATTTAAGGGTTGCATCTAAAAATTACATCTGCGGGCCGAGAATTTTTGCAAGTGGGTCTGGTTTTTTTGTGATAGCATTATTTCTTCGTTTAAGTTCAGCCTGTTTGCTTGACCCCGAGATCTTGGATATAAAAGATAATTAGAATTGAGCCGAGAAAGGACTTTTGTGGAGAAAATACATACTTAATTTTGGAGTGTGTTACTTCACATAATTACTTGGCCTCCTATTTTCTGGGTAAGATTTTATAACATGAATTTCTTATTCCATAACATTCAAACTTATTACATAAATGTTTGCTTAAGTCACCAAGCACCGCATCCACACCCGATGCATTATCTCGCACAGCGAGTAAAATCAATAGCAGCAGTTGTTGTTCTTTCAAGTTCAATGTAAGACTATCACGAAGCTCATATAGATTTAGTGTAATGTTAAAAATACGACATTTAAAGTAGTTGCTATTGGTGCCAAGACGATTGTCGTTTAGCTTCAAACGCTCTGGCAACACCTGTCAGAGTGACGCCTGCTTCGATTGTGCATCGGGTTATATAATCGAAACTCCTCTTGGGGTTTCCATCTCTCTGTTTCTGGAATCCTGGTAAGTTTACCTTCAACTAGCGCTAATTCCGGGGAAAGGGGTAGCATAACCCGTTTTCGCTCTACATTCTTTTTTGTCTTCATAATAATTTCCTAAATTAAATATATCTCTTAACGAGCTGTCAAGTTCGCTAGTGAATGTTCGTATCTTATGGTTGTCGATATCATTCTAAAGGCAGTTAAAACACTACTGCATAGCACATAGCATAGCAGCACATAGCAGCAATTTCTCAGGTGTTGGAAAACATAATGTATGCAAAAATTGTGAATTCTACAACCTGTAATAGTTTGTTAACCAGTCAACAACATGCTTAACAGACTTAGTTTCTAATCCGTTTCTTTACCAGGTTTTTCTCCACCGCTTGTATTCATTTTCCTGTCGGTCTTCCTTTCTTCCTTTTTCCTTCTGTGATCCTCCAGGCCAGATTTCTTCCATTTTTTCCCAATGATCGTAGTCCCCTATTTTTAACGAATTTCCCCGCTGAGTCTTCTCCATACAGTTCATACAGTTCCGCATTCGTTCTTCTTTCCCAACTAGGTACTATATTTTCAAAATTTCCGTTTCTCGGTTGCATTTTTTTGTCCTAATATCATTAAGCCTCTTGCACAATTGTTACATTTTGCTATATTTAGGTCAATTCCACTATCTCCTTCCCTCTGATTGGTTTCCAAGACACCCGGATACATCTAACTCCCCACTTTTTCAAACTTCAACTCATCTTCATTACCATTTCGTTTCTTAACCCTGAAATTTTATTTTCTAAGATTGCTGTTCCTGTATTTATCGATAAAAATTGGAGGTCCAATATCTCTGCAGATTCTATTAACTATTTTGCAATTTTCTGGATTTTTTTCCTGGTTTTTGCGAACAATTTGATTTTTCGTGCTTCAGTAGTAGTAATAGTTTGGTTGTGTATACCGGCGATAGTAACCTCATTATATTTGCTACTGATAACGATGGTCATTAAGCAAGCCCAAAGAATGTTAAATATCTTTTCCGTATGGTTTTCAAACAATACATTATACCAAAATGTCAATAAAACATCGTTCATACGTTTTACACCGTTTTACCAAGATTAATGAAAGCCTTTAACTGAGAACTAATAATAAATCCATTCAACAAGTTCCCACAACTTGATTTCTGCGGCTTTACATACAAGAGTTAGGTATTAAACTTTCTTCGGTATGTTACGCGATCTATCGACTGAGACAGGTAGCCTCGGAAGACGTTTTGCCTCCGCATTATTTTGCATGTTTTCAGGCAAGATTATCGTACGGTATTATATTCTAAGGAGTTTCACCTTTTAATTGTAGGATTTTTTACCTGTAACGTGCCACCAGAAATATGCTTGGGGTCAATAGGGACCGCGATCAATTACTTCCCGTTCGGTTAATTTCACTTCTGACGTGGTTTACACGTTGAGTTACCGTGTTAACGGTGACCGACGACCTTTCCTTCTCCCAGAGAAGCCCCATATGATTGTGGGCGAAACGTCGAGTTTTTAATTACCTACCATGACACGGTTCAAACCCGGAACATGCTTAGTTCTAGCGTAGATACAACTTAAAAATGTGGTATCATGTCAGAAATTTCGCAACAACTCACTTTGCGTGTCAACTCACGCTTGCTTTGATCAATAAGAAGTATACGAATTAAAATTTGGATCTGCGTACAGTACCGTAACCTGCCTCAATATGTGACGTCGGAAAAATCATCCATATTAAACTTATCGGCATATGTTTCTCTTAGAAAACTATTCAGTGGAACATACCGATACATGCTAATACGTTTTACATTGGCTTAAATCACGAAAATAGCATCGAAATCCTGGAAATAATATAAACAAAGGTGTAGATTGTTTCAGTAATATATTCCTTCGAATTGTGAAATTTTAAGCTAGGTTACCGGTTGCCAAACAACCGAATGAATACGCTATTATTGAATATTTGGACCGTGTTTTAGCCTTCGTGTATGTATACACAAATCGCGAGACCAGAGTGGAACAATAATGTTATTTATGGATTAGTTTCATGACTACGTAAACGAATTTTCTACCTATTGTCGTAGGATTGGAACGGACGATAAGGTAGGTAAGTTAGACCGAGCACGAACGGACACTATACACGTTCTATCCTATACGTACGGCCATTATAATAGATCTGGGAGGTTTACACATACCGGGGAAGTCGGACAGCATGAGCGATCGCTTCAGATGGAGGTCCATCACTCGATTTCGGGTCAGCGCATCCGGTCTCCGGGGATTCAGCCAATTGCACATCCCCTCTCGCACACACCGAAAATGGTCCATCGGTCTCTCCTCCGTCCTTATACACACACCAACGATATTTATAGTATACACGCTCAATGGGAAATAGAGTGCCAACTAATGATATCTACACCATCTGGAGGTCTCACTAGTTTTTCTTTATTATTTATTGTTTCTTTTTTCTCTTCCATTTCGGCGCATTAAATCGGTAGAGCAAATACTGGCGGAGGGAGCCGAAAAAATATCGGAAACGGTTCTGCTTTTCCTTCGACGCCGGCCGGGAAATTTTCGATCGACTGAGCTAATAGAATAAGAGGATTATTTCCCGAAGGGAGGATTCCAAAAACTATATGTTGTTTTTTACAAATGGAGCTTGTATAGAGTAGTGATGTATATATGAGCTTACAGAACTATTGAAACGTATATTTCTGGTATTTGAGAAAGAAAAGAATGCCAAATTGTGAAATGAGAACGTGGTGAATATGTTACGGTATTCGTCTACTTAACAAATATATCTATTTGTCAATAAGAATCTATTTAGTGAAATAAATATATTCTTTTCGACACTAGCCAAAGACAGGAACGCAGAAACAAGCCCGCTGTTGAATTCTTTCTTTCCTCGCATTGTTTTTACTGCGGGTGATTCCGTCAGTACCACCAGCTATACTAGTATCGTTATTGTTTTAGGTACTCCTTTCTGATTTAAAAATGAAATAAATTTTGTATTGATTTGGATGGAGGCGACTGAAACATTATTAAAACAAAGGGAAAAATATTCAAAAAACTGTAGTACAACCAAAGCACTTTTTGAATACAGATATGATTACAATATAGCAGGAAGCATTGAACGACCTATGTAAATAGGATAGGAAAATAAATTTCTGCAAAATAATACGTTAAAGGTATATTTGTAGAATTTTTTTAATTAGCTGCTCATATTGTAATTTTTATTATTGACATGATAAAACTCCGTTTATCAGTTTCTTCATATACAGCGTTCCGGGAAAGTCTGCACCACGTGGGAATTTTTTGTATTTCTTTGATTTTAAAGTATGGTAAGTGTGATTCAAAAATGGTAACTTTTGTCTTTTCTTACATTTTGTTAAAAATTACGTTACGAAAATACAAAAATAGTGCCTTAAGTTTTCTAGGCAAAATGATTTAATACACTGAAAAAATATACAGTGTGTAGTTTTAACAAAATGTAAGAAAAGAACAAATTTGGCATTTGTTAATCACATTTGGAGTTTGAATCTCTGGGCAGATGCGAAGATTTTTTTCATATGACATTTGTTCAGATTTGGCCAAATAGTTACATTTTAGATTTTTAATTTTTAAATGACATTTACGTATTGATGCGAATTTGATGAGAAAATGTTTTGTTACATTCTTTTGTTTCTAATGATGTACAGACAAACTACAAACACAGTTAGTTTAAAACTAAGAAAATAAAAAAAGTTCCCATGTGGTGCAAACTTCTCCGCGGACAGTGTACACATATATACAAGAGGTGTCCATTTTTGATACCATAAATATCCTTTTATGGTAGATAACAAAAGGCTTCAATAATTTTCAAAAACAAAATTTGTAGAACGATCGTTTCACAGACGTAGTTTGAACTTATGGAATCTACATCATTATAGAACCGCTGACTATTGAATCCATAAGAATACTTTCTATAAACCGGGAGTAGGATAGCTGCGCTATTTGTACTGGTAGATTTGGGGGAAGTAATTCAAAATTTGAGCGACTATGATTTGAAGCAGGATAACGAGAACATAAACACAACAGCCAGATTGTCCATATATAAGTAATTTTATAAAATCCACATTCATATTGTAGGGTTGGGTAACCGCCCTTATACCCCTCGCAACCCTCTGTGCAGCAGTCCAAATTCCGCTGACAGAAAGTGTGTGCATATAATGATGTCCCGTGCCTTTCCTGGTTCTATTGTGGTGGATAGTCCTGTGGCTCTACTACCGTTTTGACTTACCATTTACACCTCTCCCAGGTGTTGTTGTAGAGGGTTCAGATATACTCCCACAACGACGAAATCTGCAAGTCTTTTCTGAGGTCTTTGGTTACCAGCGAAACATGGCACGCTGACCAGGTATCGCAACGTTTTATTTTGAAGTCTTTACTTCAAAGTAGTTCGTCAACAGGATTCGTCAATTTCTTATAAGGTACATCCTATAAATACATCTTAATAAAAACAAAATTATTTGGAAAATTTATGTTCATGTACCGACGTGTCCAATTCGGTAAATTATATCCCACACTCGAAATATGGGAAATTGCGCATTGAAATTTTTTAATGTAATATTTTGTGGAAAAAATTTTTGAATTGGTCACTAAATATTACCTAAAACTAGTACTACATAATAAAACCATATGATACTAAATATAACAGATATAATAAAATTTAACACGTGATTTATTTGAAAATTGCTACAGTTATACACACTAGGAATTCTTATTGTTTTCATTACATATTTAATGGTGTTAAACTACATTTTACTGGATAAATGTTATAATTAAATTAGAGCTTTTATATTGCTTAATTACCGAGGATATAAAGTGCCAATCATCTGAATTGCGTATATTTTGAGAAGGAAATAATATCGGTCAATAGTTATTTCGTTAGTAGACCAACAGTAATTAATTAAAAGTACCCGTCCGGCCGTTGCGCACAGAATCAAATAGTTCTCGACTATCCGGGAGTAATTGACTTCAATACGACTTCCCAAATAGGAAACCAGATCGATAAGTTTTATTGAATGTTGTATGGAAGCGGGAGAGGTCACAGAAAATCTAAACTTTATCCTCGACCGCCAACTAATTTGGAATTGTTGCCGGTACTGAACGGAATAAGCGCATCGAAGTTAAAAACCGACCAACACAGGTTCGGTCCCCATGTCCTTAATACTGAAAAGTACTTTCGTTTGCCTTTCTTGATATTTTTGTGCTCTTCCCATACATTTCGTAATAATATTGCAGCTGTATATACACTTTATTTATTTATTGACGCTGTAGTTCCGCTTAAATGCATCTCGAAGCGAGACGCACTTAAACTGTTACGCCGCTTCGTTATGTATTTATTAATTAACAAGCTGTGGATTGGTAATAATGACGCTTTTAGGAGCCAGGAACGGTCTATAGAAGGACGAGTATTATCCATACAACACATCGACGTCATTTATATGAGCCTAGCGAGAGTAATCGGATTTTCCAAGCAAGTGTCATTCTACGTTGCATTCAATAACGTTTTCTGTTGGCTGGTTGACTATATATAGGCACGTTTATATACATACCATACATGCGAACGCATATAAATGCACACAAAGCTGCTTAAAATCTCATTTGGCGTGTATATAATTGGTTGATATTGAGTTTCACATTGTAGATGCTTAGCTCGTTGCTAAGCACGTCTACATATATTTTTATTAATAATATGGCGCGGTGCTATAAAACCATCATTGTATAAACCTACGTAAAAAGATTCCTTTTATGCCACGTTAGTTATGTAGGGCATACGGCTTTTCTGGTAGTTAACAACAGAGGCCATAGACAATTTTCGTTTTTGCTAAAAATAAGTATTGGTAGAAACATCAAATCTTTAGGGTATTACATTTTGTTGTATTTATTCAGATAAACGGGTAGCATAGATTGCTAGCAGATCCCATGGCCACACCCGGCCAGTTCAAGTTTAATGCATGAGAACAATCGAAGCTACTAATGGCGCATATTACGTTAGCTTGTCACATTTGATAATTGTCAACACATTTATAGTTGAAAATTACCCATAAATCCTTATAGAATCTTAATTAATCAACGATTGGTTTAGTATGGAGTAGTGTACAATGTACCCGTATGAGTAAATATTGGCTGATCGGTAAAAGATAATACCTTTGTTTTTCTCCCACGGTTGAACCGATTCAGAATAGTTCAAACTTGTAAGTATTACAGACTTAAAAATTATATACAGCCACTTTGAACGGTTTACATTCGATTTATATGTAAAAAATCAAACCTATTATCAAAATGTAATAACTTGTCTTCTAAACTTGATTTTAGGAGACGAAGAGTGCGTAGAGATATAAATTTTTATCAAAATCCGGCTTTTTAAATCCCTTTATTTCATCAGTTACAATTTATATTGTTTCACAATATGCTGCTGGAGCTATCCATCGTAGAGAAGCTCTTATCAGCGTCTAACTGATAAACATCTTCCTCAATCAACGTGATGAGCAGCGTTCACTATTGGTGTGCAATTTAATGTACACCGTGCGTAATTAATTGACGCTATAAGGCGTACGAATTCGGAACGCGTGTACTATATACGCAGGTAGACGCTGTGCCCTATCAATAAATTTAATTCAGTCACGTAGACACTTATTTGATTAATTGGTGCTAGGATACGTAGTGTTGTATCACGCGAAATGTACTTACATATGTACATATTTCAATGCGTCAATGCAGACGTTGGTTTTAGAGAATAGAACGGAAATAGTTGATACGGTTGATACTGGCATCCATATGAGTTCTAGAGTATTATACTGAGCCTGACCTGGCGGTTCTTATTAGAGAGGACAGAAAACTTCAAAACATATATCTCAATAATAACTTTTTCTTACCATGGCCATGGTACTCACAGGTAAATTACATCAATACCACTTTTTACCAAAAATAGGTTATATGCACCATGTGATTAATTATAATATAAAAGGTGCTGTTACAATAATAATAATAACAAAACAAATGCACTCTAATAAGCCGGAATATGACGAAACACGCATCTGTACTTAATGGTTGAAAGATAGCCTAACTTCATTATTATTTTCATGAATTCCCTGAATAATGATAGCAAGGACTGTGGCGTAATATGGTAAACAACACATAAGTATCGGCAACCACACAAGTTTAATTAATTACACAAATGGTCCTCATCATTAACCGGTAACCGAATTCCCTGGTTTAATTAAGCTATTAGTTAATCCTTGTAACCCTCACATATCGTAATGCCGGCAATTCCTGGTTGCAATTGTAGAGGTTATTTGCAAATATTTCGACAATTAGTTAGACACTTTTATCCACATGTTTCTGCTTATGCGACAAATAATCAATTGACCACCACCTTCCGCAAATGTGCACACAATAGGTGATAAGTTCGGCGACCATACCTGCCACTTTAAAGAGTGTATCCCATTTTCGCGAATTCAACGACAAGGCAGAGCCTCCTTGAACCAGTGGAAAGACGCATTTTTCTGTTGAAAATAGGAATCAGAGACCTATTTTCAAATAATTTTAATATGAGTGTATCCAGTATTGTTGTATAGCGAACAGCATTCGTACGGCTTTCGCTTAAATAAACTTGTACGACTCCAGACTGATTGATGTACGGTCCCAAATTTTCACCGTGTTTGGCTGTAGATACCATATAATTGCTGTACCTACTGTGTGGCAGGTTATCCGAAAAGCTACAACTTGCCTCGATACTAGAATCGTCAAATTACATAACTTTTGACCAATCTCCAATACGCGCCTTTTTGTCTGTTGGAAACACTTTTTCTTGTGTTCCTGTGTTAGTAAATACTTACGACGAGCTATACAGCCACACAAATTTATGCCAGATAAATCTTTTGATGACTTTGTTCGATCTCATAATGCCGTTCTTTCCAAATGCCATCTTTTGCTGTGGTAAGGCGTTTGCTTCCACTTTTCTGGGATGACAGTTTTAGCTATTTCTAAAATTACTTTACCACTATATCATGTGCTATGTGCCTTGTATACATATGTTCACGTATATTCCTCATTTTCATGGTTACGTATGCTACGATGTTTTGGGTTCGTCCTGTTATAATATATAAATAAAACATAAAACTTTGTGTGTACTTACATGAAAAACATTGCTATCGAAATGTTAATATTCATTTCAGGTTCAGTAGTTATTGAAAATATATACTTATGTTGCTCTCAGAAATACATTTTACAGGTACTTGTGAATAACTCTGTATATAGTTGTAACGGTATAAGGTTATTTGGTCACTACTACTTACTAACTTTGTCCTTATTCAAGTTGCAAATTTTATTAAACCAGTGATTTATTCTGGATTATACCAATGTAACCAGGAAGAAAATGAATGGTCGTTTTTAATGCATTTGCAGATGCAGATATTTAAAAAGAAGCTTTATTGAAACTAATAACTAAGTTTTAGTTAAAACAACGATAGAAGTTCAAAAGGGTACTGGAAATGATAAATGAACTCATAGTTAGGGAGCCGGTGGCAGTAATTTTTAAATAATTTCATCGTTTGGCAGAAGTTGATGAAACTTGGCAATGAGCGGTTTCTGCCGTCAATGTATTGGTGCGATATCAAATGAGAGTAAATGATAAGAAGAAAATGGTGCCGTAAACAATTTAACTGCCTTGTTGTTGTATTACATTAGCCTAACTCCAAAAGTAGGTTTGTACAAGTGGCAGACGTTGCGATTAAAATTATATTATGAAAGGCAAGAAACGCTGCTTCTACAATCTAGATAGTGCTGTACATGTTACATATTACTACAAACAACGATGAAATCATGTATAGTAATTACAATTAACTCCCTAACTATTAGTGTGGTCATTACTTACTAATAGAGTTTTGTAGAACGTCAACTAATGCAGTAATGTTAAGAGGATGTTGATAAAACAAAAAAGAAAACGAATGAATTCCATGTTAAATATTACTGACAAAAGGGCACACATGCGATTGTTTCACGGTAGGTCTTCCATAGATAAATATAACGGAAATTTGCTTTAACCTAACACAAACACAGTAGTGTTATTAAGAGGATTTCACGCAGATTGTACTTCGCGCGAGGGTCCGTGCATCAAATCTCCGTGATCTTTAATTTACACTTAATTTCCATGACAAATGAAACTTCAAACCGATCGATCGCCTTAATTACCATGTTATACCATGAAGGACCGTTAACTAAGCACGACTGATACTAGCGCTAACTTCTCTTGAACCTAATTGTCAGCCAATATTGTCCTTAATAAATAATTCTTAAATTGCGGGCCTCTGGTTTATTTTCTTCAAGCTTATCTACTTGATTTAATAGACGACCTCTGAATCCGGTTTGTAATTTGAATGAAATCTTTACTTTGCATAAATTTGCGACAAGTGGGATTTATACATGGAGAAAACTGGTTTCTAAGTTCCATACTCTTAAAAATTGTAGTAATTTTACTGTGGTAGCTTAGTAATATTACTGATAACAACATTTTAAATTTACAACGATAAGTGATATAAATTCTCACAAAAACTCAAGGAAAATTTCCCGTTTTTTGGATAATTCTTAAGGTGGAAAAATGATCCTCCCATCTTAGACTAATTATATCGTATATATACTGTGTGTCTGTAAAAGTTGGCAACAAATTGGAAACTTT
>LR737381.1:15953987-16134769 GCA_902655005.2 Marronus borbonicus
TTAGGCGATATTCTTACCTACGCAACTTCTAGGTCCAGCGCTGAATGGAATGTAGCTGTAGAAGTGACGTTCTTGGCACTTTTCCGGTAAGAAATTGTCCGGATTGAAGACGTCTGCATTTGGGAATGATTTAGGATCTCTGTGAAGCACGAAGGGAGCAATAATGACAGTAGTGCCTTCTGGAATTGTATAGTCCCCAGAAGCTGAAAATTTATTTTAAAGTTTACTGCAGTGCTTTCAAATGGTACCGCAATTAGAAATTTTCACCTAATTTAACATCTTCGTTAACTTTTCTAGCGATAATGGGTACTGGAGGATACATTCTAAGAGTTTCCATAATAACTCTTTCCAAAAGTTTCATCTCTAGAGTGTCTTGGTAAGTCACTGGCCTGTCGGATTTTTGGAATATCTCATCTAGCTCTTGAACAACCTTTTCTTGGATGTTTTGATGTACACCCAACATGCAAAGGACAAAGCTGGAGCCAGCAGCAGTAGTGTCGTGGCCTTCAAACATGATGGTGCTTACTTGATCACGAACTTCCTGCTCAGTAAAGTTCACTCCTTCTTGAAGGGCAGCTTCTGTTAAAGCGTCCAAGAACGCCAAACGTTTTTTCTCGCCTGGGTGAAAGAAAATATTATTACAATTATGTTATACATATTATATTATAAGATGTTGTGCTGATGTCTATAATTAGTAAAAATGTACTCCATAACAATCGTTGTTAGTTTCACGTGGATACATCCACCCTCATTTTTAATTCATTGATCAAACCGGTTGCAGAAATCTGCTTTATAAAGCAACCGCTAGATCGTACCTACCAACGTCATTTTCATCGTTTTCGTCCAAATCGTCCCTAACAGCTGTACCGTTGTTGTAACCCTGGATTGTTTCTTTCTTAACCGCTGCTTTCTCTTCTTGGATTACTGAAGTTTTGGTCTCAACTACATCGAATTTTTTCTGTAAATGATCCTTCTTCCTACTATCTACGGCCTGTAAATTAATTATTTCTCCATGTTATAAGATTTTAGGGAGACTTGCTGCTTTTTGCATACCTTGTTAGTCAAATCATGGATTATACTAAGGAGTTTGTCATGTTCTGTGCTGAATTTGGTATTCTTAAATACACTATCGAATCTTAACCACGGTTTGTAGCTCCTCTGGTGGAGAATGCTGCACATTCTGCGAATTTCAGACCGTCGTATAAATTGTGACGATTTCAGAAATGAATACTTACTTCATTACTGCCAAAGCATATTCAAATCCGGAGTCTTCAGTTCTTGGTTCTTTGTAGCCCATAACAGTTTCTATAAAGTTAATAAGCTGGTGATGCTTCAAGCTTTTTAGATTACGTTAGCATTTACCTAATAAGATATCTACTGTAACACCGCTCATATACTCGTGGCAATCAAAAGATTTTCCCTTTTCTCGTTCCATTTTCTTGCAAACTTTCCTGCTGATTTCATTGAAACTGGGGAAGAAGGATTTCAGAATATTCATGTGGAATGTCGGAGCAATCATCTTCCTGTGGTTCTTCCAGATATTACCTTATTTTAGAGAAAAATAACTGAACAAATAAACTTAGGTTACCTCTTAACTTACCGTAACTGATGAGTAATCCATTACCAAACCATGGTTGGAAAAACTTGTACTCCACCGATTTCTCTAAGTGGACGTGGCTACTTAATATTACCTATAAAAAATAGTGCTTGGCACTTGATTTATTTTAAGAATACCTATTTTATGGACATACCTCAACATCAGCGGGGTTAAATAACGCAACCATTAAATACGGACCAATCCATAGCTTTACTAGACTATCATATTTCGCTGCTACTTCCAGTGCTACTTTGAAAACTGAGAGAAACGAAGGATATTATCTGATTAAGCATGAGACTTGTTTGGTGAAACTTACTTTGATCAGGTGGCTTCCTCGTGTCCAAATACCGTTTGAGCGTCTCTATATATCGTGGCCCAGGTATCTCCCGGCCTAGTTTGAAGTACCTTTCATTTTTCTTATAGTAGGTGTAAACTGCTACCGCCAGTACCGTTATCAAGGTGAAAAATACTAACACAACCATCTAGAAGGAAGTTTTCTTATTAAAATAACCATTTTGGTCAAGTATTTTACCTTGTTAAGTTAGTCTGCTCCTGATCATGGAATGGCAGAAAATTGTACGCATTTAGCTTCTTATAGAAGTCACTTACGCATATTTATTCAAACTTGAATACGATTGCTTATGAATTTTAATCAGAGCATACGTGATTTTGAAATCCCATAAAAATTACTGCATGCATAATGGACGGTTATAATACAGCTCTTTGTTTATTTTAATGCATTGCGTTAAAATCTGGAATGACGTTTAAATCATTGTATGTATGTATTGTTGTGATGTTGCTTATCTAGGTTTGAAAGTACTCCAAGTTGGCACATATCTACTATTTTAGTTAGAGAAATCAAAATTATTAACGTGTCCTTTTAGTAACCAATATAATTTCGATGTACAAGTCAAATGGACACCGTCTTCATAAGATCGCAAGGTATTTCAAATGGTTGTTATTACAGGATGTTGTTTGACTTAATCGATTTGGTAATTTGTGGATGAAGATTAGAAAAATAATCGGAAATAAACAAAACTTTTTCTCGAGAAAACTTAAAATTAAATATTTTAATGGGATTTTCTTCGCAATTAATTAAAATGAATATTAAGTTATAACATTTGGACCCTCTACTAAATAAAATTTTACCACCTACGGATTTGGGATCACTGTGGGAAGGATTGGATAAGCCGCACCCGCGTTCGCAGGAATTTCAAGATTGGGAGGAACCTCTGGATTTAGATATGAAGAGCAGGACATCACATGTACGGAAAATTAAATAATTTAACCAAAATAAAACATGAATTCAATTAAAAAGAAGAACAATTTCTAAATTTGATTTTCAATTCAAAAATTAGCTATCGGTTAGGGATTTTGTAATTATTTTAAATAACATTTTCTAAATTTGTAGCTTCATCTAAAATAAAGAGTTTTAATTCGCACACATAAAATTTGCTTGCTTTCACCATTTGTGAATTTGAAACAAAATAAGTAGATGCCACAATTCAAATACAAAGAAACCCTGAATATTTAATTTCATTCATTAAAAAACAACGTCTCACTGCTGTAGTATAGTTTGAACCCTGTTCTATGGATAATTTATTTCTAAAGGTACAATGACAAAACAATTCAACTTTGTGCCGTAGATTCAGAATCTCGTATCGGAAAAACAATTCTTTGTACCAGCGCACCGGAAATGACGCCAGTTTGGTGTTTTAAATCGAACTCTTCGTATATTTTAGTCATTCCAGTCATTCTGTATCTGAATGGATCACTTTAGAAAAATACTTCCACTTCTCTTTTTAAAAGAGCCGATTAAAGATATCAGTCTAGTTGACCATGACAGCTATGCTTTTTTCATTTGAAAAATTTATTGTTAAATGTTCATGGCCGAATTTTAGGAAAAGTAAGTAACAACATCTTCTGATAAGCTAATTTGTGCTTGGTCTATAACAGTGAAAATGTTGAACAATTTGTACCTATTCGTTGTATTTTTTATTGTTTTGTTGTTATAATTTATGCTTCTTAATATAATAAAAACAAGTGAAAGTATTTGTTTTCTAAAATGATGTATTATTCATTATTATTCATTTCCAGTGAGCTGATACAGTCAATTATTTTTCCGGTACGAGATTCTCAATCAGGTTTCAAATTGAACATCCTGTATAGTATACATTTGCCTTACTCTTTTCGTTTTAATTTTGCAAGCCGCTTATGGACTGAATTATGTGACCAAAAGATTGTACCGTTACAACTAACGTCTAAGAGGTTATCTGTCATCAGCGCCACCCACACATCTCATGTACTGACTTCAGTTTGTCCACCTATCGAAAACAAAGGTCCCTCTAGTAATAGGAAGCTCGACTTCTGAAAGAAAATTCTTTTTCTGGTCTATTATATTTGGCGCGTGGGTGGTAGAAGGATATTATAAGTCCAGTCAAGGGCGGTAGTAGTGAAAATGAACAATTACTTCTTTCGTATTTCATTTTCTCTTTTCCGCAATTTCTAAATCAATGCAAAATCTAAGTACAATAATACTTATTGTCAGTGGCATATCAAAAATGTAATTTCAGCAACTAGCAATCGTTCGGTTCGTCTCTTTCAACATTCTGGGTAAATTTTTATGTTTTGATGTTATATGTGGTGTAAAATGTCATCAAAGGGCACAGAATCTCAACTTCAGTTGCATCCGTGCATCATGCTACATCAAAAATAAATAGTTACGGCATCAATATATTTTTAAACAGTAAGAATTAATTCACATTAATTTTGTATTTGACTTTAAGTCAAATACAAAATTCATTCGGGTAATGTGTCTGAATAAATCTCAAATGAAAAGATTCAATAGAAATTCAAGAGTGGGTCAAAATACAGAAACATACCGTTTATGAAGTGGAATTTCTCTATACAAGGTTAGTTATTGTTTGAATTTCTAATATCCATTTAAAATTTAATTTATCTATTCTATAATTCCCGAAAGAGTATTTTAGAGGTTCTCCCGCCACGCTGAATTTCATCCCAATAATTTCCGAAAAACATTAATTTCGAAATGTTCTCTATTTTTGCCTTGCTAAAACATTATATATATTACATTTTCAGAAATATTTGCCTTTTCAGGTAGAATAAATGATAAATAAATGTTACAGAAAGCAGCTATTTTTCCAGATAATTTTGTAGAAAGCGCAATTGTATTGTTTATGGCGTTTCAAACTCAGTAATTTGAATTACAATTTACATTTGTTTCGTGACATCCTGTTTCTATAGTACGCATAAAAATTCGGAGTAGTTGGAAGTTTTTAGAAAGAAAATTACCATTTTGATATCGGCATAAATGTTGTACGATAATATTTTTGTTGTGAATATAATGTCTTGTCGTCGTACATCGTAGTAGAAACGGACAACAAATTTTGATACAAATTGACATTTTTGTTCAATACCTACGTAATGTGTTTTTATTTAACACTCAACAAAATTTAAATATGCCAGTTTGGCAAGGAAAAATATTTGCTAAGGTTATATTAATCTAGATGCCTGCGATTACGATGAGCTTAGTAGCCTTTAACCCAATTGGGCTGCTAACCATACAGTTGCATCAATTACAAAGATTACTGAAGTTACCCATGTTTAATTTCTACAGAAATAAAGCAATTGGACACGGCACAGAATGATTTTCGCCGGAGGCCGTGATGGTTGACATTTGCCATCTGATCCATATCGATCTAGATAGTTGCAAATTGATGTTCGACTTAACTAAGGCCACTGACACAGTGAAAGAGTAACTAGTAAGGTATAGACAATAGACTGCAATTTCCTGATTTGTATAACATCTTACATGGATTTATATGAAAGTAGAAAATGTCGATCTCGCCGTACCACAAGATACCGCAATGGGACCCCCAATATTCACGGTATATGTAAATAATTTACCAACATTGTGCCTACAACCACACAACGAAGGAAGAGTAACACTATAAACCTTCACGTACGGGACATTAGCCATGATTCTTCTGTGACGCCAATATGAACTGGTTCTCATATCTCGACTACGCAAAGCTCTACGGGCGGGTTACTAATTGTTACTGCAAATGATGAGGATCTCAAACTTTATTAGGTAACATGAGAAGGAGCGGTATTTGTAGGGTATAATGTCATGATTTCCATGTACCAACATCTACCGATGTATGCTTCATGCTACTACAAGAGAGACTTCGGAATTGAACTGCAACGCACAAAAGAGTATTGTATACTATGCAGGAAGATACTTCTCTTTTAGTATGGGAGAGGCTCTATAATTAAGCTAATCTACAGACGCTTGAAAGAAGTATCCTGTTTGTAAGGTTTATATAGTTATATTTACAGAGCTTTTGCTCTTCACTTTTACAAAACAATCATTCCTTCATAATAATCAGGATATGGTTTAAATCTGGAGGTTGATCAAAAAACCGGCAATTATGCAAGAGTATAAATATTGGCAATGCCTTTTAAGTTTTCACAAAAACAGTGAAAGGAAAAATTCTTTTTGCTACAATTCGTTTACCATTTACCCGTCGTCATAGGAAAATATTACTGATATCAGGAGGGTGTCAGGATAGCATTAACTGTTCTTCTCAAACCAATGCTTGCGACATGCCTAGTGCAACTTTATCTAAGTTAAGAAGGTAGCAAAGAATCATTTTCTTAGAAGTATTTTGTGAACAAACAGGTTTTATTGGATTCGATTCACCTGAGAGCACCCAAACACTTAGTTTCCGGTTCGTACGAATATATCCAAGCTTCGTCGCCTATTGTGATGTTGAATACGGATTTTGAAATTCATCTATCGAATTTTCCTTTCACCAATTAACACGAGACCTTCTCCTTGCTTGAGTCAAGTTATACGAAATCCCTCGGGAACATGTTCATGCAACATCGAATGTATTATTGCTTTCGATGTGCTTAAGGGTGCCCCTATCTCACTGTAGGTTCCATCTTCTTCAATCATGTTGCGCACGACATCGATGCTGTTTGGAGAAACAACCGATTTTAATAGAGCTTATCGATATTTGTCACTGACGGAAGCACGACCACAACGAAATTCTGCAAACTATTTGTAGGGAGTCTTTTTTTATGGTGCTTCATTACCAAAAGTTGAACGAAACTACTCAAGACATTATTGTCGTGTTAAACCTTTACAAAGGTCACAAAAAATCATCCAACGAAAACATTCCGGTGAATTTGCTATCATCAAAATGCTGACTGTGAACAAATTACTCGGCTAATGTCTGCGCTGTCACAGCTTCAACAACAGTAGATGTCAAATTTTTTTAAAATGGCAATGTCGAATTTGAATAGTAATATTTAGCGATCGTTTATAAAAGAATGTTAGTGTCAGTTATATAAGCGCAATTTAAAAATGGTACAAATTATATATTAATTGAGAGTGGCTTAATACTAACATTCTTTGCTTGGATTTTCATAGAAATAAAATGTTTGTATTTAGAACAATCTATACCAACAGCTTTTTAATATGAAACCATTCCAAATTAAGGTAATAATACTAACAATGAATAGCGGCAGCCAAATTTCACATCTTACATTACTTTTTAGTTTATGTTATTTGCTCTTGATATGATTTCCTATTTCTCTTAATTTTCAATCACTATGTAGATTTATCATCAAGATAAACATGATGGCACTTTTTAAAAAAAAAGGCTTCTATAAAAATGAATATTACATATTTTATTAGTTAGGTACTTTCATGGACATTCTGCTTATCGTACAAAACATTACAAAACAACCATTGCACACTTCAGTTGTGAGAACTTTAACATTTGCCGAAGAGTGGGAATTTGCACCCTTCGTTAACATCCCTCACTAATCCACTGTGCTTTTTGTGGAATGCGATACACCAAAGCATAATCTTTACACAATAGCAGCTTAAATTTTTCTGCATGTATTATGTTACATGTCAGTTGATACCTAGGGAAAGATAAAAGTGGTGTATTACAGATTATTGTATCTAAGAGAGCAATATAATAATATTCCTTGATTTCACATGAAGAAATACTAAAAATTGGTTTATATTGAAAGCATTGCTACACTTTAATAAAAGAAGTTTTGCTGTAAATGCTTATTTCATTTACGTTTGCTGCGTTATTTATGCAAACATTTTGAAATATATTCCGACACGAATTGTTAAAATTGTGAACTCTCTGACATATGTACATATATTACATACATTGCTCGCGGTATTTTCTGTTTTTATTTGTGTATCACTAGTCCATTAAAAAGTACACCTTGGTGAACTAAATATTTCTAAAGTTATGCAATTAACATTTAACTGAGAACTTGCGTTAGTTTCATAGTTGCTTACAAAATATATTAGCTCCGTCTTTATTAAAAGGCGCTACGGTATGATTCGAAACGACAACAATTAGAGTGATGTCTAGTTGTGTATTATCTCCTACAGAACTTTACTTTTAACGAATATGAGGTGCAAGGGTACGCTGACGACCTAGTAATCATGATCCGTGGAAAATATCAGAATATCATACTGCAGCTTATGCAAAGAGATCTTCTCGGCGCACATAAGTGTTGTAAAAATACAACCTCCGTTAAAGTCAGCCACGAGTATACCACGCTGCTTGATAAGAACTGAGGCCTTAAGCATAAACTAATTTTTGATCATGCACCGCAATAATCGGACCCATGACAATGTACGTCTCTGGTTTGCTGGTCAAAAACAACTCCCAATCAACAGACTGTGCAACAGCAGTTTCAACAAATTCATAAAGTTACATGTGTCAGCATCACAGACATGGTGCGTACCAGTCCCATAGCTACACTGGAAGTCCCGCTACTTGCCTGTTACTTTGCGGCGGGTCCCAAACCACCCAAGGATCAAAAAAATAAAAAGACAGATAAGCTAACCAAAGAAGCAGCGACATGTCTTCTACTGATTCTAATCCCTTTTGTGGTCTCTAAAACAGCCACATAAAACAAGCAATAAAAACGTGGTAAGATAATCAATAGATCTGGCACTGCGAAAATATTCTAGGATAAAGACAGGCGAAGGCACTTATAACGCCAAAGACAGCAAAAATATTGTTCAGCAAATGGAACCTTAGATTACTGGCAGGATTTTGACATGTAGCCCTAAAATGTGACTTATTTAAACTAGGCTAAAACTAAAAGCTGCCAAGAAAATCTGGAGACGGCAAAACACGTTGTTCCAGATGTCGCAATAAGACTAACATTTCAGTTGACAATTTCTTGCGTCCACTAAACGGAACGAAGAAGAAGATCCTGGAGTATTACTAAGGTTTATTAAAAGCCGCCAACTATTCTAACACACACAAAAGCATTTTGTTACGGTAGACCTATTAAGCTTGCCGCAACCAAAGACAATGTGTTATAGCCCGACTATAATAATAATGAAGGTGATAATTAAAGTAAACTGCTTCCCTACTCACACTTAACTTTTATTTTAGAATAACATTGCGTGAGTAAAAATTAAGTCAACTAGATCTTCAATGCATATTAACTGTACTCTCATTTATATGTATCGTGTCTATTATCATTTCATTCTAAATTCAAGCTAAAAATGTGCCTTCTCCAACGTTGGGATTTTTAAAGCTCCCATACTGTCGCAGGGGTTTTTGAACTTGCCCCTTTGATGAAATTTATTTCATTTCGTGCGGTTTTACAGGTACCATTCGACATTATCGTTAGGCTTGAACGACGTTTGTTGAAATTGCCCCTACCACCAATCAAATTACTAACCATTGGAGCAATTAACTACCGCAATAGCAATGAGCCTTTTCAAACATCACCTGCTCGGACGAATGTTCACTATTGTTCAAAGTTAAAACAAGCGAAGCATGTTAATTTATTCGAGCATGTCTGACACGTGCGTTAATTTTAATGACTGTCTGGTATGAAAATGCGTTTACATCAGTGTTACGTTGAAAGTGACAATATTTAAATTAGTTGTATTTTCAGTGGCAGATAAGAAAAGAATGTTGTAGTTAAGTCATTATTAAACTTTCAAAATTGTAATTAATATTACCGTTGCAAGGGTCAGATGGTTGTGTGTAATCTTCTGCTGACAATTAATTAGAGCAGTTCTCTTCTGTTTCCAGTGACAAGATAAAGAAACCACTGGTCCCCGGGGAAAAATGAATACCTAAAGCTTTATGTTGAGATGCGATGTGTACTTGGTTTCTTTTACACTTGTAAATAAAAAAAAATAAATACAAGTCGTTTATATTTGTTTCACACTCGCATCTTGTTAGCATTTAAGCCTCATGGAAATATCTAAAGAAAGTCTTGGGAGTAACTTGTAAACAAAGTTTACAATTACCTACAGTGTGACCCACTTGAAATGGAAGCATCCTTGCAAAACGTAAATTTTACTCTAAAATTAAAGGATTTTTTTAATAATGAATCAAAAGGTCTACCTTCATACAAAAGTTCGTCTACACTTTCAGCTTGCTTGATGTGTGTACCGAATAAAATTGGTAGCATTGTATTGGTTTAAATTATAGAATTTTGTGCGTTAAGACTTCTTTTATTCCACCTGTGATTATAAATAAACATGCTTAAATTTTTGTGGTTTCCACTAATCCTGCGTCTTTTTCAATACATTGTGTATTAAAGCATTTCTCAATTGTTGAGGTGTAACTTTCGCTGAAGCTTGTCACATTCTTGCATGAATTCTGCACGGTTCCTTGCAGGTGTTATTATAAACTTTTTGAACTAGAAGACCCCATAGTCTCGTCAGACCACGTGATCTGGGTGGCTATTCAATTAATACGCTTGACCTATCCAATGATTTGAAAAATGTCTAATGGAGAATGATATTTTGGGGGTTGATTTTACGTCAAAAGAGATGAGTGTATTATTCTTTCGTTCAGTATGCCGCAGCAAACGTTTAGTTATTTCGAATACAGCAATCACACAGCTTGGGATTTCAGTGGTCCAATACGAAGTAGCCAATGATACTAACTCATTTGTCGCAAAAATAGCTCCATCACTAAATAAAATATTATTCAAAAAATGTCTACCATTAAGATATTAGCCTTGAATTCGTAAATAAAATTCCCGGCGTTTTTCTCTATCGCCTTGTTCTAGATTATGTAGAAATTTTGGTTCAAATTGTTTTGTTTTGATCTTTTTAAGACATAGACGAATGTTCTCTCTTGGTGTGTTCAGATCTAAGCTAGCCACTCACACTTCACGGAAAAAAGACTTTGTGCATTCAACAAAATATTAATTGACCCAATGCATGTTTGTATATGGGTACCCTCTCCTTCAAACAAATTATTTAGTCACAACCAGATATTTGATGGAAACAAATAAACAACGCGATAAGTTCAATAATTAGTCACTTGCACGAAATGAATACCTCTAACAAAATATATTTTGTTGCTTTGGCAAATCCCTTTTCTCCGTGTAGCATTTGCAACTATTTCCGAAGTAATTTAACACAGTCTGGTCCTATCCGTTTCTTCTTGGTACATTATTTCCTAAAATGTGTTTACTTAGTGTCCTTTTTTCATAGAATAGCTTTTATTATTTTCTATTAGTTTCTATTATTAATTTTATGAACTGTGCTGAACGGCGCTATTACTAATGGGGGCACGAAGTGGATGTATATCATTCTATTCCATCCTAGTTACTTTTCTTCCATCCCGGTTGTTGTCTCTAGAAAGATGTGCAATATCAATATTTTCTAGTAGTGATCATCAATTTTTTTTTCGGAAATTAACAATAACAGTATATATTTGACTTCATTTATAAATAATTAATAAAACGACGTCATAGCCTATTGTAGATTCAACTTAAATTACATGTACTTTTTTGAAGAAGTAACAATTACTATTAATAATTATTTTTTCTAGGATACTGCAATATAAAAGTGAAAGTAAAACGAAGTTATTTAAAAAATCAATGTTACTGGTTGGTATTACTTGTTTCTTTAATATTTGGAATTTAGTAAATGTGCCGTTATATTCCTTTTCTTTTAATTGTAGTTGCATTTTTAAAACAGAGTTGTTTGCAATTTTATGATGTTTATTGAAGTTTAATTTTTACTTTTTTTTATATAAATTTTGACTTACTTTGCTTTGCATATTAAGAAGCGGAATTATGAATTAATTCGTCGAAAAGTGTGAAATACCATTCTCTCATAGCCTTTCATCAATTAACATTTTTGAATGAAATTTTGATTAAAATCATTTTAGGATCTTTTAAATTCAGTGGTGCAACCACTAAATTTTCAATAAGTGTCGCTAATAAAATATTGCTCTTTTGGACTCGAAGAATAGTCATCTGAATCAAATATGAAATCTTGTGTTTTTTTTTGATTTGTGATTCACTATGTATTATAGCGTAAAATATAAATTCTACATGGGTGCTTCTATTTCAAATAGGTCACACTGTACATATAACCCTGCACACCTTATATACTATAGGCGTTTTAAATTGGCATTGAAATTGTATGAATAAAAGTCATAGGTCATCCTATTCATTATTTATTACTTTTTACGTCTAGCTGCGAAACGCTTTGAACTTGATCTGACATCGATGAAGCTACACTTTGTTCGAAACCATGTTTATACATAAAATGCGTCGATGCAACTGTACGTCTATGGAATATAATGCATATTCAAATGATCTCAATACAAAAATGTAACGCTACTAACGAAGAAGTATAGGATAGGACTATAAATCAATATTTAAAACCGTACGATCTACATTTGTATATTAATTACATTTTCGGTAAAGCAACTACTAATTGCAACGCTGGTATCTATTAAGGAGAACGTATTATGTTGCATGTATATGCATTAAATGCGTATAATAATACTTGATTTTCAATTTAGGCGCAACGTACTTTTACTGTTGAATAATTGATTTATGCGTCTTGGCACAAAGAGAGACGTTTCAGCTTCGCCCCTGTTACATATTTTACCCATTTAAACGATCATTATGTAGAAGTTGTTGCATGCATGTGTAAGCGTGAAAAATACCGTTATTAATATTGTTTCTACTGTGACGTATTGTAAGTAGCTGGTAATTACTTTAGCAGAGCTGTAAGTAAGGCTGCAAGATGTCTGTACTTCAATTACTGGAACTACCTATTCTTTTGTAAATTCGAATTATTGCATCCGATAATATAATTAGTCAATTTCAGGGTTATTATGTGTATTTTTCTCAAGGAAACCCTCAATTGAAACATTGTATAAACGTAATTTAAAAGCTGTTGTAAGTTGACGATTCATCAAGGAATAGTTTTTGTACAATATAATACAGAAATAATCGACCATTTCGAAAAAATCCTGTAAAATTAGGACGATGTGAAGCATTAACCGACATTTTATAACTTAATTAAAAAACTTGAAGAGATGATTCGATTTGTGATGGAGTAACACCAATAGATACGTTGTCAATGATTCAAACGATGCTCCAAACAGATCAATTCGAGGTTGCTCACAACTGAATCTTTCAAGAGCCACCACGCATCGAGTTTCAAACAAAGATCTTCTTCTTATCTCTTGCTTATTTGTTTAGCGATGAAATTTGGTGCGCTTTTTGGAACGGTGCAGTAATTGTATCTTATCTTTTCGAAAGTGAAGCTGGTTATGTGATAACAGTAAATGATGAGCGGTATCGTGATATGTTTTTTTTTTCTTTAATTGCTTTTGCAATCAACTTCTCGTGTGATTCAAGTGTTGATTAATTAATTGACTTTCTCCCTTTGAGGTTTTTTTAAAGAGCAGACTGGGTACAATTAATGACCTCGAAGGAACCATTCAACGTGTAGCAAATAAAGCCACTTTTATGTGCCAATGTAATGAATAATTTCGGCAAACAAATGTCATCGTGTGAGATGACTCCATTTGTAATTGTAAAATATAAAATGCATATCAAGACACAGAAAACATTTTCTAAAATATGTTTTGTTGCTATAGTTTTAATTAAGACATCTTTATTAACACTGCAAAATGCCACTTTTTTCCTGATGATTTTGGTCCGGGTCCATTAGGCACCTAAAGAATGTAAGAATTTAAATCCTCGTGCACCGACAAAAACAAAGCTTCACATTTCCATTGAAACAACTTTATTTTACAGTATCCACGTATTCCGTTGTATGTTGTTGCCTTTAAGATTTGAATTATTTTTGTGAGTTGCTCAATACGCGATTGTTTCAAGTTACGCATTAGTACTTCCCCTTTTGAGCCGTGTACGCTGCATTATGGACCACGCTTTTAATAACAGATTAATATTCTCGAGGCTGCCTCCATCTGTGGTTTTATGGAAATTAGTAGGATATACTGTAAGATCTGTCTGCTGAATCGCAGCGTAATTTTATAGGTTTAAGACTTATTTCTTCGTCGAATTTGAAATATGCTTTGAAATATATTTCGCATTAACGAGATCTCCTTCCATACTAGGATCTTCCGCCAACGGGGATGTTGGATGGTATGTTTAACTAGTCTTTGAACAAAAAGGGAAATAATTTATTACCGCTTGTTTCCAGCTAGATAAATATGCTTTTTATGTTCAATATAATGAGATGTTCGAGTTCAACGTGATGCAACCTACAACTACTGTATACTCTCCCAATGGCTTCTACTAGAACAAGCTTAAATTGAAAGCTAGCTAAAAGTTTCTCCTAATCTGAGTCATGCACCAGAGTATTTTTCTGAAAATCCCTGGAAGAAGTTAACACTGTATTTTGTTCTGTTATGCGTAATGCACAAAACTTCGGAGCATATGTAAAACTTAACAAACAATTGCGCCGTTAGTCAGCGTATATTACTTGACGTAATAGTCAATAATTACAGGGAAGTGGTTAAAGTTTTATCGATTTACGTGAAAATAATAGCTCCTACATTTCTGTCCAAGGTCCCACTACTACATGATTGAATAAAATTTACATATGTTATGTCCTCATAAGACTAACAAAATATCGCTGTAGAAACTTCCAACAATCAAAACAATGAATGCAGGATTTCTTTCAAGTAAAAACAATTGTCTGTCGGTTTCTCAATGAAATATAAACTTAAAATATATTAATTATTTCACCAGAGAAAACAGTCTGAATCACATTCAAATTCAAATAGATATTCTCACTTCTTTTCTTACACAACTGTAATTGAGTTAACATAACGAAACCCCACACAGCTAGCGATTTCCTGGTATTTCTTTAATATGTTCGATTACAACTTGCGGGCACCTTGACGGATATATTTACAGTTCCTGGTACTGTGGTTGGACAACCACTGATCTGTACATCTTATTAGATACAGAAATAGGGTGGACAAATGATTTAGTTGTAGATGTAATGCGTTAAGAGGAATGATTCCGCGGGGTTAGATTTCATTAGTTACACATCCACCGTACACACCTCGGCTGATTCTTCTCATAAATTAGAATCTTTATTTACATCGGATACGGTTAGAGAACGTCAGGGGTGCATTATTTCCAGAGGAACGCATTTCCTTAATGTAATTTATTATTAGTGAAATATTTATATACATAATAAAATTTACTTAAAAGAATTTGTAAATATTAAGTTGTTATAACATATGCTGATTAATTTTCATGAGTTGTGTTGAAAATCGTCGTAGAAGGTTCAAGTTTAGAAGTTTTTGTTGAGTGTTGAAGTCTTATAATTGTAAACTGTAATGTTTTAAGAGGGAGAAAATAACGAAATTTATAAGCTTTCTAAATTAATAAGGTCAAACTTAGAGCTCGTGAGATTTGGGGGTGTCCCAAAGGTACCCTTTCGGCAAAGTCAATTAGAGAACGCAATATGAAATTAAATGAATTTTTAAGCGAGTATTAGAAATGCGAAACGAGCTAACTTGATTCGGAGATTTTGCACTACATAAACACTACGTTTATGTGTCCCTTCCTGGAAATCGGTTACTTTTGAACACCAAGCGTGACTCAAACTTGAAAAGGCGAATGGCACTAAGGGATCAAAGCCCATCAGCCACATTACCATCACCAGGCGTCAACATTGTACAAACTTCCCACATAAAATTGTAATTCGACAATCAACAAGGAATTTAATAAGGGTAAATTTCTGCGAATAGAATTTTTGTTATTAATACTTTCAAATTGGAATCCTACAGACTATAAATATAGTGTCACTTCGTTCCTTTAAAAATCGCGATAGCGATACGTGGTACGCTTCATAATTTTGGGATCCACGAGATTAGCCATGCAACATCCACAGGCCAAGATTAATCCATACTATTTCCACATATTTAATCCATACTGCTTCCACGTTTACTTATTCGGAAACGTGGAAGTAGTATGGATTAAATATGTGCCGTTGTGTATTCGCCAGCTGTATGGTGCCTCCGCAAATCGATCCTCTACACGAGAACTAACATACACTAGCAAGCAATGGTACCTTTGCTTTCAAAATTAATTTTCCATTCTAAAAAATTTCCACCTACTGTATAAATTATGCTACGGAATAAAATATCAAATAAAAATAAATACTAGGCGAGTGAGGGTGGGCGTAGACTTGTTTACTCCCGCGCGGGCTGTTTAGTTTTCGCGAGGAGATTGGTTTTAACCTTAGAACCATTGTCTAAGCAAGAAAGGGGAAAAAAGTTCTAACCAGAGGGAATATTGCAAATATTCATTTAATTTACAGCAAGATTGTCTTTGCGTCTTAAATTTTCAACAGCAAGAAATTAGTAAGTTCTAAATATCTTGCGTTGTTCGGTGGATCATCGGTCTAAGATCCACAGCTCGACATACTGCCGCAAATGAAGTAGTTTGACTTAGGCAAAACTAGTTTTCTCTAAAATGTGATCAAGTAGAATTAACTTTACATTTTTCAAATTTTGTCCTGAACGCTATAAAGAAGTCGATATTCCACGACTAGTAAAGATAAGTCAAGACTGTTCAAGTACGGCCCTGATTTTTCTACACAAATTTTAAGAGAGTCACCGCAGCGTAAACTCCGAAATGTCATCAGATGAAAGAAGTCAGCACACAACAAAGTTTACGGATATTACAACCAGCTTCGTATTGTCACTGTTAGTGTTAGCGGTACTCCTGCTGCTCTAATTGGAACACACCATGTAGGTTGTAGATACATACATACCTTAAGTTACATCTTCCATTATATACATACAATTCCCATGTGTAAAAAGTTCTCTTCTCTCTGGTATTTACTTCTTTCACAGGCGGCAATTGTTACATCGGTGAAATTGCCAACCATTCTGGAATTTGTCGCAATTCCGTCCAAAATAAATTAAATTCGCGAAATTCGAAATGTCACCAGCAGCGTTTAATTTGGACGCCATTCGCATTAATTGAAAATCGAGAAGTGCCTCCGTCCTATTGGCATAGGTTTTGGTGTGGTGGCTAATATGCTTACGTGTGTGTTTTGAAAAAGGATCGCCTCTTGTCAGGCGGACGGTCGTCCACACAGTTATCGAACACCTGCCAAATTCGATGCGCTTAGTTTTAATGTGTGTCTGTGTATCTTTGGAGCGTGCTTCTCTTCCTTTTTCGGTATTGGTTATTACGTCGATGTCAAATTAATTGTGGACAGTCCAAGACAAATTAAAAATTAAGAATTTTGTAATAGCTATTACTAGCTTCATGGTGTTGCAGAAAATGCTCATCAATCCTAGAAAGGAATGCAGATTTTATTGAATATCTTTTTAATTTTAATCGGATGAGGCAAAGATCGTTATGTTCTTGGAACTAGCTAGACTGTAACATCTATATACCGTTTAAGCGTTTTAATAACTAGTGGCTTAAAATGTATTTAAAATTAATTCGTTGTTTCTTGATACTGAGGACAATATCACAAGGCGCAGTCTCACATATTTTTTCTTTGACATATAAATGTGAAATTTGTAATTATACAAATTTGGTAGGATATTTTTTAATAAAACAGAAAACCTTATGGTAACGCATTTTACATTACTTTTGCTATGCATTGAATGCTTCGATCATATAAAAGGCGAAAAGCTCGCACACTCTGTTGGGCCATCACCACAAGAAAGAGAGTTTATTGGAATTGGATTCACAGACTACTACATTTAGTTGCTCTATACTTACCGTTAATACATGGTCCGACAATCAGTGCCGGTTTTTGAAATCATCATTTTTTGAAACTAAATAAGGGGTTTACAACAAAAAAGAAGAGAAGATACGGTGCCGTCAGATTCGGAAAGAGAAAGGAAATACCAATTCCTCGTATTTTCTTTAGTTTCTAATGTCTTTGTTTGTTATTTGGATGGCATTATCATTTAATTTTTGCAATTACACTCTGCAGCTAGAAAAGCATTAATAGCCTTTTCTCTTAGTCATGTCTAGATTCTTCACACACACAGTTTCTAAATTTACTTTTCCAATCAATTAATTTGTACATTAATGTATATTAGTGTATAGCTATTAAAGTCTTCACATCGGAAGCGCTTCAACAAATTTGACGTCGTCCCATTTAACGTAAGTATTACTTTAGCAACTCAACGCAATGGCTTTTAATGAACGGAATTGCTATGAGTGTGAAGCTTTTATTTACTCGTTTAGTTGGCTCTCCTTGTCATAGAACTACTATATATTTTTTGGTGAAGGCTAATATTGCAGAATAGAATCTTTGTTAAAGCGCAAGCTAAAATGTGGTGCTTTAAACTAATATTTTCTGAGCTTTAATTATTTGCCATACTTGTATTTTTTGTTGAAATGACACGCTTTCCATATTTATAACCCTTAGTGAAGAGATATGGTTCAATAAGCGTTATAAGGGTCGAACGATAACGTACCAGAAATATTATTTAATGGCACAGGAAGCAGATAATCAAACTATTTACGGGCACGTGCTAGAAAATGACGTAAGGTTTCAGTTTAAATTTGTAATGGTTCGTGAACATTACAGGTGTACATTGTTCATGTCAACATTTCGAATGTTACATTTTTTTATTCCGATGTACCCTACGTTAATCTGCGTAATTTTTAAATAATCTGGAATTCATGCAAATGATTCTAGCGTACTCGAAACAGTTGCGTATAAGTCACCTAGATAATATTTCCTGTTAGTATTAAATTGGAAAAGTAGGAGCGTGCCGCATATTTTCAAAACGATTGAAGTGTGTCTTACATCCGGAAGCAAGACTACAACATTTCCTGCGTTAACGACACTTGTCTGCCATACGTGGGATCGGCGAAGAATGTCCTGACGAGCCGAAAGTGAAGTGGCTAAATATAAAATCGTAAAATTTACGCAGGAGAGTATTACGTCAGTTTTGACGTGTCGGCCTTGAAAAACATGCATCACCAATTAGTCTAAACAACACTACTCTCGTCCGAAAGGAATAAAATGTTGGAGATTGTATTTCCTAAATGAGATTCTCGTTTAAAGTGAGGTTATTTATGTATATATGTACTGAATTGCGACATATATAAATGACCGATACTGTGTTTTAGGTATTTTTAGTTAAGATTTCTGTTTTCTTCTTGCCGAGGACATTAAACAAACCTTATTTGTACTTCACCATGTGCGTTGCTCTGAAACGTTCTCTTTTAAGAAAATAAAACGGGGATTACATGCAGTATCCTCCTACTCAATTTGATCTGAGCAATTTGGAGGTGTCATTTGCTAATGACCCAGATAGATTCAGGTAATTTCACAAGAGTGGTATTATCTCCGGAATATCAAGAATGCCAACTACTAAATGAAGACGTTATCCTTCGCAATGCTTTTTAATGAAAACGCATTTAAGTTGATGTTGAGTGCATTGTGACATCAAAAATGCGATATTCGTCCGGGAATTCTGTTAGTATCGGTAGCTCCTCCTCGATGCCAATTTTAGCTGTTCTCCAGTGCAGAAAATTGTTCTTCTTTTTAATTTGCTGATTGAACTCAACTTTAGTAAATAACCAATAATGACAGATTACCTTTCCAATCTAGGCAGATGTTCCTGTTTAGTTGTTCGTTTGATCTTTGCAGTTATGTAACTAATTTTCGTATACATCAACCAAATTTGTACTTTATAATCAATTGAGCCGTTAAAATATTGTACTTCCTTCCTAAATGTTAATTTAAGTGTACTTCGCAGATTTTTATACGACTCACCTAAAAATTGTGATATTACGTTAAACTACGCTCTCAGATGTAAAATTCTTTTTTTAGAGAATTTTATATGCCAGGTATGCAATCAATCTATCACTCATTCGGTATTCAAGGTAAAGATGCGCGTCAAAGGTAAAAAAGTTTACCATTTGTTTGTGCTTAGAAAATAGGTTCAAATAGCATGCACACGAACAATGACTATGCCTTGAATAGATTATAGAATTGTTTCCCATCATTTTTGAATCTATAATAATATTTCTATAGGCACACCAAATTCAACGGTACACAGATAGGTAGGTAGTATGGCAAAAGTAACGTGACACACAGCACCATACAACTATAACGAATTAATTCGGGAGAGCCATTTTGAGGATGCGTAGATCCTCAATTTCAACCGTTGACCTTACATATTTGTAACTGTGATGGGCAACCATTTCCAAAAAAATGAAAATGCCCCACTCTCTAGCTGCAAAAAGTGTGATATTCAGTAGTGGCTACGATCAAAAAATATTTCTGTTAATATGGATACAGTTCTATCTCGATTGTTGTAGCTGGTACCCTTCAGTGAAGATCCAGAAAACATTTTCTGTGAGCAGCATAAACGAAAAATAGGTGCTGCTTTATGTGATAGGCCACATAATAGGAATTATTTTACCACCTTACATTTGTGGCACATGTGAAAAGAGAGACAAGAAAATTATACATTTTTTCACTATTGTCACTGTAATAATGTCAATGTTGCCGATATTATGAACAGATAATTGTCACAATATGGTTTCATACTCTGTCATTTGTTTTTTTAACAATTAGAAAATATTTGGTGTGTTTTTCAATAGCTTGACCATTTGATTGAACAGCTCAAGCAACATTAATGCGTTTTTTATTAGTTGATAAGTGTAGATGTTTAACACATATAGTATTCAAAACTTGTTTCCAATTGACAAAATAAAATAATGGAGGTTATAGTAGGTAAACCGGTTATAGTTTAAAACTAGCCGCCATTTTTAATCTTTTTCGTTCAACGTTATTAAATTCTGTATATGTAAATTCTCTGTATATGAAACGATAAATAATTAAAGCAAACCGGCTAAAATTTTGTATATACAAAAATCCGCCGTAAATTAAATTTAATAGTGTTGCTGAACAGTTTTTTAGATACATATATGTATTTACGTAAGTGGAAAATACGCTAATGACTACGTTAACTTAATGCAAATTTGATTTAGTTTGTACAAATAATAATTGCAAAACCTTTTTTACTACGAATTATAGAGAAATATCAACCGCAAATGCCTGTGATAAAATTTGATTGCTTTTTTAAGCAATACTCCCTTGTTCCTCAGTCAAATTTTATTAAAGGCGATTTTTGTTAATATTACTTTATAATTCATAAACAATCGTAATAGAGTAGGTTTTGTAATTATATGCACAAACTATCCCATCTGACAAAGAAATTAATTATTATAAGAAAATTTAAATAAATTAGAAGCTACAATCATGTTATAAGCGTTTGAAATTAAAAAGAAGCAACATATTCCTTAAACCTTTCCAAAAAATGGTATTTTGTAATGTTCTCGAAGAAATTGGCAAATTTAGCGGGTAGGAAAGTGTTATGATTGTTCCTAGTCTTATCATTCAACATAATTTTCTAAGTAAATAGAAATTGCAAAGAAAAAATTTGATAGACTAAAAATTTCCCAAATTATCTGCGCCTTTGTGTGACAATGCATAGATAATGATAGCAAGGACTGTGGCGTAGTATGGTAAACAACACAAAAGTATCGGCAATCTAAGCACCACACAGGTTTAATTAATTTATCCGGAACGGCCGTTTCGAGGATCCACATTCTCATGACCGAATGTATATTATATATATATAATATACATCGAATATTATTCTCTTAACCTCCACAGATGGTGTACATTACAAATTGCCTGCATTAGAGACTAGTCTAAAATTTTCACCAAGCATAAACTTTATGGAATTCACTGCTTTAGTCGATCTGTAAATATGTACTGTAGTTTATAACTGACGTCTCAGAGGTTACCATACATCTCATCTAGTGACTTCAGTTTGTCCACCTATCCGAAGTAAAGCTTCCTTTGGTGGTTGAGAGCTTCATTTCTAAGAGAAAATTACTTTTTCTGTCCTATTATCCTTAGAATCTGCATGGTAGAAGGATATTGTAAGTCTATAAACGGCGGTAGTGATGAAAACTTCTAAATTAATGTAAACTCTTATAGATATATATTCTTATCTAAATCTCTAACAAGACTCAATGTAAATTTAAGCATATCAAAGTGGAATTTCATCAATTAATAATCGTTGGTTTACTTGCCATCAAAATTCTCGGTAAAGTTTCACGTTGTGGAGTTGTAAGTGGTATAAATTGTTATTGAGCATAGAATTTCAATTACAGCTGCGTCCCTGCATCACGCTACATCAAAGTTCGTAGTACATGTTTCGATATCAATATATTTTTAAATAATCAAAAATGGCAGTGGAAATAAAACAATCGCCAACGGCATGAAACGACGATAATTTGATAATTAACTTTGAGTCTGGCATCCAGGTAACTTGTGTCGGAGTAAATCTCTATTCAAAAGGTGTTAAGTTGGAGAATGCAAATTGGAACTCAAAGCGTGAGTCATATTAATTAATCAGATGTAGCTGGTTCTCAAAGAAAGACACGTAAACATAGCGTTTACGAAGTGGAACTTCGCTATATAAGATTAATTGCGGTTTGAATTTCTATAAATCATTCAAGAATTCATTGAAGTATACGGGGGAATCCGTTTTCATCGACAACGTATACAATATTATGTTTACAAAGCATTTTAAGGGAACATAAATGTCGCCGTATGTTTAAGATTTGCACATACCCATTGATCTTTAACACGTTTATTCTTCTAAATTTATTTCTTTATTTGGTGCAAGCAAAGTTATTTGTAAATATAAAACCGTCAACTCAAGCGTCCGTATCAAATCTAATAGCGTAGAATCCTGACTTACCTCATTTTTCACAATTTGCTGATTCATATTACAAATAATGGTTTTTCTACTATTAACCGAAATAATTCGAAACGTTCATGGGTCTACCCTCATATACACATCTAAATCTATACTTGCTAACAGAGCATAGAAGGCCACCCTGGCACCGAAGAGTTCGATTAACCCCTGACTGAGTCAAGGGTATGCGGGTACACAAGGGATGTTAATTACTAAATTCACAACAAAAACACAGTAGGACATTACTTTGTACATTATGATTTATTTTCAACTTCTTTCTGTATTATACGTCGGTGCTAGAACTAGGACTACTCATAAAATACTACTAGCTGTAAGAAACGCTTTACACGAACAATACTTCAATCCACTTCAATGAAGTACTCTGGAAGTTTATTTGAATATTATCAAAGGAACGAATCTAGTTCACTGAGATGCATTGAATAGTATAATAAGTCAAGTGTTTCGAGAGTACTACTTGGCATAATAGAAGCTTACAAGGTCCGATGTTAATGTTGCATATTATGTATATTTTTGGCAGTACTCCAAAGATAAAACTGTATTCTTATTTTAATAGTAGTAAGATAGTAGACAGTAAGTAGATATAGTTTCGCACGAAACTGCTAATCAAGACAAACTTAATAATTATTTTTTATTATTACATGATACATTTAAAAAAACTACAGAAACTGTCGCAGTTGTACGAGGGGAATCCTAAAACTTTCCGGAATTGACCACTAGATAGTACTTGCCGTATATTTCAATTCAATTGCCTTAAACTTAGACATTTAGTATGATAAACACCATATGCAGAAAAACAGTCGGCCGCGTGGTTTTGTATTAATAGCGTTTCAAAGAAATCAATTTAGTGAAAAAAAAAATTGAGATTTCTCGTGAACATTTTCGTGCCATGATTTTAAAAGTGCCTTAACTCAACAACAATGCGTCGACCGACTTTATTCTGCATTTGGTAATAAAGCACCATCCAAATCCACAGTTTATGGCTGAGCTGTAGAATCGTCCATCAATTGCTGTTGTTCCGGCAAAGATCAATGTTGTGCCAGAAATAATTGAAGCGGGTCCAATGACATATCTAGAGATAGAGGCATACTTGGGCATTAGTAAAAATCAAATACAAACGATATTGTATGAGCTTCTAATAGCGAAGAAACTTTGCAGGCGTTGGATTCCACACAATATAACCAAAGGTCAAAAAATGGCTCGTTTGAGCCGGTGTTAGAAAATGCTTTGAAAATTTGAAAACACAGCAATTCACTGTTTGGATGTTCCAATGTGAACCAAAACCAATAAAAGTTGTTTGCTCACAAAGCGCTTCAAAACAAATTATTCCGTAGAACCGAGCTTGTTGCTATCGTTGCACTTGAGGATCGAAAAATAGTAAACGCTGATTGGTATACAACAATTTGTTTGCCTCTTCGATGAAATCAGAAAAAACAGCAGACATCGGCATATCATCATTACGACAATGCCGCAACACATCGAACAATCGATTATTTAAAGGAGAATAACATTGAATTAATGACTTATTGTCAACTTGTCAACTCATTGCCTGACTTATCACCTAATGACTTCTTCCTGTTCCCTGTTGTCAAAAACAATTTGCGTGCAATTTGATATTGTATTGCATTTAGTGGACTTTTGTTAATATATTACAGATATACGGATCAAAATCCAATATGGCGCCTATAAGAAACAAAAAACTTGATGATCGGAAAGAATCGAAGAGTCATAAAAATTTCGAGTACACCATTAATTAAGACATCGTAAGTGCCCTCGACAGTGCGTTTTTAGTTTTTCTCTACACAGCTAAATAAAGATGCTATAGAGATAAAAGAAGAAAATGAGAAAAAAACAAAATTTAGTAACTTTACCAAATTTAAACCTATCGTGTATCTTCGATAATAAGGGAAATGGCCCTGGTGTGAGGACAATGAATCATGAATGTATGGCTTCCTTCCTAATAAGCTTTATATCAAAGTATGCAATTAAAATCTAAAAATCAGATCAAGTTCAATTCTAAGTAGTTACATCAAATATAAATGGTTCGTTCTATTATCCCTACTGCCATTAAAAATCAATAAGAAACATCTTATTTATTTTACTATGTCGTAAGATGAGATAACCCGAACATCGAAAACACATAGAATTTATGTATCACATAACCGTACTGAGTTTCAACGACGTTTGATAGCCATCTATCCATTTATTTTCATTGCTAGTTAAAACAAGAAGAGCACAAGTTCAAAGATATCGCATTGTTAATCAATTTCAACATTTGATTGACCTATTTTAGTACTTCGTGTATAATGGAAATTTCTATTTATAAAACTACAATGAATATAAATATTTTTGATACTCATCGAGGATATATTGTTTTATGCGATAGTACTGATAACTATTCTTGTCTGATGTATTACGTAAATTGTGAATTCAGTTTTATCTTTGTGGAAAGGTAAGTTCTACTTGGCTAGAGTGCTGAGTAATATAGCACTCTAATAAATGTAGGAATGGTAAAAAAAGTAATTAGAAACTGTATTTATTATTACATCTTGTTACTTAAAGGTAAAATAAGTTCATATAAAATCAAAGATTGGTAAATATCGTGGTTAAATGAGCAATTTAACCTTTTATGAGATCAAACAATTTCACTGGCTTACTTTTCAATATAACAGATAGTTACTACAATCTATAATAATTACTTTAAATATAAACCTATTAATTAAGTAATATCGCGAATCGATTTCCCCGATATTAACTTTAAACTATTTACAAAGGGCATCAACGAATATCATAATACTTTCAATAATAAACTGTTATAAAATTCAATTTTGATAACATAAATATAACTTAACGCTAGATAGACACTTAAACGTTTACACTTATCTCTATTGGCAATAAATAGAATCGTTAATTTAACTTTATATATACACATATTAATTAAATAATAAAACTATATGGCGATAATTTTTATAGTTACATTATTCGTACTTTGAAACAAGTAGATGCTACTGGCACTGGCGGACATTAACAAGCGTACATTATTAAGTTTACAGAAATATTCTACGTGGAACTCTTGTAAATGTATCTATCAGATGATACTGTTTGTTTGGAGGAATCACATTTTGGCAACGGAACTAAACGTTTTTAAGCACACATACTGGCACTTGAAGACGGATTTATCTGAAACGGAGAAGAAAAAAATATTATTGAAAAGCGATCCTTCGACTTTTAAACTTAGCCTTAACGAATAACACATGTTGAAAAGTATAGCGGAGTATGTGATGGTAATTGCGAAAAAAAGGCGGTGTGCAGGCGTGTCTTTCGCCTTTCGGCACGTTAGCTAGATTATCTTATTATCTCTCCAGAAAATTAATGGATATTGCAAAGATTTTATGTTTGCTTTAGGGTGCCTACTTGAAAACTGTGAAATTTCTAAATGTTACATTAAAATAGCAAGAAGCAATCATGAAAATGATATACGTCGAACAGTTGATGAGCCTCAAGGGCTAACGTTAACAAGTTTACAATCACAAAGATAGATAAATGATTCGTGGTATATTACAAGAAATTTATGCGATATATCATTTGTTTCTATTTAGAATGTATTAACAAAAATATTTATAACATTGTACGTAATATTTAGATGTCGTACTCGAACTGATGGAACTTTAAGATTCAGAACTGCCCTTTTTCAATTACTTGTTCTTGTCACTGCATGCGTAATCAATTTGAGCGGTACACCACTGAGAAAAAAACAATATTAATAAATCTTAGAAATTTGTACCCATAGGGTGTCCCAAACTTCTGGCATTGTAAAATTGCGCCTCTCATGTAAGTATCAAGAAGCTGAAATTTTTGGACGATATAATAGACCTAATAGAGAATCTTTCCATATATACAGGGTGAACTTGAACAGCTTGGTTTTTGACGTAGTTGAGCTACCAAATTAAAGTGTTACAAAGAAACTGAGAATATCTGCGTCCGTATAGAACCTATTATTCATCCTCTTAGAAGTTTCCTGTTGCTAGACTGTTACTCAGATTATTGCAAAAAAAAGATCACAATTCATGCGTCAGACATTTTTTTGGAATTTGAGGCTACAGAAGTATCACTAACTATCAACTAACAATGCGAACGTGGGCTTCAGATACACTGTCTTTGTCTTTATCACAATCTGACCGCCCTATTTACGTAATAATATTACATTTCGAACCGATGTCCGTAGTATCAGCACCATCTTCCGCAATCTTATTTTCCCAACACTTCGGAGGACCATACCTTTTTGAATACTCATTTTTATATGGCATATAAAAATCATTTCTTTATGCGTGGCGATGGTCCAACGGGGTGTAAATGTGAGTGAGAAAATGGTGTGTGAAAGGTATTCCATGGCTTTGTTATCACCTCTTCGCCGCAAAGAGTGAAACGCAGTTAAATATTCTACATGACTCGTACGCGCAGTCCTAACATTGCCACAGAGAGGAGCAGACGTTCTTACCACTGGAATACCCAGCTGTGTATGCTAAAGCTTATTTTATTGGCCTGATGTTTAATGGTCTTTTATTTATTTTTCAGATAATCTATTATTACCCGCTTAAACAGTCTTACAATCTGCGTGAAACTTCCTTGGAGTGTTGGTGCTGAAAAATTCTGGCAATTAGACTTAAATTTAAAGCAGAAGCCTATACTATACCTACTAAAATGTATCAAAAAAAGGTTATGTAAAGCGACAATTTTCTGGTCTTCGATATTCAAGAACGAACCGATAGAAAAGGACAAATACGTCGGTATTCTTAGATATTCTGAAAGCGTTCATACAATTCACAATTGTAGAGCGTCATATACTAATATCGGCTTGTATCAAGGCTAAAATTAGACAAGTAAGAATATCATTAAACCTTTTAATGTATGGTAATTTAAGTTTGTGAACTGTCTACGTTCAAATCTGTTGCCTTTATCTCAGTGTCATCCGTTAATATCACACCAAGAAAGAATTTTTACTGTTTTGTAAAGCAAAATTCCCACCAAACAAGGTACAGGATTCCATGCTGACAGCTTACACGTCGTAGTTATTTAAACAGGTATACTTTAATTGTTAGTTTGCATTAGAATTTTCAATTATACACTTTCAGAACGTGTTATCTATGTGTCATTTATGCGTTCTTATCGAAAAAATTAATGAAAACGATGTTCTAACGTCCTCTCGAAAGTGCAATAACTTAAACCCTCTCCACATTACAAATAAATAAAGCCGAACAAGATTAATTCACCGGAGGAAGTTTTCTTCTTCTATTTTTTTTATCTAAGCGAAGCGTTCCAATCTACCGATGCATTTAAATTATTTTTTCAACGGGAAAAAAGAATATATTTCTAATTACAAATTGATACCGGTGTTTTTTGAGATAGATAACAAGCGGCTAAGTGAGATACTGTGTTTATTAACATTTATCTATTTGTTTTCCAGTAGGAGTAGCAGAGTTAGTGGGAACCACACCCAGGCCCTTATCTGGGCCTTACAAATAACTATACTCGGTTCGATCGGTATTAGAATGGTTCTCCTAACACTTAAAGTGTGCTGACTGCATTGAAGAACTCGAATCTTATCATAATTGTTACAAATGATTTCTTTGTACAGGTAACGTGTCGTAAAGTTAAGTGGATCTCGGAGGAAAGGGCTGGATACCTTCTTTCTTCCTTTTTTACGTTAATTTAAATTCAAATCTATCGCTTTGTAAATTAAACTGACGGAATCTTTTAGTGCCGTGTGCATAATTTATATGGTACCAGCAAGAGGACTCTATATAATTGATATTTCAGAGTGTCAAAAGTTGTCTATTTAGATAACCGCTATCTGTGAACAGAATTTTGTTCTTAAAAAATTAATTTGAAATATGGATTATAGGCAGATACGTAATTGCTTTTAATAGATTCTTCTTCCGAAACTTTCTTTCACCTAAAAACTGTTTGGAGAAACTTTTATGTACGACTGTTTTAAATTACAATCACTACTACGAGTTTTTTGAAAAAAATAGAATTAATAAATAATTAGTATGACTTCTAATGTTAAACCTATGCAATTAACAATAAATAGGTTTATTCCAACGATATTCTTGGTTTCCGAGTTGAAACTGAGTCGCTGTCGCAGCTTCTTCAGACGTTTGCTCTTCACCGTTCTGAGACATCTCCAGGACTGTTTTCTACTATAATCGTGAGAGTTGCAAGACAAGATGCGAGTAGAGTTAATGTGGATTTGGCGGCCAGTTTTCAGTCTATACGGCAACACGCAACAACTGGGTACAGCGATTGAGGTCAGTAACATGAGTGCTGAGCGATCGTTTTGTTTCACCGATGTATATACACTACGGCACAAATATGGAGTTTGGTAGACCTCGCGGGATTCCAGATGATTGCGGTCTTTGATGGGAAAGTAGTCACAGAATTTGAAGGTGATTTTTATCTCGTTGTTGCTGATGTGATCGATGACACTCTTTCAGTTCCGACTGAGGACCGGGAACTAATTTCACCCTTCCTGAATCGGTTCAGAAATAATTGGGTGTCTGTTGGAACAATCTGGGAATTGATTCGGAACTAGTTCTCGCGTTCCTGGAATGCCGATTTCCTTTACGTAACAACACGAAACTTCTTGTTTTTGTCTATCGAAGAAAGGAACTGCTTAAGTTTATCTGGGATTAGAATTTCACATTTTTTCCTAACTGCAAACCCTAATCGCAGCCCTTAATCTGAACTATAGCTATAACAATAAGCTATCTAAACAGATACTTACTTAAACGAAAACACACACCAGTTGCGCCTTCACATAACACGCGAGGAGTACTACGTACAAAAAGAGTTTACAAACCGCGTAATCGTGTTAATTAGTCTTGTAGTTGCCGCCTCAAGTTTACATTAGCACTTAAGAGGAAGGTAAAGTGTAGTGCGTTAGGTGGGTGTCTACGGGCGTGCGGCATTAGCTTAAGAAGAACAGAAGGAACGCCGAAGGAAGAACGACAGACGAGCCAGACGAAGCGTGCCATATGTCATGTGTATGTTAGACCTGTGTGAGCGTGTATTTGTGTGTGGGGCGATGCGGTGCGCACATGTGGCGGTATATAGGTAACTACTGCACTCTTTTTCCCCTACGGAAGTACTTGAATAATGGCTCGATGTGGGCGCTACGCAAGTGTCTTAAGCAGGCTCCCGCTTTCTGTCTGAAATTTATTGTGCACAAGTGGTTTTGCTTTTTCTTCTAAAATTCTCGAAATCTCGAAAACCACTTGCATTAATGATTATATGTGTTTTTATCTCAACTGTTGTACGAAAATTTTGAAAGACCAAAAGAAATACGACCGTAAGGTGTACAGCAACAGGATCTAAATCACCCTTGCTGCTACTTTTTCTGTATTCCGATAATTAGAAGCTTAGAACCTGAAAGGACAACTACGTAAAAAAGGCGATAACCAAATAAGGGTTTCTTCTGGAAAAAAGGCCTAATTGTCGAAATGTAAGGGGTCAGCGAATGTACTTTACACCGGATTATCTACTTGTTTCCCTAAGTCTATTGTCGACAATTCTAACGCGTAGAAAAGTACATAATGACTTTTTACGCAGTTTTGAACTTCAAAACTGGTTCTAATTACACTAACAATGTCCAGGCTTTTAGCCATGAGAAGTAAATCAGGTTTCGTCAAAGAGTGTCAGTGACCTTTCAAATATGTATTGATCGTTTTATTTTCTGGTTATTTTTTTAAGTTAGTTACTCCCTTCTGGAAGCGTTACAAGTTATGCGCATTTCGAAGTGAAAATACTATGGTGTAGAACACCAATAGAGAAAATTTAGAAAAATCAGAGGAAATTGCTTTAGTTATCATAAGAAGATTTAAAAGAAATGTTTAAATTGTTAGGTGCACTGGCTTAGACTAGGAATTAGTATAATTGAGAAACGAGTTACAGAAAGCCTGTTTTTTAAGAGTAAAACCTTCAAAGAAGGACTTTGCTAGTAGTAGATTCCAAGTATGGATGAAGTTGCTTGCATGCCAATTTGTCCTGCTGACTTTTTATTAGACTGTGGAAAGCCTTCTAACACATTATCATCTATTAATTTTGTCTTTTCAAATAAGAGGATTCTCGCAATAGTCGAGGTAAACAAAATATCAGCATCGTATTGTTTACTGTAGTTGGCATGTCTTTTGATTTGTCTAAAGCATTCGACACAATGGACTATAACATTTTGTCATCAAAGAGGTGGGCCTATGGAAAGCATAGCGTTTCGAATGACTTATTTAGATCATATCTTACTAAGCGTTAACCGTACATAGAGATTCAAACTTGTATTGAGAATTTGAAAAAGCAACGTCTTTCTCTGGCTCTAAGCACTACCTGGGGTATCCCGCAAGGCTCTATGCTTAGCCCTACTCTATTTGTTATATATGTTAATGACTTGTACCTATCTTTGCCATCATATTTATTGTCGCAGTATGCTGACGGTACGAGTTCCGTTGTTGCTGATTCTGCCGTACATTTAGCGTCTGTTCGCGTAATTGTGGACGTGTATGCGTCGTGCAACTACTAATGCAATAATGCATTATACGGCTAAAACGTATATGCTACAGTTTCGCGCTAGCTCGGGGGTAAGTAGTAGTTGCTTAACTAGACATGATAGTTCTCTCCAAAATAAAATGAAATTTGGAACATCCAATTTTCAAGCAAGTATAAATAAAGTTTTCGGAAAGGAGAAAAGAAAAGAATTTAAAATTGATCGATGTTTTGAAATTTAGTTTTTATTTAGCGAAGCAATGTTTGGCCATCAATACCTGGTTTAGTTTGGTTTTAACGTTTTTACTTTTCCCAAATTACAAGTTCAAAATTTAAATTTAATATAGCAGCGCAAAGTACCATAAGATACAAGATCACTTGCTTGACTCAAATATAACATCCTAATTGTTCTTATAATTTTGGATAGGCAGATTAATAAGAATTAGGTTTAGTCTGATTTGGAAAACCACCACGCATCTATCTCTGTTTTCTACAAATTGTTTAAGTCAGCATTTTCCAGAGAAGGTTCATTGTTGGGTATACTTATTTCTACGGAATGATAATGTTGGAGTAGTCTAGCGAATTTTCAGAATAATTGATAGATTTTGGAGTAAAGGGGGAAGTTTTGTTATTGGTTGCTCTATTTTTTTTTTAACACAAGGCAATACGACTTTCTGCGGTATGTAACCAATTAACTGGAAGCTTTTGTTCTAATTTCAGTTATAACATTTCTGGCCTTAGCTCACCTCCCCAATATAAAATGAAAAAGATTACAGCTTCTCTAATATTTGCAAGCTAGCCATTTTCACTTTCATGGAATCAATGAGCTTCATTAAAATTCGCTAATTAGTTGCGCTATCAAGTTAACATTTACACCCCAAGTATAGTTAGTAACAAGTAAGATTTAAAATGAAAAATCACCGCTAATGCGCTTCCAAACCTATATGGCACACGCTTTTTATTTAATCAAACATAAAATTTTCGTTATAAAGGTGTATATTGTTCGTACATTCAATGAAATCCCAACAAAGTTTTAGATAATGCTAATTTATGATAGAAATGTCAACCGAAGATTTTTTTTCTATCAGGAATATAATTCGATGATTTACACCGCTTTTAACAGCAAAGGCGTTGCTTACATAAGAAGATATTTAAACATAAATCGCCTCACAAAATCTATGCCAATGAAAGGTTTTTCAAGAACTTCTTAAAGTAGCTTACATTACAATCATGTATAACCCATTATTACATAGTAGAAAATAAAATTCTACGTCATATTAACCGTAGTTACTTTAAATTATAATATGAAGAATGTAGATGTGAATAGAATAGAGTTCAAAAGCGTAGGAGGCTATGAATATCATATATATCATACGCTTAACGTCCAACCAATTGTTCACTGTACACAATTGCGACAAAATAACCGTGTCACAACATTTTGACTAATACATCAGACTTAGTTGGAACCGGGTCTCAGAAAGGCAAGAGTTAACACATTTGATAACTTCATTCCGCCATCGTCAAAAGCAGCTACAGCATTCCATTGTATGTCGTTCGTTCTTGAGGAGAAAAAAATCTCTTAATATCCATTATATTATGCTCTACAAGTGGCGATGCAGTAGGAGGAATACAGAAGAAGACAGTATACAGCGTAGAAGATTAGTATATACATACGAATAAGACGAGAGTATATTCGATACCCATTCTTAACTAAATTTTGGTGATTCATTCATAGACACCGGTGAGACGCGATCGGGTTACTTTTATATAACTTTATTAAAAGGGATTTGATATGGACGGAGAGACTTCCATTCATTCTTTGAATTTATGATCCTGGTTGTCACTTTCATTAGCTTTTTACGTCCTAACCAAGGTCAGGCTCTTATTATTTAACATTCGTTTTATAACCTCGCTTTTTAGTGTACGTATCGACGATAACGCGTATCTTGCTTTATTTAAGCACACCACGAGTGCGAATATTTGCATTTCATTACAAATTTTATTCGTTCTTTAAGTAACCAGTTTCATTAATAGGTATATGCCCCCCTTTCTTTTTTACTAATTTTAGATCTACTTGCTGATACAAATTTTATGTTATGTAACAGATGTAATTTTCGATACACACGAAAAACTTAGTAAATGTGTAGCTGACAGTATCTTCTTCATTAGCTCATCAAACGCTTACTGGAATAATATTTCCATAACTTACTAACGATAAGTAAGAACATATACGGAGGAACATTTCGCTCTCCATGTACTTACTACTCCATTAACTTTATTACATAGTGATGAGAGAGGCTAGGAAAAGAGTAGTAAAATATTTTACATGTGATGAAAGGAAAATATTTGAAATTTCTTGAGTACATCATTTGCTTCACATTAATTGTATTACCACATCGATGTCCCTAGTATATTTTCTTATTATTATTTTAAATACATGATCTATAAAAAAATAGATAGCAGGACACAATTATTCTGTTTTTGCGATAGTTGCAATTATATCAATTAGTTTACTAAGTTCTGGATACCCAAAACATCAGACTACAGAGCAGCTTTCTCTAAAATGGAGAGAAATGAGAAGAAGAAATAGTTTCTAATAGAATACAACTCATCAATAGTATTGATTCACTCAAATAAGTTAATACTGAGAAAGTGGTCATCTTAAGTACATCTCAGCAAGTTCCAACTATAATACGAGGGGAGTTCGGTAATTAGGTGGCCTCGGTAGGAGATGGTGCTACTAGAATTGAAACAACTTTATTTTTTGTGAAAGTAATCTTTGATAAGAGTCCTGACAAATTTTTAAACGGATACGTCAGTTAGTTAGTCAGTTAGTAACAACCTAACATAATTCACGTTGATTACCTTAGAAAGAGCAAACAATTAACGATTAATGATAATGAAGTATTAGGCCAACTTATCGGATTGTTTCAAGAATGCTGTTAAAAGAAAATAGTCTGCATTTGGTGAAGAAAGGAATTCTGTCACACTTGTGTCGTCACCATGGCAAAACTCCACGAGTTAAAATACCAATTGCATCAGTACCAACCATCTTTGCAAGAGTTAGCCACCAGTGATTATTTCTTATTTCTAAATGGGAAAAATGGCTCGAAGAAGATTTAGCTAAAATGCCAATTTTTCAGGGTTAGAGAAATCTTATTTTTTAGATGTGATACAAAAGATGAACTAAATGCGTCGATCTCAAAGACTATCTTGAAATATAAAATATTTTTTTTATATAAAAATGTTTTTTTTCTTGCCGAGGTCAGTTAATTGTCGTTAACTCCCCTTATAGCTAGAAACCCCATTTGGCTCTCCTTTACATATATTAAGTCCTATATACAGGATGTTTTAGCCTTCTGTAATTGAAGGAAGAACAAATTTCTTTAACTGTGAACATTGCTGTATGGTACTAGATAAAAAAATATGTTTCAAACTGTGAATCAATCAGTTATCCCTATTTAGTTTTTTAAACAACTTGTCATATCCATCTGCATTTTTGCTTGCAAATTTAATATCGATTCGGTGACGATTGCTGGATGTTTCCGTTTACGTTTAGTTACGAGAGTGGGACCTCAACAATAAAATTGCGTTACTATCACAAATTCAGGAAGAACAGTTACATTCGAAGAGATTTCTTCCACTAAGACAAGGCGCCTTTTTTGGATTAAAGAGATGGGAGCATCGTTGGGAAAAGTGTACAGATTTACTAGAAAGTTATGTTGAGAAATAAAACTGAATTTACAAAAAAATGCTTGTTCTTGCGTTGTGCTGGGGTTTTTCAAAGTACCCTTGTACTCCCACAGAACCTGTGCATGTTGGACAATCATTTCCTGTTCAGCCTTCGTCCATAAGCCCATCCCCCGTTTCCTATTTTGCCTAACTTACAATCAAAAATGAAAATTTTTAATTCATAATTATGAATTAAACATTTTGTAAAATGTAATTACATCCGATTTTTTAACTTTTGTGATTGAACGCGTGCTAGTGAATAAATCTTCTCTTTGCCGCATGACGATAACCATAGGAAACATTGGCTAAGTAAGATGTATTGGATCTATTATGATAGGTTTTTGATATTTTTTTGCAACTGAGTTTTTTAATTCTTGATTTTGGTGAAACACTGAAGGAACCGTAGATATTTTATTTTCTATTATTGGCGTTACATTATAACTAGAACGTCATTGTTTCAGAAAGCGTAAACCACCATAGACATAAAATTTTAGAACTATACCAAGGATTATTATTATAATGAAGATGATGTCATTTGGTTAATTTGTTAGAAATAGAGAGAACGATAGATTTGTGGTTGGAAAGTAGGTAACATTTTTGATATTGCGATGTAAATTGTATTTTGAGAATTAAGAAGAAAGCGTTTATTTAATGTTCCCTAGAGAGTCATCAGTATTACAATTGTATTTATATATTTATTTCCAGGTCAATCTAAGAGAGGATAAAATTCTGGATGTGTCTACACAATCCTCCATTCCGCACCCCACGTGTTCATTCCCTTATAATGCCGAAAAAGCTTTCAGGATGCACAAAAAACGTTTTAATGCAACACAAAATCAAATTTATTTCCGTTTATCTGTAAAAAAAGGGGACCCCTCGTCCGCATAGCAAAGAAAAAATAATCCTAAACTCACCGAGCTTGAATAATTGCATCCGAGGTATAACGGTTTTCGGCGATGGTTTTTTTTTGCCTTTAAAACACAACTTTTAACAGATTTTCGGTGCTAGTTTTCGGGGTGAGTTCAAGAACCTGATCTGGATGTGCGCGCGGCGATATAGCACGGGGAGAGGTGCGAAGGGCCCGTACGGGAATCTATTTCCCACGTTACTAAACTTGTTTTTCGTTTAACAGGTAAAATATGCATCCCTTACTCTTATTTTGCGCTCTATTTTTCTTAAGCGTATGAATGGAGTTCCTAACGGACGAAGACCCGAACGTTTCTTAGAATTCGTGTTTATAAAGATCACTCACGGTTCTCTTCTCGATGTCAACCGTAATTCGAAATAACTTTTTCTATATTAAAATTTATTCAATGGCGTTGACGTGAATGTGTTCTTGAAGAGAACCGGTCAGTAGCTTTCATTTTTCAATGTAAATTGGTAATTCTCTCAGGTACAATACCATCAGGGATTTTATTAAGATTCGACATTTTGAGATAATATTTTTCTAAGAATAGCTAAAAACAATTTTCACAAATAATATTGGAAGAAACGTGAGTAAATGTATTCTTTATATTACTTGAAATTCTTAATTAAGATGAAATAGAGTAGATGTAGTAGGGAATTTAAGATGGAATTAATTTCTTTTGAGTGCTATTGCTACGTATCCAAATGAACAAACTCGAATATCGACCAGTTATAAAATTCTTAACAAAAGAAAAAAATCTCAGCAAACTATTGGCACGCATTGTAGCTTCATAGAAATTGACCATCCACCTTACAGCCCAGATCTAGCTCCCTGTGACTACTTTGTTTATAAATCTTAAAAATACAGCAAGGGGAGCAACATTTATAGATAATAGCGAACTTATAGCGCCTATTTTGCAGACAAACCAAAGGAATTTTTTTTTTATAATAGATTAGAGATGTAATGGAAACCATCCTAAAAGGAATATTTTGAAAAACAAATTGTTATTGCTATTCTAATTTTTTTTCATGCCTAGTAATGCCGGTAATATAAAAACGACAACTTGTATTAACACCTACTCAACATGATTTTTGATGTACACAGGATAATCATTATGTCCAATGTATTACCATACTATGCAAGAAGGCAAGGGAAATAGTTCGAGGGTATGAATATATCCTCCAAATGTGACCTTCTGAATAGAAGACCAAAATAACTAAAATTAACCGATAAGTTTAAGTCCGATTTTAACTATTACGGAAATGAATAATAGTGCGTGTTACAGTACAGAGATGATTACGACAAACGAATAATAGTAAATCCAAGATTATATTCGAAACTACCACCGCCAATCTTCCTACGTATCCTTGTCTGTCTATTGATTGCCCCAGTAGCGTACCTAATTGTTCGATGATTGCTTGATATGCTAGCTGCAGCATTAAAAATGCCACCTAGTAGTGCTTGTCTCGTGTTCACCTTTGTCGCATAAACTAAAGACCTTTATCCATCACCACAAACAATAATCTAGGTGGTCAGGATCTGGTGACCACGCTACTTAATTTTGTGAACCACTTCTGCCAATCCACGCTAAAGGGGTTCCATCGTGTTGGAACTACCCATATGTTATGCTAAATCGTACTTTCTTTTAAGTGACCCTCCAACAAATTCAAATATCGTTCTCCAGTAAGGCGACCGTCCAATATAAATCGATCAATATATATAATTAACCGTCTACCACACCACACCATACGTTGATACTAAAACTTACGATTCACTTAACTGACATGTGGATTTTCGTTTGATCACCGATGTGCGTTATGGTTATTATTTACTCCATTGCGAGTGAATGAGCTTCATCATTTAATAAAATGTATTTGTATAGTTTTCGATTTTGACGTACTCAATTACAAAATTGCAAAATTACCTCCGTGAACACTTTGGAGAGGTATAATATGAAAAGAATGCAAACCATTTTCTTTGAACTATCTCTACGTGGGCATGTGTCTAGTCTGAAATTGGCGTGCAAGACGCATTGTGCTTATGTCGAGAGTTTCTTCTATCTGATCTATAATATTTCCTTCCACATTTCAGTTTTACATTCAGTAATAAGTCGCGTTCCCTTTTAAATGCAAACCTTGCGCTTGAAAGTATTCCTGTTTCTCTAGCCGTTGCAAATGCATTTTAAAACACTTTTCTGTTTCGCCTTCTTCCTTCGAGCTGGATAGCTCATCGACTGAATTGATTCAGTTACCTTTGGAATACCGATAAAGTAAAGCCATATCGGCATACTATGACTAAACGTATGCGGCATTATTTGGTTTTATTCACTGAAGATTAACTAATTTCATGAACTAATTTAATAATTAACTAATAGTATTACTTCAGAAACTTCAAAACTGCAGTAAAAAAATAATCAATGTACGTGAATATTGGTTGACATGCTTCGATCTATGAGTCATACTTTTGACGGTTGCAACTGCGCCTCCAGGAATCCCTAAAAATCTTAAATTAAATGACCCATCGTGTGGTGCCTCAAATGCAAGCTTATCTTCTTATGATTATACTGCTTGCTGATGATTGCTACTGATTGATTATTATGCTGCTCAACACTTGCTCATTTTTTTAAAACAGCATCTTCAAAATTACCATTCATCCTGCTACGAACTTCGAATTTCAGGTGGGTTGATAATTTTTATATGTGGGAAACCATTTCTTTTTAAATTAAGATCTACACTCTCTAGAAACGAAGGACTATAATTTCTCATAATCAGCCTTTATATGGTCCAGGAAACGTTGTTAAACTTGTGAATAAAGAAGTTCTCAGGTTCTCTTATTGGAATCAAAAGATTTTGTGGGTATCGAATGATAACTCAATTAAAATGTATTTACGAAGTTGAAAGATGGGCGTGACAAAAACTTAATAATATCACGCAGTTCGTTTTGGAAACAACAGGCGATCTAGATGTTGTGGACGAGTTTCTGTTATCATTCAAAGGCGTGGGAGAGAAGGAGCAACATATGAATCCGACAAAACCGATTTGCGATTTTCGTCTGGATTTTTTCCTGACGCCCTTGATTCCGTCGGTAGTGATCACGAGAGACATTTTCAGTAAGGCGGAACAGAAGTAAGAAGGTAATGGTTGCAAAAGTTTAGGGAAGATGCAGGAGGGAGAAAGATTCAACATAGTTTGTTTCCACACATAAAAATGTAATTATAAGTTAAGTTAAGTTGCAAAAAGCTAAATTGCGTTGTATGTCCAGTTGCTAGAGTCCTTAGAAATAACTGAATAACAATACTATAATAAAAATTTTGCTGAGAAATAGTGCAGCTGTAACTTATTCTGCCACTATGTGTCTGGGATTAACCGTTTATTTATGGACATGTACAGGGCTGACATAGGTTATATGTATAATAGCAATTACACATTAAAATCTAATTTTCTTTACTATTAATCTGAATAAAACTTTACACATCAATAAATTTGAATCTTCTAACATATCCTCTCAGGATTTTCAATATTTTTTCTGTAACTCACATAGTTATCTCCGTACACACACACCCAGCGTTCTTTGTGTTCCACTACACAGAGCCTTATAGTAAAATTTAACCAAAAAGGATGACAACATCTTTTCATTCGGTTAAAACCATGAAAAAAGAGGTATATGAATATGCGTATAAGGTTCACGTATCCCTGGTCACGACGGCGTACGAAATTTGTGTGCATGAGATGAATTAGACAATGGCCGAGGGATTTTGAGGAAGATGTTAGACAATAATATATTTCTTGTCGGCCTTTGATGTGTGAATTCCTACGTATATGGTGAATTGATCTCTCGCATCGCGTGATGATAGTCCCCCTTCCTTTTCTAAGATCTATTAGCATAATTTCCACATTAAATAACATGTTGTCAGTTAGGCCTTTTCATTATGGCCTAGGTGCAGATACATGTGTTGGGTAATATATCTTGAAATTACTATAGACGTTTCCAGTTCTCCGGTTTGAAACCACCAGAAATAATTTTCTAGTGAGTACGTATAGTGATTTATATATTGTCCTTGCTTTATTGATGTAATTTATTACGCCAGGGTACGTAGCGTGTGGAAAGTACGGCCTAAATTTACTACGTTACACAGACGCAGAATCCTTCTTGGATTAGAATTAATACATCAAAAGCTATGTTCACCTATCTATTACCAATATGCGTTAAGGTGGAAATGAAAATGTATAATAGATACTAAAACTGTATGAAGATGTTACATTTTACCAATACTTTACACCCTTGTCGTGGAAATGACATACATTAACATCACTGCCATATTGGCAATTCAGGTCGTTTTGCTTCAATTTAAAAAATACTGAATATTATCTATTCGGTAAAGTCTATATAATTTAGTTCAGTTTCTTATTGGTATGTTTTGTGTTACAACCTTAGGAAAGTCTGAAAATGGGTCCGTAAGTTGGCGGTTTTTGGATATACAAAACAATTTACGCTAACTGAACCTTTTTACTATGCGCATACAAGCGATATAGTTTATGAAAAAACAACAAATGAAATTCGGACAATTAGGTGGATGTAATAGTGGCTAAGTCTAAAATGAGTGCTTCCTAATTTTTTAAATTATTTAATTGCGGCCAAATGGGAATCCTTACGAAGAAACGAGCGGTAAAGGGCCAAATGAATTTGATGATCAGATGACTTTAGGGCCTTCATTTCTTGGTAGTGGCACTGTTGTTGCTCTCCTGAGAGTCCTGAGACTATTCCCCAAATGAACCGATATCGCGCAATCGTTGGTGTAGTCTTGGAAAAACACGAACTGAAGGGATTTGTCGATTGAGATGAGCGTCAACATAAAGTTATTGCGCTATTCTGGCATGCCCGTTCACGTGACTCTTTAGAAAAAAAAATGTAAATGTGTCAGGTCAGGAGATGTTATTTGGCTACTTTTATTGCAAATATTTTTCCATTAAATGAATAGATAAACTGTAATTCGCCGCGTACATTGCTGCCGCATTCGGTACGTATACACAAGGTGCTACAATGAGGATTACTTTGATTTTGTTAATTCATCCTATGCAGCATCTTATTAATTACTCATAATAATCTAGATTAAATTGTTTGTTGATCTATCTCTTTAATATCCTAATATGGCGCTGAGTATATGTATGTATATTGCATAGAATAGGATTCTATCTCATACAAGATCATCACCATCTGGTCTCACGATTCGTTTATTCGCTACGTTACTACAACTTCATCGTGGCTTTTCATTCCGGCATGCATATGCATGAAATAATGTAACTCGAATAATTTAATGTGTGTGTAGACTATAGATATCACGTTAACCCATGAATGAGTTAGAGGAGAAATCCAGTATTACTGTGTCAGGTGTACCATATCAAAGCAGAATGCTTTGTAAATAAATCGGGGCCACTCTGTTTCTTCTAAGAACATACTATAGACACCATTTTCTCAAATAAGTAAGTATAAATTAATAACAGAGGTTTCTAATTCCCACCAAATTTTATCATCTTGAGGGATAGGTGTATACGTATGTATGTATACAAATAAGAACCGCCTTTCTTTCCTGATGTCTCACAAGTTACGGAAGAAGACACATCCAGCGTAAATAAGGGTGACCGAAAACCAGTAGTGAATAGATTTTCAGGATGTAAATATTTGCAGGCATTAATGTACAAATGTTTGTGGAAGTTGACAAACTGTTTCGCTTTTTTATTCGACTCTTCTTCTTTCTTTCTGTTAGTATTTCGGGTTCTAATTCTGTTTGATTAGGACCGAGGACGATGTTGATTTTTTATGGGCTTTGCTTTGAAACTGGATGTGTCTGTGGTAGAATTTACGTTACCTTTAATAAAACTACGCTGAGAAATGTAATATCGGAGGTAATAGGTTAAAATGTTAGTATTGTGTATTTGTCCTCACCAATGGTGCAGTAGATGTTTGGTATTACTTACTGAATAAAAATTTGATGCTAAATTCCTTTGTATTTATCTGTGTCAATTTTTGTTTGATTTCAAATAAGTAACAGCGTTCATTAATCGTAAGTTTGCTTCTACTTTCAACACCGCCTTAATAAGAAAAGCAACTACAGCTTCGGGGTAGTTCACAAACTGGCAATGAAAAACCAGTTAATATATAATAATACCGTAGCAACATTCCGATGCAAAATATTGTACCACGGTTCTTGTATTGCGATGAATCAGTTGAAGCAAGCATATGTTTGATAATATTGACTTAAGTAGAAAAGTTGTCTGTGCCACGTCTCCATGCATTTCACTGAATGAGAATCAGGCCATATTTTCACCAACAATATAAAAAATCGCCATCAATGAAAAGGAAATTGATTATCATGAGGTCTCGTTTAAGAACGAAAACAGATATGAAGCATACAGGAAACACGACACCAACGTTCGAACAGGCTATTTCTACCATTTACCGAACTGAAGGAAGGATATCCTAAGGTGGCAAGGCCTTCAATTACTCTAACATATACAACGCCATTTTTTTTACAATAGATCTATTAAGATCTCAGTGACCAGCAGCATACGCATACGTGCCACGGCCCGGCTACAATAATAATAATGTTGGTTGTCATATTGATGTAGAACATTTCCAGAAAAAAACGACATTTGTAACTATTTTGAATATCCAAAACAGCAACACTGTTGAAATCAAAGACTGGCCTGTTTCCAGACTGTAATTCTCCGAAGCACAAGCTCCCTTACCCTTGAGACAATTACTCCTGGTTGATCAAAGGATCTCGGCGAGCGCTTTGAAACTATAAAAGTTTGCCTGTCTAGCCTTAACCGTTGCTACACTAGGATGTCCCAAAATTAATAAAAGTAGATTCCTTTGTAAACTTCAAATCACTTAAGATCTGAAGCCAAATCATCGTCGTTTGCGTCGAGCTTTCGCGAACTGCGCTCTTGAGCCGATCCACGTTTTGCAAAAGAGATATTGTTTTCTGATGCGGTTATGTTATGTTTGTAAACAAACATAACTGTAGAATTTCGCCTAATGAAAATCTCGAGAGATTCACGAAACGCTTCTTTATCCTGAGGAAGTCACGGTGCAGTGCAGGTTTTGAGCTCAAAGTGTGATCGGACCCTATTTTTTTGAAGACCTTGGTGGAAATCGTGTTACTGATAATGGTGAGTGGTACAGGAATGTGCTAACGGAATATCTTTGTCCATGAACTGAAAAGTGTTAGTATCAACAATGTTCTCTCTAAATAAGCCGGTGCGACGTGTCATACATCTCGTCAGACAATTGTTTTATTGAAACAGTAGTTTCTTGGACGTGTTATTTCGAAGACAGCTAATACCAACTGGACACTAAGATTATATGATCTCAAAAATAAGCTAGATACAATTCCCAACTTAAACGAAACACTCAACATATCACTAAAAATATACCACGCGATATGTGTAAAAGAGTAGTCACAAGTTGGGCCCCCAGAATTAGTCAGGTGAAGTCGAGGAAAGCATATAAATGATGTTATTTTTAAAACATAATAGCATCGATAGTTTCAAAATAAAATAAAGATTAAAGGAGTGTTGATACGGTGATTGTATGGCAGCACGAGCAAAATAGTTCTGTATAGTGTTTAGTCCTACTGGTGAAAATTTCGCTACTGAAACGAATACGTATTGACGGTGAAATGCTCATAGTTTATCAGTGCATAGTGCGCTTCAAATGATTTAGACTTTTAATCTATTACATTTTCATGTAATTTAAATATCATGTTCGTAGAACACATTTGAAAAACAATTTTGCTCTATATAATGTTTATTGCAGTTTCGAAGATTGCTAGTACTCTATAGGAGCTTCTAATTTGTTTCTGTATAATGATTAAATACGACTTTTTAGGAGGTTGCTATTAAATGTTCCAAAATAACAATGATCTTTCAAATTCCTTCAATTTTCTTCTTTATTCTAATCCTTTCTTTATATTATCTCTGAATTTCTTTGATGAAATCAATCCTAGCGTATCTACTTAAGCATTTGCTACGGTTCAAAGCGAAACTTGTTTCCTCATAGTCTCCTACATCGAACGAAAATTTTATAACATGCCCGATTGAAACCGTCACGTGAATTAGATGTAGCCCGTTGAACCTCTATTGAAACTTCCAATCCGTGCAAATTGCATCAGCCCCCAATAAATCAATTATTTATGTACGACATTGTGCTGAAAGGATAGCGGAATATTGGCATCGTACCAAAAAGGAGAGCAGGTAGCTTAGTTTAGTTATATATACATAAAAACGAACGTCCATATATCTAATATAATAACAGGAAAAGGTTTGGGTCCCGGTTCTTTTTACGAAATTCACTTGAAATTCTTCGAGATCCCTAAAGGAAGTATGTAGGCTTCTCTGCAATAATTTGGTTGACATGCGCGCCGCGCCGTTCGAATATGATAGAAATGACTTTCTTCCGATCCTAATTATAAATTTTCCTAATTGACGTTCGTCGCTGAACGGATCGTTTTACTGTGAAATTTAATATTTAAATGATACGTTTTTCGTTCTTCTCTTGTTCATCAAGATAGACCTCCTAACCCTGACATTGAACCGTAAAGTTTCTGACCTTAATAGGTAGGTATAACATTGAATAAAGCTTATTCAGACTACTCCAGCTAACTACATACGTGCCCTTTTATTTGATGTGCTCGAGACCAGACGAACTCGTGAAGCGAGATCTTAAGACGCAAGCCAACCATTCTGCTTTCATTGTGCATGAATAAGAAACGTAAAGCCAAGTCCGGAAGAAAAGAACGTGTTTTTAGTCTTTGCGTCGTCCTCTCTCACAATTAAATTGAATTGTGAGACAGGCTCTCGCTGCCTAACCTATCCTAACCTCCTCTTCTCCTTTTTTTTTCTTCTCTCGGCGTGGATTATTTTACTGTTGACGCGAGGTCGTCGCATGCAACCAGTTTCCGTTACTAAAAAACCTAATGTAAGGCGCGACCGTTAAGAGTTTGCATTTCACGTCACTTTTTTCTGCGTATTTTGAGGTGACTTTGTGGGAAAACAAATTCGTTTCGGTTCAATCTAATTCATTTCAGTAAGAGACAAAACTTCTAGCTTAGATGCATTAATAAAAGTGGTAGACGTTTTAACATATGGAGCGATAAAAGAAACCATTCACTAAAACTCAAACAAGAATGGAAGCTATATGGGAAGGTTGATGTGTCGAACTTCCTGTAATTTTTCCAGAATAATGTAAGGTTGTCATTTCTCATGACACTTACAAAACTAAATATAAGTAGAATGAAGTAATGTTAGTTGGTGTTCGTTATGTATTTGAATAATATGTTCCTAAGTTCGATCGTTTTGGCTTCCAACTAACTTATAATGCATTATCACATCTCAAGCTGGCATTAATGTTTTCATTTAAGGTCAATACAAGAACAAGATCAAGGAAAAGATAGAAGTAGCTACAACCTACGTTACCCTCAAATTAAAATATTGCTCTTATAGAGATAGCAGCAGATTTTGCCACATTTCCTAAGAAATGGGACCGATACGTCAAATGATTTGAGACCACTTGAGTTCATTGAAATTATAGTTAAACGTAAATCTATAATCAATTAATATAAAATAGTAGTTTTTGCTGTAGGATTTATAGACGATAGCAATGGAAAGAGTTTCTCTATTGTACTAAATGAAATTATAAAAATAATCTAGCAATTCAAATAACAAATTAACACTTGTTATTTGCATAGATAAAGTCTATCATCAGGTCAAGATAACAAATTAGGTCAACAGCACCTTAACTAAGCTGAAATAGAAAGAAACTTGAAAGGAGCTCTTCTTGGAAGAACTGGTGAAAAGTCGATTCTAGCCCTTTTTCCTCTGAAAATAACTTCTTCGATTAAATAATCTTCACGATGTTCTCGTAATACGTGGCAGATTTAATAATTTTAAAGAAGGTTTACGTGTTTTAGATTGGTTTATTGCGGCAAATACTTCAAATGTACACGGCATCCTCCAAAGTTCCATTTGCTTAGTGGTACTTTCACACGTACGTTAAAGAACCTAAATGTATCCATTTAATATGAACATCTCTGTCCAGGTCTAGCATGGTTAACTGCATGAAATTCCTAAATATTTTGCGGTTCAAGTTTCGTTTTTATGATTTATATGTGCATCCATCAAGAAATAGTTGGTGGTATGTGGATGGTGTCCTAGGAAAATGTCGTTTTTAGATTACTGCTTATCTCATCTTATAAAGTAAAATGTTAAAGATAAAATAGCAATAGAAAAATGTCGCTTGGTTGGGGAATTTGCACATATGCAAGTCAGAAAGCAAAAGAAAGCTCACGCTTGGAGACAGAAAGAAGGTATAGGTCGCTAGATGCCTATTGCGCTAAAATATCCAGATATGTTTCCACATAGAACAGCAGTCTTCAGTTAATAACCGAAATTGTAATGTTACAGGCAACTTATTCCTCATTCCATTAAAGACAAAGCAAAACTTTCTATTACTGTTAATATTTCTGAACATTAACATATGCGCCACCATAAAATAGCTTTTCAAACCGTTGGGTTCATTACTACTTTTAAGTGTCGCTTTTGGATCGCGTTCGCGAAACATTAGTAGCGTATCTTTTTTAGTAATCCGATCCGAACGATTTTACGACTGCAATACGCCCTTGCATCGCGTGCACCTTAGCGTCAGCCGCGTATAAACAAACTTGCCACTATATTTATGCCGCATTTCACGGAGCCGGCGTAACGTCAAGCCGGTGGTGTCCGAAGCGGTTTGATTTTAGAACGCCATACCTGACCGTAAATTATAAATTGATTTACTAAGTCTGCGGGCTCTGGGAAGTTACACTCACGGTTATGTATTTATAACTCGTACGTGTGGCTGACTGCCTCAGATTTATTTCTTTGAGATTAAAGATATTGTAGCCGTGGTAAGCATAGTCCGTTACAATATTTGTTTATTCCTAACAAATCAAACAGTTCTTTTAAGGATACTATTCTTAAAACTTTCTTGGCAGGGTTTGTTCAGATTTGGATGTTGTCGTAGCTAGATAGGAAAATATGGTGAAATTGACCCTTACCTTTAAATTGAATTACACCCACAGCTAACTTGGCTGGCTTTGCTGTTGACTTCGTTGTTGTTGTTCCTGTTGCTGCTCCCACCAAGCCATCACATGCAGCATATTTTCTTTGTGTTCCTCAGGGATTTCATCTTCCTCGTGTATCGTAATCGAAGGCGGCTCAACCTTGAACGTAATATCCAACGCAGGACTGACAGATCTTCCATTATAAGCTGTCATGAAGGCATTGGTATCACTTTTGTCAATAGAGTTTGGGGACATCGAGTTTTCACTGTAAACTTCTGGCGAGAGCGAGGCATTGGTATGAATCGAATTTAGAATTGATAAGTCTTGAACATCACTAAATTCCAAGTCAGAAGCATCAATGATATTTGGATCAGTCAATAGGCTTTCGTTCACCATTGGAATCAAGTGATAGGAGTTATTAATTTTGATATACTGTTGTTGTGGTGGTGGTGTGGATGTTGTCGAGAGGTCGTCGTCTTCTATCGATGGCGATATCACAGGATAAACATAAGTGGTCCTCGTTTGCGAAGCGGAACTTGGCGGAGTTGTAGATGAGGGAATCGAAGTTATCCTTGAAGTATTCCCATCAGCATCATCAGTTGCTAAGATGTGTTCAAGGCTTCTGATATATTCGACAGCCATTCTAAGGGTTTCAACTTTGCTTAATTTCTTATTACCACCTTTACCGTTACTAGACTCGAAAGCTGCAGCTATGGAATTAGGAATATGTTGTCGTAGATTTGCGAAACCGTTATTCACTTGCTTAACGCGATTTCTCTCTCGTGCATTGCGCCTGGCTACCGCGACTGGCGGTGGATTCGTAGCATACTTCACGTCCTTCACTGTCTTGGTCTTTTTCTTTGCAGTGTTTGTAAGAAGGACATCGTCTTTGCAGTCTAGGCTTTCCGATAGTAATTGCGGTTTGCGTATTATGACTATATCGCGTCGATCCGCGATGGAATTCGTATTGTTTGTTTGCTGTTGTAAAACGTTCATTTTATACAAATTACCACCGAACTGTACCACACTTATTCCGGTCATTTATTTAGTTGGAAATTTCGCGGTTTTATTGTTCTCTTTTGTTTTCTTCTTTTATTTTTGAGGTTCGCAACGATGTCACTTTTGAAGCAAGTTCGATGTGCGATGACACTATAAAAGTAAAAGTCACTGTCGAAGAGGACAATTAAAACTGTTAATCTTCGATTCTTCAATTAACACTAGTTAAGCTCTTCGTATGACGAGATCGCCGCCGGTTTGTTGTGCTGGGTATCGTCGTACGTGTCGTCGTAAGTTGCGATGTTAAAAACGTCATGTATTGTAGTGAGTCTCTCTGAACTGTTTCGGCGCTGGTGAGACACAGACACAGTCGAAGAAGCGGATGACGTAGTTTACCGGACATGTAATTATGATGGCGCGCATTCAATTGAACTTATTATCTTTGTCGCGTGCTCGAGTTTCTAAGGAACAAAATGAACTACCAATTTTAACGTAACTTTTGCACAGACGGCACGAGACCAGTACAAATAAACCCCTCCCCCTTGGAAAGCGGGGTAGTTTTTCGATCATACAGCTGTTAGTTACTATATACACATATATGTGTGTATTATACACACGGACTAAAGGTATACGGGAATATAAGGGTCTTTCCGATTAGTATATATGTGAAGGCGATGCGATTGTATGCGTGATGTAGGTAGGTAACGTGCGTGAGTCGTATATAAGAAACGATGCATTTTTGACTGTGTGAGTGTGTGGATTTAGAATGTAAGGATAGGGGAGGGGTCTATAATCGTGGAAATAGCGGTACCTATTTTGATTTTTACACATGCGCTCTGTTTCGGTAGGAAAAGAGCTAGTTAAGATTAAAGATATATTTATTTAATTCACCGAAATGCACTCGTTAGAGATTTACATAAATGAATATCAATGATCATAACTGCGAATATAAGGGAGTTATGTAGTACCTTTATATGTTAGATTGTTCTTTTAATTTTGTTTTGGTAAGATAATGTAGTAATTAAATTGGCACCAGTTGGAAGTGGAAAAGATATGTTTTGCAAAAGCGTTTTGTGTACAATGATATACAATCATAGTGGATTGCTGGTCCTTTATCTCGACTGACTAATTCTGCTTGCACGTTCTTGTCACCTTGGATCTCATTGTTGCTATTCCAAGTAAGTTAGCAAACATTATTTTAGTAGCTACTAGAGTAAAAAAGCAAGAGATACTAAGCTATTGAAACATCTCCTCATTCATCGTGTGCCTGATATAGTTTGTATTGCGATTTCCAAGAGCAACTGAAACATTCCATCGAATAACAAAGTTGATTTCCAATATATTGTAACGGTTTTGCGAAATTTTAAGTTAAGGGTTCCCATTCTTAAAACCCGAGCTTAACTATGTTGTAAAATACTGCCTTATTTAATTACCCAGTTTTATATTTAAGAACTGGTTACTATCAGTAACGTCTTCCATCTCCTTTATACCTGGAGACCCAGAGTAAAGTGCGTATGTTCTATTGAAATTTCAAAGCAAATTTTTCGGATATTTTGAACATTTCCTAGTTCTTTGTAAGGTTCGTATTTGCCATCATCGATTTACTGCCACGTTTCTCGTTTGGAATGAGTGTGCTTTTGGATATTCTACTACTTCTGAGCAAGCACGACTGATAATCAACAATACCACACTTTTCTTTTATCATTGGGCTTGGGCTTGGGCGTTGCAAACTACGCAACATTAATTTACACATTGAAGGCAAAACATTTCCAAAGCTTTGCTGAAGTAGTTTAAACGAAATCAATCGGAGTTCTGGCGTCGATTAATAACTGTAAATGAAACTTGGAAACAGTAATACACTTCCGATCCCAAGGGACAGCCGAAACAGTGGACTACGAGGGCTGAATCGGTTTCGAAGAAGACGAAGCCTGTTCCACGGACAGGGACAATGATGGCGACTGTTTTTTGGGATAATCATGGAATTGTGTTAATCGACTATCGTGAAAACGGAAAACAATAATGGGGGTATATTACGCCTTATTACTTGACAAGCTGTACGCAGAAATTGCGAAGAAACAACAATAAGAAAAATAAGATTTTGTTTCGCCAAGGTAACTCATTGGCTCACACATCAGTGGCTGCCATGACAAAAATTTACTATATTAAATGGAACATCCTGTATATCTTTACGTTATTAAAGATCCCTAACTACATTCAATTCAACCCGAGATTATGAAAGTAATCTGTTTTGTAGTTTCCGTGTTACAACTGTTTCTGTCAACCATTCACCAGACACCAGTCACCATTGTTTGTTGCTGGGAAACAGTTAACTGCGCATGCTCTCTACAGCGAGGGGATGATAGTAACAGAGCCATAAAACACTTTACACATACACACACATAATTTACACACAATTGTTCCCGAAGTTGCAACAAACATCAAAAAATGTATACACCTCGCTGCGTCGTCACTAAAAGCATTAACAGTCAACGTCACCCACTGTCATCTCAGCCAATTCACTTGACAAATTTTATTGCTAAATTTGAAAGCGTTTGGATGCATGAATACTTTCTTTGGGACAAGTGATTTTTCATTTCTTCAGCAGAAACAATAGCTCGAGAACCACAGGGGAAGTCACTGTCATAATCTAGGGATGAATTGTGCATAGTTAGGCATAGTTTAATAATGTAAAAATATACAGGCTGTCCCATTTAAAAAAGTGAATTTTACTCTCACGCTTTTTTATAAAACATCCAGTATATCGGAACATATTTTCTAAAGTACAACTAACATTAGATTACATCCCCAAAATATTAATTTGTTATCTAGCATGCTACAGCTCCAGTAATAACAGACGGACGTACTATTGCTGTACCCTGTATATTTAAGCTCCATAATTTAAACCGAAAGAAATTCCAACACAAAAAAAATAATTCGTTGTCATCACAGAAAGTCAACCGTTTAATAATCGTACATTTTTGATACTTTTTCACGTAGGTAGATTACTTAAAAAGCTGGCTGCACAAAGATACTAAATGACAGGCAAAAGGAACAGCGTGAAATTATTTACTTACTAAGGCATATTATTACGTTTACTTTTTGCCTCTGACAAACATCGTAATTGTCGAGAAATAAAAAAAATTAAAGCGCAAATAAGTGATTTTTCAGTAACCGACTGCTCGTATATCCAGCTGGGATTAAGGCATAAGCTTATTATCTGGATGCGTTGGCGATTGATTATGTTTGCGTAAAGAACAAATTATTGTAATTTGTTTTAACGCAGCGGTGTTCTTCAATGGAAACCTAACAATTACGGATATTTTGCTGGTAGGTCGACTTATTACAAGTAGTGACTTATTTGTTGCTAAACTTATAAAAAGAGATTGTTCTCGGTATTGTTTGTGTTGTTTCTTTTTGAAGGTATAAATCTGCAGCTCGTTCTTATAAGTCAAAATGTTCAACAAACTGTAAAACGAAAAATTAATTATAAAGTTTTGAATTAGGTCAATGAGTCGGCAGGGTGACTCCAGTTTGCAAATGTAATATAGCACGCATTTTATGCATGACCCAAAGGTTAACCCTGCGGCCGATGGGAATTAATATCCGGACTGTGAGAAAGAGCAAAAGAAGTAGAGGCATGCTGGTGCCAACTCACATAACCGTTAATACACGAAGAAAACTTCGTATGGGCTTGCCCATATTAAGCCAGATGAGCGTGCGAAATTAAGAAGTCCACGTAAGAATTATGATTTCACTTACCCTACTGACGAACTGCTTAAATAGTAAGAAGAAAAATATTTAAATGCGTTTGCACAACATCAACCGAGGATTTAAAATGGAACTGTAATTGATAAGTCACACTGTACAGTAATATTTACGTATATTTTATTTGAAAAAAATGTTACATATATTACATGTTTCAGTTGGCGTCTGATATTTTAGCAAGTAAACTGAATCATTCAAGCGAGCGTTGCGCCAGATTAATCAAAAGCAAAATATTTTGTTATTACTTATTCTACGTTTGGAAGCTTAACTCATGTTTTATTTCAGACAAGGCAACTGAAGGTTGTAAAATCAAAAAAAAGCATTAATTTAAGAAAGTGATTAAGTTCGTGCACTTGGGACTATTGTTGACCAATAAATAAGAAGTCAAAAACAAAATTCAGGTAATAGGAGGAGGAACGCAACTGCCCTGTAAGCATATCTTCAGATTGGGTAAAGTCTACAAATAAATAATTTTTGGAAAGAATCGTTTTGCGTTCAGCTTTTGCAACAGAAGGGAGGAAAATGTATAATAAAGATGGCAGTTAAAACAGAAACTAGAGGAAATTTGTGTTTTACATTTATTGGCCAGTATGACTAGGAAAACGCATAAACATATATTCTTTTAAAGTCTGAAAAATACTCGAAATTCTGGAACTTCCATCGTTCACCATAATTGGCAACTGGGAAAAAGGAAAGTCGTAATAGTGGACATAATAATCAGTAATAATTAATAATAAAATTGCTGTGGTGAAAATAATTCAACTAAACCTTCCATTCACTTTCAAAGCAGATTTAATAGAACACCTACATGTCAGAACCTATTAAAAATATGTGTTTACAAAATTTATTACGTATGCTGCATATTTTTATTATTTTTTTTTTGAATGCTGAACACATTCTACGCCAACTATTAATTTTCAGGTTTTCGCCTTTAGTAACTGTAGCTAAGTATAACAAATTACAGCTTTAACACAATCGTATTTTTGTTTGCATATTATTTCAACAAGCATCATGTGTTGAGCTGCCTATACTGTTTGCCATTTGTGTTTTTTTCTTAAATAATAACAATAATACTGAAAAATATTTCGCTGTTACAGCTCATAAGTGCACATTTGTGAAAGGGCGTAGTTAGTCGACTAGTTTGTCCTATAAATGTGGTTGACGTGAAAACATATATGGATGAGAGTATCTAATTAAAAAATTAATACAACCCCTTGATTATAATGGCCTAATTTTAAATATATTTTATTACATTTTAACGTTTCGATGTCCAAAATGTGATCGTCTTTCTCAATTTTTTTTTTCAAATATTTTTTTGAGAAAAACAGAAATTGAGAAAGACGATCTTGAACGTTACAATGTTATAAAATTCAGTTGAAATTAAAGATTAGACCATTACAATCAAGATGTTTTATTCATTAATTAACCATGGCCAAGGAAATGTGCGAGAAATCCCATAAATGGTTCTTTCTTTTAATATCTAATTAAGGATACACTAATCACATAATTTGTGGAAATATTTGCAAATACCTCTCCGACCTTGGCATCACGATCTGTGAAGGCCGCAAGGATCGATTAGTAGTTTAATTAGCTAGAGAATAAACAAAATTAATAATGAAGTTGGATTGCCACCTAACCACAATGTACAGGCGCGGGATTCGCTGTGTAACAGCTCGTCACGTGGTAGACCTGACTTTTCCTTACTTGACTACGGCTAGAGTGGATTTTCGTAACATGTTTTAAAAATTCCTGATAATTTCATGATAATAATGATACAAACTTCAAAATCAGTTTGCTCAGCTTGATATTTAAATTCAAACTTGCACTCATAAAACTTAAAAAAAGACTCAGTTCTCAACGTTGATATATTCTAAGCGTATGCATTATGTAATGTAAAATTCATTTAAGTGGGCCATACAAAAAGAATCGTTTTGTTTTAAATAACCCAGTTCGCATATGTTTTTACCGATTAATTAAGGGCACGATAAAATTAAAGGTGGATGTTTAAATATATTACCCACCAGCACTTCAAAATATAATAGTGAACCATCTACCAATAATCATGAAGATAGAACTAACATCGTATACATACCACTATTTCAATTAGAGCCACCACTTTCCACATAGGTGTACTGATGAGCTGTGATGCAGCGAAAAGCGTGTCTACACACAACTGTTCACTTCTGTAGAGGTCGATATAGCAATTAGTTTCGACATATCCAGTGATTAAAGTATCTCTGATTAGATACCCTACCAACTATAGGCTGCTTTGACGGGAAGTACTGAGATTGAAATTATCGGACAATATGTTGTGCAACCCTTAAAATTGGCCATCTACATTGCATGGTTCATACGAAGGCCTTTAATAAACAACATACTTGGCAAATGCGTAATAAATCGGACATACTTAAACGGACTTGCTACAATTAGTTTATTCCAATCGTCATTTATGCTCCACTTTGCATGAAAATAGAAACAAATTTCCAAAATGCGGTGTAGTTGGATTCATTTTTAATTACCTTTCCAAAAATAAAAATATGTAAGGCATCACTGCTGGTGACACCGAATTTAGGAGATACTTTATGACCTCACTGTATGTACAATTATATACGCGTGTATACATACATATGTTAAAAGTTCTTAGAATGTCGGGGTAAATAAAAAATTAGGAAGCCATTACGTTTCCAAGAAACAACTCGACTTCGCGGGAAACGCATCGAGCTAATAACAGTAATTGGTGCAGGTTACACCTCTAGAAAACAGATTGATATAGACGCACTAGGAGAATGATGATGAGAACGATACGACACAAAGAGAAACTAGAGGCGATAGATCACAGTTCCAAACGGATCATTACAATTACATCGTAACGCGTGTAGCACCAATTCTGATTCAATAAAATTATTTTCCTCCATAGATTAAGTAAATAATATGTCAGTCTAATAATATCTCCAAATATAATTTGTACGACCATGTACCGTTATTGAAAACAATTACCAGCAGCACTTTCGGCTACACAGTAAACATAACGAGCAGAGATGATGATTGTGCAACACACAACGTTTTACGGCATATATCAGACGTAAAAAATAAACTATTCATTAGGCTGTATTCCCGCTTATATTCGATTGGTTATTTATAGGCTACTAACAAGTCACACATAATATTACAATTACATAGAGATCACGACTATGCTATATAAAGAGTTGACAACTTTGTAGTGTACGTAATTTTCTCTACCAGCCTTCGAGATTAGATGTTCATTTAGCTAAGCGTATATATCGTGAAATTTACAGCCACGATGAAAATGTAATCAAGAATCCCCCACTGGTAAAAACGTAGTTGGCGCTTTATACAACCCGGGCACTATGAATTTTAAGCTCATTAACAGTATTACGATAATAACAAATACGTACGGTATTAATCACTGGGATACAATTCTACCAAAGTATTTACAACGGCTGGGGCACGCCGAAGCGAAGAATGAAACGTTTTCCTTTTGAATATAAACAACCTCCTTAACGTGAGCTTTTTTCCGTAATATATTAACGTAAATAATATAAACAAATCTAAGCAATACGTATGGTCGCGAGTATTATGTATCTGATATATGTACATATGTGTATTGGTATTTAGTAACAATTATTTATGATTATGAGAAATGTCTGGTGCACGCTATTAAAATTTTCAATAGCCTGTGATATCGTATTTTATCTTGTCAAAGGAGGCACCTGCCATTTGAACTTTCCCTTTGAAATAACACTTTCTTCTATAAATAGGCAGATAAATTATACAAGGGAGCGTTTTTGATTTCGCGGAATGGGGCAAATGGAGAAAAGATAAAAATACAGAATTACATTTCTTTTTCAATATATTAACTTCCAGTTTTCAGATCTTCCAACTAGCTTGCATATACCTTGATCAAAACTTTGTCTGAAAAATACGTCCTCTACTGCTTGATCGCTCGTAAATTTCTTCCCGGGCAGTTTTTTCTTCATTTTCGGGAAGAGGTACTAATCACTCGGAGCCAGGTCTGCACTAGAGAGTGATCCAAGTTATTGGCGCTTACCTTAATGCGGGACAGACAGTGCAACTCGACTTTTGTGAACGGAAGCATTGTGGTGCAGGCGCAGGACACCTATCGTCAGTTTTTCCTTCTTTTTTCTTTAATGATTTCTTTAATTGCTTCAGAATTAAAGCTGTAGTATTCTCCTGGTGTAGAAATTATCTTTGTAAAATTCCTTGTGGGTCCCAAAATACCGTTGCGATGTGTTTCCCCGCTGACTGTGAGACCTTAAACATTTGGGGTGGTGCTGTGTCCAAGATTCATCCCCAAATTTAGCTCGATACAGCATTCCTGTCTTCATTATAGGGGTCCAAAAAGCACGGGAATATTTTATGCACCATTGCTTTTACAGCGGCGTAAGCACTTTCGGCACCTCACCCCCATCTTGCGCTGACCTTAGTCATGCCAAGATGGTTACAAAGAATTTTAAAGACGTTTCAATCATTTCTGCGAGTTGTTTCTCCTTTAGTCGAGCATCCTCCAACATTGATTTTTCGACTTTTTGAGTAAGTGAAGTGGTCACTTCGATATGTCGCTCCGGGCGTGGGTTGCTTGCAGGTGATTCCCTGCCCTGCTTAAAGACTGAGACTGTGCCATTTGTAAATCATAGTTTTTCCCGGGCTAGAATTCTCATAAACCGATGACATCCTTTCACAATGGTTTGATCTGAGGTATTATGTAAGGCACTTTATAACCGCGCAATACTCGATTTTCTTCATAGTTCACACTCTTCCCGATCGAGTTGCTTGGTTGACATAGTTCGGAGACTAGTGACATATCACTTGGTATGTATACTAATGACGAATTAACGAGTTGAGAGAGCTCTCTCACTATCATCTAACCCCGTCTTTCCGCGAACTCAAAAACTCCTTCTCGTACCTTGTATATTATTAAAAAATGGTGTAAATCAAATTACTTAAGGTTAAGTTTGCTCACATTTATTTAAAGTGTGTTTTTAATTACACATTAAATTCGAACAAATTTTGCTAGAAGAGATTACTATATGTTTGAGGAAGCTGTCAGCAGCTATTAGAAACTTTACCAGTTCGAATTTCAGATTGCTTACTTATAGATGGTGAGATTAAATTTAATTTATGGGAACAAATCATGGTTTTCCTTAAAATTTTGTATTCAAAGTAACGCATGAGAATAGTGTTTGATACACAGTCACTAAATTCACATAATAATCATTTTAAAAATAAGCAACACATTCAGAAAGCCGTAGCTAAATGTCGATTTCCTCAACTACTGACATAAACCCAAGGGACTGAATTTTTTTACGTTACAGTGAATATGTTAGGCCTAATAAGCCCACGTACGTATTAAATTATTAATACCATTACTGACATATTTACTCTAGGGTTGGCAATAACGTAAGGACAAACATGCACATAAGAATTAAGTATATTTCAAAGAAGTAGCCATCAATATTGCTTCTCCTCACAAAATTTGCAAGAGTACGAAATAAAAAAATGAAATTTAAAGATTAGAAAACTTGAAAGGAGAAGCTCTTTCTCAAACGGCCAATACACTATTATAGCTATTAAAGCAATGCAGATAACACGGATAATTTTTCTTGACAGTGTGCAATTTATAGGTGCAATTATATCAAGAACTATTAATTAGAAAAATATTTAATAAATTCGAAGATATGTTTCTGAAGCTCCTGGACTTCCATTTTCAATACGGTTAGAGGGTTAACCCCTTTATTCAAACATACTCTTTCCAAACAAGAGATCAATGTTCTCGCAAAAAATAAATTAATATACTACATATAATTATGGCATAAGCGTATTATTTAATAATAAAACTCTGCTAAAATACCTTCACGATTCCCTATTCACTCGAAAGCGAATAACATGGTGCTCCGGTCGACTGTATACATCGTGAGACCATATGGAACGGTGGTTTCGCTAAAGAGATATCCTGTTGATTGAAAGAGCCCTTGGATGCCAAATGTTGGATCAAATGCCGTGTAAAAATAGATATCTCTTAAGTATCACATGTGTTAGTAATTGCACGTTTTACGTTTTTGGTGCGCCATGTGGCGACTAACAATACTTACGATGTCGCGTATTCTTGTTTTCTTTTCCCTTGAATATCAAATTTAAGGAAAAATTCTTGCCCACGTTGGCGCTCATACGTATGTAATTTTATGAAAGGGAAGTTTGCTTAAGAGTAGTTGTTTCCTTATTACATATTAATGGAGAAGGGGTTGTTATGTTTAGTACTACTTAAGAATACACCAACAAATATATAAAACTACGTTTATAATTACCTTGCGGTACAGCACGGGTTCCTAGCCTTACCCTTTGTTCTTGGCGTAGTTGATAAGTTTGCAGTAACATTACTTTTTTATTTTTCAGAATTAGATGACGTGGCAGTTAGCAAGAAGCAGGTAGTTTTTAACATCAGCTACTGTCCGCAATTGTGGACATTAAAATTGCACTATTAAACTAGCAATGCTTTAAATGTTTTTAATACTTTTAAGATACATATCCTTTGCAATTTCTGTTATACACTTTCACATTCTTCTGTCATTTATTTTACTTTTCTTAGGTTAAGTATTGGTCCAGATCTCAATTTTAGGAATTACCTACGCGTTCATAAGGATGAGAATTGTTTTGATGATTCAACTTCAGGTTTCACTTTATTCTAAAATTCTGAAATAATACTGGTGCTAATGAAATCCTTGTGGAGTTTGAACCGTTTAAAAGGTTATTCCCAAATGGCATCTGAAAAGTATAAACCTAATAAATTCTTTATTTAATGATTTCATGGGAGCCCTAAAGAAATACTTCTTTAATCTATTTTAACCTGAAGATGTTGCGCATAAGAGGATTATAGAATTGTCTTCAGTAGGAAATTATGGAAGTATGGAATTGCTGCAGCTAATCATTGAATTCAAGACTAAGCAAAAAATCTATTTGTTATACGCATCTTATTATTTTTAATAGCCTTTCTCAATATTCAGTTTATTCTGGAAATTGCTTGTTTTACCAATTTTTTTTTTTTTTTTTCTGCTTCTTTCTTGTTCTTTATTCTTCTTCCTTTTTCTGTATTCTTTTTTCTTTCCTTTCTTCTTTTCTCTTGTTCCTTCTTTTTCTTCTTTTACCCCTTCTTTCTTTCATCTTATATCATTTTTTTTCTTCTTATATGAAAGTATAAAGTTAAACTAATTTTTTATACAGTTGTGGAGGTATTTAAAAGTAACAGAAATAACAATATGGTTATGTATTTACTAACGATTAAATAGCGTTCCAATACCATTCCTGATTATATATGTTATTACAAGTGCTCCGTTACCTACGCTCAATACCTGCTAAAGCTTAATTGATGATTGCCCTTGGGGAAACAATAGCATATTTTTGTAGAATTTAGAAACATGCCCATAATTTCAAAAAACAAAACGTATCCGCTACTTACCATTTTCTGTTATGCTGTTATTGTGGATTTAAGTAAAGTTTCGCCTTGAATTAGTGACAGAAAGAATACATGTTTATGTTTAAGCTTCCACATTCTCCTTGGTAGAAAGGAAGAAATTTGTATTTGTATCATGGTGATTATTTTCCCTACAGCGAGGATTTCATTTCTAAAACTCCGTACTATTTACAGAACATCTCAACGAAGTTCCGCCAAAATTGATTTGATACAAGTTCCTTCGCATTACGCAAAACCAGCGTACCTTTACAGACGACCAGTGAAACATAGCGTCGTGCATTCGACGCCGCAAAAAATCCCTTCTCAATACTTACCTGGACAATTTTATCACTGGCAGTTATATTAGAGAATAGAAAATCCAAGCAATTGTTGTGCAAATCCATCCCGAATAGTCGCGTGTCGGGAAGTGTGGCTACCAGACAGACCCAAACCATCAATTCGCTTTTTCGCTCGCACCAATCACCGGCGTATTCAAAGTCGGGCGCTTAGAGAGAGACGCGAGATCAACTATCGCATCGTACAGGCATAAAAGCCGAACAGCTGAACATCTGGCGTTATGGTCCCCTTCTTTAGGTTAGTCCGTGATCCCTCTACCTCCTTTCTGATGTTACCCTTCAGGTTATAGGTGAATATTGCAACTCCTATTTCTTTTAATTTATGATAGACATTGAAATTACTGTTATAGCGGAGTATGTTTCTAGGTTAAATAGACTCCCCGATTGGAAGGGAGTACGGTGCTAAGGAGTGATTAAACTTTATATGTTCTCATGTAATGTATGACGCAAATAGGTTACCTGAAGTGGAATTTAGAGTACCTAGTTATGGTACTAAAATATTCCGTTGCCTTGTAAGATACGTTTTGTTGCATTCCACTCCTCCTAATAAAAGTCACATCAGGTTTTGGTGCATGTCAATTACAGATCCATTTTATTGTAGCTCCATGTTGGTTGATTTCATTTCCACAAGAGTAAGTTGGAGTATATTTTGTGTAAAAATTCAAAAGAAAATGTAATAAAGAATACTAAAATAGTTGAGTAATTTCATCCATGTGTATAGCGGGCGTTTTCAACTTCATATAACGTTATGGTTAATTCTCTATTATATAATTTTTTCTTTCTGAATACATATAAAATATTGTTAACTCTCAGTCCGTGAAATTTTATACATTTTCTTTAAAAATACTATTTTCCTATTTTCTATATTCAGAGAAAATTTTTTAAATTTTTGATAAAACAGGTTACTGTATCGTACACACAAATCTATCCAAAACATATACTTCAAGAAGCAGCATAAATGTGTCAACATTACTAGCCCTAAAATGTGGACTAGGAAGCATAATCAATAAAATAACGCCACAGAACTCTAGGCCTGTGCTATGAAACTGTTTATTTTGAAGTTACTAAATATGCAAAAAAGTAGCTACTCTAGAAATTTTTGACTTTATGTTTGTTTTGGTGCTTAAGTTTAAGGCATATCCTGAACTTTCAATTGTTCGTATTTTTGTTAATCATTTTTGAGTTTTTTGAACAATGCCAACAAAATAAAATTCTTAAAACTAAACGAAATAAGAAACTGCGGTTTTTCCTGTAATTTAAATGTCTATATAAGGATATATGTGATGGAGGGTTTCGAATGTTAAATAAGTAAAAGAGAATGTTTCAAAAAACTTCCTATCAAATACCCTTCACTTGGAGGTTAAAATTATCCAATAATGGACACTTATGTTGCCATGAAAAAATTCCTGAATCCTGAAAGTGATCTCGAATTGACACAACAAAAGTTTGATTTAATCTATGAGTCACACTGATGACGTTTACATTTGGGCCCCCGAAAATACCCCCCAACAATGTTAAATTGAATCTGATGCCTTGAATGAAAGGTTATCCTCCTATGATTATGCAAATGCTTCACTTACTCTCGAACAATGTGATCGTGAACACTCGAGTATACTTTGAAATAAAATGAAGGCTTTGACGTTTTGCCGTAATGATTGGAGATAGATTTTCACGATTTCCCAAATTTCACTTTTGCCGAAAGGGTGGAAACTAGCTTTAAAAGGTTTGTGTCTCAGCAAGAGTTGTTAATGGAATATGTCTAGATAAGAATATGCAACATAAATACAACAACTTGTGAAAAAATTTGAAGCAACTGGATCTGTAGCGAACAAGAAAAGGCGTAACAGATGAAATACCGAAATTGAAGCAGTTGGAGATTTTACCATGGATTTAATGACAATAGATATAGAGCGACCGAATGGCCTACACGATCATCGGACTTGATAAGTGTCGACTTCCTTCCCTTGGGTCATTGAAATTCAGTAGTTTATAAGCTTATGAACTTCAATCGAGAGATAGAAATATCACTCTGCGTAAATGGTTTGTGTTTAATTGGGTGCGGACACTAAACCTAGGATTGACCATGAGCATCAGATTATTAGAGCATGTTCTTGGAAAGTGACCAGAGCAGCAGTAGAAATAAAATTTCTGCAGTAATGCGAGAAAATATCTGTGGAATGTACATAATTACATAGCAAACTATTCCGAAATAACTGTATTATTACCCAACATACCTAAACAATATCAATAAAAATTACAATGGAAAACATGTTTATACAGTTGTGCTCATAATGAACATGTAACTACGATTCAACAAGTAAAGTGCACATGCCACTATCATATCATGAACCAAAACAACTGCTCGCGTAAACTCACGATTAAATCGCGCATACAAGTATGCGTAAAGGGGAAAAAAACCGAGGGTGAAACCCCACGTATATTTGTGATGAAGATAAATTAATCAAACTGATTTATCAGTCGCACATGTTGCAATTGGGGGAAAATTCCGTTAAAAAGAGCGTGGAAAATGCGTGGGCGTTAGGAATTGTCAGTTATAAAAGATAAATAGAATATAGAATACAGCGTCAACCGATACACAACAATATCTATAAAGTATAAGGTACATATATGGAATTTTACTGGTAGTTCTTATGATAGGTGGCTTACGAAATATTACACTGCTTGAATTAAGTGCCAACGACATAAGTCGTAAATTAACAATAAATTAATGAGACTTGATAAATACCAAATCATGTAATATTTTTCAACATTGTGCTTATTTTTGTATCAAGTTTAGATGATGTTTATAAAGCGGTATACATTGTATTCCTGGCTAATTTCTTCACATTAATAATGTTACGAGTCGATTGCCAACCCGAGTTACAATCCGGAACCGACGACTCGGATTCATTGTTACAATATTAATTCCTTAGTAAAGTTCAATTCGATCAGTTTCGTTACGAATTACAGATTTGAGTTGTAATTAAAAAGAATATAGTATGATAGTAGATTAATATATATGTACACAGTTAAACTTTCTTTAACAATTACTGGGATTAACCGGACTCCTTTTAAGTAGATATTTTATTTAGTCCCAAGCATTTAAATGGGGAATTCCTAATAAATTGATATCTCGTATAGGTCATTCTCTTGAACGAATACGGGCAGATATTTAGCTATTATTATTACGATTATAAAGTTTCTATTAAGCGGACGCGGGAGTTGAGGCTTTATAATTCACTGCCATGAATTCCCTGCTTTTGTCGTAGTGACATAGTCTTAGGTGTACACATATTTTTTAGTTCCAAAGTCGACGTCCTCTGAAAACGTACTTTGCAATTTTAAATGTTTGCTGTTGTGTTTTTTATGGAAAATTCTAAGTTTTAATTTATTGCTTATAAAATACTACGATGAGCAAGAGCTTGCATCACGTGAATCATACTATTGCCAAACACAGGTCGCGGTAATAATCACTAAGAAAGATGGATATTTAAAGCAATGGTAAATAAATGCCATTGGAAATGTAATGTATGTTTTTTTTTAAGTGAAGGCTTTAAAATAGACCAATTAGCATATGAATTAACATACGAAATTAGAAATAGGAACATACCAAACAAGATCAAGCAAATTGCTGAGAAATTAGACAACTGTAATTTGTCAGCTTCTAGTGGACGAGTAGATAGACCCAAAGATCGGCATAACATTCACTATTGCTTGATCTCTGGTGAAGCCACAAGAAAATGTCGCAAATTTCACAAATGGTAATTAAACCGTGCAAGCTCTAGGGCAGACGAAAGAGGGTTATCCTTTTCGGGTGCTACCTTTAAATGTTATAGTATTAAAGGAGTGAGACGTGTTATATACAACTTATCAAAAGAAAGATTAACTATATGACACTGTGCGAATACGGTTGCTGATAAGGAAAAAAGCTGTTGGTTGCTGGAAAATCAGCTCTTTTAAAAATGCTAACCTTGATCTTCTTCCAGTCCATTGGATGACTAATTCTATTACGACAGAGTGGGCTTGATCAAAAAATGATCAATAAAAACCGAAAGATTTTATTACCAGTGGACAACGCAGGGGCTCATCTAAGCTAAGGATGTATAGTTAAAGAATGTTAAACTCATATTTTTACCACCAGATACAACATCGTATTGCTAACCACTGGGTCAGACTTAGTACGGACATAGGTATAATTTTGTCATATTTTACTGCAGATTGAGAATTCCAACTTAGTTCATAATTCAGTCAACTCTATTGCTGTATTAGGTGCTATTTGTTTAGTTCAAAAATCATGGTATAGTGTTTTGTTCCATAGTATTAAAAATTGGAAATAGGATTTCGACAACCAGATGTAGAATTTCAAGGTGACCAATTCGATCCAGAAGATGAAGTTTCTACAATAGTTGAAACGTGTAAACTAATAGTGGGATTAGGTACTGGTGATGTGCAGAAATTTAGAGATATTGGCGCCAATTCGGTTATAGAAGACAATAATCTAGGCGATTTTTTTCCTAATGTTTTAGAAAATAAAAACATGTATACAAAAAGGGGATAAGGAAAGTGCGACTGAAATTCCTAAAACTTCAGTTGCACTTTTCTCCTTCCTTCCTCAATCGTTTTCAATTTTTCACAAAGAAATCTTGAATATTTTGCTTTATTCATTTTTAAAAAGAGTCCCATTACAATATATAGGAAATATACATAGCTGTTGTAAATTAATCGATTTAATTGCTTACTTATGGTCGTTAGAAATATGTATTTTTTAGGTAGGAAGTTGTATTAACCCTGATGACATCTCGCGAGTCCATCAAATTATAAAAACGGTCAGTAGAGATGAACTAGAAAGATTAAAATAAACCAGAGATTACGATAGTGAGATTAAGCCGTAAAATTAATGAAACATATTTCTTACAACATAAAACTGCAGTAGTTTAATTGCTTTACAGTTTTAATTGTAATCCTTATTGGTGACATGACTGCATGAATAAATCCACTTTTTTCCTCTTGGTTAAATAGAGATGAAAGACCTGTTAGAACTTATGGGGGGATATTTCGAAGTCCCCAGACGATAAAACGAATTAAAGAGCGTTTAAAAAACGAGTCCCGAGTATGTAACGGAGGAAATAAAGGCGAGATGTAGTTAAAGAACGATTAAAGATATTCCGAGGCGCGATCCGAAAACAGTTAATAATCGTAACTTGGCAAGCGTACTTAGCGGCAGCAGTTATGCGAAAAATGTCCACTTTAAACGCTTGAAATCGATTACGTCCGCCGATGCTTAATTATTTAATTTAATGGGCGACTACAATAGAACGCAAGAGCGTTCTTTCCATCCGCCGATGACTGGCTAAGTTTTTTGATGATGCCTCTTCATGAAAATGTAACGTAATGACTGTAATTGTTATCTGCGTTTCAATGAAATGCAAAATTTTATGTACATACAGGATGTTTCAAATCAGTATAATTTTCCTGCGATCCACTGCAGCCAGAACAATGCTATAGAAATATTTTCATCGTGCTGATACGTTTTATCTAAAACAATAATAAAAATAACTCGCGCTTTCCCATCTTCTAAGGTCTCCACCAATTGCAACTGGCATTGTCTGATTATGAGTTATGATCCACTATTATATCAGCGCCTATGGTAGTGATAGGAGATCTACCCAGCACATTAGTGCTACAATAATCACAGTAAAAAGTAACAGTTGGTTCTTCGAATAGAGAAGTTTAAATTCTGAGGTAACCACAGACTATTCAATTTACTGTGCACTAAACTAATTACAAATTTACTTGCTGGAATTACCTTACCTTATTAGCAATGAATTCAAGTAAAATTTATTTAAGAGGAATGAGCAATCGCAGTTTCTTTTGGGACTACAAGCCATCAAGAAGATAGCACATACGCTTTGTATACTTTCTTTGGATAAATTCAATAGAATTAGTAAGCACGTCACAAATAAAATCACTAATACAAAGGCTGAGACCTAATTAATGATAAAAACAATATTCAAACATCCAGAAACTCTACAATTTCTTTAAATAAATCAAAAGAGCTTAAAACTACTGACAATGTGTGAAATATGATTCCTGAACGAGTATACAGGGTCAAAGACAACTACTTGAACTGATCCCTAGCTGAATTACATTAACTTAAACAGCACCCACTAATGGAAGAGAGGTATTCTTGAGGTTGAACACCAAAGCAGACAACATCGCTAGAGTTTTGAGGCCTCATGCAATCATCGAATAAACTGACAGTGAAAAGAAGGATAGAAGGTGGTCAAAGGGTGATCAGGATCCCTAATATAACATTTGCGAATTAACAAAATAAGATACTAAATGTGTAGTTGGCAAATCAGAGAAGTCGTACCGCTGAGCTTTTCTAGATGGATTGATCTATTTGATCAAACGCCTAAGCAGTAACAACCTTTTTTTGGAAACTTTTCTTATAAAATTTTGAATTACTTGCACTTGTTTTATATCAGTTAGCAGATTATCTACATCAGCAGAAAGATGTCGAAAGCCAAACCTAAAATGGGACAGACGACAACGGAAATATTCAAAAAGGAATTACACGAATTCATTCACTTGCTTTAGCAATAATGAAGATATCTTTTGATTGATGCAGTAACGGTATAGATGACCTCCTTAGCTTATTAGGACCATAGTTCTACTCAACTAAATAAATTTTCCAAAACATCCCCAAATTCCTCGTTCATCCTCTGCATCAAAGTGACTTCACATCATCACCACATATTTTATATGCTGAAATCACTTCTTCAAGCCTGAGATAATCTAATCGAACTAATAGACGGTCTGGAAAAGATCAAAACCTAAAGTATTAGGACAGTTACTATTCTTTGAGGTACTTATACTTTAGGAAACATCAGATTGTAAGAAAAAGATAATGAACCATTACTTTAAAGCACCCTGTATTTACGGAGAGAGAAACTTGACGTGATGGTAATTAAGTTCTCTTCGTCGGCGACTTTTCCCAGGAATATGAGCGAATGTCAGCGCTTTTACTTTACTTTTTTCTTGCAGTCGTTCATGACATAAGTATTAAGGAATGTTTACAAGATTAATCGAAAAGGAAAAAAAAAGAACGGCGACGAGGGAAACGTCCAACGAGAGGAACACGAACAACGTCGCTTAGTTGTAATGAATAAAGTTTAATGAGTTAATTATGTATAGGATCGCTAGCGATGCTCACGACGACAAGTCCTGGTTAAACGCTTTGCTCATTGCCCTATTGAAAATACGTATTAAAGAGTTCGACAGAAATTGTATGGGTGGAGATTTGTTAGTCTCAAGGCAGACCCTGAAGTTGGGCCGGTATGATATTCGCAGGGCGATTATTAACTGGTTCGGAATATATTTAAAAAACCAAAGAGTCACTTTGTTACTATGCAATGCCAGTATAGATTCCGTAAGATCTTCTATCTTACCAGTAGAAAGAGCCGTTCCATAAGGGTGTATTTTAGGCCCTGTGTGATCTAGGTGACTTTCTACCTTAGCAAATTTAACAATAATGTATGCAGATAACACGAATGCGATTGTATCTTGTAGCAATATATCACAGTGCGAAATTACTATTACAGAATATGAGTGACATGCTTATAAAACCAGATACTTTGCTTTTCATAGCTTAACAACAAAATACAATATAATACTTAGATATATCCTTACAAACAATATTGAAGCACAAGTGTTTCTGAACTTAAATTTTTAATGTTAACTTTCGTTGACCATTTAAAATGGCACTCAACTTGTTGGTATGATAGACATTGCAATCTGCGCAAATCATAATATAGTAAAGATGAATTATTAGATTGCGGGGAATGATAACAGACAGACGTGTAGACCTTACCTTAAAAAATTCAATATTTTTCTGTAAAAGGGTGTATATGTATAAACTTTTAATTTATGTATATAAAAATTAGATTTTTTTTATATACATTACATACATATATTTTTTTTATGTAATAGTAACATTCAACAGCATATAGCAATATCAAAATCCAACTTTTACATACCTTGTTTTTCGCTAAAGTTAACAGAAGGGTCTCTCCTACGGTATTGAGAAAAAATTGCACACTGCATGTCACTGTTAATTTGAATTGTTTAAACTTTTTAAATTGAACAACCTGTATATTTTCAATTCTTCTGTAGGAAATGTTAAAACTCCAACGCTACGACACAGGTATCTAATAGCACAGTCTACATGTACTCGCACATAGTCGACGCCTATGTTGGCAAGCAGGAATTCGGCGTCCCCAGTTGCTACAATGATGACCAGTTTGGTATATTTATTCACTCAGACCTTCTTCTAGTAATTCACCAAATTCTCCGCCTGTGTCCCACTTTGCTGCTGATAAAGTTAAGTATGATCCAAAACTCGCAATGCAATTAAAACTTCCGTGCAAATTACAACATTAAGAAACGCGTGTTAATAAAGAAACGTATCAATACTGTAAAGGTCTTATTTCAGTAGTTCACCAAATTGAATCTGTGACTCACCTTGTGTGTTAGTTAAGGGGTGAAGACATAACAGAGTATCTTATCAATATCGCTACAGTCTTATAATCGCAGTGTCATACAGCTTTATCTTGTATTAGGATGTATTAAATACTTGTACTTCAGTTGAAGATATTAAATTGCTTCAATACGATTGGTATCCAAGATATTACAAAAAATAGTTCATCAATCAAATATACCTAAAAACGAAATGGCTGGAGTATATTTAACACCATAAAATCCCTATAAATTCCAAAAGATCTATGATCTGGTGGCAGGCTTTTGCAAAGCAACAGGTCTTATTGAACTTTGAAACAAATGTCTTTGGATCAATAGAACAGAGTTCCAAAACAATAATATTTAAGTGTCTGAAAATTTCTGTGTATCCCAAAATTATACTCAATAATTTTTGAGGATATACATCCTACAGGAGTTTGGCACATTAGTCCCGATTCTCAGTATCTCCACTACTATTCATATCTTAAATTAAAAGTGCTTTATTAATATCCTCCCGAAATGAACGTGGCTACAAGCTGGTCAAAAAGAAAATTAGTCTACCAAGTAACCATCTCTTGAACGCTTTAGGTACTTTTAATTGATATAATTTCGAAACGCTCTTTTCTCATTTTATTTAATAATTATTTCGCGCATCATATCACGACGAAAATTATTAACAGCAAATTGTTATGCCTCCTCCGAAATTATGTGCTGCTTATGGTTCGGCGTAAGTTTCCTGCCTAGAACGCATATTCATCGATGGTGGTCCATCGATTCGAGTACGCCTAAATTACTTTAATTTTTGTTTAAAAATAATTTTATAACAAATGATACGTCAACGGATGCGTATAGACTTGAGATAAGTCGAGATTTAAAATTGGTGGAGACCATTTTAATTCAAACAAGCATACAATGTTTTACAATTGTAAATTATAACTACCAATTTCTTATTGTCTTTACACATATTGCTATTCAACGATTTCGAGGGCACATTTAAAGCTACTCACATGCAGATGTTTAAATATATTTTGAACTTACTTTGCCAGTAGTAGAGATAAGCGAGAGCAGAGATAATCAAATTAAAAAAAAGAAAAGTTGGCGAGGCACCCACGGTATAATCATGTAATAATATACCTGCGGCAAATAAAGTCCAGGAGGTAACAAAATCCATATTTGAGGATTGAAAAGAAAATGGAAATCAGCAAGCGGTGCTACTTCCTACTTTACGTACACCTGCATTATGTCACTAGAATACAGTCATCAAAACCTTCCACTTCTTTTGCAGTTGCCATCAGTCATCCAATAACTTATAGTTTAAAATAAAAATAGATACCAAGATGCATACTAAATAATCGATAACTGCTGAGCAAATCTCCTTTCATCAGTAAAGTAAGTATATATTCTTCCTACGAGGAAAAAGGAAAGGGGAACATCAAGGCAATGGGACTAAAATATCAACAGAAACTGCTTGACATTGTGTGCAATGCAATAAATGCTGCCACAAAGAATGCATGAGCCTGTAGAGAAGTCATTTTTGCTATAGACTGAGTCAGCACCTGCAATATTTCTCATTTAATCTAAGGTTCCTAGATACGATTACAGTTCTGATAACATTTTTTATTCCTTTTGTTGAACAGAAGCATAACAACTATAGAAGATAATAACAAAGACTGAAAAGGTAATGCAAAAGAAAAATAATAGAATAACCAACAGAAAATCGGTAATAATACTGACTTAAAAAATGGAAAAGTGCTAGGATCAGACCGTATGAATAAGGGAATGTTAAAATGCGGAAGAAGGGAATTAAATGAAGGAATGCAAGAACTGATTGTGAAAATATGAGAGCAAGAAACAATGTCCTAAGAAAGGCGATTAGGAGTTATAGTACCCATCCCCCATCCCAGATGAGGCCTCTTCCAAATGCGAGAATTGCAGAAGAATAACCGTGGTAAACATAGCTTATGGAACACTTACCTCGATTATAGTGAAAAGATTAAACAAAGACTTTTAATAGACATTTGGTAGCCTGGAAAAGAAAATTATAGTAAATGGGACATTGACAGGCTAATCAAAGAGACATTAATTAAAACAAAGGCAATGGTTATGACACTCGAAGGAATTACATCAAATAAACTAAAATCAAATAGAACAAATAAAAGGAGTAAGAAAAGGAGATGGACTTTCGGCATCTCTCTTCAACATGGCTCTCGAAGAAGTAATAAAAAGTAGTGAAATAGAAGCAAGAAAAAGAAATATATGAAAATTCACAGAGGAGAGGAAGTAAATCTGGGAGTAGACCTAGTTATACTTATAAACTTCCTTATTTCACATTTTTGGAAGAACATTCTTTATAAAAAGTTTTGCTTCCGTTAGCAGCTAGTTCCTTAACCACTAGCGAAATTTACAAATAAAACATCTTTCATTTGAAAAGAAATTAAATGTATTACTGATATCAGTAGAGAGAAGTTTACAAGTTAATTAGGTCAATCACAAAAAAGAAAATCGGGAAACACAAGAAAATAGACCAAAAGGAAGAGCCGAAATTAGATGGTAAGATTAAGTGATCAATGATATCGAAACCATGACAATAACTAATTGGAAGGACAAAATTAAACATAGAAAAGGAGAAAGTAGCAGGCGGGACAAAGAATCTCAATAGCTTGTAAAAACAAGTGGCAAAATGGGAATCCTGCCATCAATAGAAGTCGAAATAGCTCAAAGAGCGGCTACAGGTCCGAGGGGAATGTACACTCCGTTATATATTTTTATGATTACAAACGAATGGCTTGCGAGGAAGGCTGTTTAATAGTAAAGCATATAAGCCTTTTTAGCTTTACATCAAACCAGTAGTAACAGTATCCTGAACTTTGGAAAAGCATTTCTTTACAATAAAAGATATTCATTCTTTATTTCAACGCCCACTCGCATGACACTAAAACTAAAAGCAATACCATATCCAGCATGCATATGTAGAATACCTAGTCCGCACTTAAAGCTCGATTAAAAGAAAGTGCATTATCTATCTCAAGTAAATAAAGGTATGCAGGCTGCATATGCTGGTATGTACTTATGCATGTACATATGTAGTGTGTTTTGAAGAATAATTAAAGTGCCCGTGTGTATAGATGAGGGACGCGTGTGAACGCCGCTTGCGCCATCGGTGCCAGTGCCGAATACCTTCCCGATAAAAATGTAACAGAAGTTTGTGGAGAGCGCAAGATGTGTACAAAGACCGCGTGGTAGATAGCCGCCGATGATATACGATAAAAGGAGAGAAAATGGTGTTCCACCTGTCGAAGAAGACCAAACATGTGACGCGTGTTGCTCTCGATAAGACATTATTCGGGAAGAACTTTCTTGTCGGTTATGAATATTCATGAATGCACGCGTTCCCCGGTTTATGTCGTTGTAGCTATACGCACGAACGTCGTACACCTGTACAGTGATGTGCGAGTTTGATGTCAGAAATTTATTCGACTTCTCACTTGCTTCAGGTACATTTGTGGTCAGTGCAAATTGGTGAATGTTAATATGAAGGTTAGTCGATTCAAATGCGTTTAAAGGGTGGACAGTAACCTCGATCCAATAATTTTAAAGTAATTTAACCCATCTTTTTTAATGATTAGTTATTGTAAGAATTTCCCAAACGTATAAGGAAGCATATCTGAAGCCATTCGAACTCCATGGATTCGAAAGCAGAAAGAACTAGAAGGTCGTTTATTCTTGACGCTAAATGGCTTCGAAAGCAGAAAGAACTAGAAGGTCGTTTATTCTTGACGCTAAATGGGTTCGAAAGCAGAAAAAACTAGAAGGTCGTTTATTCTTGACGCTAAATGGGTTCGAAAGCAGAAAGAACTAGAAGGTCGTTTATGCTTGACGCTAAACTTATTAAGATGCCTGCATATCACCTACAATTGATGCTAACCAGTAGAGATTGATAACCGAAGCATTTGCTCAAGATCTTCCAATGTACTTTCAACTCTTCGAATTTCTACTGATAACATCCAGATTTATCATCGGTAACAATTTGGTGTAATCCATGAAATACTGTGTGATTGACAGTCTACCAACAGTTGTAGTGAAATTGTTGTTGTCTGCATTAATAAGCATCTTTGAAAATTACTGAGCAGCAACTTTGTAAAAGTGACTATGAATAAGTGAATGAACAGTTCCAACAACTCCAACGTTTCAAGAAATTCTCTAGTCTCAAGGAGCTTATTTGTACGCCTTTTACCTACTTATACCTACTTTCTGACCTCTATGAAAGGCTATTCTTCAAAATAATCACAAGCTTGGAAAGAAGCATTTTCCTCTTTAGGTAGGCATTTCAAGCAAGAATTTTTTCAATATTCTTTCGAGATATAAATTTAGTAGAGCTAGTGTGGAAGAATTGGCTATAGACGCGATAAATTTATTCACCACATACAACTGGTGAACAAATGAAAATACCGAATTTCTTTAAATAATAGGGATTTATTTCTTTCTTCTTCTTTGAGAATAAATACTTGATTTCTTAGAAGTAACCTCTTCTTTAGGCTCTTTGCAATACCTTTTTACATGTGGTGACAACCTTGGGTGTAATAAGTTTATATAAGGAGGCTATTGATGTGTAAATGGTGAGGATAAAGTGTAGTTCAGTGGTCATCAACCATGTTGGCTCAATGGTGCCTCAGAATTCTACGAGACCCGCCAGAAAAATTCGCCAAACGCGTGGTTAACTCCGCCATAGTCACCGACGGGTTTCATTTTACAACTTAAATTTGCGGCCTGAAGGTAGATGTTTTCTGGACGATGTATTTCATATAAATTATGATTTTCATCGACTGGATTTGAATTATAATATTCGTCCAAAGTGTTTGCTGAAAGACGTCGCGCACTGCAAGACTTAATATAACCAACGAACTCAAACAGAAAAGAACTTTTTTTCGAATTAGCAACTTTATGCAGGTACATTTAGAAAATTCATCCTTATTTGATTTTTCCACCTTCACTTTATTCCTCTTTTCATGTTTAAAATTACTTAATTCACGTGCATTTTACTACAGTGGACCGCTTGCGCACGCTCTTTGGAAGTGGGTCTACTCTACACTCCGACATCAAACTTGATCATCACTGTACGCATATATGTACGTTGTATACGTAAGTATATAAACCGAAATTTCGCAGGTGCTTTTCGTAATGGTAATAAATAAAAATAAGGGATTAATTACGTTTATTACCCGATATATTTTTTATTACGGGCCAGATCGTTCTCGGTCTCGATAATGTTGTGTCACATTAAGTGGTCCGATGTAACCGCATCTACTTTATATTTCCCGTTCTAATTGGAATTTGATAATACGAGAGAAATCTAAAGGAACGCACTGCTTTTATTGGGTAGTAAACGTGTCTTCCGATTAAATATAAGTCATCAATAATCTGAAGATCCCTAGTCGTAGGTCATTTTATCTCCGATGTGCGAGCTATGCGAGTGTATGCCTTTAAAGCATATACACGTTCTCGTATAAATAATGGAGATTTTGTAGTGTCAATATCTTTGGAATATAGCAACTAATGTAAACTGGTGATATTTCAGTGTCTCGCTAGATATATACGATGTTTTCAGAGGTAAATAGCGCCATCTGGGTTTTATAAGCAATACTATACAATCCGTGGCGTGTTTTGATTGCCCTATAAATTCCCAAGCATCAGTTGCAATTATGAAAATTGCTAAATGTAACACTGAATTTTCTGAAAGTTAAGGTAAACAACACATAAGTTTATTGAAAGTTTATATTCCTTGGTAATGTTAGCTACTGATCACCAGTTGCAAAATGATAATATAAAAATCAAATCATTAGTAGGAAAGCTTCTGTCGTGATGTGTGAATTTTCTACCAAATCAGATGATCTTGGGCAGTATTCAGTAATCATTTAAGAATATTTGGTTTACATAAAACAGATAGTGAAGATGTCACACAGGAAATCATTTTAATTCACCAAATTTGTTAATTATGTCACTGAAGAATCAAAAGATTGCTCTGACAAAAGCCCCGAGACCTGTAATTGTTAAATTTCGTAACAAAGACCGAGAAATGAGGTATTCAATAAAAGGAAACAATTAAAGGGTAGCAAGATCATTATCAGAAAGGAACTTACGACGATGGACTATTAAAAGTATCTCTGGAAATAATTGAAGCATGCTTTGAAGTGTTGGTGGGCGATATTATGGGTAGCGATGTATTTCGTGGCACTCTTGATTAAATCGAAATTGGATATCAACTTTCTTATTTAAAATAGTATACCCTGTTTTCACATTTCTATTGGCAAGATAAATTCCCGTTTATTGCTATAAATACATATCAAAAATGTTATACAGAGTGTTCCGAATCTTCCCAAACACTTTCCAACACTTCCCAAACACACTGTTCGACTAAAGGAATTTCATGTTTATTAAAGGGCAATATCCATATTTTGAGAATGTCCCCATGTTCTAGTCGAAAGAATGCTGCTAAACCGTATTTTACTTCCTGTACCTAAACTCGATCGTTTCTGAGTTATTTAAAAAAATCATTGAATCAATTATTTATTGTTGTGTTGTATTAATATTTCTGATATTTTAAACACTAATACTTGAATACACAAAAAATTCGCTGGTGATGTTCATGAAACCACGCCTTGATCGTAATAAATAAATTTGATCGAATTCGGGCGTCTATAGACTCACCTGTGAATGTAATAGAGTATACGCGCGGCAAATTGGAAGAACGTTTGATATAAGAATTGCAGAATACACAAAAAGCCACGCAAACAGAAACACAGATTCCACATTTGCAAGTCATTGTATTAGTTGTAAACATAAATTTAACAACAAATATGATATTCGACATGTACAGAGCAAAAGTGAAAAACTAGATCTTCTGGAGTATATCGAAATAAGCAGGTGTAACAAAATAGGATTAGTATTAAGCGAACAAATAGATTTGCATAACTCCCCTCTACTTTCTTTAAATCTACAAATTTGTAGACCTTGTACTTGTTAATCTTATTATTCATTCACCTGATCAAGCCATAGCGTAGCGAAACAATATTGCAGCGGTACAATAAAATATTTTTGAAACTTACAACTTTCATTGTTTTATTATTTCAATGAATGTTGACAGATACCGCGATGGTTTTTGAAAATACTTTTGTTTTGGTTATAAAAATAATATATTAAAACGTTACAAGCTAGATATGTTAGGTTAGGTTAAGTTATATGCAGTTTACCTATCTAATTTGTTGGCTTGCTTATGCATAAAATGCAAATCAATCTAAAGGTAGCCATGTGCAACCGAAGGTGATTTATTGCGGGTGCCATAACAGGAAACTAGAAAAAATCGGGGAAAAACGAAATATCATGGATAATTTACCGTCGCACGCGTTACATGCTTTACACCGCATGAACCATACTTAAAAGATAAACGAAAATGCCGACGACCTCATTCGTTTAAAATTTAATTATCCGAAGGCAAAATTTTGACTAGTTTACTGCTCGTTGCACCCGATTCGGACGTTTTATTTGCCGATACATTCGCCAGCCCGAGAGTAGCAATGAGGAGGTGCATTCGTACCGCTACTTCTGTAAATTTGATGGACCATTTCCTGCTGGGTCGAGATTACTATCTCATTACACGCGTTTTACTTGCGTAAACATGGAATAAACTCCGCTATTAGGCAGGGAATCAAATTTGTACGGCCTAGACGTAACGCACCGACACCGTGGTATTTCATCGGGTATGAGCTGAGTATGAAAAGTTATTACAGCTAAACATAACCCCCGCTGTTATGTAATTAGTGATGCCTCTGATGGTTTGACCTATTACAGCGCTGGCGATTATGGGCCGAAATCAAACCTTCCACCCATTTTTCGTCAATTAAAACATCAGAAATCATGTTAGAACGTACCCGTTGAAGATTAATACATCTTCTGAGACAATATGTAGTTCGTCAGCTTGAAATGCGCCTGTCATATATGAATAATTGAGTATGGGAAGATATGAGCTTTTGTTTAAACGGATCTAAGCTATCGGTAATGATAATCCTTTTACCGCAGAATAAGTACATTGAAAAATCAATCTGTTTGTATGTTAAAACTGTTGGTTTAATTAAGTAAATATAGTGCTTATATAAACAAAATATTTAGTTGGGTTATAACATTTTTAGTAGATCCTAGTTATTTCTCACCAACAGTAATTTGGACACGCAAGCGCAAATTAAAGAATTGTTTCTGCTGATATCGTGCCAGCAAACTTTTCTTGGATGCTCGACGATATTTGCCAGGCCGACAGCCTCTGGACTCCCTTGCCCTTTGGAGACGACACTTTTCGCAGTCGTCAACTAGAGTGTTTCCAGCTTCAGCTACATCTCCCTAAAGTATTCCATATAATACATATTGGTACAAGACATCACAAAAAGATATCTACTCCGGATAAACTAAAAACTAAATTGTACCTACATGAAAAAGGTACGTATTATGTTAATAAGAATGAAGGAACATAAAAGTCAACAAAGTCAATGGGGAAAGGGCAGTGATTACACGCATCCCGTAACAGTACATTACGTTAACGGGGTAGTTGCTAGAGAAAGTATGTGGGGAAGTACACCAGCTCAAAGCTCCATACGCCAAAATTGAAAACACATAAGACATAAAAGCTGTTTGGTTTCAATAGCTAGCGCGCTCCATCTATCCAACCGCAACAAAAGGGGGTTCTTTGCCACAGCGAATTTGGTTGTAGTATATTCCACTATTGCCGTTTTCATACGAGCCGCCTATGCAATACTACCCTCAAACATTCAACTGTTGAGCTCCACTCCAACTGCTGATCATTCATTACAAGTTCTTCTGGTGGAAGTCTTCTTCTGTAGAACAAGACTGCAATGCTCTTGATGCGAAGGCCGCACGTCTCAACTCAACCCACTATGTCGTCTAGAGCACATTATAATCTAGTAACAATCAACCTATCACTCTTGCCAACGCTGTAGATGGCCACATCATCAGCGTAGATTGAACGTTGTACTTCAAGGTGTTTAGGAATGTCATAGATATAGAGTCCGGACGTGTGGACGATAATGAATCCCCATCTCTTACTGTTCAGTTTGTAGTTGCATGAGTTATAAACACACAGTTTGTCCACATTCAGGCATGGATGGGCGTGCAGACGCTATCCGTGCAGCGGCTATGCATGGCTCAAGCCAGAAATTTCGCATAGAACATACACACAAAAAAATAAACACATCAGTTGCTGTGTCAAGTGATTTGATTTGCATTAAAGTACAATTGAAAAGTAAACACAAATTGTCTTTTTCAATAATCAAATACTTACGTTAAACGGGCTTCCGCTCAAATATAAAAGAACTAACCTTATTAACCGTCCGCTGAAACTAATCTAAACAGTATCGAACGCCCTCGTTATGCTAAGGAAAATAGCTCGAACGATCCTGCTCAAAGGGGTCGCGAATTGCTTCCGACAACTGGAACAATTGGAGGTTAGCAGACAGCCCTGACGTGAACATAAACTGTTTGTAAGATAAAGGATCCAGGTTGATGCGAAAAGGAGACTGGTTGGTGTGTAGTCCTGGGGCAAATGAAATCGATGTTCATTAAAGAGGGAATGAGACTTGGGGAGAGACAGAGTGTATCTCAGTACTCTATTTGTGTATAAACCCACGAATAAATGAAACATTCCTACATTCTTGGCACTTTAATACATACGACGGTAGCGTCTTGACTACATTTACACGGAATTTTCGGTATTCGACAAGCTGAATCATCGAGTACTTCTATCAAAACTAGAAGCTGCTGGATTTACTTCTGAATTCACGTACATCCTTCTTTGCATCATATTTAGCAAATAGAAGGCAATATGTTATACATATAGGGATTATGGATTTGAACACTTCTGTCGTAACGCAGATGTCCTACAAGGGAGTAAGATTTTCCGCGGCGCGGAGCCCAATAACCGAGAAAGACGGTACCCCGGTAGAAATGGTTTTTTAAATCCTCATATCATTACCGGAGATCAGCTAATTATTTCGATAGTAGCAACAAAAGTACTTATCACATGAATTCTTTCCACGATCTGAATGGTTACGTGCAAATAACGAGTATAATTTTCTGCAAATGGTTTACAGGAAATGGGCTCTAGTATCCAAATTATTTCGCAAATTACGATAATGTCATAATATTGGCATATTTTTACAAATCACTTCTGATTTTCCTAAACGAAGAAGTTAAAAAGTAAAAAAACATAGTCTTGTAAAAGCGAGAAAAAGAAGATATGCCATATTATTGCTTCTTTATCCGAATTCTCAACGTTCATGCATTTCTCATAAACTAATTTAACGAACACTGTTTGCGTATTTACCTTCCCTTTTTTTCTTATCTTTCTTTCGTATGTAAGATTCACGAAACGAGCAGCAAAAGGCTTGTCAAGTGCAGGTGCTGTAACTAACCGTTGGGTTATTACTTTACAAAAATGTCCGTTCGGACAATTATCGGTAATACCGGCGTGCGTTATTATGTGCAAAGCAATTGCTTTCCCTTATTTATGCGAATCTCGTGACATCGGTTAAATCGGCGGCATGCGCACGAATTTTTTGGAGCTCGATGTAGTCGACGACTCCTCTTCAAATTATTGTTAAAAATGTCTGCCCATATATGAATTTATTTTAATTAAGACCAAAAATATTCTTTATGCGCGCCGACCAAATACAGAAAGTTACCCGGAGAAGCGCTTGTCGCACGGACAAGACGACGATATCGTCATCGGTATTATTTAATTAAAGTTATTACCAATTGTTTTATTGATGTTAATGAAGAATTCGCGCAATAAAACTAAAGGGAAAATATACTGGGCTCTTGCTAATGTAGGACAGAAGTTCATTATTTTACATACATTGTATATACATGTGTGCCTGGATGTGCGCTGCGTATGCGTATCTTATAAATTATACACAGAAGTAAAAAACACCTGCCTGGTGTGTTACGTACTATACATCATGAGCATTCGATGCATCTTTCTTTTTTCCTTATCAAAACGTTCTCCTGTTTTCGCTTTACAGAATGTCCATGTAATAAATATATCATTTACTCGGTCTCATTTAGTTTTTTATTTTTCACAGGAATAATTCAAGAATATAAAACGTATCAAGCATTAGGAGATGGTCAGTATGGAAACTATCCAGAGGTATGTTTTTGCAACAGCTGCACAACCGCGATTACTCAATGATATCAATTTGGTTTTTGTTCAAAGTCGAGTTGACATTGGACAAAATCTCAACATTTCAAGTAATCGCAACTAACGTCCTTGCGCGTCCAGGCCCGGGTTTTTACATTCACTAAATGTGAAGTGTTGTTTTTAAGTGTAAGTAAACTTGGTTAACTTGGTGCCCTTGTTTTCAAATCTGCATTTAGTTTTGTCGTGCCACGTGAGGTGTGTACCAACAGAAAATCCTCAAAAATAATATAATGGATAAATAGAAGGTATGTTTCTATAATATTATATTTATAAAATACCGAAAAGTGCGCAATATTAATAAACAGAATACAAAAAACAACAAGCAAAAGGAACATATTTGACATCCAGCAATAGTCCACCATCATGTTGATATCCAGTTGCGCCTTATTCCTTTTCTCTAATTCTATAATATCCTGGAGGAATTGCTCACCTTGCTCTTCACTGACATTAAGGTTAGCAGGAAAAAAGTGGTGTGCGTGTAAAATAATTATTCATGAACCGAGTGCGTCAAAACACATTTCACTAATGAGCAGCCAGTTTAAAGTGCAAACAGTTAGGCGAGCGCTTTATGGCTACGAATTGAGGAAACGTTTCCCGCACTAAGTTTGGACAGTATTTATTATACATTTTCACGAAGAAATGGAATATACACCCTCTGAAATTCGTGAGGCTGCTAATGTAATGATGGGTTGTAACGCACTAATTTGCGCGTGTGGTTTTTACTCCTGCTCACAAACTCGGAATTTCGTGTATCGGTTGTGGTAAATTTTGGTTTTTGAAAATACGGAAAATTAAGGTTAATTAATTTTAGCAAATTAGTAACTTGTCTACAAATAAAGTAATTTATCCCTTATTTTGCCTTTTACTACCTTTGACATAGTATATGATAACGAGAAGATATCTGTGCGGTCGGTATTTGCTTATTCCTTGCAGTTGCGTCTCTCATCAATAGATGACGTAGGTACTTAATATGCTTACAGGTTACGATAACCAAAAAATATAATGCTAAGATAGCTTAGCTTCCTCATGGTATTGATGGAATAATTCATGGCAAACGCAACAAAAGGAGAGAAAAAAATTACACTAACACACGGACATGTTTCTGCCTACCCGGCGTCATCAGCGTGGTTTCGAGAGTATTTTTCATATCTCTACCTTCTATGGCTGTTGCCTCACAGTTAATACCACAACTTTCAAAACGACAAAATCGACATTTCTTGGCGCCTTCTAGTGCCAAAGAAACGGGTACTGTTAGGGAACAGTACCCGGTTTATGTCGCTGCTTCCTGAACGGCAGGCATCTAAGCTATCTTAGCATTATATTTTTTGGCTATTGTCTCTAGGCATTTTCTGATGTATTTTGTTTACAGGTTACGGTATGTTCTAGCTGTCATATGTTGCTTATATGCTAATTACCTCGTGGATATTTAAATTATATTTTGCTGATTATTAAATTAAAGTGAGTAGTGTATTGTGATGCTTGTGAGTTCACTAAGAAATCAACCTTTGGGCAGCAATTATATTATTTTATTAATAGCAATTATATATTATTAGCAATTATGTCCAAGGTTCATCGGAAATAAAAGAGGTAAGTACACTTAAGAAAAATAATTGTTTTATTTACAAAAGAAAATAAACAAATAACTTCAGAGAAATAAAATCAAACAGAATTCAAACTTTAAAGTCGGTGACAATCTTATATACAAAACAAGTAAGGAACTTCGATCAATGAAATCAAACGGAATTCGGAAAATAAGTTCGGGTTTTTAACAGGATTTTAATATTCAATGTGTTAAAAAATAATTTAAAAATCGGTTATCAATCTAAGCAGTAAACGGAAAATTCGGCAAAGTACCAATAGATAATCACGGTGAACAAACTTACGGTCTCTAACGTGAATCAAATAAGATTTAATTTAACGCTGCAAAGAAAAGAATAACACGGTTACGGGGAGGGCTCCGCCTAGGCCAGTGTCTAGCACCGACAGCGATACGGAGGGTGTTCCGCCTAGGCCAGTGTCTAGCACCGACAGCGATACGGAGAAGTCTTCCGTCTAGGTCAGCGTCCTGCGCCAGCAGCGATGCGGAGGGAGGGCTCCGCCTAGGCCAGTGTCCAGCACCGACAGCGATACAGAGAAGGCAGGAGTAGGCTCCTCTCGAATAGGATTTTCGAGCGGTTTATATACCATTTCGTGCGATGACGCGGAGACTTCTTTTGGATGACGTACGGTGCAAAAAAAGCACAAGTCGAGAATATGAATTGAAAAATTATGCACGTACGCACCGTCATCCAGAAGAAGTACATAGGGTCTTCCAAAAGTTTGTTCACGTGAAAATAAATACATTTGATTAAACATTCGCAAATATGATTCAAAGAATGAATACAAAGTTATTATCTTAATAATAAATTGTCTCTTTCTTTCAGTAAAAGTTCTTTGAATCTGTAACGACTAGCGATTCGTTACAGGGTAATTTATTACCGCAAAAGAATGAATCCGCGTATACTAAATTTGCAAATTGGGTTGAATCTAAAAACATAAAAATACTTTCACCCCAAAAAAATCATCAGCTTTAAGTGACGGGAAAATTGCTAAATGTATTGTGGAAACCTCAGATTCTACGTTCCTACTAATGAAGGTACCCCATATTGTTACTTTTTCCAATACTGTGTCTACGGGCTGTATTAATAATAGGTATTTCTGGCAGCATGTCGATGTGAAGAAAAATCCTTCTCCAAAATGTCGACGGTAGATGTTGAATTTAAAACTAATTTAATTATTGTTATAATTCTACAAACAAAAACAGCCGTACCTTTACAATAATTAAGCCAAAATGGAATATTGATGTTTTCACGTGAGTTACTCTAAAAGTACAACATCTATTTAAATATCTTTCTTTTTTATAACAAAGTAGCATTGGCAGCACACTTGTATATTGTAATGCTTCAAATTTGCCCAGCATGCATTTTACAATTCACAATTCGTAACAATTTGCTAACATGCTGAACAAGAATGTCACTTTGGAGAAAGCTCTCGTTGCAGAAAACTTGGTAGAAGCCATGAATAAGAATATACCAGTATGAAGGACACGATGAGTTCTGTCAGGTGGCAAAACGCTTCCTTGGGAATGAGAATGCCAAAAACTGCAACGAGCTAATCGACTATATCCTGACATTGTTTCATGAAATTAGCTGGAACCTGCCCTTAAAGATCCACTGACTTCACTCCTCAAATCCTTTTTCTAAACTGCAGTCAAATCAATAATGAGCACGGCGAATATCTTCATCGGGACATTGCTAGACTGGAAAGCCATATCAGGGTAAATGGTCCTCGTCAATGCTTGCTGATTATTATTGGAGATATTCCCCTCGTCAATTATCAAAAGAAAGCAGTCCTAAGTAGATTAAGGTATTCTTAGTATGTACCAGTTATAATCGTGTTCAACACATTGTATTAATTAAGAAATTACTATTTTAAAGATGGCTCTGTAACCTTTACTTCTGAGTGACCACGAAATCTTTCGTACAAGAATTGGGAACATCTATCTGCTTTATCCAACGCTTTAACAAATTGCTCCATCAGAAAAAGTTTAATATAGGGTAGAGACAATAATGCTTTCACAGGATCAATTAGACTTTCAAGCAGTTCATTCTTGTTGGCAGGTGTTAAGCGGTCTCCTGTTGACCAATTCCTCGTTATCCAGTGTTTTAGCGGTATGAAAGGAAATGCACAAAATTTTTTTTTCGTTTTAAGTTTGGCTTTCGAAAGGACGTGCAACAGATTTCCGTTGGTGTGATGTAATTTCGAAAATGCGACTGCCCACCTACGACCATTCTTCAACACAAGTGATTGGCAACTGGTTGGTGGTGCAAGAAAATACAGAATTTGCAGATATTTTACTTTAAACCGTTACAGTTTGATATCACCAACGTAGTTCGGGTTTACTGCCGAGAGATCTACTGCCGATGCGATACATTCGTGCGATGTGGCATTCGTTCGAATATATCATGAATTGGGCGCTAGACACAATGTCGGTTGTTGCTTTGATATGTCCGAACCATTCGATCTAGTTTCTCATTCTGTTCCTATTCATAAATTATTACAGATCGGTATCAGAGGTTTGTCATGTGATGCCTTTAGACAGAGTCTGTCGGATTCTAAGACAACAGTGCGTTTGAGAGGTGATGCATACAACACTGTCAAAGCATTCCTCTCGAGGATTATTAGTGTTAAAACGGGCGTCCCTCAGGTCTAGGTTTTGGGATCAACAACGTCCCTAGTCTATGTAAATGATTCTAGTTCTGCTGTACATTTTACCTTAATTTGCATGACCGTCAATTCGTACGTTTGGGATCTCTCGTGTTCTTCGGGCGATGTTGCTTTTGATATAGTGCTACGATTGAAATTGCTTGACTTGTAGTGTAGCAAAACTGGTCTGATACGCTTTTGTACTATTACCGGCGACGAGTGGAGTATTAAATACATTGGTATAGTCGGGAAATAAATAGTTGAGTTGCCGAGCTAAACTCTAAACTCTTTGTTAGAATAATGTAAATATTTTCTAATTCAAACAAAATTTAATGATTAACAGAATAAATGATTACCTCATTTAACCAAATCAGTTTGGTTTTTTCAACCATTTCAGTTTTTCAGTAAAATGTTTCCCGCCATTAGTATGAAAGAAAATTTGCACCTACTAGAAATTGCGCTGGTGCCATATGTAAATAATTTTTAAATAAAAAAACTGCGTGTTATGACTTCTTCCGTACATAACTTTTATTTATTTAAATCGTCAGGGTTTTAAGGTGAATAAAAACTTCGATATTCTTTTTTAAATCGGGATAACACAAATACCATTTTGTACTGAATGAAACACTTTCATTAGAATACGGAGAACATTCATAGAATACAGAGTCTAGGTAGAGCTGCATAAAATACTGAGCTCTCGTTGCTAGTCGCGAAAAATCGTTTCTACTCCTTCCGAAGCTATTTAATATAGCCGCACCTCGTCAAATTCACAATCGTTTGTGATACGCTAACCGCTCGCTCACTCGCCTGACTACCCCTAACATTTACATAAGACTAGAATTTTCAATTTGAAATCCCGACTTTGAATTCAAATTCAATTCAAATTGCTGTATAGCAAGAATTCGATACTTCGAATTTTGAAAGATTCGAATTATACTGGTAATTTATCAAAAGAGTTAAAAGAAGAAATATAAATTCAAAACTGCAAACTAACAAAACGGAGTGCAATGGATCAATTATGTTTGTGGAACTGAAATTTAAAACTATGTGCCTATCAGGGTGGGTCCAGTTTTAATTCCCTACATTGAATTACTGTCCGATTAAGCACTAAGCTTTTTTCAGGGAAATGTAAAACATCCGTGGGAAACAAACTCGTTTTAAAATTATCAGTAATTTTGAAAAATAATTTATTTATCATTATCACAAGTCCTGACGTTAAAACCGGAAACATACTTCATTTTACAGCCAATAAAATTACCGATTTCCCAGGGGAATCTCATCATCACCGTCGCGCTGTAATACACCGTCGTATCGAATAACGTCTCGGACCATCCTTACCTATTCAACAGTGCATAAATCCTTCATATAAGCTACTAGATGTACCACCGTTAACGACGTTTACACGATCACGGAATGCTACACCCGCACTATTAAAGCCGACATAAATAATAGTCACAATTTATCGGCAATTGTAGTGGAACATCTAAATTGCGTAGGTAAAGCGCTACGCGGAACGCATGCAGTGCTTTATCGGACGCGCTGGGTTCTTAGCAGGTTATAAACTACTCCCTCGCTTTGCTTCCCGATACTAAAAACATATCAAATATCTCTGTCGTCACAATAAAACCCTTTTCTCGTTATATAACGACACTACCGGTTAATAAAATATTCGAGACACTTGTAAAGGCTGTTTTAGTGGTGATGTTCGGGCCGACAAGGTTGCGAAGTTTGGGTGCCTTTTAGTGGGCAAATAATTTATCGATTCGTTGGATCTATAAAAAATGACATTAGTGGCCGATACATCGTTGTTCGCAGATTTACGTTGGTTGTAAAACGCCTTGTAAATTTGCTAAGTGGAAATTTGTTGTTCAACATTGAGGAGAAATGTTATAAAACAATGTTTATGTTCATGATAAAATGTACATTGGTAGTTCTGATAAGAATAATTTTTTATGAGATACCAACGCATATGGGTCCTATATTGCGATGATATATGTGGTAAATTGTCATTTGTTACAGTAAGTCTTGACCTGTTAATTACTGGTCCATAAGGTATCCGTAAGCACTTCTTTATGATAATAATTGGAATTTCTCAGAAGGATCTACAAGAGGGTACAGAAGATGTAGGTCATTGTATGTTCATTTTTCAAAAGAATAGGCCGACATACACATTGTTTATGGAATTTGTAATGGAAACAGACGAGCGACAGTTGATGAACATCGTGAGCGATTTTCCACTCGTAGAGTGCCTTGTAGAAAAGTTTATAGCAGAAGCAAGCAAAGAAGAAGCAATACTCTATATGGTCGACTCTCAAACTTCTACTAGTTCTGACAAGTGCTCCAATGTGTATACAGCAATTGGGTAGATATTTGAGTTAACGCAATAAAGCAACTCCTTTTTAACTGATTTTCAATGAGATTTTTATCTGATATTGATTCAAATTTCAAATTACCCTAGCTCACTTACGTTAGGCATGTTTATTTTTAAATTGCTTAGACAATACATCTTTAAGCTATCTTTGGGCACTCTGTAGTTGCAAAGGTGGGTATACTCAGTGCTATGTGAAAGATTATAACAGTAAAATATTTTTAAAAAAAAAACAAGAAAATAACCTGTTTTGTAGGCCACTACATTGAGGAAAATTATTATAGTTAAGTTACTGGTGATTTTAAGTTGCTGTAATAGTACAGAAATCGAACGCAAAATTCCAACCATACTGTAAATTTATACCTTTGCTTAGAAATTGCAAGCGCAGTAATTCTGTATTATAGCGAAAAGTTGAAAAAAGTCCACGATTTTCCCACAAGTTGTTTTGCTTTTAAATATTTTTTAGGCCAGTTTCGTGTTTAACAAATACATCCTCAGGTCAAGAGTTGATAACCAGATCAAGTCAAGAATTTCAAAAAGGGAATTATACAACTGTGCAATACTCTACTACATATAAAATCATACCAGAAATTATTGTAAGTAAAGTACGATAATTTTTATCTCTCCAGTAGTGCATATTATGTATGTATTATGTATTACTCGCAATGCAACACGGGGTAAGTAATCCTGTTCCTGATGAGTTTCTTGGAAATCAAACGGGTGAAGAAGCTGTTCTTTGAGGACTTGTTTAACTGATTCACCGTTAATATTCTCTACAGCTATTTTTCTGGTGCTTATTCTCGGATTATTTTTCTATTATTTGCAAAAGTAGACGAATTCTGGTAATTCCACTATTAACTTTTGTGAAACAGTCATTTTCTCCTAAACATCTATACATGTTAATAAATGTTCTAACATATGTTAATGGATATCTTTCTCGATAAATGCATTTAACTTTTGAGAATTTGAGTCACAATAACACATAATCATGTCCTTGTACTCTTCAAGAGTGTAGAGAGCTATTCTTAAAAACACGACAAACAACACAAGTATTAAATAGAAACGTCAGGACCGCCACAGGACATTACTGTATAAGAACTCTTTTTATTGTTATAGTCCTCTACCGCGTGATACTATACATTTCACTTCTTTCAATGTCACCAGGTATTGTAATTTCTATGTCATCTCGTAAAATAATTTATTACATTTTAATGTCATTGCCTTCATATTGCAATATATCTCTTGTCGATGTAACTCATCAAAGTTTCATAGTGTTTAACATGAATTTCTTCGGCTCGTCCCATGTCACGGGACACCAGAAGGATCGACCGTCTCTAAAAAAGGGATGATATTTAAAGCTCACAACGTTTCGCCAGCATATCTGATCGACCCATCAAAGTGATGATACTGATCTTAAATATCTGTTACCATTTATACCGTCGGCATTGTAATGCGAGACCACTGCACAAAATTCTTTTGTTACTCCTCCTAGCCCACCATCAACCGCTGCGTCTCCCAGTATAAACGCACTATACAGCAAGAGGCGCATGCTTAAAATGTTTTCGATTTTTTTCAATAGACGTCCGTCCGTAATTTGAAGGAAATTAGGTAAAAACTTTATTGATATAAAAGCACCGATAAGGCATTGCGGTAGCGGGATTCTGGACGTCGGTTCGAATGATACGTGAGGAAGAAGAAGAACGGTACCGATCACAATGCTATTGAAATTTCAAGTATTCGTATAGAAATCATTTAAATTAAAGAGCGCTTTGTTAGTGTGTCAGTTATGGCTTTAATAAGACAGCTTTGTGATCGAGTCAAACGCGACAACTATAAATTTCATTATATTGGAAAAAGGGTTTCGTGCGTTTGTGAAGTGTTTTTTATGTTCGTTTTAAATTGTAGTCGTTTTGGGAAACGTTTCATTGCCATTTAGGTTTCAGTCCTTTCTCTTTACGCCGTTACAATCCCATAAAGGTAACCGTCCATTGGAAAACGATTCTCGAGAGTCACTTTGGGCAGCTACTAGGGAGAAATTTAGAACTATAACTCTTGGAGATTTAAGTGAATTTGTGTCCATATAATTATTTTAACAATGTTGTTTTTATTTCTGTTTGTAAGTTATGTGATTGTTGTTGTTGTATAACGCTATCAATGTATTATAACTAATATAAATGCAATAAGGTCTGAGTTTCTTTCTGGAAGTAGATGAATTCATTTGGGTATAAATTCTAAAAATAGGGAAAGGCTTCCAAGTGATAGAAAGTTTGATATGAAGAAAAATTTTAAATTGAAGTTGTAGTTTATTGAGTTGTATAGAAAGTTGAGATGATACTAATTCTAGCAATGCATTTCGATCATTTCTATAGGTATTATTCTTACAATTGTTCATCCGATGTGATTAGTTGAGGAGTGGCCTGTAATTTTTCGTAGGCTGGTGTGATTTAATCCTACGATTCCTCAAATATTTATTCTGCAGAAGATGGCAGGAATTATGTACTTATAGGAATTGTTGGTGGACTATAACTTACTTTTGGAAAAATTGCTCGCTTGTGGTGTTCATGGGGTTGTGTTGACTTTCCTCAACGTAGACAATAACAACAGGCTGGACAACGGATGCAAGTCACCGTGGGTCGGGAACTGTTGATGTTTCAATCGCGGTTCCTTAACGGTCAATATTGTTCTTGATTTTCATTAAAGATCTGGTGCTCTCTGTGTTTGGCGACGGCGTGACGTACGCAGACGACACTACGGTCCATTACTGGGGAACCCCCCAATAAAGAGCAAGAAACTGTGAAACTATTATGTAGGAACTAGTGGAACGTTTTAATAAAAATAAATTAGTATTAAATATTGAAAAAAACAAATTTTTAATTTCTAAAGAAACATTTATCGAAAAAGAAATTAAATATAAACGATATAAATTTTAACTTTGTTTGCAAGTATAAACTTTCGGGATTAACCGTTGGGCGAAATTTAAGTTGAGAAATTTAAAATTTAGTGACTGTATATTACTACAAAGTAAGAAACTTGTGACATCAACACTTTGAAAATGACTTTCTGTGACTTACTCCTTCTAGTGTGGATTTCAGAATATTAGTGGCTAATGACATTTTAAATTACAAATGTTACTGAATACTTACTATAAAAAAGAGAAAAAATGCGATATTTAAATTTTGTTGATTTAAAAATAATGATTGGAAATGAATAATTTATTGAATATGACTAATATTGAAACGAGTTTCAAATGGCGAATTGGACTTGACTTGTATAAATCACGGACGCCAACGTTTTGGGTCGGCTGTCAACACTCCCGTTTCCGCTTTTAGTCAAGTAGTTTCTTCATTGTGAGTGGCGGTGCGTATACACGGGGACTAAGTCAGAATTAGTACAATTTCGGTCCTAATATTCCCTGGAATGAATGTCAATTACCGGGAAGGGCGAAAGATATGTATGAGCCCTCAAGATCCAATTCTTCAACACATTCTATTCGGTTTTGCGGAATATAACACTTAGTTAAATTCACACGTTAGTGCAACATGTGACTACACTCAGCATCTTAATCCCAAAAGCCCCTTTCACTTATGAATGTACCTAGGAGAAAGAGACTTGTACCCATAATAGGCAGTAAAATGTTGGGGAAGGCGGAACGAAAGAAGACCTGGATAAGTATAGTAAAACCGCAAGGCAAGATATTAATTAAAGGATTTCAGGGGAAATTACTTAAAAAAGGAAAACCTGCGAGGATAAAACAAAATAGTAGGGTATGTAAATAGCCATCCTCGAAGAAGAGCATCAAAAATGAAATAAATCATACTTTATATAGTATGCAGCAGCATTCACATTAACTAGACAAATAAGTAGGCATTCGGACGGTTGAGTATAGGAAAAAAAACCGGAAGTAGATAACGAAATTCTGAGAATTAGCAGGGAATTCCGAGAAATTAACGTGTTTAAGGGAGCTATTCAAGTTGTTCTGGGGCTTGCTCAAGCTGTTCAGGGAACTGATCAAGCTGCTCAGGGAGCTGTTCAACCTGTTCATCTGAATACTAAGTTTATGTGTTATCAGAGTAGTTTCGTTTTAAATTTCTAAATTTTCTCGCTTTGAAAGAGATTACAGTACACATTTGATTTAATATGTACAAACTTCGTAACATTTCATATCATTTGAACTTGCATCTGTACATCTTCAATATCATGTTATATGGTTTCTCGTCTTTGGTATTATTTTTATTCGCCCTAAAAATGCGGTCAATTAGGTAGCAGGAAGAAGTATTCACATGATGCGTAGTGGTAAAAGTAATAATGGAACAATCATGAACAATCATGGATTACCATTAACTATTAATGTAGAAACTTCTTGAATATATTAATTTAACCTGATGGATTCTTGCGCAACAGAACACACTTACTAAATTGGTTTAACATTTTTTTACCTCACTTATCAGCGCAATTCTTTATAATATCGGGGCATTACGTTCTTGTTCTTCACTTCGCCGAGGTAATGTGGTTGGAAATTATATAAGTACATAATTTTTATTCTTATTATTTATTGCTTCTAAAAAAGCATCGGTCGTTGTTAGATGATATATTTTCTCGTGTGACGCCGTATTTGAGACAGAGACCGCTTTTTTTCGAATTTTTCGAAACGCAAGGTCCGAAATTAATTAACGAACTAATGAAAGCGAAGACAGGTGGACGTAAGCAACCGGTGCGCACTAATCTACTCAAAATTCCAACTGTAAAAATCGGATGCTCTAAAGTCTAATCATTTCATTGGGATAATTAAACGTTTCAGTATAAGGAACCGACATTGTAGCGCGTGCTAATATGTTGGGTTAAAAATAGAATGGAAACATGGGAGATTTTGTATGGAAAGTTTGGTATAGAATGTGTTTTATATAACTTTTTAAACTTCAATGCTTGCTTAAAAAAGAAAGCTTAATTTGATTAAGCGGTGTCAGTTCGTATTTAATAAGAGTAGCTTACGAAAGACAGTAGAGGAACTAATCTTAAAACCGTGGCGTTTACGTACCCTGTCGATGCTAGTGCGCCACGTAAGAAACCCTGCGTTGAACACTATTAACATTTCAAGTTACTTTGAAACATAATATATAGAGCTAATCTCGTATTTTTTCAAACACAACTCGAGCCAAAAAGACTTTACTTGCACTTGCAGTATATATCGTAACACAGTAGACAATGTTGTATCTCATTCGCCAACACATGTTCTATGAATTACTAAATTTCCAAAGATGCTAAGATATGCGCTATTTCCCATTTTATAGATATTTTCCTATTATACATTGGGGAGTATCAATTAGGTACCCTTTAGCGGTTTAAATGAATAAATCTAAGCAAATAAACATTTGCTAGCGAGCTGCTAATTGTTAAACAATAGTAAACTGCGATAAACTTTTCCTTCTAAAGATACTTATTATTCCTCTTTAACTTAATTTATGCAACCTACAGACTGTAGAGTTCACGATCTACTGTCTGAGGAACTGGCGTTAGCGAGTATCGGCAACAGTAGAATATGCAACGGTTCGTTAGAATATTATTTAATTTACAAACTAATTTCAAAATCTAATAAAAGTCTACGTGTTTAGCGAAAGTAGTCAGTTTAGACGCAAGCAGTAATGACAGAAGGAAATCAAAACGAAGAAAAGCTATATTATCGTTTACTCGGGAGAGTTTGCTGGAGATGCATTCAACGAACAAAACCCACCAGGCAGAAAAAGTGAACCTCAAACCGCTACTAATAGCAACGGTTTCAACTATCATGTGTTACATTATTGTAAGTAGCCAATTATCGGATGACACCAAAGCACTCCCTATAAACAATATTCAACACTGTGTAAAGTTTGATTCATGGAAGTAGTATTAGCATGATTTTATTAGTAATCCAGCGATTGACATAGTCCATTTGACTGGAATCTTGGTTAATTCTAGTCAGATAAGCTAGTGAAACACCGCGCTGCGAATAAAATCACGTTAGTCTGAAAGTGAATCAAAATATACCATCCGAAATTTCAGAAAAAGAGTAGCAAATTCAGGATATCAATTGCTGTACACCATTCTTCTCTGTTTAATGCTGTAATTCATTTGCCACTTCATTAGGAGCTCAGAAACGATCTCCTACTATATGTCCTTCCTATCACCCTGATACCGTATTCCACAATTTTCAAATCTTCGTGAATCTTTGATTTTTTTCCAAATTCCTTTCATCAAAAAACAAGAAGCACCTCTTTAAATTAAATGCTCTTGTTACAATTTCATGTTTACTTCACATAAATACATTAACTTCACTTGTACCAACGCACCGTGCTGGGAAAAACATCGAATAGGACATAGATTATGTAAATTGGCTCCCTTATGGTTCCCTTTTTGTCTTAGCCAACAGTTAAATAAGACTAATTAACGTATAATTTACTTTAAATTATGTGCAGCATTGATGCGATCGAATTTTATGTGGCTGTAAAATTGTGTCAGTTACATTAGCGTTCAATAGGTGACCCTAATTGTCGATCTCAAGCCTGTAGGAGATTTTTGAAATTCAAGGAATCTTCCGTGGCGTCTTATATTTAAAACTGAGAAATGTAGGGAAGAATCTTAGTTATACGAGCATTTATACAATAATATTCGATTTCCAACACGTTGTAAATACGGTACTGGTATTCGAGAAACAGATGGTTATGCAAAGAAAATATGTTTGTGCCTTATTTCTATGTATATTAGAAGTAGGTATTTGTTTTATTTAAATTTAGGATGCGCTTTTAAAACACGTAACTATTAAGTAATTTCAAAATACATCCGTTACGCGAGTTTTCTAGGTATTTAAGCTAGCAGGATTTTACTTCATTAATTCAAGTTAAAATAAACTATATTTGATTTAATAAGCAATAACCTGAATTTACGTTGGTTTGGGTAATCTACCTGGTTGATTGAAAATTTTTTGGTTTCCGCTTGCAAAAACGAGATACTTTTCAAAATTTTTAGTTAATGCACGACAAACACGTTCCTTCAAGATATCCACAGTCACTGTTGTCTCTCTAACCTTAATTCGACGGTTGTCTAGCACCATTCAGTGAGCTTTGCCGACGTTATCGGCACTGGTTGCAGTTTTTGGTCGTCGTGAACGTTTATCGTCAACCAAGCTGATACAACAAGGATTAAATTCAGTCGCCCAAGACTTCACTGTGCTAACTGGTGCTGCAGAATCATTGACTGACACAAACGACAGCTAAATAGCAACCGAGCGTTCAACATAGCTGAAATTTTCCAAAATTTCTTTTGCCCTCTTCAGGCTTTTCTACTATTACCAACTCTTCGGACTACCGTCGTATAGCACAGAAATTTTTGGAAATATGAATGCCGGCGGGAAGTAAAGAAGTTAGAAAGTTAGAAAATAATATTTGGAGATTAGTTCAAAGTAACTATCTTCTTGTTATTGATTTTTACCAAAAACATGCGGAAGAACATGGCGTTCCCGCAAAGGCACCTGCTTTTCGAAACCAGTATTATTGGCGACATTAAAATTATGACAAAACACATTTAATCGCTGGCGGACAGATTTTACACAACCGGAAAGTATTTTTGTCATTCGGCAGTATCGTAATGCGAAGAACAAGTCTTACCCAACTCGAAAACGACCCGTGCTCGATATAATTGATGAAAAATGGTAATTTTGTAATTACGAGAAATACACGCGTACGCTGGAGGAACAGGTGCCAGCGCATCCAACTAATTTCGTTCGCTTTTTGATTCATACGTTCTTTTTTATGCCCGGGCGAGTGTGCACTCGTGGGTCTCCTATATGTTTGTGTTTGGATGGTCAGAGCAAATAAACGCAACCGCATTCATCTATTTCGAAAGAATAGAGAAGTAAGTATAGTAAAAATTTTTTTTTCTTGTTGATCTTACGATTTTACAATCTACATATTTTGGTAGTTCCTTTTTGTATCGCAACCATGCCTATAATGTTGCTTTGTTTTGCTGTGTGCTAAAGGTTCCACGGCTTTCTTTCTATCACTCCCTCACTGTAAGGTGTAAATCACAGTCATTAGTTCATCAACATACCAATGGTAATTTGGGGCAGGATCCGCCAAGGAACTTGCTACAGGACGCGACTTTGCAAACCCTAACCTTGCCACAATTAAGCCCTCTTACCAATGTACCATTAAGCCATTATTGTGCAAAATATAGTAAATGTCCACTTTATAGTATTCAAAATTCATGTAATAGTAAAATGCAAAGAATATTTGTTAAGGAGATCAATGATTCTAGTGTATTATTAAAACTATCAACAAGATGTGTCAATTAATCAATGGTAGGTTACAAGTTCTAGTACTTGCTAAAGAAAAACTGCTAAATTTGGCAATTTCTATCTTCAACATTTTTGCTACTCGTGGTCAGCGTAGTAAGCTTGGATTGATGATGAAGGTGACTTCGATATATTGAGATTGTGTGGCTTGTGACTGATTATTTCTTACAGGTTAATATTAGTGATATACTTTTCTAAGATAACGGATTAATATTAATAGATTATCAAAATGCAAGAATTCGAATAATGATTTAAAATAACTAAGTGAATCTTGGTAATTATTGAAAATTCAAGGTATAGTTATATAAATTAATAGTATTAAATGCAATATTTTGCAAAGATAGAACTCTGGTTCATTTGGAAGTGACTTTGATAATCTTAATCGGATATATTGTTTTCTATGTTTTTTTTAGAATGTCCAAAACTTAGAGATTGGATGTTTATTAGAGTTACACACGTTGATAAAATAATTGTAGTTTATTTTTTAGTAGAAAAATTTTGATTTCGTGTTTTTCTTCAAATGAAAAAGATTTGAAAACTTTGGAAAAGGTGAGGGATTTTAATTCTGATTAAACTGATGGAATCATGTGATAGGGCTTATCTCCAAATCAAGCCAAGCATTCTAAAGCATATATGAAATCCCCAAATTCTAGCCTCTTTTGAAAGATAGATCCTTACACCCCCCGATTTCACATGTCCCTCCACTCTTGAGGAAAACTCCCTTCCGTAATGCTTCAAAAATTCTTTGGATACATCTTTTACTCGTAGAAAGATTAAATCCATATATTGTTGCCTTCGCACTGCTTTGAAAACAAAGTGGATCATTTAAGGTACCTGCCGGTGGACCCTGTAACTTGACATAAACCCCATCCTTTTGCTGAATGATGAGAAAAGGTCCTACTTTCTAAAGATTAAAATCTCTATCTTTTAGCGTAAAAGTAAATAAAGAAATAGAATAATTCTTCAAGCGTTTTTAACTACTACAGGTCCTGAGCTTCTATAAAACCTTCACAAAATGTATTAGGCTAATATACCTTTTTCATACAACTATTTTATTAGGAGGGTCTTCCAGGAAATTTGTCACCTCATGTATGGTTTATATAACGAATGATATCTTCCTCGCGTGTAATTATCAACATTTACTTTACTTATGATATTCAAGAAATGCGTTATCGTTACTATGTCGAGAATATTTTCCAACATGTATCCGGCATTCACAAAAATTTTAAAGTATTCACTTTGCATCATGAAATTTGGTCTTCGAGATAAGCATCAAGTTTCCTTCAAATACTTTCATCGTTCTCTCTATTTAGGTGGCTCGAAGGCAGCCGATTTCTTATCATTTATTTATGTATGGTAGTTTCTAGGTTAATTCAAATTGTTTTTTTTTTCCAGTGCGCACCTTGTTTCCTATATTATATGTTTATACTTAGAAGAAAAAAAATGTTAATTTTTCTTTTTGTCGCGGCTGCGATATGCGCGTTGGTATGTTTTCAATTCTGTTTGAACAGTTAATGCGCCGAACGATTAAGCGGTCTTAACCAAACGCGTATAATTTCTAAACTCTTTCGAGCCACTGCAGAAAGGAATTTGTTGTTATAAGGAAACATCCTCCTATATATATACTTATGTATTCACCGGATAGAGTTGAAAGTGTTACGGACAGGTGATTTTGGAACTAGGGGCCTTGATTACTAGGTCACATACAAAACGTTTGTGTTTCTCGGAGGAATAACACGTGTACGTACAAATTTAGGAAATGCTGGAGATCAATATATGGTTTGAGTGTTAGATACCTGTCACTTGCAATTTTCTTCATTTTGTAGATATAACCGCTATGTTATTCGTAAAATACTCTATTTTTCAACTTCAAATTTGCAATGATCGAGAGTACCATACATTTGCCGAAGTATGTAACGATTTGTCTGTCTATTCCATCCACATTACTTTAGCATTGCTCCCGCATTCCAGAAAATGCTTATAAGTAATCAATTATCACCGATATAGATTTGTTATAAAGACTAACAGAAATATATGCCAGATCAGCTTATATAGAGGGTGCAACAATAGTACGTCCGCCATTTATTACTCGGGTTAGATGCTGGATAGTAATTGGATACTTTAGGGATGTAGTATAATGTTAATTATGCATCTCTAATTACAGCCTATTAGAAACAATTTACTGACATCGTCACCCATTCTCGACCAATCCTCACAATAAATTTGTACGTAGTGATGCTTTCTTTGGGATATGTGACTACTCATTTTTTTTAACAAAAACATCTGCAACTCCAAAAAAACCACAAAACAAGTTACTTTCATAATCTAGGGATGAATGGAGTGTAATTAGGAATCTTTAATAATGCAAAGATATGCAGGTGTTCTATTCAAAAAAGTGAATTTTAGTGCCACCTTTTTCATAAAATGCCCAGTATATCGAAACATATTTTCTAAGGATGCACAATTAACATTATATTACATATCAAATTGTTATCTAGCATATAACCCGAGTAATAGAAGGCCGAGGTGCTGTTGCTCATGATCGCCGGATTATATTTCGTAGCTCTTAGTGGACCTTAGTTACGGTATCTTAAAGCAAACTTACCTTCTACAAGGACAACTCGATATTTAGTTTAATTTACGCACGGTGTTCCCGTATCTCTAACTACACCAGAGTCATACGCGTTGAACAAAATGTTCTACATGAACAGTTATGATAGAAAAATAAGGTCTGATACCGATAGATGATCGCAAAGATGTGACTATCCCAGAAAAGGCATTTTTCAGACCCAAATAGGAAAAACCGACTTTAAAATGACGTAAGCAAATTACCAACTTGCAGTTAATTGGGGAATTTCGCTTTATTTTATGAACTTTCAAGACCGAAAAGTCTCCATTATCGTGCGAATATAAATTACTACTAATTGGACAAAACGAGGTATTAATCATGTAGCCAAAGAAGGCGTACATCAATGATTGCTCGTTTATACGAACCCATAACAATTTCCGTTGAAAGGCATATCCTCCATCACTTTTCAACTCTCTAAATGCAATTTGGCGCATAACATAAAAGGGCAGGAAACAGGTTGAAATTAAAATGAAGTGTTTATGCTAAATGACTTTTTTATCACAGAAAGCAAATGTTTCTGGTTGTTGATAATACATTAATGCAGTGAGAATTGTCTAATGCTGGACCAGTTGTAGTTTAGGAGAAAAATGTTTTGATACGTTACGTGTGTAAGATATAATTTACGATCGTATTTTCTGAAATTCTTACATTTTTTCCATCTAAAAACAATTTCGTGCTCCGTAATTATGTTTATTATTCTTAATTCGAGATTACCGTACTACATCTCTAGATGTATTCGAGTAGAATTAACCGGAAACATGTTGATATTTTAAAATAATTTTCCACGGGACAAGAAACAAGCGTGCATTTCATATAAACACACTCTAAACGTATTATATACACGACATGCACCACATAGATAATTCGTTACCGTTCAAATTTTATCTGTCAGCCCTAATAATGATAATAATCGAATGTGATAATAAGATGCCTTGCTACGTGTATACAGTTAGCGTGCACGGTACTTTTCAATACCAATTTTAAATTATTACGCTAGTGGGTGCCGAATAAGTGCCTACATAGCAAGTGTTTTGGTAGCGACAGCTTTTAACGCGTTATTCAAATTCTGTAGCAGCTTTCGGCGCTCCGTCGAACCAGAGGGGAAAATGCTCTAGACACACTGAACTGCATACAGGTGTAATTATATCGAAACCAATAATTTCTATAGGTGTTGAATAAAACGCGATAAATAAGGAACCGCCTTATTTATCACATAGTTTTACGTCGTGGTCGTCCGTTATTACGTTTGTTTGACGCGTACAAATTACACACGAATTTGATTTATATAATTATGTGTAGCAATCGAATTCGTCAGCCATAATTACGCTAGGTATGTATACTTTAAGGCATGTGTACGGGATGGTCCTAGACAAATTTATTAATTTAGCTTAATTATATTTTCATACCTCATCGAAGTCGAAGCGACATTTTGAATTCAATGAGTATGAACAAGTATTAAGAGGGTTATTTTTAGCAATTCTTAGTAACAACGCTGCTTCTTTTCACCTGTGATGATCACCAGCTTTAAAGCTTCTCATAACTTCAAGAGCCTTTACGTTGTCCAAATGGTGTGTATACTGTGTTCCGAAGCTCTGTTACTATCACCCTCTCTCATAGCTAATTATTCACTGGTATGCGAATGGTGAAGTGAGAATGTACTGAACTCACCTAATTCTGTCACAGATTCTTGCCCATAATTAATCAGTTATATTGTTAAGATGTACTTGGTAACCACTTAGACTTAGCTCAAGTTATTAAGCTATGCGGGTTGACCACGAGGAAATATTGATCTGCATGTCAAACCTTATTAGGCAATAACTCCAGAGTTATGATATTGAACATTCAACAAACATTACAGATGCAAATCCAAATGGGTATCGAGGACAGTAAAGTTACTGCAGTAAATAAAGGATTTCTCAGTAAAGCGAAATTCCAAAGGATTAGAAGGTGCGAAACGTAAATTATTCACCAATTGCAAGAAGGCATTTTAAAATATTCCAATTCTAAGAAAATATCTGTAGCATACTCGCTATTTGCATCAAGAAAATTTGGGCAAAGTCGAGTGAATTCAGACTGCTTATCTAAAAGAAGGCCTAAAATTTTTAGCTCATTTTCAATTCATTTTCAATTGGTTTGAATAGCCAGCAGTATAGAAGTTTCTGTATTGTAAAAAGAGCAGCCTCAAGGCTTGTCTTTGATGGGTCTACAAAAAGTCTCCAGTCAGCAGATCTATGTTTGGAAGCATCAAATGGAATAACTAGGCCAGCGACACTTTTATAAGTGGTCTATCTCGCACAAAATGTTCGACCAATTTATTTTCACGATTATGATACAAATAAAACGTGGTTCCCAAAGCAAGGCAGGCTTCTTTTTGTTTTAATCTAGATCCTAATATATCAGAAAGATCTTTGGGAAATACTAAATCTCTGGACTAAAACATTTAGCGCATCTTGTTATAATAGGCGAGGCACGTTTCAATTTGAGGATGAAGGTTGAAACACGTCAATCTCCGCACTAGTTAAGATTTCGTCATCTTCCTCATCATCACTAACAATTTGTAATACTTTCGGTACCGCAAGTATATTGCTGCTTCGATATTTAGATACACAGTGTACTTTAAAGTTCTTATACTCTGACCCTTAATTTCGCAAATGCAAAAATAGTCTGTATGGTTCTTGGGTTCTTTCCGCATCATCAACAGTGTAACTAGCTTGCCTTGTTTCTTTAATGCAGTGCCTTGGTCCTTCTTCGCAAATCTTACAAACAGCATGCGGTACCCAGAATTTGCGTTGGTCTCCAAGTTTTACTTTGAAGTATGCAAAGTACAGAATGGAATAGCAGTCATTTCTTTGCACTAGTGTAGCAGTTATAAGTGGCAATTTGATGCCTGTAAACTTGATTTAATAAGAGCCTTTGTAAATTCATGTATCAACTAACCAAATATATTATTATTATCATTATTATGTGCTCTATTCTCTACCGGTATTTCTCTCCATTCAGTCGGAGTTCTCTCGTCTTGTTTACATATTATTCGAAATACAGGAATTTACTTAACCCTCAAGTGCTATCGTGGGGTGTTTCGGAACCCCAGAGGTCATTTTTTTTAAATTTTTTCTAATACTATTTTTGTCACATTTCTAAGGTTCCAGGTATTCGCCTATGCAAATGAGATATGTAATATAGTGTAATTTATTATTTACCATATTCTACAGTTTTAGCAAAAAATAGCTTTTGGGGTGTCTCAACACCCCACGATAGCAATTACGTTTGTTTTTTTCAAAAATAGCGTAGTGTATTCTAACCAATGATTTAGAATTTTATAGTGATAATAGCCCTCGTCCTCTTTTGGGGAAATCACAGATGTTGTTGTGCATGTAAGTATAGGGGATTCACTTATATACGTTCCAATTCGGCGATTTTTATTATAGTACCTACATGTACAGGGGATTCACTCATTTATGTCCGACTTCGGTGATTTTTTACAAATCAAATAGTGGCATTTCCCCTGATTTCTGTGTAAGTGTTGTAAAATGCGCAGAATGCTTACAAAGGTAAATTGTAAGAAATTTATAAAAATCTGATTACATGAAATAACACATTACATGTTTTTTGTCAAATAAAATGTACGCCTCACAACGTCATTGTCAGAATTTTTATGTGAAATGCTAATGGCATTTTCTTTTACAGGGAGTAAGACCATAGTTTCCAGTAACAGAAAAAACCAAGACATCTTAACAATACAGAACACAATTTTGTAAAAAGAAAAAATTGTACGAAGAAATACTTTTTACATAATTTTTATGAATGTAACATTTCCTCCTAATTTTCTGTTTTGCTTTAAATAAAGTTTTGTTTTTCCTTACAACAATCGCAAGATAAAGGTCTAGTTATTACACTGTGGGTTTAAAAGTGAAAAAAAAAAGATAACTAACAAAAAAAAGCTAAATTTAAAGAGTGGGGTGTAAAACACCCCACGATAGCAGTTGTGTTACCTGAACACACGATAGTACTTGAGGGTTAATAATACTCTAGCATTAGCGATGCTTCTCAAATAAAGACAATTTTTAGTAAACACCCACAAATTATTATCAATTCTATCTAATGAAATCTAAGATCATTGCATAGAAAACAGGTGTATGTGAGAAAGACAAGCAATGATTAGTTTAGTCATACTGGTGCGTCAACACTAACTTAGAAAATCACAAAGAAGTTTTCGCTGGTCTGTGTTATAAATATTGGTCTAGCTTTGAAAACAAATAGAAAAAAGTAAGATTTTCTATTTGTTTTCAAAGCTAGCTCATTCAATAAAATTACTAAGGATTCTAGTAAAAAAAAATTAATAGCATATATATGTATATGTATTCCTCAGTAAAATTTGGGCTCGAATCTACAGACTTCTAATAACAAACAAACTTATCTCTACAAGCCTATCAAAAGAATGATTAATACCTCTCTAGTGAATTACTTACATATTGCTGCCTATCCAGCGAACGATTAACATTGTGTAAATTTCAAGTATTTGTAACGAAACCCATAACCAAATTAGTTGCCGATTCTACAATAAATAAATAAAGTTGTAAATACTCTACAGCCCACAGTGTAGTTACCTACCATCTCTCACGTCTACGTTTCTTGATTGGGTATTAAATATAATCGAAGGTGAACAACACTCTTCCGTCCAATAGGAGAGACTTATTCTCATTATTACACAAGTACGCATTAAAGTAAAGGTATCATAAAAGTAAAGTCGGGGTCGCCCTGTCTTCTACTTTATTTAGAGGTAATTGTTATAATTACGGCTCAAGTAGTACTAGCTTCTTCGAAAGTTAAAACTCGTTTCAGATACGAGTGTTAATGTTGAATGTGGATGATCAGTTGGCAAGTACGTTGCGCGGTCGACTAAAGCAACATGAGTACTGATATTAAAAGCCCTTCTACCATTTTTTCCAAGGGAAAGAGTTAACTTTTATTGCCGATTCCGATAATCTTCCATGCTAATAAACAATAAATATTTAAATATCATAATCACACACTTCCGTTGCCGATATTTCGGAATATTTAGGCACAACATAGGTATATGGGTGTATCTTCTCACGTTTGAAGATGAATTCATATAATTAAAATATTGTTATACATCAAAGGCTTTATTTGCATACATTAGAATACGGGAACATAATAATATTCCCTTCGCCGGAAACGGACGGAAAATCGACATCGCTCCGGTTTTTGTCGATTATCTCCTCAGATATGCATCAGCGGTCGCGTTCGATAGAGAATTGAATGGCGCATCGACTACGCCCAAGCTGAAGCATCTAGCTCTTTGTTTTGGTGGGTTTCTCGAGCTTCAAAATGAATTTTCAGTTTTCAACTTTGAGACGCCGCAGCGTCCGAGCGGTTGGAGCTAGCGAGTTGAGATCTCGCGCACTTAAAACGCTCGTCGAGATCTTTCGAACGAGCCCTAACCTATCGTCGTAGCTCGTCCCGCCGCCGAGATCTGGACAGGCCGTAAAAATTTGAACCCAAAGTGATGAAATTTTTGAAAGACAAAAAAACAAAAATTCGAGGTTTCGCCGATCTAACTGTGCTAATCGAAGGTCCTATAGCCGTGTATGTTCCCCATAAAATTTCAGCCCGCTACCTCTAACGGCTTAGGAGATATGGGCGTTTGAAGTTTTTTGAAATCTCGTCGAACACGGCCGGAAACGGACCATAAAAGTAAAGTCGGGGTCGCCCTGTCTTTTATTTTATTTTGTAATATATTCACGAGTTTTCTTTTATGATGTTCATATGTTTTAAAGTATAAAAGTAGCCGGCCACTATTTTTAGTTATGAATGAAAATAATTTTATTTTTAGAGTATTTTCCCTTAGTCTTAGTGAAGAGGTAAGCGGACAGAATAATATACACAATTAATTAGGTTTTCGTTGTTTGGTGACCAACCATATGTTACCAAAGTATATTTAGCATTCACATTTAGCCTTAAAAGGAATTAGGCAATATAAAGGGAAAAGCCTTCCATCGCAACTCTAGGAACACCAAAATGGTTTCGGTGTTATGGTTTCTTTAGAGCTCATCAAAAAATTAGAGCTAATAAATGCTGAAAATTTAAAAGTTGCGTGAAATGTGACTGATTTAACTCTTTTTGATATACGAAAGAAAACAAAACAAAACAGGAAAAGCAAAAGGAAAGGGAGTGGGGAATCCGAAAATTAAAATCGAAGAATGTCCTTCCTAATCTAAAGGCGCGCATAAAAGAGGTAGAATCGCTGCGCTGTATTAATAACATGAAAAACAACTTTAAACAGACCTTTCAGCTATGTAATCAGTTTCCACTACTCCTTAAATCTTGAATCCCCCTTTCATTCTTTCCAATGCCCTGTCCATTGTAATCATTTTGCCTTAACTGCATCACTGATCTTTGACTCATTAAAAATGTCGTACGCAACGTTGACTTCAAGTGAATATTGTTTCTTTTGTATTGATTCCACTGCCACGTATTCTGTCTTCCAGAACCACACAACAGAGTTGACAAAATGTCCCCTTGTCTCAGTTCGGTCTTTACTTCTATCTAAAGCGGTAGATGTGCTTGCATTTACTTTGGCTGCACACCTAGTGCTCTGAAATGTCAAATCTGTTGATCTTATCAGTTTTTCTGGGAGTTGTAGCTTTCATAAAGCCTTAATTCTCTCCTATTCGCAGATTTCTACGCTTTTTTGAAATCCACAAGCAGCATGTGTACCGGTAATTGATATTCATAGCATGATGTTAAGCTTTGTTTTAATGTCTGTTACAGGCTTCCCTTTCCGAAACCCTGCCTGATAGTTTTCGATTATTCGCTCTATTTTTAATCCTGGTTTGCTTTTAATCCATGCTCAACTCGATTCCTTGAAAAAGGTATCTAGTATTGTTTGCACGGCCATTTTCGTCTTCGTAAATCGAAATCGCCTTGCAGCAGCTGATGCTTTCACTTACTGAACGATAAACTTTTGTAAATCTTTCAAGGTCAAAATCTTGCTTCCCAGGCTCAGTTAATCCTGCTTCAGGCTTCAGTTAACTCTTTGTCGTAAACCTTCTTGGCTCTGAATCTTTCTTCTGAATTCTTCGTGCTCTTGTGTGTCTATTAGCTACATCTTTATCTGTAGAAAGTCTTCATGGCTTAATTCTCGTGAAAGAGACTCCACATCATTTTCAGTGATGTCCAGTAACTTCACGAAAATCACCGCAAAAGTAAGAACAGAGTTTATTCTACACTCCTTTCATTGTTGATTGACTCCCAAGAATCAGCTGTTTGCTGCGTCATAGATGTTATAATTCTTCCAGAAGTCTTTCAAAGTCGTCATTATCTTCGGTAGCCTTGACAGCTTCTGCAAATGTGCATCATAAATAACATGCTTTAATTGCAGCAATGACGCTTTGATCCATCAACTGTAGTAACAATGCAGTGTTGTATGGTGAAAATACGACCCTTACATTGTGGTGAAGGTCCTCTAAAGTTATTGGATGTCCAGTACCAATGGAATCCAGGCTCCTAAATTTGATTGCTGGATGACGGGAAGGGCTGCTTTAGTAATGTGGCGAAGCGCTCTGGGAACTTCAGAGCGATAAATAAGCAAAGCTTTGAGCTTAAATACACTACCTACAAGGGTTAGTGTATCCTTTGGTGCCTTATGCCCGGGTGCACTTTTTTTCTTTCGAGGTATAAGTCCTTTCAGGGATCTTCTTCAAGAACAATTTCGTTTCGTTCGCATTATTTTATTATTAGCGATTATTCTGCCAAATACTCTCCTTCCTGAATAATTTCACTCAACTCTGTAGGAGTTTCAGTTGTTGCAGTTACTTGTCAAATAACGAACTTAACATCACCTTTACGTCGGATTTCATAGATTGTGGTTTATAAAGCTATAATTAAGGAGGTGCTTTCTACTTCAGATGTGTTACAATTGAAATTCATGCAGCACCCATTACACGAAAGTAAAATATCTTACAGATTATAAATAGAACGGCTGAACTTTGGGGATCTGTAGTTTCTCTCATTATCGTCTTATAATCTGTAGATATAAATAGCTGTTTCTTCCAGTTACAATACGCATAATCAAAAATTATGACGATTTATTATTACCCCCAATGAATACGAGCATTATCCTCTTCGAATTCGATTATAAATGATGTGCATTTTACCCAAGCGAAAGAACCTGCATACGTATAGCACGGTAACGTAGATTCAGTCATTAATTTTACTGCATAATATTACATAACAGAATCTAACGTAATTAAGTATTAAGTATCATTCAGCTATCAATTTATCATTTTATTATGCAGTTAATCGCCAGATTAATGTCTATAAAAACACGATAAAATCCGAATCTCAATGGTTTTTGTGTTAATTCGATTCAGTGAGTATTTGGGGAAAAGAATAAGAGGAAAAAAAAAGTGGAAGCATCAGTTTCTTTTATATTCCGGTTGGCGTTATAACTTAATTAAAATACCTTTTTTGATGGTATTAAACTTGTCGCCGTGTGTCCGCTACTTGTTCTTTCTGTTTTCAAGCGAACGACTCGATATTAATACAAATGTTAAGGTTTTATGGTTAAAACATGCAAAATTTGACGAAAACAAATAATCATGTCAACAGAAAGATCCTCTGTTGCCGCCGCGACATTGAATTTTGGTTAATTATCAATACCGTGCGATATAAATAATGTCAACATCTGCCTGTGAATTGCTTTCATCGACAATTATTTCTATTGTTTACACTACCTTTGAATGAAATCCAAAGAAGTTCGATGAAAAAATGCTACTGATTAGTAGCCGAGATAATAGCCACTAGGTTCATCTAAAAATAGCAATTGTCCTTCAAGGATAAATCGATAATGCTACCGCGAAATTAATTAATAAATAAATATGCTTTTTTATGAACAAACACATGGATGAAAGATGCGGTTTAGTTAATTTGCATTTATTTGTTCCTATAAACATTCTGGCTTGATCCTATTATATTGAACAAAGGTAGTTTACAATTTCAAATGTGATTGCTAAAAATAAGAAAATTAGCAGAGGATATTTCATACGACTACGCTGGGCCTTTATATCCCTCACAAATAAGGTGCTTTAGCTTTTATTTAATTTGATAATTAATTTAATGGCGCATATAATACCTGGATTGGTAAATAATACTTTAGTACCACAGTACACAAATGATTGTTGAATTATACTCTTAGGTAATGATATTCCATTAAATTAACTGCAGCATTTATAGTAGTAATAAGGCGGCGCACTGGCTCGCAATGCAGCAATTGTGAGGAATTACTTAAATCAAGAGTTTCCAACCTGTTGTATTGGAAATAATGGAGTTGTTGTGAGGGCGATGAGATCTCCTGTCTTAAGCTCTCTGGATTATTATTTATGGGGAGTTGTTAAAAATTATATTTGCAAAGTTGATGTTGTACCAATTTAAACCAATTTATACCAGTTTAAACCAATCACAATTTCGAGGTGGACTCCAGAATGCCGATATAATTCTTGGGACAACCAAATAAAGAGCAGATCAGAATACCGGAAAGCATGCCCAATTGTGCATAAATGAAATTGGTCAGTTATTTGAACATCTACTGTAATTGTTCGTTTATTGTTTTGTTTTCAATTATTACTATCATTGTTGTTATTTCCATTCATTATTACAAATAAGGTACAAAATTTAAATAAACCTTGAAAAAACACACCACTTATAAAATATTCTTTTGGTTTTCGTGCAGATTCCTGTTAACATAAACACTACGCGGACAAGTTTCTATCGAGATCTAGCAAAATGATACGATGTGTGACTGTCGTTTTGGATATATTGTAAATATCTTGTACTTAATACTGTTGTATTCGGTTCGACGAATAAAAGATACTTAACATGCGTCGTTTCCCTTCGTTTGGAAGAATTCCTTCGCAATTTCACCGCTACTTTATTTAGTCTTAAAATGTATTTTTCTTTAGTTAAAACATAATACCAGAAACTTTTGTCAACATGTTACTCATGGTAAACAACACATAAGTATCCGGTAACCGAATTCGGTTAGCGGTTGATGATGAGAACCGTTCGTGTCCTTGAAACGACCGTCCCGGATTAATTATTATATTATTATATAATTAATTAAACTTGTGTGGTGTGGAGGTTGCCGATACTTATGTGTTGTTTACCATACTACACCATAGTCCCTGCTATCATTATTAATGTTACTTATGGTTGAAATCAGAAAAGTGATATCAAAATACAATATGGTGCCTAAAAGAAACAAGAAAGTCCAAATAAAAAGCCTAGAGAACATCGAACATCATTTGTTACAGATCCATTTCTTTCTTCGGTTTCATAACAAACAAAAATTAGTAATCTTGGTGGTGGAATATGAATCAATCTGTATTTCAAGTGTTAAGGCATACGCATAAGGAATCTGCAATAAACTATTTCCGGTCATATTAAATTTTTATTTACTTAGGGAATGTAGAAAATACGGAATTCAACCGTTTAACGTGTTGGATGTGGTCCTCTCATATCCAGATTGAGTCCCAGGATTCGATGTCTGGTTTGATCAACGGTCACAATAATAGCAGTTGAGGAATGCTATCATTTGTGGCCGAAAACAATTGTCCATCGAATATGTAGCTTTCTAAACGCTAATCTCTCAGGTGTCACCTTTAAGTTAAGTGTAACTTAATATCGCAGTTTTACTTAGTATGTTCCACACAACCCTATGTCTGTCTTAGCTAGAGTTAAGGTTTCCACATTATAAGCTGTGCTTTAGGTATCCCTTCAATATTTAAACCAACCATCCTAACCTCAAAATTTGTATTCACCAACGTGATCGAAAAAGTCGCCGCTAGTTACTAAGTTTACTAAGCATAGTACAGTAGTATGTGAAGTGTTAGTAGCTCTTTGTTCAAATGGCTTGCACTTATTTATTTTACCTACTTAGTGAGACTTATGGATATCAGCTTTGATATGCTAAATGATGGTGATGATAACATTATCGAAATTACTTAATACGACATTTCTCTAATAAGTATGCAATAATAATAATAAATATTCGCCCTAGAATTGACTTATTTCATTTATAGCTGTTGGAAGACTCTTTAGTACCTGCAAAAGGTTTCCAGTCTTAACGTATGGAATTAGGCTAAAATTGAAAAATACACTTACAGTTATTGTTAAAATGGCAGTGCTGAAAGGGTCATCAACAATGTATTAATATTTCTTATGCTGCCACCGCCCAGAATGGAACAAATCTTAGCTATATTAATATCATATAAAGTCCGGTGTATGTTTGTTCTGTTATACTAGTTAAGACAAGTGTGTCAACATTACAATTTTCGACATCACTAGAAGTATTTTCAAATTTCTTACTTTTGTGTAATAGAACATAATTGAAAAGGTTAAAGGAAATCGAATCCAACTATACTCATGTGTGGTATATACCTTAAATAAAATGATGCCATAGTACGCAACAATAACAATTTAGGGTAGCCTGTTCTCGTTGTTGTATAAAGTTGGCTAAGAAGAAGCAACAAATTGCTCTTGCGGGCCGAAGTAAAATCCACGAGTTTGCTATTCATATTATAAACATTTTCTTTAAAGAAAACTCATATTTTCTGTGTGAAGGCTCAAATTAATTCTAGAACATTAAAATAAACCCCGCTCAATATCAATTAGCCACTAGTTCGATAGATCGATAACACAACCTCGACTGCTATTAATACATTTAATTTGAATCAAAATAAACGAATGACATGCTGCGTTCATCCGAGCGTATTATTCGAACATCCTCAAGTAAAATCGTTACGAGGAAAAATCTAATATTTTACTATAATCCGATAAGGCGCCACTTATAATACGGTCTATAATTATTGAGATTCCGTTAGGATATCATAATATACTCTATTTCCATCTATCGAAGACATTTACCTGCGTATAGAGTATGAAGTCCAGGCGCTGATAAGAATTAAAGCAATTAAATATGAACTAATAACAATAAAATATAATTAAGTCAATTAGTGTAATGATATATTCATCGTTACGATGTCTCGTGCACCGGTGCATTACTACGTTACAGCTTATTGATTAATTTCTTACCGTTCTTAAATTAATAGGCAAGAACGGAGCTTTACCGAGGAGCACTGGGGTGAAAGTTCAATTAAAAATGGCTCCTGCTGCTTTGGTAGTATACGCCAATCTTACGTAGGAATCTCGAAGAGGTGTAGGTAATTGGGCCGGTAAAGATAATTCTTTCGGTATAAACGTATGTACGTACGACTGCCCGACGAAATAAATTATAGACGATAGTAGGAATAGTTGAGGAATCTACATATTTATCAAACGCCATCTATCATCGTAAGCCGCACCCATAGTTCCATCTATTAAAGTATGATAACCAATAATCTCTTGCGAGGATTGCATTGCGATCATATACATGGTGCATATACAGTATTGCACAGTAGAATAACGTGAAACGGTAACATATTTAGGTTTGATATTTGATAGCGTTAAGCTCTTCATCATAACCCACTCGTGTTTACAAGTGCCATCATCTCGTCTTTTTTTAAGAACCAAGATTTAATTTTGTCTAGTTTAAACGTGTTTTTTTTGCAGAACATGATAACTAAAAAACACAAGTGTCGTGCAGTACTTGATTATCGATGTAATAATAACGCTTCGTCAATGCAATATGGCTCTGAGAACCCAATTCCTGATTAAAATTCAAGATGGTGGTCTATACAATTTTGCAACAGTTCAGGTTTGATGAAAATACAGTGTTTGTTATAAAGAAACGGTGGAATGGATCAAGGACGTTAAGGAATAAAGCTGGAACTGGCAATTTCGAACATTCTGGTGTTCATAATGCTCTGATAGATACTGTTAGAAAATTCGTTTTCACCTGCAATAGAATAACCTTTGCTAGATCTGTCAACTGATAGCAGAAGAATTAAGCAATCAGAAATAAAATATAGAGCAGCTGCCAATAAGCTGTCCCTTAGCATAGAACAGAAACAAGCCGGATTGCTACTTTCCTTAAACTGTATCTACGAATGTCCAAACTTTTGGAAATGGATTATTTTTACGGACGGGAAAATATTCCAGTCAGCAAATAATTCGAGCGACAACTTTACCCTTACCCTGTACAACGAAGAACTGCAACAACGAGTAGAACAAGGATGCCAGCCAATCCAAGTCAACTCAAGGATTTTCGAAAGTTATTCAAAGGTTCTTGCGGCGGATGTTGTGAAACGGAAGGAGCGCATTTTGAGCATCTCATTTGAGTGTTTGTTTTTGTTGTTTGTTTATTAGTTACACTGTTCGTTTGTAGAAAAAAGTTTTCTAAACGCAGAATGCTTAGTATCGCTGAAACAATTAATTAGGTGACCCATGTCTATTAAGGCCTTTTTGGATATTTTAGGCTATGCAATCCTTTCTCTAGGATTGCGAAATTCGTTCAACACTCTGTGCCACTATGTATCTCGAGTTTTAGTTTCATATTAGCATGGAATTTGTCAAACCATTGGCTCACTCTGTATAGCAAATGTCACGTCTTCATTAGCTATTGCTATTAGATATGTGAAGTGATATTCATACGCCATGAAATGATACTCACTGCATTAATTTTAAATTTAATAAATGTGAGGCAATTTAAACAGCTCTTTAAGGTATATATCTCTAATTAGCGTATCTCTGCTTTGGTATCAGGATATTCAGTCGACTGCAATCCGAATACTGTTTTAAGATATGCATCGTCAATAATTATCTTAAAAGAATTTGCAACCATTCAAGAATATTCAATTTATGAAAGTAATGTGCATAATTTTCTTTACCAATACTGTTCCATTCCAGAGCACTAATTGAAGGCTTGTATATCCATAGCTCACATAAGCATACCAATTCCATTTTCAAATACATTTCAATAAAATTATCTACAAGAGTATTCGATTACTCAGAAATTAAATCGTTACAAGTATAATGAATTGTCCAACATATTTACCAGAAAAAAGTACTAGTCAACTTACGACAGTATCCAGTATCAACGTGCTAAATTAATCAAATACAAATGTCACATCTTTATTGATCGTCTATCATATTTTTTTGGAAACCTAACGAACTCTGCAGGGAACTCTAATTCCCTGGTGACTGTGTTAACAGTATCGTCTCCGACACCTTATAAATATCGAGAAATTTCGAAAAAATCGAGGAAATGAAGAGGTGTAAATAAAATTTAATTAAAGAAAGCACCATAAATCCAAATTAAACGCTTATGGTAGTATTTGCGTTATAAGGCCGTTTTGTGTGGGTTGAATGCTTGTGTGTAGTGAGATTAGAAAGTTTCTGAATCGAAGGATGTTGAAAAAAGCTTTGTTTGGTCGTCAATGAGAATTGTTTTTGGTGTATCTAAAAAATATAGTTTCTACTTCTAATTCCATCTGCTACATTTTGTTAAATGCTATTCAATGGATTTGGACATCACTCAAACACTTTATCGAAAGCTAAACATATTTCCATTCTTCTATAATAAAAGAAGAGGTTTCAACAGACTGTTTTTTCACAATAAAGGCCTTACACACAAGATGATTCAGTACATTTCTAGCAGCGCTGTAATGGTGGGTTTCTCAGCTCTATCCATGTTGATACTGCTGTTTGTTTGTTAACCGTTGTTAATGAAGCTCATTGAAAAGTTCTTGTTTCCTTTTGTAAGAATAGGTTGAAAAACATTGTGCGGGATGGACAACGGGAGATTTAAATCCATTTCTAATTCAAAGCTTCGGCTGTACCCGAGAACCAAACGTATAATTAACTTTAATCTGCAACTGATTTCTAGTCTGCATTAAGATGTATTTTGTAGGTCGTTCAGAATTTTCCAAAGGGTACAACATGTATCATCTGATTCATTTAACGGCTTAGTTGTATAAGGATCTGCTCCTAACTGTGGCAGAGTTAGTCAAGTTCTACCCGGATTATGCGGCAGATTTTTCTGGAGGGTTCTGTACAATCCTGGATCACTTCTTGCATGTTGGGCATATTTAACTGCACTTCATCCCTTACGACGAGGGGGTAAATTCATATCAAGCAGAGCCATCACCATAACTTAAAACAAATTTTTATTTGGTTCGAATTTAGGTGCCTTTTCTATAACTGATATGTCGTTTAATTTGGTATTAAATTATTATCTAAATGTTTCAGAGACCAGGTTGAAGAATGAATATTTTTGAATATATAAATCCTTGAGCGAACACACTATAAATTATATTACCTTTACCTCTTTAACGCGACTAACAAGTTTTCATTAAATAAAAATGTATACAACAGTTTCTTAGTAATTAGCATCTAAAAACGATATATTCTGCTGTCGTCAGTTCTATAACAATAAAGAATTCAGAAAATCTATAATTAATAAATTAAAAACCATAAAGCAGATCTTTAACACTCTTAATTAATATCTTCAGGCACTCATTTTCCTTCTTGTACATAGCAGATTGAATATGTGTGAAATATATTTCATCGGCATCAAAAGGCACGATGTATGTACCATCGATGGTGCATGAAATATACCCAATATCTTTTAATTAATCAAAGAATTACAACCTCCGCCGCTTTTAATTGCCAGGCCCAACAATGTAAATATCCGATAGTACATCTTAATGCATTACCATAGAAGAAAAAGCAGCGGTATCGAAGGTGCGTTTTGATATTTTTAATGAATTTTATTTGCATTAAAAATTACTCAATATAGTGATAAGGCTTGCTTCTAGACTGTATGCCTTAAATTACTGATTGTTGATGGTTATGGTGCCGGTGATTGTGGTGGAAATATAAACAAAATTGTAATTATGATATTTCGCTCCAACGCTTACTGTTTTCGATCACGAAAGAGTTGCTTTTAATATCAGGTATTGGTGTAAGCGTTCATTAAAACTTAGATAAGATGGTGATGGTCAAAGATGAAAAGGTATCCGATTGACGTGAGAGCAAAAAACGATGTTCGAAGAAGTTAAACGATTAGTGAAGATAAAAACGTAATATTTGGGAATGGTGCAACTTATAACAAGAAATAGGAGTTGCATAAACTTCAAACAGTTGGATGATAGTCGAGTTGGACTAGTGGTAAAGCTCGTATATTGGTACAATTAATATCCTTGTGTAAGTGCCTACATCGATATAAGTTCTTATGACAAAATCCCATTACACATTTTTTTGAATATTTATGTAATACTAACTTGTAGTGTAAAGAGCCTTTATCATATTGGTGACATTGACGAAAATGTTGTAGGTTATATTATTATACAGTGTTGTGATTTGAGATACACCTATTTTTAGTTGCATTTGGTTACAAGTTAGTGGGACGAAGTAACGTCGATAGCTTCTTCCCTCGATTTTCCTCTAGTTTATTTTTGTCCTATCTAAAAACAGACAAAAACTAATAGAATGTAAGATACGTAACTTCAATGACAGGCCAACATTCTTCCAAGCCCCATATTGTTCCAATAGCTCTGGTATTATTTTAAAGACTCGGTTGAGACTGCGATGTACACCGCAAATGTTGAGGCCACAGTTGTAGAATGGCATCATCGCAAGGTTAAACAAGATGTTACGTGATGCATAATATGCCAATGAGAACACCGTCTTTATGACAAAACACGGAAATCGATTAATTTTAAGTAGTTTAGTTTGGCTACCATAGATGAACCGTTTGCTTATGCCTAGTATTCTTCCGAACTATTTGATAACGACAGTAAATTAATTTACTTAGCATAGCAACACGTTAGTAGCAAATCGTGCTTATTTGTGGGTGCAACGCGGGTTTAATAACTGTAAGTTAATGTATACTTATGGTAAAGAAACTTGTATTAGCAACACAGTTTAATTGGACGATTTTTCTCAGTATTAGTATAGCAAAATGGTTAATTAATTCACTTATTAATTAAAAAGCGGAAGTGAACGCTTTTCCTCTAAAAATTATCGATTGGTATCATTAATGCTGCTTCATACTGAAAACCTTTTCATGCGTTGACGTATAATTACGTGGCAATAATGGCTAACGTCCTTAATTTAGTTGAGAGGCAACAGAAGCTTAAGATATATGTGTGCATTTACACTCCGTTTTGGAATGCTATGTATAGTATGCTTGCTTACCTATATCATACATATGTATGCATACGCGATATTGTGGTACAGTTAACGTTGCTTTTTATCAATTCCACCGCAGTTTTTATATCGAATTATTTCTGCTAAATGAAATTGTCCGGTACGCAATAAATTTGAGCTTTAATAAAACCGAACGTCCACGTACAATACGAAAAAATCTCAATAAGAATTCCTCTTCCATTTATGTATACCGTTATGCGCAATACTCGGAAATGTAAACGAGATGGTAATACAAATGTTCGCTTGTAGTCGCGCTAAAGGTATGTACTTACCCTATAAGCAGTTAAATGATTAATTTGTATCATCCATACGGCGAGTATACGAAATTTTGTTAGTTTCGGTGAGGTTCTATTTAACAAACTTCTTTAATGTTTAAGAAAATCTTCGTTGCAATATTAAATTATATATCAAATTTGCATATAATATTGTGGTAATTATATTCAAAATATATTTACTTACATTTTAAAGTAAGGTTGTATTTTTGGTTGCATATGGTTGCAAGTTTGGTAGACGAAGCAGGTGGATACTGAGATCAGAGGGGTTGTTTTTATATTACTCATAAAGTAACATTTGGTTGTTTTTCTTGGAAGCAAGACGAATTCTTCGATTAATTGGTATATAATATTCTCATAGTCAATGCTTCCCTGTAAAACTATAGAAAATGCGAAAACATGGAGCAGTTATCGTTGCTTCATTTACTTGTTCTTTCGATTGTAATTTTAAGCACACAACATAATTTGAGGTAGTTTAATATAGAATGTTCCAATTATACAAGTTTTACTAATTGTGGGACTGTGTGCAATAATTTAGTGCTACGTGCTAGTTTACAAATAATAAATGAAAGCTTTATTTTCCTTGGATTTTTAGGTCTTCCGTAAAAAAAACAAAAACCTTGTTTTCCTACGATTTACTTTGTTTTGCTATGTTTCGTTGTACCATATTTGTCGACATTAAAGCCCATCAATAATAATTTTAATTGTTAGTAATCTACAAGTTTTTCTTGTCTTTTTCTCTTTTTTCTTCTTTTTTTTATATATATATAGGTTGCTAACAATTAAGATTAGCTTTTTGTTTTCTTTACCAAAGACCTAAAAATCCAAAGAAAATAAAATTGTAAAATTACGAATTTAAGGTCGAAGTAAACAAACAAGAACAAACTAAATAGATGTAAGGACACTGTCAAGGAAACCTTATACTTTCATTTGCAAAACATAAAAGTTTCCATGAGTAACTAAGTATAGTTTTTCATTGGATCAAATCTGTTTACATTTAAAGTATTTTTTTATTGTATTTACGTACCTTTCTCGCTTAGTGTGTAAATCCTTTTACTTGCTATGTTGCTATGTATTATCCAAGCTATTGAGCCAATAGCCTTGAACGTTCAATGTAACTTCTGCATGATTTACAGGGCTTCACAGTGGTCATTACCAATTATCCGCAACGAAAGCTACACATATTAAATGTTTACAGGGCTACTGATTATCAATATTGCAACCTATTAGCCTACCTCATATAGTCCATATAAAACCAAAAAACATATCTCAAATAGAGTATTTTATTTAAACCGATGCGGTGCCCGAATTGGTCTTAAAGTCATTTAAACCACCAAAATTATAAATTTCGAATTCCACTTAAGAGATTGCATCTTAATATTATTTAGGAATGGAAATATTTTACTACCGAGTAGGTACGTGCCCATATATGTATGTTATGGTATTTTTGCATCTTTCGATACGGTTGCAGCTGATGACGTTAATATAGCAAAGAAACATTCCGTTGTTGCAAATGTTTCCTCTGGCCGAAAATACCTGTTACAAGGTGAAGTTAATGACACTCTCTTCATTTAATTAAGAGATATTATCGGCGGAGAATGTCCACATCGTCGATCGAACGTTTAAACGCCGTTGGACTGAGTACATGGTGGCATAGTGTATAAGTAAGTGCAATAAATATAGGATTAGAAAAGCTTCGGCTTAAAGCTAGGAAGAACATTAATTCCTCATATGTGAGAAATAGCGATAATGTATCTGGAGATTCTTTCTTGAGAAAATTTATAACATTATCGTAAGCATAGAAGATCTTTTTTTTTTAGTACTACAATGAAAATAATGGGAAAATTAAATAAAATACAACGCACAGCCTGTAACTAATTCTTAGCCACTGTCGTTTTTATGTTACATATCGGCGTAGTGAGCGTATTAACATAAAGAAGGATTGTTTAAAATGTTCAAGCACATAATATTAATAACTAAAGAAACCTTCAACTTCCTAAAAAGCACATCTAATCGAAATGGTTTCAACTTCTCTTTTAAATAACGATACACCTAGCTAAGGAGCGCTCTGACAGACTTAGTATTTTGTCTCACCACCCTTGTCAAAATATGTGTATAATGGCATAAATTAGTCACAGATGTGAAAGTAACTCTTAAGAAGCCTCACACTTTGGACCACAAGAACCATCACAGTAAAATATGAAAAAATATGAGCTTTGCGTGATATTCCTTAAAAACGCTTGCAGCAAGTCTTGTGAATCAACAGCTTTATTAGAGGCTATGTATTTGTGTAACTCAGGAAAACAACGCTATCCTCATCGATTTTTCTTTTCCATAACTGTAGCTTTTCCTAAACGCCGTAACCTTCTCCAAAAGTTTCAAGATGTGTATGCTATTGCCTTGCAGAGACAGATTCAAGGCATTCAGTTTGTCAAATACATCTCACAAATACTCTAGTTTCAACAAAAGTTCAGGTTTCCTGGCATTCATCTTATAGAAAAGACGTGAACTGCAGTAGTATAGCAGGGCCGTGTGTAGCTTTGATGTAGTTTACTATGTCTATGACACGTTCTAATACCTAATTCAATTGAGAGCTCATCGACTTTAATGCGAGTGCTTCCCTATGGGTCCACATAGCATGTATTCATCAGTATACATACGGATGTATTTTTCCCAATCCAAATCATTTTTGATTATAATCTTGAGCCTTTGCGCTTCCAAATATTTTTGGAGAACAGAAAGTCTTCAACGATAATGCAACAAATAAAGTCTCTAATTGTTCATTTAGACCATAAGCTATATGACTCTTCCAATCAGAGAGTTGTTAGTCAAAGAATATTAGCCATGTCAAAAACACCCGGTAGATTAAACTTTTCTACAATTGTGTTTTTCTATACTTCGCTACTCTGCGTGATGCCTTAAAAAATGCTAGTAGTGCGTTGCTTGGTACTAAAGATTGTTTAGAAAACACTTGTCTGCTTTTGCGAATTTTGCAACTTCCTACAAAAAAATTCGCGAGGCTTTTTAACTATGTTAGAGCGATCGGTCTCTAGTTTACTTGGAAGCATACACTCGGATGCTAGAACTTTTAAACAGAGCACATACTGTGTTCTCTCTTCATTGTTTACTTCTACAGAAATAAAGCCAAAATTCAAATACTTATCATCGTATTTACGATATTTCTGTTTCTTTGTTGTCCGATTGTCGATGCTTGATCATTCTCACTTTATTTGTCGACTCTGGTACCGGGCGTCAATTTTTCTCCTGCTCTTCTTGGTCTTACTTTTCTTCTCGGGTGTTAGTCTTCGATTGTTATTTAGGAACAATCGCCAAAGTGGCACCGTATTTATACTACTTCGAAAATGCGCGTTGCTATGCTGTGTAAGTCTACTAGAAAGTTCTATAAACTACATGAAAGTTCTGTACTTTTCTGAAATATTCTATGTTCTACGAAGCGCCGCGGCGCAGTCATGACATAGGTAGTCTTTTTGTTCTATTAGGAAATTTGTTATAAAGCTTTACTGCTTAGTATTTCTTCTCCATATTTGGCCTACAACTAGAATCAACTGTGTATTAACCTTTAACAGCCTTTTATAGATCATGTAACCATTTTATTTATCTGTTGTGTATCAACATGTGTCTACATTTGTATTTATCCAATTACTTCGTTTTAAGATAATTGAAGGATTTTACAATTCATATCGGGATGCATACAAGGTGAGGTTGCGTTGACATCTTGGGATCTGTTATATCCTGACAACGAATTTATGCTGCTGTTAAAATATTTGGAATTTCTGTATTAAAAAGTCAAACGATGCAATTCTTGTAAATTTAAAGTCGAAACGTAGCCTCCATTTCTGTCATTAAATATTTAAGTGCACTCCAATTGAATAATTCACATAAATCCCATTAACAAAATTTCATAAGATCGCGATCCGACACAGGATTGCATAATAAATTTGCGGACGACTTTAACATTGATCGTGTACGACAAAGGTGGTCCGCAATCAATGAATAACGACTTGTCTTAGTGTTTAAGCTGTCTGTTTTACAACATTCTGTCTTTTCGTATCGGTTAACAAACTGGTATATTCAGCTAAGACCTTTTAAAGCATTTTTATACATTCCACGCACGCCGAGATTTCGTAGATAAGAGACGAACCACTGTTCGCAATCTTATCTATCTCTGAGACTAATCTATTACATTTAAACATTTTCAAAATGCGGTAAAGCTAAATCTATAGTAATTGGGTCTTTTTTTCCTAATACGTCCTGTAGATCGATCGATTCTCCTTCTTATTCTTTGTGCATTTTCGCTTTCTTCCTTTCGTTTTGAGCGTTTAACGAAGACGAGATACCACATCGCTTTAGACGTAAATTATACTAATTAGGGATAAATCACCATTTGAAAGTAGTTAAGTGGTCGAGGAAAAATCTTGTTAAAATATTTATAGGTAAAAATTATGTGGTAATAGTAAAAATTTACCTGTGCGAGGCGGCAGGGCTTTACGACGTGTCGTTAACAACGCATTCTCTTACTTATTTCGAAGTCGAAAGGAATTTGTATAAAATTGAGGGGAAAGTGAAACATATTCGATTGCAAAATTAACACACATAAGTACATATATACAGGCGGATTCATGAAACAATCAATTTAATCTTGGAAGTTCGGAGTTAATAATAGGACTAATAAAGCTCACCTACGTACAAATTGTCCGAATGGCTAGTAAATGAATACAAAAATTTACCCATCGAAGTAGATAATCTAGAAGTAGGAAACTCACTAGATTTTGTAAAATAAGGTAAATAATATTGAATTCTGGGGAATATGGAGAAATTTTAATATCGTTTGATGTTTTGATGATTATAGAATATTTGGTTGAGTTATTAAAACATAATAAGCTGGATGATCCCAAACTTGTAGAATACAAAAGACTTCTGTGAATAGAATCCTTCTCAAGTAGAGGGCAAGAAATATGAACAATTGGAGGGTACGGCAAAGGGCATACCGTGTTCCTTTGTTAGCTAACTTTGTGAGTAAATTTGAAACGTGTAATTCAAATTCGAATCTATTAAATTTATAATAGAAAAAGAAGTGAACAACTAACAACCATACTAGATAACTTAGTAATTGGAAACAACAACAAAAAATGGAAATTTACAACTATATAAAAGAAACAAACACTAATAGATACATTATGACATGATTGTAATCGTTGTAAACAACACAAAATGGCCGCGATTAATTTCTTAATTAACAGATTGGTAAAGTTCCGTTTGACTACAGGTAGGTACAACAAAGAACCTAAATTGACAAAAAGCTATTTGCTGTGATGACTCTTCCATAGATGTCGCATTCGAAAGTTCAATATAAGAAATTCTACGACTTTAATTCCGAGAAAACCGGAGATAAGAAATTTGTGAAACTTCCGTTTGACAGCATATCGAAAGGTAATACTATAAGGTCTTTAGCGGTTAAAATATGAACTTATGTTTTGGTGCGCGAAATACTGGGCAATCCGGAAGGTGAGACCCTTCTGTTTATTTTTCGCATGACTTAGGTTTATGGTACATAGGCGACAAAAATAGACTCTTGTAAATAAATACGCATCGTCGAAACAGCTGTTTCGGACTATTTATTTTTGTGGTGCAGAGAAACCTCCTATGTACCTTCAAAAACGACATTGTGTAGGACTTTGCAAATTTAGCGTTTATTTGCCGTATATTCCAATGTTTAGGTGGGCACTTTGAGATTTTTGTGGGGCCAATACGTTATTAACCCAGCCAAAAACGATCCGACACGTATGTTACTTCGGCTCGACCCTTCCCATAATGGCATACGTCTTCTGATAGATGCTAATGCCATTAATTATCAACTTACATATTTTTATCAACTAAAAATTTGGATTTGCGATGGATGCATGTTATCGTTTTTGGTTGTATTGATGGATCGATTCAATTTTTCCATCTAGTTTCAAATATTGAAGTCGGTGGATAGTAAATGGGGAAGTTGTCAAATGTCAGCTTTATTATTACTGTGGGTTTTTCAAGTTGACAGGTCGTCATAAAAACATGAAACCATCGTAGGTGGAATCCATCCGGCAAACATGTTAGGAAAAAGGACGTATGTTGCCAGCTCGGTCCGTCTGACTCGTTTGGCCTGCCAGTTACGGCGATTGTCGACCCGAGTACTTTTTTCAGTATTATAAAATTAATAACGATTTCTGCGATGATTTACTTATTGCCTATTTAATCCGACATTTACTGCAGCAACTAATATTAGCGAACATGTTGACTAATAATAAGTGATAAAACAATTTTTATTTCGAAATACCCTTTGCATAAAACTCCTGCTCTCTGGGAATATAGCTAACCTATCAAGGCATTTTGAAGGTCTTGAATATCATCAAGGTACTGGTCTTCACGTGAGAGACCAGATAGAAATCATCGGTCTACGTATGACAATGCTCGCCCTTATTTGCTCGGCGAACGTCTTAAAAAATTCAAATGGGGGTTTTGATTATCAGTAGCCCCGGCTTGACGCTATCTCTTCTCTCGTATACGGAGTCCTGCATTTCGATGATTCTGATTGAGTTTCATGTAGGAGGTTTTTCGAAATTGGTTAAACGCTATGATAAGTGCTTGAATTTACATGATTATGTATAAAAATATTCGAGAGCTATAATTTTAAGATGTATGTAGTAAAATATTCGTACCCATATCAGTTTTCTTGTTTGCAGCCAACGGTAGTTAGTTTCCACCCTGCCTAGTATGATATTTAGCCCTATAAATTGCAGCAATACAGACCCTAAATATAAGCCTACAATTCAAAGGAACATGGCGTTAATGCTCACGCATTTTTGGATCCGAATGGATTGGTTTTCGGAAGACCAGCATGGTTTGCTCATTATAAACTTTGCACCAAGAAAAGGTTTCGACGTTTAATTCCATTAAATATCTAAGACATTATAATACATTGCGCTACAATTACGTAAAATATTACTCACATTCTTAGAGCTTTTAACATATTTTTGTAGCATTCTCTTTGTAATAACTTCTGCTTGTCCTGGGTGGTTACAGGGACTTAATGCTCACACCATTGCATTCTAAATCGCGAGGTTTAATAGTTAGGAGTTGCTAGCATTAAAATAACGGAGCGTGTAGTGAGTGTACATGTATTGTAATTGTATCAGTTACACTGCATGTTCTCTTTCGGTGTGCTCTTAAGACAGATAGTTAGCTGTTAGTTTTGAACAGCCTGTATAAGGTCTTCCTCTCTTTTGTAATTTTCTAGAAAATACAGGGGCTGCATGCTTAACAGGCCGAACCTACCGTACTTCTTTATTCCATATGACGTTCTATGTAGTTCCCTAGAGGAGTAAAATAATTCTAAAACGGTAACCGCTAACTGTGAAGATGTTTAATTAAAGTGATCTTAATATAAATTTCATATTCATAAGCATTTATTGGACCATTTCTGTGAATCAACCTGTATATCGCATGCTGTACGAATTAATCGTAAGGTCGCAAGTCGAAAGGAATAATTTTGTACGATGTTGAATACAATATTTCCAGGCCAAGATGCCACACACATAGATATCACCTACTGTGTTGTAGAAATTTTACTCAAAATTATTAAAACATAAAATAATCAACATGAATCCGAAAACTAGGAGTGACTGGTATGAAGGGTGGCCGTTTCCGACATGGTTCCCTATTATAAAGCGTAATTTGTGTCTTTTCGGAATTTCTATGAAATTAATCGCCGTCCCCCATGTCCGCTAGGGTCGTAAAATTAAAATATTTTATTTAGTAATTTCCTGATCCATCGCAGACATAAAGTATAGAGGATAATTTACATACATCAAAAATACTAAAGTTGATGTTTCGTCAATTAAATTGTAAAAGAATTTCAAGATAAAATGCAGATAAAGCAAATAATAATTATAGAATAGACAAAATGTACTCAAACAAGACATACATACAAGGAGATCGTTGATTACCCACTGTATAAGCTCGGTAGTATAAAGCTTCATAAATAATCAATGACTAGGATGAACAGGTCGCATAAAATGTTAATACCTATTGAAAATAATTGTACGGAAAACAGTATGTAGATACTGGTAGCTATGATAATAAGAGGTATTTTGGTCCACGTATATCAATTGTATTTACATAATTTAAATACCATTGCATAATTCTTCTTTTATGTGCTTAGGTTTTTGCTAAATATCCACATGAGATCAAAATAGGTTAATTAAGAATGGACTTGTAGATGTTGAAAAGTTGAAGTTATAAATTTTGAAAATGAAATTGAAATAGAAATAAAAAACAAAAAGAAGTAATAACAGGTGGATTTGAAGAACTTAGAGTAAAGCACTGTAATACAAAGGTTCCATCGCCAATTCGCAATTCTTTTCAAAAGCTGTGATGACATCACAGCTAACTAATTCGCCAAAATCAAAAAGAAGTTGTTACGAGAGTAGTCTGAAAAGTCTTAACATGAAGATGGCACTACCCGTCAAAAATATTTGTCCATGTGCATTGTCTGGTAATACAATGCACATGGACTCAGCTTGATAACACAAATAAATTCACACAAATTCAAATGAATGAGATTATGAAATTTTGATGTTCTACAAATGTAAAAAGCTCTATTTGCTTGGTTATTCGATGTAATTAAATCAAGTTAAAAGCACGGGACTCCGTGGCGTCAGCGCACCCTTCTGATACACCCATAGGTTCAAATTCTACCATTTTTGGTTCAGTAACTTAGTTTAATTGCATTGCAAAAGCCAAAGAAATAGAATTTTCAGTATTCATCGTTGGGAGCCTAATATATTAATATATTACTAAAGTTCGCCACTTTCCATGCGCTTCACGAAATTAGCAGTGACTAAACAGACTCGTGTTTATTCGTCTCATGAGAATGGTTCGTGATATGGTGTATCACACAAGCTTTTATTTCTTGTCAACGAATTTGAAAATGTAATGATATACAGGATGTTCCATTTAAGATAACAAACTTAAACAACGTACTAAAGAAATTAAACAGCCTGTACATTTCAAAATAATTTTTCTTCATAAACTATTTGATTCCAAACAACTTAAGATATTGCACTAATTGAATGGACATGCTGTATGTATGTAATTCACCGCGTATAAATAGTTGCTGCACCCTGTATATTCGCCCCCTAAGATGGGTAAAAGTCAGCAATAGATAATGCCAGAAAAAGCGTAAACGGTTTACGTAATTTACATCGTAAGGTTTGAAATTCTTCAAAATGAAGACCTCCGCAAACGGAACGTTAAGTACGAACATACAATGCCAGGTAAACATCCACTGGCACTATTAATTCATTATTTTCCTCAGTAATTCAAAATAGGTTGGTAATATATGACGTGGTACAACTGTTAATACCGAAAATAAGTAGAATTGTCTATTTGTTATGAAATAATTATTTGCTATTAATAGTATACGTTGTTATTGCAACAATATATGCAAAACGCTGATATGATTAGAAAAAAATACATTTGATCACAATACAGAAACTTCACGAAACTCCTTAGTTAGAATAGGCAGTTATAGCATCGGACATATTCATTTAAAATTATATATGTTTTCCTCAACGAAATGTTTCTACTTAAACCGGAAATGGTAACCAACTCTCTTATTTGAAGCACAATGGTACACTTTTTATCAGCTTAATCGATTGTACACATCTCATGTAAATAATTTTAATTAGGGCACCTTGCCTCTAAAGTCAACTTTATTCGAGATATCATGTTCAAATGTTAAGGTATTTACCTTTGGGGAAACGGGAGGTTATGCGTATCACATCTTATCGTTATCGGTGCCAAATTTTACATAGGATGTTCATAAACTAATTCCAAATACAGATTTTTCAAATTAAAAAAAAACTCCCTTTTTTAGAACACTCTTGATATTTTTAACTACACATTGGATTGGAAAGGAAATTCCACGTCGATTCATATTAGGGATCGATACACCTATTTTTAATAATTTAATTCTTTAAACTGATTATAATGTGAAATGTACTCTGGTTACAGGTTACATTAGTATTTCTGTTCTTCAAATGTCTAAGTAATATGTCTGGTTTTCATATTGCTGTTCAATTGTTAAAGCTTGAGTCGAGAACTTAGTCTAGCCAGTACTTTCATTTGAATAAATAAATTAAACAATTTAGTTTTTCTGAGACCTCTTTATACAAGGACATAACTGTCCATATTTCAAAACTAAAGCGAGTTGATGAAATTTTAAAAGCTTTCTGGTATTCCCTTAACTCGCTACTGTGTGATTTATGAAGACAAAGCCATAGTGCACCGAAACTATAAGTTGATTTATGAGGCGTGATTTTGTAAATGAATAATGGTGCGTATGTAAACGTTCAAATGATAACAATTATATTGACCATTACGCCGAGTCTCGAACGCAATGAAAACATTAATTATTTTTGCACTTCCAACCCTATCTTAAACTCTTATCTATAAAATGTCACGTTTCTTTTTCCACGTTGAAATCGGCCATCTTATCAATCAAAATGTACGGCCGTGCAATTTAAATAAATTTGCTACCGAATTATGGATGACATGGAGAACTCGGGGGGAATAAGTTTCCGAGATGGAAAAATGGTCATCGCCGCGTTCGAATTCGCCTTTTAGAAGTTCTCTTAATCATACTCGATTGACGTAGCGGGAATCGACTGCATTACATTGCTCTGAGACATTGTAATTTTTTCCACGTGCATATTTTAATAAGAGGCAATTTCGAAATTTTCAGTCTTTATGAGGAAGACCGGCGGCCAGGCTCATATATATTCATGCCTACGATGGCGTTGCGCACGTACACTGAAGGCCAAATTCTGAAAACAGGGTTGGCCATTGCAAAGTCGTGGATAGTGTAAGGAGGACTATGCATTATGTTAACTACATTCCAAGTATCTTGACGGAACCTAGATAAATATGGTATAACATTAGCATTATTCTATTTGAACCCTCGAACCAAAAATAAGGATTGGATCATGCAGATTTTGTGGACTCTGCTTTAAATAAAGGTTTAGCTGCTTGAGTTTGAAAATCCACATTCTTCTGAAAATGGGACAAATACAGATCTAAGGGATCCAGTTGATGGAGAAACAAACTTATATGTTGGCCGCCGTTTATAATTTAACGAAGAGCAAAGAATACAATATGCTTGAAAAACATAAATCCCTATTAATATGCGGGTTGCCCTGTTGTTGTAATACGCTCTTCAATAATTATGATAATGCGTCTTTGCTGAATTGCAAGTAAATAGTGTGCACTTCAATCCGTTATTAGAAAAAGTATACGGACAATTGTACAAGTATGTAATACATGAATCACGCAAGTGGCTACAGTACAATTATAGACTGAAGACGAGATTCTGGAAACAGGATTGATAATGTGCAGTTGTGGATAATGTTAAAAGGACAAAATATTTTGCTGATGCTATTAGCACGTACCTTGAGCATACCTAAGATCTTGGAATAAGAGGTTGGGTACTGACCATCCCTTGAGTTTGTTCTTCTCTCTTCTATAAATGACAAATTGCGTATTTATTATAATCCACATTTATCTTAGAAAGGGACGAATACAAATATAGGGGATCGGTTTGGTATCGTTTTGATTACTTAATGTAAAGACAAATTGGTATGCTGGCTGAAGGGAAAAAAACACCTCGAATAATTAAACAGGTGCTTCTTCGTTTATTTCCAAATCAACAAAAAATGGCATGGAATACGCGAATAAAAAGAGTGGCCAAAGTAATAGATTTTTTTGACCTAATTACAAATGATAAAGCTTTTCATTTAGAATGCTTGAACAAGTTGAGAAGGGCTGCTAAATACAAACAGTGACGCAAAAATTGATGGGTAGAATTTAATATAATATTTGCTTTAGACATAAAACAAGAAATGTTTGCAAATCATAAACCTTCGTAACTGTTATCTATCATATATTCGGACCATGAATTAGTTTAATTAATTCAGAACTGCTCTACCAAGTACATGATGAAGTTTTGGGGAAATGTGTTCTTTTGCTTCATAATTTCGGTTCAAAAAAAATAACTTTCACATCCTTTTCAGTTCAGTTCGATATGTAATGAACGCGTTTCCTTCTGTTGTTTTATTAAACAAATAGGATTTCTTATTATTATGATTCTCTACTTTTTTTAATACTACGACGGTTACAAAAGCTCAGTTGATACAATGAACATAATTTAATGTGCCAAATACAATGACCGAAAGGTACTCCAAGACTGTTTGACATACCATACCATTTGAATCTGTCGAATTTCTTTTATTTTCAATTGCTTGCTTTTAATATTAGTTATGCCATTTCATTTTAGCGTTAATCTGTAACCTATAAACGTTTCTTGTTTTAGAATCTGTTACGTATTCATTATGTTGCTTCTTGTCATTAAATATTTTTGTGACTTATTTCAGCCAACTGCTTTTCCCATTTTATTATCGCTTGATATAAATATTTGCAATTCTATTATTATGCACACAGAATACTGCTAAAAACCGATGAAACAGCACCCTATCTCGGGCAAATAATATTGTGGTTAACTAAAGTTGAGAACTTTCGTTTAGTACTCTTGGAACCCTCTGTACATAGCACGACTAAAATATGTATATATGTACACGTTCCGTATTTATAAATATTCACCAGGATAATGTTCAATGAAACGAGGATGACATGCTATTACGCAGCGTACGACGAAATGGTCAATTAAAAATTTTCCGCGACGGCGTACCTTCATATAAATCGTCTTGTTGATCTCCGATATGAAATATAGGGCAAGTATGTCACGATTGTTCCCAATGAATTCGTGTCGAAGGCGGTAGGTACAACGCAGACGATGTTAAGCGTCGGAATTATAGCAATTTTCGTCTAATGCACCGCTGTCGCTGCCAAAGAAGGATTATCGTTGACTTTTGACGATGAATCCGCTGATACTTTTGTTACGTTATGCATAACTAATAGCGTAATGGTTTGAATACGTATAACAGATACGAGTTCTTCTAAGAATATTTACCTTTTAATTACTTTAGATACAGCTATGTAGGGACATTTAGATGCTCGATATTGAAACTGGGTTAAATAGTCCAATTATGGGCGAGGTGCACTAATTAATTGACGATTATAAATTTTAGATGCTCATATTTCTTGGAGTTGTGATAGTGCATGGCTTTCAATGTTGAATAGAAACGATACAGTTTAAAATTGGGGGTTAGAGAAAGGATTAGACGGATATTGCTTAATAAGAAGGCAACGACTGATACAGAGAAAATTACAAATCAACAAAAGCTATTTTCCTGATGAACGTGATAAAACGAATGAAAAAATAGATCAAGGTATTAAAGGATTTGGTGATTCGGGTCTTAATCTTGCATTAACACAAATCGATCAAGACGTACTGTTATCACCTCTGATAGAAGGATCGACTTAAGAGTTAAGAAATGAACGGTTTTACTCCAAAATGAACTACTTCAATTAGACCTCTAGGTGTTGGAACAAAACTTGGAACAAGAGAGCTTTTATAGGATACATTTGTTTTAACTAGGCTTAATTATTGGGATACGGATTTCGGTCTGCTTCGGATGCTCTGCTGAAAGTAAGACTCGGAGTGCTCATTTTCAAATAATTTTAATATGACTGCTTCAAGAATTCATTTAGAATCGTTGTACGAACGGTACGTAAACAGCCTCCACATAAATAAACCTCTTCAACTTTAAACACTGACAACTGCTTCAAGCTGGAGTCACAACAAAACTGCACACAGTACATAAACTCCTATTGGCCATTTATTAATAATTACACAGAAATCAAGTTTTTTCATTTGCTACAAAATTCATCATCTTCTTGGAAATATTTCTTTGACAGTTACTCAATATCGTGAGACTCAATAAAGTCAACTTTGCAGCACAGATTTTACATAAGAAACTAGTACCGGATATGGTCGAAATACTGAACGAATCGAATACCTTCAGCAGAGGTGAAGCGATACTTGCTAAAGGTATTCATTTTCTGCAAAAATATTCAGCGTGCCAGAATGACTTCCTGTCTAAATTTATTTATATTTTGAACAGCAGGAGTGATGTTGATTACTTCTTCGCGATGGGTGTGTTTTTAACAAACCACATTAAGTTGGATTTACCAAAATTATTTCACAGAATTATAACAGCAAAGGCCGTTGTCTGCAAAGAGCAGAATATATTGATTAAGACGTATTAATGCTTAAAAGGTCATTAAAATTGATAGTCGATTAAAATATCTGCTACACATGCAAAAACGATCTCTTCTAAGTAACGTATCAATACCTCAATTTTTTTTTTCTCCTTTAAAGGAATCATAGTAAATAATCTTAAAATGAAGCGATTGTTCCATTACTGTTAGTTGCATTATCCAAAAGAGACCTACAAATATAAAGATCCTAATCAATAACGACAGTTAATTAAGCCGCAATTATATTTAATAAACTCACTTTAATTATAAGCACTTAAAATACCTTTAACCTCCGGTAGACTTACACGATACATAAAAAAGAAATTGATATTGAACGACCGATCACCAATAATACATATCCGATATTTTCTGTCGTTGAAATGATCCGAAGCCTGAGCATCTATTAAAGCAAGCGTTTCGTAGAAGAAACCAACTTGGGTATAATAAAATTTTATGTTTTTAATTCGACCCTCTTAAAAATGATTGGGGTATCGATAGCTCATCGGCTCTTTTAAGAAGATGCCCGATTGACGTGGCCTTTGTTTTGCCAGCGCTGATTTTTTTGACCGGATAGCTGTCATAATGATGTGCAATTTTTAATTTCGACAAATGTGTTAAAATTTCAACGTTTTCCCTTCATCGCACGTATCAAGAAGCGTTACCCAACGCTACCCAACTTTTTATTTTAGCGGGATTAATATGGACGGCTTTCTTTGTTGCCGAGACGTCACTGATAAGTTAGCCCCATAAATTAGTACCAAATAAGCGAATAATGTACTTCGTCAGTTTGATTTATCGATTTCCAAATACGGTCTTCGTTGTAACGGTTATTAATACGTGGTCACTACTATTGTCAAACAATGAGAACAGTTATACTTCATGTTTTTAAAATCATAGGTATTGTAATGCAATGTTTTGAAAATTTCGTTGGTTATTAAGAATGATGGATTGTTTTTTTTATTCTACGATGTTTCTTTGTAAGTGCAGGGGCTTGTCGCTTAAACAAAAAGAAAGTACTTAGCTAACTGAACGATTAGAAGATGCAAGCATATGTTAAAGCAGTTTTACGTATCCTCCAAGCGCTTTCGGAACCAAACCAAAAGAGAGAAGGTCAAATCTCATGCAGTATTATATCAAAAGCGTCTTCCTATCCGTAGGTCAGACGGAATTTGCTCCTCATGCGAAGTTAGCACAAGTAAATTGAAAGAACTTGTTAAGTTGTCCTCTGTAGTATCTAAACATCAGTCTGATATTTTGCTTTCCTCGTTCATTGCAAAGGTGCATATTCTAATTCTAATATTCTAGAAGCAAGTAGTATAATTTTAATGACTGGATTTCAATTCACACTTTTAATGTTACGAAAAATCTTACGTTTGTTACAGATTTGATTTGTCTGAGTATGTTTCGGATTTGATACGTGTAAAAATTTTCGAGATGATAACAGAGCAAGAGTCCTTTATTCGTTAAGTCAAAGTACTAATAGCTCAAGTTAGAAAAATTTATAATTTTGAGTTGCGTGGTGTGACTTTGTAAGTACGAGGATGGTCTGAGAAGTACCCATGTTTGGAAACAAATGGAGCTCTGTGTTAAAATCTGCATTACCTGCTCTATCCTTTAGTTGACGTCTGCCAAAATTTAGGCGAGACTCATCGAGTAGTGTTGTTTTGAGGACTGTTGAAAGTGAGCAAGTTTACGTATTTGTGGAATCACGGAAAAAGAACAAACGGTCAGCGATTCGATTTCTTCTATTAGATGGGAAAGTGTGCGTTGAAAGCAGAAAGAATTTTGATGCAATTTATAAGGACGCTGTATCTTCGATGACTACCATCAGATACTAGTCTAATAAATTCAAGTGAAGCCGAACTACGGATTACGGAGGACATCGATCAACAGGATGAGGTCGTGGAGGTAACCAACTGGATGGAGCGTTGGTATTTGATTGTTACTGAGTCCAAAAGTATCATGGTTCGGTTCAGCAGGAGACGCGCTTTCCCAGCCAACAACATATTTATAGGCAGCGCCAAATCGACTTGGAAACAATTAATCAATATTTGGGATAAAATGACTAGTTAAAAAGGGATCTGGAGATGCTTAATCTTGTCGACTATTCATAAGAATCAGCTAATGAAACGTGGTAGCGCGATAGCTTTCCAGGCAACGGTTTGTTGGGACGAGCGGCTCGGCAGTTCCAGGATCGTCCGCCTCCCAGAAGCCGTGTCGTTCTAACAAGTGATAAAGTCGAACTTGGGAGCAGGTATTTCAGCTGGTATTTCAGAATTTTGCTTGATTTTCTATTTATAATAGAGTTACTCTCCGCAGTATTTTGTGTTTGATAACTCGTCACTTCACAGATTCACGCAAATTACAATCTAGTGATTTGCATGCTTCACTTTTTGTTGAGGGGAGAGGCCCGCATAGCTATAAAGGTACACCCAATATTCACTGAAAAGTTGGCAATGTTTCTGAAGCTGCCTCGGCTCTGCTCTTAGTATATGTCCTGCCCATTGTAATCTTTGTGCATTTATGTGACTTATAATGTCGCCGCCCTCCGCCGTTTTTTCTTTAGTACTTTTTTCTTCCCAGGACAGCAATGTCAAAGGAGAAGAAACTCTGATGATGTGAGTTTAACATTTTGGAGACACTACCAAAATTATTATTATGTCGCATATGAATGCATTTTACTACTGTTTTCAGTGTACGACATTATAGAGCAATCCTGATCATAATTTAAATTATGTCACCCGTATATTGTGCAGCTTAACTGTAGTAATAAATACACAGACATCATTAATTATGCAAAATTGATACATTTATCTTTAAGGTTAATAAATCCTCGTCGCGAAGAGTACACGCTTCAGGCTAACGAAAATTATTTATTTAATTATCTCGAGTAACTGGTTCGCGTCGCCGGCTGATTATCGGTGTCCAGAAGGCTTGCAGACAATTTGCTCCAAATAGTTTTCAAGAGCGAGTAGCTATAGACTTCATCTTCACCGCAAGGTAACACGTAAATTTTTTTATAGCCGCTTGAAGTTGTTATTAGAGAGAAAGTGTCTTGAAACGTGCGCAGATGGTATTTGTAATGTAATAGGAAAATGTTAAATATGTTTAACGGTTACGTATTCTTGACTTAAGAGAATTTATTGTTACTGAAAAAATAAAATTGAATCATTAGAATTACTTCTTTGCTGTCACTTACAAGCACAGCCTGCCGAAATTCACTTTGAAAGGACGGCCCTTCGAAGGTTGGTTGATTTTCGGTTTTCTCAATATAACGAGAACGAAGAAAGATAGAAAGACAGAAGAAAGGGATAAATTCAAATGTTGAGGACCTTTTTATGCTATTATCGTATTTCGTACAAATATAGGAAAAAACTGTAACCAAAAGTTGTTATTCTTTCAACTGCATAGATATCTATATATATGTACACTGCCGTTCAGAGAAGTTCGGTCGGTTGGTAAAAAACATGAAAAGGTTACAGAAACAAACGAAACTAAAAACAAAATGCAATTTTATTGTATGTACAGGTAAAAAAGACAAAAATAAATAAATAAAAAGTTATTCTGGCCTAATATAACATACTGAACATTATATTTTTTTTTCAACGAAAAAACCTCCTTTGCTGTTAATCACCGCTCGAACTATTCTAGGCATTCTTTCGATAAGTTTTGTTAAAACGGATTGTGGAATATTAATCCATTCATGTTGCAGAATATTCCGTAAATGTTCTTGTGAAGTTGGGCATATTTTTCGGATCCTCCTGTCCAGTTCATCCCACAACAACTCTATAGGGTTCAAATCTGGACTTTGTGGGGGCCATGTCATTACTTTCAGGGTGTGCTGTTCTTCTTGCTCCTTTAGATAGTTCTTACACACTAACGCAGTGTGTTTTGGGTCGTTGTCATGCATGAATGTAAAGTTACGGCCTATTATACGCAATCCTGATGGCACTGCATGATTCTGGAGTATTGCAAAATAATTTTCCTTCCTCATTACACCCTGCACTCTGCATAAATCTCCCGTCTCGGCAAAGGAGAAACATTCCCACACTAACACAGAACTACGCCCTTGCTTCTCTGTAGGCAGAATGCAGTTCGGGATCACTTTCGGTTTTAGATCTTTGGACATAAACTCGTCGATTTTGCCCAAAAACCTTAAACTTTGACTCGTCACTCCAAAGCACGTGTTTCCAATCATCTAACAACCAATCTAGATGAGAACGGGCCCACTGTAGCCGTTTTGCTCTGTTGCCCCGACGTAATAAGGGTTTTCGAATGGCAATGCGTCCATGAAGGTTCGCTTGTTGAAGTCGACGTTTTGCCGTACCCGCCGAAACTTGTTCTTCACGGCCGCGATTGACTTCGGCTGCTATTTGTGGCGCTGTTAATTTTCTAATGCGTTTGCTTAATAATACAATTCTCAAATCTTCAGCTTTTGTTGTTTTCCTAGATGCTCCAGGACGAACACGATTTTCTATAGTTCCAGTTGTCCGATATCGCTGTATGATGTCATTTACTGTTGAACTTCTCATATTTATTTTTTCAGCGATTTGTCGCCCCGAATATCCTTCTTCAAACAGCGTAATAATGCGTGAACGTTTTTCTACATTGGTAGGCTTGCCACGTGCCATTTTGAAGTAAATTTTCTTAAAACTTTCGCGCAAAAAACGACAGATGCACACCAACACACGTTTAACAGTAAAATGAAGCAAATTTATATCTTTACGCCTGTGATAAATAAACAAGAATGATACTGCGGTATATTTCCTAAATGTATTGTTCGTTAATAATCCCCAAACGACCCGTTTCGAAAAGATCGGTACTTCCGAGAAATTCTTGGAATGATAATAAGAGGGACTTTATTGTGGTTGTCGCAATATTTCTACTTTACATAATAATTTATGGCTTTAATCCCTTAGAAAAGAGTGTATGCTTAATATTTTTCTAATTTTATGTATTAATAACTGTATACAGTGTGATATAATAGATTTTTATTGTATGACCGAACATCACTGAACGGCAGTGTATATACATAGGCTGTCCCTAATACTTCACCAAATGAACGGTTCATTTGAGAGTGCCTTCACAAATTCTTTCTCATTTTGAGTTAGAGGCTTTAACTAAATATTGAAAGTGTTTCACAATTGCTACTAACGCCGTTAACATGCTAGTTTACCTTTGATAAATAAATAGTTTATTGGCCACAAACATATGTAACTAATACATGGCTGATAAGGTAGACTAGCACACACCTTGCCCATCCATTAGCGATCCGCAAATGCTTCCGAAAGCTGACCATACTAGATGCCTACTTAATACTAACAGGAGCACTATTCCATACGTGAGCAATTAAATAAGAGGAGGAACGTTGAAAGAGAGTTATTCGAGAATGAGGAATAGTAATAACATTTTTACGACGGATATTGATGCTGTGGACATCCGTACGATAAGTTCCTTTGTTGTATAGAGGCAGGCTATCTATTCCCTGTTATATACCGGAACAGATAAGCACTATGCAAAAAGCGACCACGTTCCATATTTAGCCACCTCACTTCGCCCAATTTATGCAATATGCAATGATGCTTGCGAATGCCAGTCACAAATAAGCACAAATTCTGCACCCGCTGCATTCTATGTGCCAAAGGCTATCAAAAATGTATCACAGTAGGTAAACAGGGAAATCACAAAGTAACGTTTTTAGAGACTGTGGCAAGGCGTCGTTGTTAGAATTGCCCCATAAGCTCTCCGTCCTACATTATTGACATGTAATTTGAATCTTAGATCAGTATCAAGAATTTAGTATCAAAGGAAGCAATTAATTGCTTATTACTCGAATTCATTGTGTTATATACTCAAACTGTTTTTAGACGATTAAAGGTTTCGACTTAGGAATTTGCACTGATCCTGGTTAACAGTTATTTAACTATTCACATGGCTTAGAAATTACTTTCCTAATCATTAAATTTGTCTTGACAAATCAGACTACCGTTCTTCTGTTGAAAATGTTTATTATAAAAAGAAAAATTGTTGACTTTTGCAGCAAGAGTACTTAAAAATAGTAACTTTACTTATTCCTTCTCTCTTTATTTTCAAGGAAACATTTTCTTTTTGATATAAATATAATCCTATAAATTTCTGTAGATGGAGTTCATAAAAAGAAGGTAATTATATGCCGTAATACATAATAATTCAATATCTTATATCTGCTTTATATGCAATTCATTTCTTTTTTCGAAAAGAAGCAACGGAATAATAATAACACCAACTCGTATTATGACGGAACTTTCCACGGGGTGGGGGATGTTGCTTCCAGGCAACAGCTGCCGACACCTGGAGTAAGTTGGTAACCCCTCTCAGTCATTTTTTTGGTGACGTTGGCCCCCGCCGCGCTAGGTATAGCGCCTTAGACAATTACATTGGAAATTACACTTAATGCTATGGTACAATTCCTCTTTTTTAATTTCTTTATTTTTAAAATTAATATTGACCTTTTAGTATTTTCCGTTTCTGTCTTTTGTTTTCGTTAATTACAGTCGACTACGTGCCCCTTCAAGATATTAAATAGGTCATCAGACGACCGTTAAAGGAAACTAGTATGTGCTACAGGTAGAGATAGCTTAATTAAAGGCGAACCGCATGTAATGATAGTAATTCCTGCTGTGTATACATTTAATTTAATAAAAATTTCGAAACGACATCTCGAGGAATAATCATGAATGACAACTACAATTCGTTATATCGTCCAGCTACCATTGCTCTTAAGCCAGCAATTAATTCAATTATTTCTTTGTGTTCACATGTACTTCTTAACCCTAAAGCCTGACTATTGATCGATACCTTTTTCATACATAACAAACAGCTGCGCTACGTTCTTAAATTTTTAATTTGATTATCCCGCTGCGGTCGCTTTCAAAACACAGTTCCAATTACTGTCTCCGTGTATAGTGTCTTCCTCAACCAGGGATGAAATCTTGATTCTATTCGATACTTATCTAACGTGGTTATGTAATAAATATGTTATTGGGTTATTTATCAATGTAAGCGTGAAGTATCAATAATTCCCTGTAATATGATATAATACAAAAAAATAATATAATAAAATCCTTTAGTAAGAAAGCTTCCGTTACTTATTTTTGTATCTCTGTCTTACGCAATATTGTAAACATGTTTTTATTGTTTAAGAAAGGGGTACAGTCAAGATCGAATATTGTGTAAACAAAATTTGACTACCGCCTAACGTAATTATATTGCTTTCATTAAAACCTCTTAAATGTATTTAGTATTTGTGGCAGTATTTTTATTCACATACACTGCCTGGAACTATTAGAACTTGGAAAATTAAAATCGAAACCATGTTTCCCTACCGTGCAAAATTTAGCACCGTCACTATGGATACACAAGCTTTATCAGTATTCGAGCTGGGAACGTTACTAGTTAATTGAATAGTGGACACTGAATTTGAGAATCAAGTGAAAATAATAGGAACTGCAAAGACGGTAGCAGATATAGACTTGGACGTTCTCGTCATATTTCTTGCATGTATGCTCCGAACTATTGCCTTCTAAAAGAGGGATAAAGGCGAAAACCATGCATCGTGTGGGTGTAAGCGATCTATGACGCATATACGAATGGCAATCATTATATGCTATGATACCACCCATGCTTTGCCGAAATTTTATGCAATCCGACAAAGGCATGCATATTTGTACTGTTGGCGGTAATTCTCTCTCTGTAATACTCGATGGCAGTTCTCTGTCTAGCGTCTGTCTCATCTCAAAATTTCCCATATATATACGCTCGGGCCAACTCAGTCAAATGGTTTTGTTATATTTGCGAATATTAACAAAAATTAAGTAATTTTTTGTCTTAATGCGTACACATACAATATTCTAAATGAATGCAAGTGTAATATGTATGAGTTGACAAGAATTAAAACAAATGAAATGAATTTATAGGTAATACAAAGAAAATAAGACAATAGAACGTTGAGAGTGAAGTAACGGATTTATTAGCATAAAAACAAAACTCTGTTAAATTTTAATTTCATCTTTCCTTGCGGAATATACGTGCTTAGCCAAACCGCTGACAAACACACATATTTCTCTAATTTATGGCTTTATTCCATTACACTATTTTCTCCAATAATCTTTAAACTTACGTGGAAACCTCAGGCGGAGTTTACATCATGCTGATGATAAATTAAAACATGCGGGTTTAAAGATGTAAGTAATTATGTGCGAATGCGGTAACGTTGCTGTTTTAATTTATCTCGAAAAATGAAAAAATATCCCCGAAAAATTCGCTGACCTTATTTCTTGCGCTTAGCAGCGTGGATATTAATGTGTCCTGCTGAAGCAACAAACTTATAAATCAAACATAACAGAACCGTAATGTATCGCACTTTTCGGAATTTGTATGTATAAAGGTGTACGGTTACAGGTGTTCAATGTGCGTTCAGCTGAATTGTTGTAGTGCGTTCAAAATCAACAGCATTACCTTAATTACTTTTATACTTGCAAAAGGTTTGAATTGGATTTATCATTTTCACGGAATTACAATTCCTAGATGAAGGTACGATGGTAACAATTTGGTTGCAATCCTGTTCTTTGCCTGCACATGGCTGAAATTGTAGCTCAAAATGCTAATTGTTTTGTATTTTGCAAAACTTCAAGTAGTACAGTACATTTCGTCTGCCCTAATTAGTAATTTAAGGTTAGTTAAACTTGGAGAAGTTGAGAACCTTAACAGTAACAGCAAAACAATGTCAAAGTCCGGAAGAAAGCAATTTCGAGCTGTTAAGCCATCCTTGAAATTTACAATTAATGTACATAAAGCAAATACTCGGAACTCATTGTAAATTGGACAAAAAGCAGGTAATCAGAATACTGCAGTTAGAAAAACCTGGACGCGATTAGATAGAGTAATACATGAAAAATACTTTTTGAAAAACGTTTACACTGCTAAAACCGTCATGATTTGACGGGCACTCTTTGGCTGAGGTGAAAATGAACCTTTACAGTGCGACGAATCCCAACCTTAGACACCTTACAAAAAAAAATAGTCGCTGGAAGAACTTGCCTGCTATTTTTTTTCATGTTCGGTTCGTACAACTTGGTAATAATTTCACAAATTTTATTACTACTCGATGTATGTATATTTCACCTTGCGGTATCCTCAGAAGATTAAAGACTAAAGCTAAAATCTCGAGTATACATGCAAATATGATGTTTATATACTCGCTATGTAAAAATTTTATTTTTGGTATCTAATCTCCTACCGAAGCCGCAATGCGAAATATACACCGAGTATAAATAAAATCTGTGAAATTATTATCAAGCGTTTTTCTTTGATTGTATTGTTAATTAAATTTGATTACCTCGGAGAAACTAAGGAAAGCCTAATTTTTCAAGGGTCATTGTTGGCACTAGTAGTGCAATGCGTAGCACATTTGTTAGTTTCTGGATCTGAAGTTCGATCCCTGGGTCTGTCAACCCTCATAGATAAGTAGACGTGGCAAGTGCTGAGTGTGAACATTTTACGATGTTCCACGGTCACAAACGCGAAAATATCTCAAAAGCAACAGATGTCCTCCATAATTAGCGAAAGTTTCTAAATCTTGCGAAACCATTTAACCGTGCTAGTTTCATATGTTATTAACACTTAAGACTCATGCCTTGTTATATGCAAGGCAACGGAACTTCCCAACACGATAATTTGCTATCCTTACGATATAGTAACTCCACTTTTTACCATTTTTCATGTTTTCTCCATGTATTCCCTTCTTTCAAAGCCTGCTGTACATAATCCGCACATGTAAACTTTCAACTGCGTGCGCGCAAGATAAGCAGCAATAATGAGTAAATTAACGCAAGCTCATTATTTATTGCTAATTAAGGTAGCGTACTTACGACTTTAAAAAGGTCAAATACCTTTGCGGCCGTTTCCAAAACTAACAAGTCTGACATGTGTCTGAAGTGCATGCACCTCCCGCCAAAAGCTCATCATCATAACGCGACGGCAAAGGGTGGATACACAAACGCGAAATAAGGCGAAATAAGTAGATTGGCTCGCTAATCCGCCGCGCATCATCTACATTTTGACTGGAACATCGCCGCCAATGTAATCACAACGCTGGGGAATCGTTAAGATAGACCACGACCGGGTTTAATTGAGTGTTATATGTATATCGTAATTTTCGCAAAAAGTCGTTTTGCATAAAATATGCCCCGAACGTCGTTTTGGCACGCGTGACAAGATCGTTGAACTTGCAACATATTAATACGTCGTCATCGTTCGCATGAGCGCGAGTCTGTGAAGAGTAAAGGCGAAAATCTGGTTTAAATTATTTTTGATGTAACGTTCGAACGAGATAAGTCATGACACTTAACTAATCAGCGGAACGGTTCATGTTAATTTAAATTGGGCGATATAATATCTAAAATGTTGGTTTTGTCAAGATTTTCGGTAAGCAAATAGAAATAGGTAGGACATAAATGAAAATAAAATTGGTACATGATGTAAAGTATTTAGATTAAATACATTGTTATTGGTTGCTGACATAATATTGTCCTCTATTGCTCCAATTATCATTGGTAAATAATTGTAAAGGGAATTGAATGTTTGTGGCAATCAAGTTTTGAAGAGAACGGAGTAAAGTAAAACCCAAATTATTGGACGTGATTCTGGCATTTTAATGGCATCGATGAGGATGGACAAGTCAAGTAGCTTTATGGCGTTAAGATATATGTAGCTCTGCATTAATCGTCTGACCTCTTTGTATCGAAAAAATAGGTGAGCGAGAACATGACAAAGTTGATTACGCGTGAATTCCAGACTGTTGGCATTATTTTACATAAGAGTTCAATTAATTTTTAGGCAGAGTGTTATACATAAGTAAGATGTATTATTACCTCTTTCTTCTATATATGGTATACTGTTATATTATTTTATATTATTATTCCCAGCATCGAGGTTAACTGTAACTAACGCTATCCATACACCAGATCCTGTACACACTCGCTCAATGTTAACTTCCCTCTTATGGCTGGCACTTTTGAAGCTATACCGAAAATTAAAGCAACGTTTTCCTAAACGTAAACCTTCGGAAGCTGACGGTGAATCTCCAATGCCAATTTCATACAGCTAATAGAGGACCATTCAGATATCGCACTTGTTCAGTAAGTTTAAGATAATAGCGCCCTCTAAAGCAACCAGTTCTTGATTACAAATATTGATTTAATGGTTTCTAGCCGGCCGAGAATTATTGCATCAAAGAAAACCTTGGTTAGTAACAAGACAACGAAGGGTGAGACTTAGATAATACACGAAAATCTATGTGAGCGGGACCCTCGGGCGTGGAAAGATGGTGGTATAGATTAGCTGAGAATAAAAATTATTGTAGGATATAATAGAATACGTTAAATTTTTAAAGCAAAAGATGTGAGGAACCTCAAAGTAGGATTTAACTAACGTAACGAAAGTTGTGATACAAAAATTATAAAGTAATCGCTTTGACATAGACAATGAGGAATGATCTTTGATTGCCGATGGTGAGCCTTAAATGGTAATAATAAATAGAAAGATGTTTGATATAGTGACAAATTAATAACCTCCAATAAGTTTGGTATGGCATCAAAATTTGTTCGGTATATTTCAGGTAATACTTGATAATTGATTGGAGGTACTGCACAGAGTCGTGTTCTCACAGAATTACCCCTGTTTCTGCCATTGGTGATAACTCAAAGTGTGATTTGTCCTCACTCAGTGAAAAATCACATTGTGCGCAATATTTTGTTGTAACACTCAGTGTCGAAAAATAATAATTCATTTAAAGCAACTTCTATCTGCATTTTTTGAGGTGATTTCTAATCAGTATTAAGTATGCTAAATACATAGTTACAGCACACGTGCGTTGCTTTACAATGGTAAACGAACTCATTCGAATAGAATGGAACTCCTGCAACACCAGTATTTCAATGTGCTTAGTGGTAATTGAAATGATGCTAAATCAGGTTGATTTTTTTCTGCATTCTGGCTGCGTTATTCAAATAATCGCTATTCGAGCGTATTACATACCCGTAGCTGTTCCGGAGGCACGTGAACGCACGTACACGCGATTTGTTATAGCCACCCTCCGTGTTTTCTAAATGACTCTGCATCGGCATGAATACGAATCGTGCGTGGTGTCGAGTATGGGGTAGAACGGCGAGCACATGCTGCTTACTTATTCCGTCGCGTATTATGGCGGGGTAGTTACCCTCGTATTGCAATGCAGCAGCAATAGCTACCGCTGCCGTAGGAGAAGCATTCATTAAAGGGGTGGGTTGCCTGCATTGATTGGAACTTGATTTGTAAACGGCGTTGTAAGCTTGTTGATATGTAGGTGAAGGCAGGCACAATAGCGAGGTGTAGTGTGGGGGTATTTTTGGCAGTGGTTCTCAAACTTTAACGTTTATTTCAGTACCTTTATTTATATTTGTATTTGGAACGAAATGTTGTCGAAGTTCCAAAGGTACACTGAAAAACGAAATTTAAGGCAATTAGCACAGATTAGATTCTACCAACTGCTAGCCCTGAAAGCTAGGAATAGTATCTCCATATATTTAAAATCCTTAAAAGCTGTAACAGTAAAGTTGGTTTGGCATTTTCACAACCACAGTCAAGCTATGCAAATACTAATTAATAGATTGAGTAGGAAATTTGCCAGTTCTTTGCAGATCTCGCTCGCCCGATGGCTTTTATTATTCTTTCCAGAGAACCGGGTCAGGAAACGTCAGGATCTCTAAAACGATTATTGAATGTGTTTTGGGGAAGAAGAGGCAGCCAATATCATACATCTAAAATTTGAATTTTTATTTTCTTTTTGATATTTGAAGGTCTGAAAAAGGAAGAGCAATAATATCAGTATCATCTCTTTACATTGAAAGCAGTTTAGAGGCACATATTAGGTATTTAGAAACCCAACCTTCGTCAGTGTGCACTTTGAAAGATCCTAGATTTTCGATTACATGGCGGTGTTATAGGTTTTAGGCGATTCCATTTAGTTTCATAGACCTTTGTTAACCACATATACCGAATAAAGCTCTAATTTGCCAGCAGCTAGAACCAACTTTAGAACTAACGAATTAAATGCTGGTAACGCCTAACTGATACACTTCTGACAATCATTATTGTTGTTTAATAAACTTTTTAGCAGTACAAGATTTCTGAAGTCGCACCTTCAGAAATATTATCAGGAGTTATATGTTCTCTACATGGTTTTCCGCGTCGGATGGAAGACCGGATCAAATCGTCGTGCTTTATAGGTTTCTTTCTTCATATGCCTGTTATTACACTTATCTGTAACAAAATGTTAGCAGAATTCGAAAAGCCTGTCAAAAAACACAACAGCTACATGATTGTTACCAACAGCTTCAACAAACGATTCACGACCAATATTCTCTTCTCTTCTACCTTCTGTACATTCTCCAACACAATTTCGTTAAATAACCCACGTGTGTAAGTGATTTGTGTTGAGGTAAGTGGGAAATAAATGTCCAAATCTCACAAAACGCTTTTAATAATGACAGCTACTGGTTTCGAGCAATACACAGTTCATCTTCAGGCAAGCTGAAAGCTATTCATAAAGTACAATTATAAAATAATTGATAAATCAGCTTTCAGTTACATGGCTTGCCTGCTATACTAATTTGCTATAATCTTATTCAGAAAGTCAAGAGTGATTCTACAAACTAAGAATTAGAATTAAGCAGCTTCTCTTTGGTTTAACAATTATCTGAAAGAGGAGTCACAGTGACAATACAAAAAATCATTATTTTAATTCACTTCCCTTCTACATTATTTAACTTTACATGGTTCTACAACAATCTCTTCCTTTTTATGTTGTGTACTATTTACAAGAAATGTTTTGGTACCGCTGTGAGTGCATTCGCGGAGCGTGCCGGTTATAAAGTACGCTAGTGGTTGTTGCATGTGTGTTTCAAGTTATACTTGTTGGATTAGGGGTGGTTTGGACGCTTTGTCATTTCACGTGCAACCCTATTGTGTATTAGGCCCATTGTACATTCTATTTATAATGATAGTATTCCTTATTTCAATACCTACAGCGCCTAAAAAAACGTTAGATTAATATCCTTCTGTATAATCTGATCCTCTCTAGCCTCATACACAAACTGCGTCCTAGAATAAGCGAAACTTAATCACATTAAACGCAGCTTTTGCTATGTGGAAATATTAATAAGTGCAGGAACAGCATTTGTTTGCTTCGTTCTTCAAACCGCGGTGTCAATGTTAAGTGAGATTAGATTAGAGCCATTGCATCAGTATAAGACGGTAATGAAGATAAACGTTAATATGAACCCATATCATAAGCGATTTATTATTTCGTCATTTTAGACGTGAGCAACTTCACAAACTTCTCGTACGGCCAAAAAGTTAATTTCGCTTTCATCCGAAATGCGTTTTTAATAAACTCATTACGGTGCTAACTTATTTCTTAATTAAGATAAATGAATTTCGTATACCGGTTTGCCTTATTGAACATCTTTTCGCATAAAGCTCATCCTATTAATGAATAGCGTTTAATAAGCATATCCGTAACGAAAAAGAAGAACGTCAAATAATTGGTGGCTTTCAAGAACTCTCACGCTCTTAAGTCTAAAATTAAAAAAAAAACTTCATCATATACATGTCCAGTGGAAGAGAGTGGGACTTCTAAAACACATAAATACGTTGTCAAATTAGTTGAAAAATGGAAGCGATTTAGATCATCTTGGGAGGCATTATTTGAAGTATGTTTTTCGTTAAGTGAGAAGGTGGTCCAGGTTTCAGAGACCAATTTACCATTGTGTGTTTACATTGCGAGTAAATTGAAAATTGAATATTAGGACGCCCATTTTTACTCTTTTGCGTTTTAAAATATTACAGTATTAATCTACTATGCGTTCTTTCAGTTGAAATTGAGCCAAGGGGCTATTATTTCCAGGGAGTAAGCCGTCCGGTTTCTAAATTACTTAGAAGTAAACGAGTACGACTTTTAGGATTTGGTTAATGTAGATCATGATGTACATCAGATTGTAGTGCATACATGAAATGCTAAACAAATTAAAATGTTTAAAATCCATAGATTAACAAATTATCTGTATTGCGGCAATTTTTTTGTTTTCTATAAAGCTACTGTACTACAATTCGTTTATTATTAGAAACGTTTACAACAGTTCCAACAACAGAAATACATACAACAAAAAATGCAGAATAAAATATTGTAAATTATCATTTTCTAAGCATATCACAAAAATATGGAATTAACAAACAAAATCAATGTCGACATGAATAAAAAAAGTATAATTCTAACAAAAGAATAATTATTATTCTTTTTAGAAAATAATTATTGTTCCAGTTTCTTATCACCATAAGAGTACACCTCGAGGTTAAAGTGAGATTGGAGCTTGTTGGAAAAATTTGTAAAATTAGTGTTAGCATACATATAAGCATTTATAAATTAATTTAAGAATAAGTATTAAAGGTGAGAAATTGCAAACCAACATTGTAACAATTGGAAATGAAGAAAGGATAAAATAGGATCAAAGAACTACCAGAAAGGAATAGGAAAGTATATTATAGAGGATTCTATGGACACACACCGACACGTGTGTAACTTAAGGATGTCGGTACGTAGCTGGGATGGGTACCAATATCCTTTCTTTTGCTTGCCTCACCTCGTTTCGTTGGGAAATCTTTTCCCTGACCGTAGATAACATATGCAGTAAATGTCTCAATTATACATATAGGTACATATGTACATGGCTTAATACCTACCCATAATAACCTTTTTTTTTAAACAAATAAAACGAGTGTTTACACTAAATCGATTGAGAATGGCCACTACCATTAGCAGCGAACGAATACGTAGCTAAAATAAACTTTCGTTTTCATTTTCTTCGGTTCTATCAATAACGGCCACCTACATATAAAGGATGTCTTTACAAGAAATCTTAGTGGCCGCTATTTACAGGTTTTACTGTACTTCTCTATTTTTGTAGTTGAAAAGATGAGCCCTCTACAAATTCTCTCCTAAAAACAAAGCAAAGATTTTCGATAAACAAATCTTGCTTCTTAACAAGAGAAAAGCAGACTGGTCCAGAATTTTTGATCGCTGATGGTACATGAAGTTCGAGCTATGAGCTGTACTAGATATCTGGAATCCTTTGGATGCCTTAAAGATGGTATTTAGTATGTTGTTCAGATAATAAACCATTCGACAATCATCTCCACGTAGCTTCTGAAATGGAATTTTCATATTTGTTTCACATTTATTGATCTATTCACTTATAGAAAACACAATTTTCTAATAACAAGTCGACAAAGATTTTGAGTTGGAAGGAATTCTTAATGGGACAATTTCAAATTTCTATGTCCTACTTCGACTTGATGACCAACCTCAGTGAACGCTTTGCTACTTACAAACAATTATTAACCTCATCCTCCGGGAAAAGAAATCCAATTAGTAAATTGCAATTAAAAAATAATAAATAACCGGCAGGTGTCGATAAAGCAGGAGATTTGGAAATTAAAACGAAAGATACGAACGTCGTGTTGCCACCTTTACACAAACAACGATACGTTAACCGGGGTACGATTTGCCCGCTCTTAAAACGGTTTTGTCAGAACTTTCTTGCTCGCGCACATGACGTATTGCGTTTTCAATTAAATTTATTAAAACATCGACGTCGCTAATTGCAGTTGGAAGCACCTGCGTAAGTACACACACACGCCAGATTCAGTTTGTTTGGTTCCACACTTTCGTCGTCGGCCCGATACGCGTATTAGTTTTAAATGGTTCTCCGGTGCGCGCGAGATAAATATATCTCGACACAATCTGACTCATTTGTTACCGGTAAACTATAATTGCTTTCTGATAGCTTCAATTTGATAACAGTGGAATTGATTGTTGGACAATTGGGTACAATCGTAGTCAATATTAGCTTTCCACGAGGCCGATTAATTGTAGCTGTACCATTATTTCGAGCTATATATATGTACGCAGTTTGAGCCAGCCATTATTTCTAACTAGAAGGCAATGAGGACGCTTGATCAACAGTCATCGCCAAGAAGGCCGCTCCTATTTAGTTAAATCGCACATTATCATTTATTTCTGTTTTCTTCTTGTATTCGTATTTACTTATTGTTAATCTGTTGCTCTGAGTTACTTAAATTGTTCGTTATCCAATGCAATCAATATTTAATTCCGTTCCATTATTGGCGTCCCCATTTTTGCCCATTAAATCTTATGTTCATATATTTTCTCTTGCTTTAGATTTATTGTTGTTAAATGTAATTTGTCTCATTCTCATTTTTTGTAATAAAACATTGTTAGTATGTATTTGACATCAATTCTTTTATTCATTGGTACTTGACTGCTTTCTTCCCCAGACGCGCACGACCTGAGATATCTACCTTCATGCTACGAAATATAAATAAGAATCTCATAAGCCGTATCGATTAAGTAAGTATTTCAATAAGTAAATAGTCAATTCAGCACATTTATTCTAGGTTGTAATTAATCCGGTATTACAGAGTCTAACGACGTCGTTGTGTTACAACGCGGGCCCAATAACCTGAGCTATCACGAGTATTTAACAACTAACTGGACTGGCCAAAGTTAGGCGTTATGTGTGATATTTCTCCCAAAAGCAGTTGGCATTGAATGGTCATCTATTAATAGTATTATCTACCTTTATTTTCTATATAACAGACTAAACAAGACCACTATTTTCCTTGCAGGAACTTTGCATTTAACACACATGCACTTATATTACAAACATTTAAGCACGTATCGCTGCTACTACTAGAAAGTGAAATAATCCAGACGCGATAGCTTAATCGTTGACGCGAAATACTACGACGAATAAAAAACCATCCACATTATTTTTAATATTCTATTCAGAAATGTAAATGATATCAGGCGTCCTGGTAATTTGAAATACGGCATGCGCCATAAATAAAGACGAAGCACCTGTGCGTCAGATAGAACCACTAGATAACCTTATACGTGGCGCGTAGTATAAACTTTAAGTTCTTTTTTCTTTCTTCTTCTCTCGATCATTTAAAAAATAGACGATTTGGGTCTGGCGGTCGGTATAAACGCGGTTTGTTTTCAACGCTACCGCGTAGTCAAATCGGATGCTGGTGGGTCACGTGTGTTCGCGCGTGTTACGAACGCCAAAAGTTACGCAATCGGATCAATTATCTATTAATTTGAACTGTCCTGGGAAGAATTTATAGTAATTGAAGGCTAACGATGAGAGGAACAGCTACTAAGATGAACACCTGTTGGAGAAAATTATACTAAAGCACCCGCGTATTGAATACAGATATCATCGAGAGTTTGAAAAAGTACAGAAGCTGTAATGTATTTTTTTTGCAATTCACACAATAGCTTACCAAGAAAAAAATCGAACATTACCAAATTCCTTCTGTGTTTTTTGGGGAGACAGGAGAGTTTTGCACATGCGCTGAATGTGGTGTACCTCAGGGATCGATACCGATTTTCATTTGCTTTCTCATTTTTATCGGCGATCTTAATTAGCGTATCAACAGGACGTAGATATCAATTTGTTGGTGGTAATTCTATTAGTTACCAATTCTTACAAAGGTCTGCCAGTAACCGTTACAATGGGAGGTTATAGAATACGGAGTCGACGTTAGTTGTAACATAAATCGCTTATGTAGAAGTTTTTAGGGACTAGGGGCTTTGAAATGGAAGAATCGTATTCTCGGATTGCTGTTCCAGAAGAAATACCTTAAACAAACTACTATCTATATAAATTTGTGGCATTATCATCAGCATAGATATAAGAAACAGACATGTTTCTCGAAATACTACTTAAGGAAATCTCTTCGTAGTTTTGACGAATAACTATGCCAATAGCTACATAACAGTTTGCTTCTGTGGGGATTGATTCTGAAAAGCAAAAGTACGTAAATAAGGATTAAGGACCTAAAATGAAAGATTTGTATGTACACTCCAAGAGTAAAACGCACTCTCCAGTGGACTTACCGGTAACTAACATGGTTCTCACAACGGACGTCAGCGGCACTCGTATTCAATTTTATTTGGGTATAAATTTCAGACAATTCGCATGCATTAGATCCGTAGGTTGAAGTTTATTAGTTTAACGTTATAAATCAATTCGAAGTCCTTATGTAAATAACTTTAATAACAATTACATAGAATAATAACCTAAGTTTATTGTTGTCGTTGTAAATCAACTTATATAAAGTGTAAGGGCTGGACTTTTAATCTCACAATTCTTTCTTAATTCAAAAAGTTTCGGTTTCGTGTTATACAAGACACATCTTCAGGCAGAAATACTAAAAGAAAAACAAGCCCTCAATGTGTTAAGAGCCGCTATTTGCATTAGCCGAATTATTATTGTAGGGCTAATCTCTAATTTTCTGAGTGCAACGTATCACCTATTAAATTAACAACACACCTCTAATATCGTTTCATCTGCGCTTATTTAAAGATAATTTTCTCCTAGTTTCGACCTGATTTTATTTATTGTTTATTAAATTGCTTAGGTACGTAATAATTTCTGATAGTCGAATGGTGCTTGCTTAATCCTTAAGAACCCACGAACAAGTGAAAGCAAAAACGATTTCTTCATGAGAGATTCTCCTTTGGTATTCAATATGCCTCATACTTTTTATATGCCGTCTAAGAGTATATTTAGCGTTGAAACCTAGTTTCAGAGAACAAATGGTGCATGGCAACGGCAAAGTATTTCTTTTTTGCTAACGGCCGCGAAGATGTTAATGCTTTACATTATCGCTATTATTGGAAAATAATGAATTAAAAATTACTAGTATAAAGCCAGATACTGCTTACCCAGAAAATATTAAAGGAAGATTGAATATATTATGAGATATATGTAACTTAAAAAAATAATAAACAAAAATACACCAAAAAGAATAACCTTCAACATAGTAAATCTCTAACAGCGTAAAATAAATTGTAGACGATAAAGAAGCGCCAGCGCGGTTTTGTTTAACAAAACGCCCAAGTGCTTAAAAACACCATCATGCACACAATTAACAAAACATCGAATATTTGCACGTATTAAATAAGAATTCTTTTCTTATGTTGAAATATAAATATAGAGTAAAATTACAAACAAATGTGAGTATACACAAAAATTTGATTAGTTATGTGAACTATGCATCATAAGTAACCCATTGTCAGTACATAGTCCAAATAACCAAAAAGAAAAAAAAAAACTACAAGCATACGTGTTAAATTAATACAGAGGTTTGGACCAAATGTTCTTTACAATGAAATAGAAGGTGTCTCATCGGGAACTGCATCGATCGATATATGAAAGGCTATACATTAGAAAATTCTGAAAACTCGATAGTACTAAAATTGATATGTGCTATCTTTAATAATTGAGCACTTCCGGTTATAACGGAAATAGCTATCAACTTAATTATTTTAAATGGAACATCCAACATATTATAACATTTTTGAATTTCTAATTCTATTTTAAGGTTTATTTGATCAAACAACTATGTTACTATATCTATATTTGAAAAGTTTGGCATGTGAGAACTTTTATAGCTGTGAAAGTGTTTAACTTGGAAAATTGATCTTGCAGAACCGTAAAGGGTAGTATTAGAATCCGACAAATTGTTTGTTTCAATGCAGGCAGGTTTACTGATAGACAGTTACACTAACATACAGTAAATTCACTGTACACAAATTCCTGTAAAGGTATTGCTGTACCTTTTTCCGTGAAGAAGTCTAGATGATATAAAGCTCGAACACTCTAAATGTGGAACAAACCTGAAATTAATTTCTGACAAGAATTTTAACGGTAAAGTTTTACTGAACCCATAACGATCGCCTCATTTACATCTTTACGGTATCGAGAAATCATAAATTCACGGGCATCCGTTTTAAATAGTCCTCATTAAACAAAGCATCCCATTCAAGAAGTTGAGATGTAAAAAACAATAGCCCCAACGCATCGAGTCTCTTTAAAGGCGATGCCTAAAATCGCGGCACTTTTAACAAGATTCCTTTCATAAAAAATTTATGGTATCACACAATTAAAATAATTACCGAAACAATTAAAGAAAAAACGTCCGGACGGTAACAATCAATTAATTTAATTAATAAATATTTTAAATTTCTCTATATAACGCGACGCAGATAGGTATCAAAAACGTACTAAACGTAAAGCAGTTTCTTTCTTTTCACCCGAGGATAGACTTAAGGAAACGCATTAAATTAAATATCTGATCAATTTTTGATAATGAAAGAAAAGGGGAAATCGAGAGCAGTCACATTTACAGCGGATGCATACGTACACAGTATACGTACTTACGTCAACGAAAAGTAAACATGTTCGTTATGGCAGAGGCTGAAAAATAATTTATTGCTGGAATTATTTTCTAGAACAACAAACTACGCAAGTAAGTAACTTGTGTTTGCAAAGGAATTTTACGTTTGGATTAGAATGAAATTAGAATAAACAAGTAACATTTTGGTGAGTAAAAAGATAATTCCATCATTGTTGTTTGTAAATTAGGAATTATCATTCGACTTAGTTGAAGCATAAATGTGAAAGGCTTACAATTATCGGTTGGTGGGAAATGTGCCCCAATTTAAACTTTTTAATGTTTTTTTACTATACTCTTGGTTTCCGGATTGCAACTGCATCATTGTCGTAGCTTCTGTCGAGTATGAGAAGTGCATCTACATTACTTTCAAGGCGTCACCACACAACAGCAAAATCCTCTTCACGAATAACATAAAAACCGTCTTCAAACCTAATTTCAAACTCTCAGACTATTTTGCCATCAAAGACCGCGGTTACCTGAAACGGTGAAACAAAGTGATGAGTTAGCACTCGCACTGACCATAGACTAAAAGCTGGCCACCAAATCCAATTCAACTCTGCTGGAATTTTGTTTCGCAACACTCACTATTATAGTGAATCTGTAGAGAGCTTCAAACATCCCAACGATTTGAATTCAGTTTCAATCAGCGATTAAAACATCGTATTCTTCTAAAACTGTTAAAAGTATTTATAGAAGTACGTTGAAAAGAATTAACAACAACTTGAGGGGATTTGGAAGAAAAGAAACATTAACATAAGAGCAATTTCAAAATAAACCTCAATGCAACTTACTATAAGTAAATTAAAACTATTTGTGTAAAAAGCGTTGAGAATGAGGACAGGAGCTTTGTGATTACCATTTAATTCGATTCTTCATTTAGAACATAAAAAATTTGGTGATCCTGCCAACATATTGAGAGGGAATATTCTATTTTTCAAAATTCAGAATTAGTGTCAAGCATGTTTAGACTGATATTTGGACTTCAAAACAACATTTTTAATCATTCATATAAATTTTTAAGATTAATTGAATAAATTACAAAAATCCCAAGAGAACGAAACGGTTCTGGAGATTGCAGCGAGGACATGAAAGGTATGTTGAATCAACTCCCTTTGAAATACAATTATTTTCCTAGTTTAAAATTAAGGGAAGTCATTCCTTAATTTGGCGAATGTTGCGGTCCGATGACATACTTAAATATCATTAACCGTATCATCGCAGAAAAAATATAATTTTTTCATCTCTGCATTGAATATGGTTTTCTGTTGTGCAAGCTTCACTTCCAAAATTTTGATGATTTCAAGACCATTTTCTTACAAAAATTCTGGCCAGAAACAGAACAAAACAAAGTTAAAAGTGATTTATTCATTAAGAAATGCAATGCACAAATGGGGTGTTTAAGGGAAACCTATCTTATAAATAAATTTTTAATGGTTAATTTTAATCGACTTCTTGATTTTGAAATTACTAATTATGTAATTATCCAAAACATACTCACATTTACACATGTTTGCGAAGTTTTAGGGCAATATGGTGATTTGTATAAGCTTTACAAGCATAATACGCAATACATTCTAAGCAAGTTAAACCTATTTTAAGACTTCGATATTGTGCCATTGTTTGTGCGCGTAGTATGGGGTATAATCCTGCCAGTTAACTAAAATTCAAGCACGAATGCACCATATAAATCAAGAAGCCTAAGTACAAGTGTCCCCGTTCATCTGTTTGAATGACCACCACTATATCTTCTCCAAAAAGGGACTTACAAGTTAAGTAGGATTAATAGATAGAGTGCCAGCCTTGTAGTAAAATTAATATTCCTAATTATCACGTTTTGATTGTATTTACTTATTCACTTCAAAAATAAATAATTTGCTTTCTCTAAACAATTTTTTCCACCGTAAAGATGTTTATCCTAACACTGGAACACCTACGGTTTAACAAGGTTGTCTAAAAGCAATGAATTACAAGTATTTATATGGAGTAATCTAGATAACCATCTGTCTTATAAATCATAAAAGTCTCCACAGCGATAAGAAACATGACAGTAGCAACTCGCCGGACAGAAAAGGAACTCCTTTCGGTGATCTAGGTGTCAATGGAAGTGGAAGCCAAGTCTTAGCTCACGGTATCACTATTCCATCAATCACATTACCACGCTGTTAATGATTTTTTCTATATGTGGTGCGCGTCTGTAATATATATTGACCGCATTATATACATATGCACACACACGCGGGATGTATAAGGGTTTATAAAAGGAGTAAAATGAAACAACGGACTCGTCGGCCAAAAACCTTTCCACTTTACATTGATTGAAAGCAACATTATTAGAGTATCTCCGAATCTAATCCTTTATTATTTTCCGATAGCTAAGCGATTGCTGCATAAGCCGCCGTTTGATGTCTAATTTGTATATTAAAATTTATTCCGGTTGAAAGAAGAGCTATTGTTTTTTGTGGCCCAAAAGGTTAATACATATTCAGGGTAGTAGGGATTAAAGGTAGACTTTTTATATCATTATTTTCGTTATGAAAGGGTTCCGAAGATATGATGTATTACTACAATTTCGTATTCATATTCAGGAAAATTATTTCCTTAATACCGAACAAAATTAAATGACAACGTTACCGCATGATTAACTAAAAATTATAGTTTTTTTTCAAATTTTAGGAATAAAGTTTGTTGAAATAAAACTCTCCAATTTTTGGAATCTTTCTCACTGTCACCTGCGTAAAATACTACTTACGCTGTTTTAAATATGGTGAAGCAAACACTGATTTCTAATTTTGCAATATGTTCTAGATCAAACAAATTGTATAAGGAAAGTTAAATAGCATTCAAAAGGAACAAATCTCTTCCGTCAGTTTACTAAGAAGACCAAAAGCAATAAACAACATTTATTTTTCTTTATCACATATGTGATAGATAACTATTAGTATTGGCGCTTTGCTGAATTCCTTTTTCGGTGCCTCTCTAGGTGTCTACATGCTTATGTGGTGATGGCCAAGATGTCGAAATCAAGGAGAAAAAACATAAAAAGTGGTATATGTGAAACCAGTCACGGCAAAAGCAATGTGAGAAGGTAAAACGCTAACCAACAGATATGTTTCTGCTTACGCGGCATCACCAGCGTCACCACGAGCGCACTCTCCACCTCACATCGCTATTTACCTTTCGATTTATATCACTGTCCTTCGAAACGACAAGCGAGGCATATTTCTTAGCACCATCTAGTGCCAGTAGATATACGCGCATGCCAACTGCAAAAAGCGGGTACAGCTCCCCTAATATATGATATAAACCGATAGGGAAATAGTGATGTGAGGCAGGGAACACACTGAGAACAACGGTAATGATGCAGAGTAGGCAGAAACAGGTCCGCTGCTTAACGTTTTCTCTCCTCGCATTGCTTTTGCCGTCAGCGATTCCACGCTTTTCGGATTTGTTAAAACCGAAGAAACTAAAATTTCTTGGGCAATGTGAGTGATTCATAATCTAGAAGTAGTACCAATCCTTGGGAAAATAAGTGAAGAAATTCGTTCGCTCCCTCAATATTCTGCCTTCCATCATTCTGGATTATGGAAAGTTTTCAATATTTCATCGCTAGAATTTGCTTTCAGATAAGAAGTCAGGAAAACAATAATGGTTTTGCACAATTTTTAATTTTTTAATGTAACGCAAAAACTTCGAAAAAATCAGCGTTTTACGAAAATATTTGACATTTGTATACTTATATAATTGTGTATAAAGTTAATTTCTGTTATGTACCGACACCTATTGCCAAATTAATATAACATTACCTTAGGTCTCTAGGGACGTAAAATTCCATTACGTCCTATGTAAAGAGTACATAACTTGTAAATCGTACTTACGTCCCTCCCATCAGGGCGATATAATGATTGACTTACGTAGCCGGTAGTAGGAAAAAGTAACTGTACGTTAATATGGCACAAGGTGTCAATACATAACACAAATTGCCAACTTTGACGATTAATGAAAGTATATTAAACAAATGTCAAATATTTTCGTAAAATTCCGATTTTACCGGAAATAGGGAAAATATATAATATAACATTCGTGTCGTAAGTACTCTGTAAGTTGCGGTCTCGGATGTATTGCAGACCTTACTGTCAGCGGCGCTAAGTGATGACAATGATTCGACTTCCTCGTGTATTTCTGTTGCAGAGCACACAATATGCAAGGAAAATACACGGGAAAATAGAATCGCTGTCCGCGTCTCTCCGTTTGCGGTTACTTTACTTACGTCCCTTGTAGCATAAATGATTAACTTTCGCCTTCTTCTTGACGAAATGTCGTGTGAGAGATAAAAACATGACCTGATAATATCGGCTGCTACGGCTGTATACATTTAAGCAATTCAAACAAATGTCCCATGTACATTGATACTTTATTCACAACAGCAAAACAAACACATTTTAATTATGCATAAAGATTTCCAGCTATTTTATGCACGAAAGAAATTGATCAGTTGCGTCACTTAGCATGGTTCTAATTTCATTCTCGATACCTGCGATTACATCTCTTACTGAAGTTTTGGCTTCCGAAATCTCATCATTTATACTATTTTTAACATCATCGACTTTTAAATCAATAGCACTCAGGTAATCACCAGCACATGTTTCCGCTGAATTTGCACTTAAGCTTGTTACACCACCAACTGGAGGCTGGAATTTACAACTTTTGATCACCTTCTTGTAGCTACCAATTTGTTTGCTTAACGTACCGATTTTCTTGGAAATTCTCCTCAAGGTAGAATTAGTATCTACCAGGTTAATGTTCAGATCATCCAGCTTTAAATTTGCATCGAAGATTTGGACGTAGAAAGTCGATGTACAGTTGGATAAATCTTTCCCATTCTCTTCATTTGCTAAGACGATCTGGTTCACACTTTCTACTAGCTTTTCTAATTCTACAATATAAGAATTCCTGGTAGCTTCTACTTCGTTATTTAGTTCTCGTAATAGATCAATATGTTGCTGTCTGAATAATTTAATATTGGAGACTACATCGGATTTCTTATCGTATACTTTTTGTTGCAATTCGTTAACGAAAGCAGCGATAGGATCTTCACTTGTGGGTTCAGGAGATTCATCAGTTGAAATTTGAGCCTATGTTCAAATTATAAAGGTTAAATAAACTTTAAAGGCGATTAAAATATATAAACATTACTCACATGAACACAGCATACCAGCACACACAAGTACCAGAGTTTGTTAGCCATTTTCTGTAATTGGCCTGGTTAACGTAGATGATGGCGAATTTTATTGTTCTCTAGAATGTTATAACTATTGCTTTATATATAATTTTGAGCGGAGTCATATCTATTTTTAAAAAAATTATGATGTTGCAATTACGTTTGTGAATGGTGAGATAATAGAATTAAGGAAAAATATTCCTATCATTCTTATAAAGCAATTAAGAATGTTAGTCACCTTACACATGACGTAGTGTTTTTGAGTGAGGCTAAATTGGTACAAATTAGATTTTAACAATTCCATTGCAATCTTAGTATATTAATAGGACATAGCAAAAGTTAATGTGCTATTATCAAAAAGGAATTGGGAGAAGAATAGTTCTGGCGCATATACTTAACCATACTATTCCTATTTCCATTCCCCTTTGTAATTTTAACTTAAACCCTAAATTTAGTTCATCCTTCTCCTATTTTTTTTTATACTTATTCATTATAATAGTAATGAATTTGAACATGTCAAAAACTTCAAATTTAACATTTTACATTCTCGAGTACCTACTTGAGTAGTTACTACATATTTTCTCTTTCGTATTATTAATTTAGATACTGATGACATATTGCTGAAAGTAGCTGGAGTGTAAAAAGAAATTGTAAAGAATAAAGAAGAGTTTTGTATTTCATTTTACTTTTGAGTGCTGTATGTTGGACAGACCTCAGTCCTTTTCCAACAAACACAAGATTTTACACAGTAATCAACATGGGTCTACAAAAAATAAACCGACCCTTAATGTCGTTTGATAAAAAATGTTGCTCTTTTCAGATTTGTGATTTTAGAAGCTTTTAACTGCGAACAACACTTGTTAAACGAGCTCTATAGTTATGAAACTAGAGGTACTGTAGCTAGTTGGATAGCGTTTCGCCTTAACGTTCGTCTGCAATATATAATCGTGTGTATTTCATTGGGTAGCCCAAGGTTCGGTAATCGGGACCCTGTTTTTTAATCTATATAAGAGCGACATATACAATTTCGCCCTTATTGCGCTGAACTATATGCATGTAGATGATACAACCTTATTTAGCAAAGACAACCTACTAGAAACAGCAAGCGCCACTAATAAAGTAATCCTTCCCCTGTTAATGGTTTTGCTTAAACGAACTACAGCTGTCTAAGTGAGGACAAAGTTTACTTTCTACTCTTCCATACTCTAAAACCTCCACAACAATGTATAAGTCGACAACAAATTAATAGAGCAGTTAAATAGTTAGCGGCATAAACCCAAACTTGGGTGCTTCTGCCCATATTGTTAGGAAAGCCATAGCTTAATCTTAGCAAGAGTAACTGAATCCGAAATTGTAAATATAATTAATTCATTTGAAAATATAAAATCTACTCGTTATGATGACCTACCAATGATACTTTTATAAAAAATCTATACATTTGATAAGTAATCGTAAACAAGGATCGTAAACAATATATAAATATTGATGTGAACGGGATTCATCTAAAATCAAAACTGTTAACCGTTAGTCGTGGCTAACAGAGCAGGGACCAATGGATATATGCTAGTTACCAAGCAAAATTAAAAAGATTACTAAGATTACTTAAGGTATATAAGAGACGAATATTTAATCTATTAGTTACTATAAAAACATATACAATTAAAGAATTCTATGACTTTTTTGTTTCAGTTACCTATATTTTAGTTAACTTAGATTATAGTCAGTTTTGCGTTTCTACCATTACTTTTTTGTTTTGTTTGTTATTAAGTCAAGAAAGTAATACTACTGTATATACTAGTATTTTTGTACTAGGTTTTAGTGTAATGGAAGCGGTGGACTCTATTTCAGCTTTTATTTTTCTTATTGCTTTATGTTAAAATTCATGACTATGATTATTATGTATTTAAATACCATATATTTTGCATGCATATTTGCTGTTATGCGTTGTAATGTTTCCTGCAATTGGACTATCTTGTTGGAACTGTGCAAATATCGGGAGTATTGCTACTAAATTCGGGAGATCCTTCGGGAATGGTGTAAGTACAAAGGTGCAGTCATTTTGTTTTCCTTACGATAGTTAGGCACCCCTAAAGTACTCAGCACTATATCCAATTTCTCCATTTATCTAATAGAGTAAGCAAGAAAAGTCTTTGAAACTGTCTTAACAGTATGCAAACTGGTAAATTAGCGATAAGGGTGCAACACCAGGAAATGGATGGAACACAATACAAGGGCTGTCCAAATATGTTATCTCTAACATGTTTTTTTTTTAAATAGGGAATAAAGTGACAGCTTTACGAAGGGAAAACACAGAATAAGTCTCTGTAAAGATGAATCTATAGAATCTAGAAATATTAGCTTCTGTCCTTTACTCTCGATCTAGTATTCTAAATACTGCAGAAAACATTTACGGAAAGCTCTAAATATTTAGGAAGGGTAGGTGCACACTAAAAAATACTGCAGCTACTATTACTTGCAATTACTCTACCTTAATTCCTTAGGAATCAAGCACTTAATTATTTTATTAGTTGTCATTCTACAATTCATTAAAATTTTAAAATTTAATCTCCTTAATTTGCCTGTCTTCCAGTTGTTTACGGTAATGAATCACAGATTATATATATATATATGCAGTTAATTGTTATTTTAATTTCACATACCTATATGCTTATCTATATGCAAAGTTCACACAAACAAGATCTTTGCTAAAAAAATACTCATCTCACGTTTATCTTTTGTTTTTTCATGGTATTTAGAAATATGACGCATATCTTTCGTAAATGATAATAACTTTTGTATATAAGCAAAATATGCAGATGAGAAAATCAGTTCAAATTTAGTATTTGTCATAGTAGGTACATTAAGCTTTACCAACATGTATTTTAAATTGATGGTGGTTTGCGTTGTCCTAAATGCGTTTTTGGTAAGTACAATTTAGTTTGCGGTGCTCTCCGTGATTCTTACTTTTGCTACCCTTTATAGGTTGATGGTTCGATATGGTTCAAGCCTGGGGGACCATATGGATTTGGAGGCCCCTTTGGATCAGGATTACCACCAGCAGTTGGTCAAAAATTAAACGCGACAGGGAAGCCATGGGGACCGTGGGGTCCTTGGGGTCCATGGGGACCTTACGGACCAGTTGGACCTTATGGACCAGGAGGACCTTATGGGGCAGGGGGACCTTATGGACCAGGGGGACCTTATGGGGCAGGGGGACCTTATGGACCAGGAGGGCCTTATAATTACGGTGGGCCCGTTGGGTCAGGCACAATAAAAAGAGGTTTATTTCCATTAGAAATGTTTTCATCCTACGCTGGTCTTTACCAGCAATTAGCAACCTCAAAATTTAACTGGATATCATCGTCTATAATCCTAAAGAAACAATTTTCAGTAATAGTGTCCAAGTTAAACGATGACCTGCAAGTAGCATCAGCTGACCTTCAGGCACAGCTGGACAATTTTAACTTGAAAGCAGAACATGCAGAGTTGCAAGCTGAATATTCGGATAAAAATATCTCTGTGTGTGTCTTAGCTTTAGAAGCTTCCTCCGAAAACATAACAGCGAAAATAAACGCTTTAGATAACGACGCAGGTGAGACTGATTTAGGGAAGAACATAACTAACCGTATTGGCATGTTAAAAGCCCAGGTAGGAAAATATGGAAAAATGCTGAAGGGGTGTAAGATAGGATTTTCACCTTTCTTCATGCAAATGGGAGATATCCAAGATTGTGCAACTGATCAGAAGGATGCCTTGGACCAGCAAGTGGAGAGAGAAAAAGAAGCTATAAATAACGATATACACAAGTTACAATCGGAGATCGAAGACCTAGTAAGTAATATAACCGTCGAAGTGGAAGGATTAATAGAGAAGGCTGGTAATGATTTCGATAGATGTAGCAAGTCAAATCCTTAACTAAACTAAGAACTGTTGTATCGTATACTTTTATTGTGATTTAATTAATAGGTTAGTAAACCTTATATTTCTTAACCTTCTTAGCCTAAAAAGAAAATTACTGTTAACTTAATTTATAATGTAGTTAGTAAAGCATTCGAGAAGCCTAATGTTGAAGTGTTTTATCATGTTTCCTATGTTTCTAAGCGCCATTTGACCATTAGAGGTGTGACGTTGAAATGTTGATATTGGGAATTATTTTATGCCGTACAGTAATACCATATGTAATAAAATTTCGAAATTTGTTACGGGCATCTGAGGCTACTTTATAGATAACAAAATTGTGCATTATAATCGCAATAAGTTCTTTCAAGACCCCTTCACAGTAGATCGTTAATTTTACAAATTACCGTCAAGACAGAAGTAAAATCAAACAATATTTTCGAGCCTGACAAAACATAAAGTAACTACCGGCTGAACTAAACCCTACCGAGTGCCAACTTTAAAACTTATTTAGTAAATTCTTTAAAGTGATTTATCAAAAATGATAACTTCTGCTTACAGTACTATTTCCAAAGTAAATATAAAAATGCAACGTCCCACTCGTCGATGCTGCTAAATTTGCTTCAAATTTTGTGCTTTTTCCTAAATCTGCTTTGTAGTGCTTTACTTCTCAAACTAATTACTTCGATATTAATTCAATCTAGCAGACTTACACAATTATGTGCATATTTGTAAGAAGTTTTCGTTTTTGAAAGCTCAATAACAAGTGTAGACAGATTTTCCTTAAACCAACATTTTTAATCCTCCCTCCAATGTTTTCTTCTTAGAACCGGTATCCACTTACTTTTTTTTTAGCATGAAATAAATTTACCTTATTTACTTACTTAAAGATTAAAATAAAATAACAAAAACTTACGTTCCATGCACCGAAGAGTATCCTCAGTTCATTTTAAAGGAATGCCAATTTGCTCAAATTGTTTACTTTGAAAAAGTTTGCCGTGCGTGAAATAACCCTTGGATTTGTTCTTGGTGGAAGATGGAAGAACAAGTTGTTGCTTGATGGTTAATTATATCAAATGCAGAAATGCACCACAATATTCTTTTGTCTTTTGTAAATACGTTGTTACTACAAAATAAAGTAAGCAATTACAAATTACAACGCTTGGAGAAATCGTTCTTAATAAAAGTTGAGATATTACCCAGCTGCAAAGAATAGAAAAGTATCCAAGTCGCATCACATAATACCATTTCTACAGCATCTGTTAGACCAATTCAGGGTACTGTAGCATGTTTATTGAAAATTTCCAGCACGAAAGGAATTATAAAAATTATTTGTACAAAGGAAGAAGCTGCTCCGGCTTTGCCACACATTAATAACAAATGAAAATCTTTAGGAAAAAAAATATTTATTTCCTAGCTAAAAGTGCTCATTGCCTCATTTCAAACAATGTCATACTTGCTTCGTCAACTTTTCACGGTACAGGGATACACTTGTTTGCTGCAAAAGTTAGAGTTTGTGTCTCAGGTTCACGGTTTCCGAAACAGGAATGATATGAGCTTTTGCCAAAGAATTTCTAGCTTCAAGATCATGGATCCTTCCTCCATTTTCGACGGTGCAACCTTGGCAAAATTCAATCAGGAAGTCTAGGGAACTAACACGAAATCGATGCGAAATTGCCATTGGAATTGAAGTCCCTTGGCAGCAAATACAGTCGATGTGTTTGAAGGCCTTTGTGAGGAGAATATGGCACCTAGATTGGACGTTTGTCGTCGAATTGTTATCGGTGAATTTCCGACGACAATATAGTTACTCTAAAAGATACGTGTAATTCAAACTTTTCGCATGGGGCTTGAAAATTTTCTAGTTAACTTTAATTATAGTCGATTCTTAGATGTAACTTTAGGAACAAGGACACAAGGCGTTTTACTTGAGTTCCTCTCGCATTTTCTTAAGAAAATCAATTTGGATTTTAATTAACACATAAACCATAAATCAATAGTTTGGCAACCTACCATATTTGCTTCTACGATCTAAGATGCTTTCAAAGATCAAGCTACTTTAGAGTTAATATTTAATTATTGAAGTCCTGCAGCTTCTCCATAATTGCAACGAATTTTAATTCACCTAAGCTTCTCGTTGGCTAATCGAGTTGAAGGTTATTATTATGATATTATATTATATAGTAACAAATTAGACCTTCAAATTTGTATACGCCGACTTATCAACATCGTCGCTCTCATAAATTTTACAACGGCGAAAACTCTAAGAGCCTAATTTATATAATTATGTACCTCGGGGATTGTTTCCAATTAGATATTTAAATATGCCATATTACAGGGTAACACGCGCCCACGGTATCAATAAATTTCATGCCGAAATAAGTCCGACGCTGCATACTACTTCAGATAATTAACGAAACCATTTGAAACAATAGCTAATAATTGTGACATATACGGTTAGAAGTAGGATAGTGGGATAAAGATATGGTTGGAGGTGTTTCGATACGAAGTAAGGCGTTTAAGTAATTGGATCGTATTAGACTTTTATCGCCAGTTAGCGTTAAACCAGTTACCATTAACTAGATACTTAAGAGTCATATAGAAAGAATTAACTTAGAGCCTCCGAGGGAATTCCGTCCAAAGTGAAGCTGTACTTTAATATATTTTATAGTTGATGCGGCAGGGCTTGTCGGAAGTGTGTTGAGATTGAGCTACAATCACCATAACGATATACATATTATAGCACTTTCTTGTAACTACGAGGAATTTTAAAAACTATCATTTGCATGAATCGACATAAGTATCCAATGGTTGCAGTATATCGAAGTGACCAGGAGCTGATGTGTTATTATTATAAACATAGTCCTGGACAGCCCATTTTATAAATACACAGAAATAAGTGTAATAATATACTAAGCGTTTGTCTAGATATAAGAGAGTAACGTACCGATTTACAAATTAGTAAAATGTAATTCGTTTCTGCCACTCAGTTTGTTATAATTTTGGCTTTAAATTAAATTAAGAATGTTCTAATCGAAATGACAGAATGTCGGAAAAGAAGTTACATGGTATTATATAAAACCCTGTAGCCAATATTTAAGAAAAACACTTTATAACATAATCATCTGGCTACTGCAGTTTAGTACTTGGTGCAACTTGTACATTAAATCAATATAACAACGTTTATAAATTATCCGATTAGTGTAGTATGCATTTCCTGATATTTTACACAGAAGCTGTTGAAATTTGTAAAATTATTTACCAGAACTGACGTTAATGATAACGAAATTAAAAGAAACAGTACTATAAATTATGGAGTTTATCACTTAATAAATATCTTGTTCAAACACGTTATTTTCCTTACATAATGCTAGAAAATCTTCCTAAAGAGGAGGTGCAAATAAACATGGGACTGGAGATGAGAAACGAAATGTTTAGTTTTCTGGCTACTTCTAGTTCTTTCAGGCAGCCGCTTTTGATAATTGTAATACCTGTTAATAAATTCATTTGGAAGCCTGTTGGAATGATGTTTTCCAGTAGGGAATATAAAGCATTAAACTTTGCGTATGTGTAGATAGTTAACATTTTTTTTTACCATCGCGTACCTTGGTGCATCACGCTACTTGTCATTATGAAACAGGGGTTGGAATACATAAAATTGAGAAGCAAGGAGAGTGGGGGAGCTTAGTGATTTTAAAAGCGATGTAACTTAAGGCGTCATTTCAGGGTAATTTTTTGTTTGCAATCTTTATAGAATTTAAATTAAAAATAAGTTTAAATAAAAGAAGGCATTATTTTTCAAAATTATTTAATTGTCAATTACATTGCCTTCTCAAATTTTCAAAATTCCAAGACACTTTCCTAAAGTTAGTGTCTAGTATTGGTAAACTTTGAAGGATAAGTAAATTTACAATCATTCTTACTTGCAATACTTATGATCCACGGTCCTTTTTGTTTCTTCTTATACAATAAAAAGAATAGTTTTTAGTTATAAATGTGGAGCTTTCCAATGCTGCCAAGAATGAAGTGCTGATAGAATCCAATTTACGTATCTGAAATTCTAAATTTAGCTTTACGACTTACAGGGCGTCTCTGTATCTAGTAATTGAGAGGTTTCTTCGACCAGAGAGATAAAATAACAAATTACTTAGTAAAGAAGAAGGAGACATCCAGTCAATTTTGGAAGACCGTTTTACTTTATAATTGCTGTCACAGCTTTCCCTGTCCAACTCACTTACGTCTGTCAAACAATCAAGTAAGTTTGAAAAAAGTGAGATAAATTAAATGAGATGAACTAGTTTACATTCAAGTTCAATTTATTCGTAGTACTGTGTACTTAGAGAAAAAAAAACAATGAAAGAAATGGTAAGCTAGCATTAATAACGAATAGTGGAATGTTGCCAGATAACATTTATTCTCGAGTAAATGCTGTCTATTTTTAAAAGAAATCCCGAACATACCGCGCTTATTACATTCTATGCATTTAACGAAAACGTATCTCGATAAACTGCATCCTCGAAACGAAGCAAATATTCATCATTACTGTAACGTATATATGTATGTAGATCATTTTGTACCATAAATTACCTATACGTATAAATCAAAGGCACTCTTTTTTTCCATTACAAGCTACCCGGAACAATAATTTATTCCGCCAGTATATTTTACTTTTGATGACGTCGAATCAATAGCTGCCCTTCTTTACATCTAACGGACTTGCTGTGGCTGCTCGCTGCTGTTGTCTGTATTAATGCGGTTAATGTTTCGAGTTCTCTTTATTACAACCACCATTCGTGTATATCTAGTATTAATGACATCATAAACGATATCGGTAATCGGTGCCCCTTTTGAATGCACCATCGCGGTGAGTTCTTTCGTCCTTTTTTTCAGATCATTTTTCTCTTTTCCTTAGATGTCATTGTATTATGTTTATTACGTCGATATTTAAATATCCTTTGGTGTTTACGTGATGGTAATTAAAGCTTCTATTTATTAATTCTATACCTGATCGGTGGAATGAGTTTAAGGTCTGGTAGCCAAGCATGAGAGCATTTACAAATGTGGACAAGTAACGTTTTTCTCATCTGTTGCACATATAGCTCGTGTAATATGCATGGGAAGTGTAATTATCGACTTTATGCAGCGGTTAAAATGACAATTAAGAAAGTAATACGTTTTCGTGTTTAATATCGCGTATAAAATTGTATCTTGTGTAATCAAGTCTTAATTGTTTAATTACAGCTACATTAAATAGATAATTTGCTATCATATCTAAAATGTTGTAGTATTATATTTTATCTAGATAGATTAATAATTTCCCCATTTTTAACGGCGTAAGATATTGACAATTTAAACGAGTACTTACATGAAAAATTTCGTGGTCATATTTACCTGGTAAAACAAAAATTCTGAGATTAGTTCTGCTTATCGACAGCATATTGTCGGTACAAGACACATAAAAGACAAAAATAAGTTTACTTTGCTGTTACACAGTTTATTAAAACGCTCAGTACGTCGTATTGAATTCTATAGATTTAGGGAATTAATCGATTATTCTGCTAATTTCGATCTGACGCTTCAAGAACATTTAAATAATGCTAACGTTTTTAAAGCAACCTCAAATACAACGCAAGGTAAAATGCTAGATTCTTTGCTTGGTGTTTGCAGAACAGAAATCTGACCAATTTATTACATATGGAAGCTACGTATGTAATAAATTGGTCAGACTTTTTTTTTTGGGAGGGGGAGGGTGGCATTCTAATCGAGGGGCGTTACACATTAGAAATAAATATTTTTCTGCACACTATATTCACTTCTACGTCTACCAGTGCATTCCGAGTATTTTTTAACAATCGCGATTTCTTTTTCTATTTTCAAAGAACATTGCAATTTAACGGTAAGATTTTATAAATAACTTTACGTTAATGTTGTAAAAGACTAGAGGAGAAACGCCCTCGTTTATGACAGTCTCAGGCAATTTAGTGTTTTTGGCAAAGATGTTTTTTTCTTTTCATAATGTGAGTTGGTGTTTCTGATTGTATTGTATTATTGTGACATTTGCAAGTAAATGCAATTGTTATTATTATTAAAATATGTTTTTAATAAATAGGAGACCAACAGATTACCGTACTGGTAAAGTAATAGAGCTGCAGTACCAATAATGATGATAAAGTGCCCATTCAAATCTTCTGGGCGGGACTGCATGCATGTACATGTTAACGAGAGATTTCAACAATAAGTTATATTAATCCGTAGAAAATTGTGTAACATTAAGGGTGAAAGGATAAATCCCCAAAGTCATTCCTTACGTTTTAATCCACTTTATTCATCAACGGTCCATATTTCTTCACGAAATGCGTTTATAACGAGCTAGCGATAGTCGAAATGTAAATACAATGAACACTTGAGCAGCTAAGGATTACCTTTTATTGCCGATACCGTGAAATATCGTCGAAATAAATTTCATCCTAATTTAGTCCTTACCGATACGTCGAAAAACGTCGACTTTCTAATCGTAACGTCTTGTTACTCGTAGTTTACAGGTCCACATCCTAACTTATTTGTTACTTTATGATTTAAATCGGTTAGCTTGACAAAAATAAATGTACGAAGTTCGTTTCACCATAATTTTAAGTCTCCGATTCAATAAAATCATGTAACGTAGTGGTAATTCCCCGTAGAAGGAATAGGAGCGCACTTCAAGGAATCTCTAAGAATTATACAAATCCAAAAGCCATACGTTATAAGCTTACACAATCGATGACATCTGAAATCCATTGGCTATTCCATGTGAATAATATATCTTCTGTACGTCTTCTGCGTTTATAAGTTACGTTTACGAGAGCATGAGATAGACAAAGATGGCCTGAAGGGTCGGGGACAGGAAGAAACGACACAGGTACCTTGCGTAATCCATTCAAGCGAAGGAACTGAATATATCTTGAAATATTACTTATGTGATAGTGCACCCTGCCGTGTATTATAGCAACTGACCACATCGTACCAAAACAGATTCAAGTTGTGCTTACTTCTACCGTCTCGCAGATTAGCTTGAACGTATGCTCGATGTTTATAGGGCTCATTTTGGCAACTAGTGGTTGAATCAATTGTGCTATATGAAATTCTCGAACAACACATTGTGAATATTTGAATGTGAGAAAAGAAATTCGACGTTTTGAAGAAATATTTCCCAAGCGGAGGGTCGTACCTTTTCACCAACTCATAAATTGATAAATTCGTTACACAAATCTTCTACTGTAGGCATCAACTAACTGAAATAACAAGGATTTATATAAGCTTATTAATAATACGACGTTACAGGGTAAATAAACCTACCAACACTGAACATACGAATTAGATTCTTAAGCAAATTCTTACATGAGCACAAAAATTATTAAATATTCAAAATATTTAGTAAAATAACGAAATACCCTTCTTGGTTGGTCCCCTATATAATACACGATTTAATAATTAACATGAAAAAATTAACAATGTTGACATCGGATTAATTGGTACCTGGGGATCTTACATACACATGGACAGTTGAGTATTTAAAAATTTATGATTAAAGAACTTGCTGACATCTAATGTAATTTGATATTCGAAATATCTAACATATTGGAGTATCATTTTACATAGCGGTTCATTTTGGAATTGCTTTTCGACAATATAACATGTGACGATGTTAATTAAAATAAGTGTCATCTAAACGTAGACGAATATGATCAGAAAAGGATACCATAGCATTAAGGTATATTACACATTAACTGTAGTATACCCGACCAATTTATTCGTTGATACTACCTTTTTAATTTAAAAAATTCTCCCAGCAGGAGGTCTACCGTTACGGCATAAAATTTTGAGTTGCATTTATATTGTCAATATTTCTTCACACGTACCTAGTGCAACAAGTGAAAGCCTTCGAACTAGCAGAAGTATTTTCTTTTCTAGTATATGCTTGTTTCAATCTTTCCTTTTGCGTCTTTGTGTTTTGACTTGTTGGCACTCACACAATCGAAAGCACGGCATCTCAGCAGCTCAATGAATAATTAACATGTTTTGATAGTCACAACATTTGACAAATTCTAATCTTGCACTGCTCGGTGTTTTAATTTTTATCAATCGATCACCTTGACCTTAGAATTTAATATATAATTTCTCTTCTTGTTATTAATGGCATCAAGGGATTCGTTCTACTTCTGCTGCAAATCCTTGGAAAAGTATTCAATATCATATGCACTGAAAATACGTATTCAATGAATCGTGTTCGTTGACTTCGTATTGTTAGAATAAAAAAAAAATTAACTAAAAAGTTTATCACAACAATGAACTACGTTTATCAAACTGAAACCTGTTTATCAATCTAATAAATACACGTTGATTAACTTATTTTGTGAGCAGCGGAACAAATTTTAAGGACTTTTCATTAGACGTCAATAAATGTATTCTTTATATCAATAGATCCGTTTTTACATATATAGTGTACGTACATATATACGAAAATATCTGTTCATTGATACAACAAACAGCCATTTATTAAAATGATAAACTTATTCGTTGTATCAAAATTGTTGCACTTGTTTTTTGTTCAGTGTGAGAATGGAAGATGAAGAAGTTATTTAAACAGTCTCATGGTAAGAGACTTTCGATAATCTCCCGATAGCCTACATTGCTGATGCTAACTTCTTTGCTAGCTGATTTTTGTTTATTCGAGCAATTCCGTAACTTACTGAGCTCTGCTACTTCGACGATAATTGTGGTACCATCGGCATACAAATATGTCTCGCCACCTTAAATATCAAATGGAAATTAATTGATATAGAGAATGAAGGCTGCAGTAACCTTTCGCACTTCTTGTGTAAGATCTACAGCCATACAAAATATAAGTATTCACTACTATTGGCAAACAGAGAAATTGCAACTAAAAAAAGTAAATATATTGCAAACATCTTTTAAAATTAACAAACAGAGTTAATCTAACCGAATATTCTACTGATTGTAAAATACTATTGTTATTTTATGGGTCATTATCCGCCTACAATAACCAAGTCCTGCAATACATTTTGAAAACAGCTATTGGCAAACTTTAAATTTATAGAATAGCGTCGTCGCCACAAATTGTAAGAAGAACGTCTTGCAATATAGTTGTAATTAATCAAGTGTGTAAATAAAATAGCGACTTAAGTAAATCGTAAATGAGTCCATTTTACACACAAAGTTAGTTCATCAATATCGGTCCCAATGCGGATCGTTGGTGGTACAGCTCAGAGATTCCATTTCCGTGTGGGCCTATATAACGTAATATTTATAACCCGATCGCGTATGCAAATTAGGTAGCCCCGCGCCAGTAATATCGAATTTATAATAACCGTAATTGTCTGATTGGCATACAATAAATGTTTCCGATATAATCGAGTCTTCAAACATCGAAACCGGACGCGAAGTACACGACCATAATTAACATCAAACGTGATTTTATATGCAGCGGCTCCATTGATCGTCTCCCTGACTATTTAGCGTTTAGTATCTCCGTGAATTATTTATGTAAAACATTAAAATATTAAGGACCTCCAGCATCTTAGCGCACATCTTCGGTTAAATTACCAATCGCCGGATATTGTAAAAAAAATATTAATGCGAAAACTTTACTAATATGACTTCATTTAGACGGGAAGACCCCGCCGGGTCATACTATTATTCTTCCTTTTTCGTTAGCGTTTTAATATCAACACTTTATACGGACTTTCTCAACATGGTAAATATTTGAATTTATTAAAGCGTCACATCATCTGGATGTTAAATATATTAACAGCGATGTGAAGGGAACGTAGTCTCTCTTTCATTCCAGATGTCATCCCTTAATTATATTTTTAAAAGCATATTTAGCATAACGAGGCAGTTTCGGTAAGTTGTAAAGTCAACCGTTCGATTTTTCGCAATTAAATATACGCGTGCGGATGTATATGGATGTAAAAAATAAAATATTTGTTATTTAGGCGTATCACATTTTTTTCTCATTTTCTCCACATTGACTGTAATAAGAACAAGATCTTGCGGTACGCAAGTAGGTTCCGTAAATGTATAGAGACCACCAGGTTGATCTTAACGGTCAAGTGCGTTTCATTTTCGCCGTCAGTTTTAAATGTTCACGTGAGTTATTTATTAATTACAAGATTAAAATCAATGGTCGATACGAAATCAATCAATTCCCAGCAATAAATCAATTTATTATTAAGCTGCTTTTACGCATAACCTACTGCACGGACGCATTCCAATATTCCGCTGTTTACCGCTTAACGTTCACCTCATAACGTTGCTGTTCGAGTGCCCGACGTAAAGAGAACTCTCCGAACTCGGACGTTACATACGGATGATAAATAATTATAATTAAATGAGTAATTATTCGGAAAGCCTGCCCACACAATGAGATTCCTTCACAAGGTATTTTTACCAATTAAATATGATACGAATCGATGTAGCTCTTAATGTATATCAACACATGACCTAAATGTAATTTGTTAATTAGCACAATAACCAGGGCCTTCACGTCTTAGTTAATGTACAACGACGCTTTTAGGGCTTGTCATTACAATGAAAGCAATTCTCATTGAAAAAATATACAACTTAGCGTTAGCAATTTTGCGATCAACTTAAACTAATGGAATTTTTTAAATTTCCTGTAGATACTAGAGCACAATTCTGAAATTCACGTTGCAAACACGTTAAGTTATTTAACAGGTTCACTCCGCTAGCATGCAATGTTTACGTTGTAAAGTCAGTAGTTTTCTTTCATAGTAAAACTGAAGATTAGAAGTATCACAGAGAAGATAGGAAAGAGACAGATGAGGTGGTTTGGGCATATTTGTCGAATAGCGAATGAAACAATAACAATAATAAAATTGTTTTTGAGAGTAGAGCACAAGGAAACAATAAAAGAGGAAGCCATAGAAAAACACGAATGAAAGGCAAGCAAGGGACGATAGAAAGAAATATTTCAAAAGATCGAAAAGCATGGACAGAAATGTATACAAGAGGAGAGAAAACTCAACCTCACAGCGGTACACGTCTGGTAGGATTTTATTCAGAAATTCGGGACTACCGCATCAACTGCCGGTGAGAAGCCGAATGTTCGAGAGATAACTCGACCCGAAGAACGTTGATTTGTAAGGCACCTCGAGCCCTTCAAATAGCTGCTACCATCCCAGAAGAAGATTTCCGCATAAAACCTTCACTACCTTCATTAAAACTTAACATCACAAAATTCCCAGCGTTGTTTCGAATTTGCAAACAACATTGCGAAGCGTATTGTAGTCAATTGGCGTAAGTCCAATAAATTTTCCATACTATACACACAAACAAATCTAAACATTCTTAAGTCATGATATGGGGAGCGATATTTGCAAAAGGCATAGTAGGGCCATTTTCCTACGTAAGTGAAACCAATATATGGCTCGGATGCAATTTCTCACAGAACCGAAAACGTTTGATTCGTATACCGTTTGATGAATTATTGGTCTGGACGCTACTAAATTCGTACGGACTGGTATTAAGTAGTCGCCTTGTCCCCCTAATTTAAACCCTTGCGATAACTTTTTGTGAGAAAAATCAATATTCAGATTCCCTACGAAGTCTTTCATATCTAAAGAAGTTCTGAAAGAACTTGAAGCAGCCCTTAGAAGAACATCTTATTCATGATGATTACTTCAAATGCAAATAAATTTATCGGGTTAATATTATGTTCTCTTAGTTTTCGTTTTACAACCGAAGTCCTAAGCGGTGAACACCCTGTCCACTCTATTCTGTGTATATCCTTTTAGATATAAAATAACTCCGTTGAAAGTTGTTCAAATATTTTTCATTTAGTTGGGCTTTTGTGTAGGTCCTCTGAAAAAAACAATTCATCATCATTTGCAAGAAATATTAACTTTTCAACAGTTATAGTAGTGGGGTACGAGATGATTTCGTCTTCTTCACACTGCTCCTACGAAGCAGTCTTCACTGAAGTAAATATAGACGAAGGATACTTTCAAAATGTGAAAAAAATAAATTTATTCGGTTACAAAGTTGAAAGTAGAAAAAATAATAGATTAATTTCGTATTTTAGCGAAATATTAGCATAGCAATATATATATATATACCTCACTATAGTATTAGAAGCTTCCAGAGGCTGCAATAATTTTCTGCGATTTCATCTGAAAATTGCTTGTCTTGTTAGAGGAGGAAACGATTACGTTTCGTTTAGCAAGAGCGGACCTAGCAACAAACTCACTTCCGGTCTGAACATCGAAATTACATCCAATACACCTTCTCTCGATTTCTATGGCAATGACCGAAAAAATCTTGAGCTCTTAGCTCTCTTCAGAAAATGCATCGAGCAGGTTGTTTCGAGAGCTGTTGAAGGTGCAAATGTTTATATATTTGTGGAATCTTGGAGAAAGGATGTCGGTCAATGATTCAATTTTCTTTTTTTGAACGGGAAAATGTCTGTAGAAATCAAAGAGACGTTGAATGCAGTTTACGAGGACCATGCAACTTGGATGACTACTATCAGACACTGGTTTGATGAATTTGAGCGTGGCCGAACGTGTGAGGTGAGGAGCGACCAGGTCGTCCCATTTGGCACGCTACGAAATCAATTGATCGATATCGTGTTAACAGATCATCAGGAAAAGATTAGAAAGGTTGCAAATATGTTAAACATCTATGCAGAAACATCCATTACGAAAAATTTACGAAGATATCGGCGGGGTTGGTGCCACATCTCCTGACGATTGATCAAAAACCAAATCGTGTGATAACTTCAAAGCAATCTTCGAACATGTTTAATAGCAATACCAGTGAGTTTTTGTGGCATTATGTAGCTGTAGATGAAACATAGATACATCACTACGTACGAGAGACTAAAGGGCATTCGGCAAAGTGGGATTTCATAAGAAGATTTTCTACAATGAGAGGGACTAAAGAAGAAAAGCTGCAATTCAACAATGCATAAATGTCTTACTTTTCTACAAATTTCAATACGTGCGATACAAATAAACCGTATAAAATTCCATTAATGCAAGATCTTATCAAAGCGCTGCGAGCATGACGGCACAATTTACAATTAAGGCGAAGCCTATTGTTCGGAAAAAGCTTTTCAGTCAAGTTAGCCAGCACCAGCTTAATAAAAATAGCGTTATAGCGCCGCGCAAAGCAGAAGTTGTATGTATTCACTTACGTCATGATGTCATTCATAATCGTACAGCATTCGCGTTAGATGAGCGGCACTTTAATGCATCTCCAAACGTATCATTTCGTTGCTTTCGGTTTCTATTCGTAAATTCTTGCATATATTTTCATAATTCCCGACGTCGCCGTACATAAATGACGTTTAAATTCGTATTTTGAAATCGAAATTTGTAATTTTCTAAACATTAAAACTAGATTAAACGTTATTAGGAGACGAAGAACAGATATTTCGTATTTAAATTAAGACCTAATTAATATACCCACTTCGTCGAGCTAATGAAAGCGAAACAGTCAGACCAGAAGATTTGTCAAAATTTATTATCGCGTGTTCAAATTCTGTTAATCTTAATGGAGCGTCCTGTACACTAATTCATTGATTGAATGAGTATAGGAATGTTGAAAATTTATTTAGTTCGCTGGGAATAAACACATTTTCTTTGGTAGGATAGACTTAATGACATGCAGGACTGTGCAGCAATTAAGATTTATCTTGTTTTAAAGGCAAATCACATTTATTATTGATATTATTAGAAATTGGAAATTCTAGCCAATAACGTGAGACCAGCATGGAATTTGAACTTCTCTCTTTGGATTACTTACATTCTATTAGTTTCTATTCATTCTATATAAGTTGGTTTTGGAACTTAATTACTCAAAACGTTCGAAAATGAAGCAGTATCTGAATAAATAGATTGTCAAGGTTTCTCCTGGAAAGTACAGACATAGAAACATTATTCTAGAAGCTACACGTTATAAAAAATCGTCTTTGGAATTATTCTATTGAATGGAAAATATCAGCCGGGTACATGAGTATTAAAAGTGAATAATACTTGTAAGATGGAAGCATATCGTCTCATAAACATGTTGTCTTTAAGTAAGAAGATTGTTGAAGTGCGTGTGAACCAACAGCCATTGGAACTGAAGATCAATAGTATCTTAATCAAGAATCAATTCGAATTCCGAGAAAAGAACTCTTGTAAATCACCGCTACGATTGTCTTTAGTGAAGTGAAAGGATGTTATAGATAGCGGAAATATAATTGTGGTGGTTTTATAGGCTGTAATACAACATTTGAAACAATAGATAAAGACACTTTATCTAGAGAGTAACTAAGGGATCGAGTAGTTGATTGAGAAACTATTGACTTTGATCTAAGACCTATGGTATATCCTTATAGAAATTTTTCTTTTCAGGTTGTGTTATGTAAAAACAAAGAGCACTATAGCATCAAGAAATTCGAAATCAGAGTTCTTTCTCTTCCTCTGACCATGTTATAAGAAAGACAATATAGTCTATTGGTTAACCCAAGCTCCCACAAACCGTTTAGTTACGGTAGACCATGTCTATCTGTTTAAATGAATATATGCTGGTTACGAATACGATAAGAACTTTAGATTGAATGCAATTCAACTCGAATTTACATTGCTATCAACCTTCCGCACGATTAAATAACAAAACGGATAATGACAGATCCAATATGCCTAGCCAGCGTGGTACTTTTATTTATATGTTAAATAATTCAAATGAAATGCAACGTAATTGTAAAGATGAAGTTTAGGCCTTCAGCGACACGAATCGTGAGCACGCCGTATAAATAATAATACGCGCATCTCATATATGTACGAGCGTTCGCATAACAGACTTCGAGTTGCGTATCGGGATTGTTTAATCATTCGAATATTGAAACTAAAGGGCGACGCATGCATCAACATTTGTCTCCGCGAACAGGTCCCCCTGACGCGCATTACATCCAGGCAAATTATCAATCTTATTACAATGCGCAACGCTGGACGTCAATTAAATTCGTCTCACTTTGCCTTCTTTAATTCCTTGATGGCTGCATGCGCGAGTTAATCGCGAAAATTTCAACGAAACGACGAACGCCCGGACTTGATTTATGTGGGATGTGCGAGAATGACGTGGGGGTCACGACAAATATGTTGATTAATTTTTCGTACTTCCCGAAACGACATTAGTCGAAGAAACGCCACGATCAATCATATGAGTATTGAGGCCCAATTATGTATTATCTCGTTTGGGACATGGACAGAGAGCCGAACCACATACGATGTGACTCATTTTGTCCTTTTTAGTAAACATTTCTTGTGGTGTGGAGTGCGTCAGACCGTTAGCGGTTGCCTAATTAAGAGTTAAAAGTCCACTGCTTTATATCTATTATTCTGGAAGCTTTTAAGACTTGCAAGTACAGAATCTAAATAAATTTCTTTTAGTCAAAAGAAAGTAAACAGTGGCGTGTTTCGATAGCTGAGTTATCATCTTCAGCAATAAAACTAAGTAGTTCCGTTTTATTGCTTTGAAGAAGCGTTTTAATTGGTAAATATAGAAACTACTCTTCCATAACGTTTCAGCGATGCAATGTCGCATATTTCAAAAATTTTATTATTATTTACATAGTTTCACATATTATACACAGTTTTAAATAAATTTAAAATAAGTTCCATTGCTTTTCAAAATGCGGGATGACTCAGGAGGAACTCAGGAGGACCGAATCCCAGGAGTGTATTGTACACGTGAACAATACACGTGTATGTTTTTACCCGATTTTCATTTATTTTCAAGTTATAGCGTAATCAAACAATTTTAACTGGCAATTTTATAAATAGTTCAAATTTTCGCTTGTTTTTGAGTTAATCCATCTTAAATAAAATGAAAATATCCTTGTCTTGACTACCCATGTAAAACAAAAGATCAGGTACGTTCCACAGTAATTTTTTTTTTGCTTCTTTGTACATATGACGTATTAATTCTTTCGGGGCCCAAATCATTTCAGCAATTTTGTTGTTTTGATATGTTTCTGTATATTTTGATTTTGCGTTTATATTCGCCTTTGTGCAGTGGAACTAAACTGTTTTCCTGGCCAAAATTCAGTAATTTTTGAATTTATACTCGCAGGTCTATAAAGCTATATTTATGATCTACAATAATTATCTCTTCTATCTATTAATAGGTAGTAATCTATTAATGTACTACATACTTTCATATTAAATCGTTTGCTATGAATATCTATTTACAAAGGTACTAAAGAAGTGACTTCTGATTCAATACCTACAACAACATTCCTGGTGTTCTCTGCGGTTTCCTTGGCAAATGCAATAGATATTGGTCTGCAGAATCGAGTTGGTGATGGTGACTGATTCTACCACAACAATGTTTCAGAAGTTTCGCCGAATAGACGCAGGGGTATTAAAGATGCTATAAATAAATTTGCATCGATTATTTCTTTATTTTCGACTGGTAGAATTTGCTTGTATTGGCCAGATGAACCATCGCAACCCCGTTTATCTATGTCTCATCTGTTTCTGTATGTATTTCAGCAGATGATTTTGTTTGAAAAATTCTGTTTGTTGTATGATCTAAAAGATCTAAAAGCAATTTATAGACGCGCTTGTAGGTGTTGCAGTTATGGTTGATACATCCGGATAACATTCAATTTTCGCAAATTAAATTTGTTAATACGATAGATATATGTATGTTTACCATAGTTAATAAAGGCCACATACTTTTCTTAATCATAAACTGGAACATTCTCAATAACTTCTGATACTGCCAAATAACTATGAACAGTAGTCAGATATATTTAGTATATTTGCATATATGTGCAAAACATAATGAAGCGCTTGACATTCTCTGTAAGGGATAGGTATGAGCACGAATTTTTTTACAGGTAAATTGTGCATTGAATGCACAGCAATATGATCCGAAATTGAACCCGAAAGCAAAGAGAGCCGATATAGGAAAGACCATCTTGATTTCAATTTTCTCATAGGTTACAGCTCTTTATTTATTAACACTCTCATAACTGTATTCACTTTAATAAACTACAAAACTCAAAATACATTCATTCTAATACCTAAAACAACAAATATTGAGTAGAAATGACTACTTTCGGAAAGGTAGTTTTTGGCCAGGAAAACACCGTTTCGTTCCACTGTGCAGTGGTGTAGACGTAGACTCGCTCTTGAAAGGAATGAATGCTGGCGCAGGTAAAACGAAAACAATTCGGTTTGCACGTGTGCACGTGTTTTGCAGTAATTACACAGTACGCATGAAAACAGTAGACGATCGAATTCGTTCACGTTAATCGCGAATGTTGTTAGGTCTATGCACGGATTCAATCAGCACGTGCCGTTTCGTAATATATCACACGGCGAACGCTGGCGAGCCAGCGGCTGTGGACTTTTTGAGATTTTTATTGGTACTGTATTGAATTACTCGGAAAATTAAAAATCTGAAGCGTGTTTCGTTTACTGTTTTGTTTGGCTTTTATTTTAGTTCTACCTTAGTCGGTCATTCGAGACGCACGGTGGACCCACATTATTACCATTACGCACAGGAGTCCTTCGTGGAATCTGCAAAAAATCGAATCGCAGCAGCAACTTGGTAGGTAAATCGTAAGTGCGGCTATCAGGCGGATCATTCATGTAATTGAAGGAGCGTTTCGTTTGTTGATGCTTTGAAAGCTGTTTCACTTCTTTGTAAATTGAAGTTTTTCTAAAGTGTAGTACAATGTACAACCTACAAAGTGGAAACGGTAATAAAAGGTACAGTTTAAAAGCGGATTTTTAGCACAAAAGGTAATTAGTAGAACTCATGTAATTCTTATCTCCAAAAATGGAGCATTGTTCCTGTTGATTGATACATATGAACTTCTCGTCTATGATATTTATAAAAACAAAGCGGAACTTTTGCGTAACAACGATATTTATTAGTATAATAATAAATTTTCTTATTCTTTATTTTTACCTCATTTTATAGCGACTTTACGCAATCTGAAATCAATTTCAAACATAAAAAGTTCTCAAGAGAGTATTAAAGCGCATCAGCGCAGCTTTTCAATTTCACCAAATTAACAGGTTTCTGCAAATTTTGCGTGCAGCATCTTTTACTTTTCCATGCAGGCACAGCTTTAGCAATTACCTCCGAAAATATTTCGTCCGAGTCATTAAAAATTAACGAGGGTGTAAACGATAAGATACCCAATTAAGGAATTCAACTTTTACTCTAGAGTTAATAACGTTAATTTACTTCCATTGCGTAACTAAACGAAGGTGAGAGAAGGAAAGCATTTGCCATGTACTTTAGTAGATATATTATTTGGTTCTTGGCTATATTTTGACTGTATTTACCAAATTGCATCCACAACTGAAGATATAATTGAAACAATTTCAACTTGGTTTTATTAGAGTATATAAAATCAACAACGTAAAACGCTGCAAAGGTATCGAACGCAACTCTTTGTGAAATCTTCATACTAAGTAAAAAAAAGAATCCTAACTGGATGTTACTTTTGATATATCTTCTCCATCGTATTATGATTTTAATCTCATCTCTCGTTGTTGCACCATCTATACGTTCTTCGCGGGTTTTGCACTTCCTGAGTACACAAGGGAAAACTGGCCAAGCCCTTCATCTGGCAACTATTCCCAAGACGCAAAAAGTACTAATATTGGCTCTGGTCTTACAAGAACATTAATTATCGTACCTTTCCCCCTTATCTAATCTCGAGATCAGCGACGGTAATTTTAATCGGGTTGTGGAGGAATTGCAGATTATTACAGGTATCATATATGTCGCTTCGGTTGCGAGGACCACGTGTCTCGGCCGGCAATCAGACAGTGATATATTTTTATGGTAGCCATCCGTGATACAATCGTCTTTCGATTGAAATGATTTGTTTTTAATTGATATTTAAGCGAAGCGAAAGGAGTAATAAATGGTACAAAAACGAATTGCTGTTTGTTGAAAGCGATACGCAACCACACATACATATACAGGCGGTCCAAATCTGGAAATGTTATTAAAAATTATTTGTTGTGGACAACCTGAAATCTATAAGAAATATAGTTCCTATATATATTAAAAATGATTCGTAGATTAAATATTTTTTATGCAAACACAATGGTTGCTGCCATTGGAGTATGGTACTGTGTTCAAAAAGTCTAGCAAATTGTACAATTATGCTGTATTGCTCAATATTGTATCGATATACGCACTGAGCCCAAAATAATGGGGGAAATTGTTCCTGACATCCAACATATCACACGCTAGAAGTTATAAACAGAAATATTACACAAAATATTACATAAAGTAAGGGATTAATAAATTAAACCAAAATTGTTTACCGCTACTACATCCCACAATGCAACATTTTGAATTGAATTGCAGCAATTTGCTTCTTCGTATTGTTCTTCTCAAAATCTCTTCTTCTTCAAATCTCTTAACATTTGCAGGTACCGTTTGAATTTAGGATATTTCTCATATTGGTTTTGAAATGGTCAGTTGATTGCGCTTTTACTTCTGACTGTAGTATATTGTACAGTTTCGGTCTCCTTCGGTCCCTTCGGTCTTAATAGAATTTTTTGTCAGCGACAGTCTCTGAGTTCTTGTCGAATAACCATGGTTCAAACCGTCTTGTGTAAACTATTTTCGTTTTTATCCACATAAGTAACAGATATATTGAATCTGTTAAGCAGATACCAACGTATCTACCTTTTCCTTATTAAAATAAGTTCTACATAATTTGTGAATTTGTAGATTACACGATAATCTAATGGTCCCTTTTTGTAAAGTAAATACACTTGGTGCTTCTACTAATAATCCCCAAACTAATACTCCGTAGCACATCATAGAATGAAACAATGAGAAATATGTATGTGTTTAGCAACATGTTAAGCCTCCTCAAACAAAATAAAATTAACGACAACCAATGAGTCAATATGAGCGGTCCGTTCTAATCGTGTGTCCAACATTAAATCCAAAAATTTTACTTTAGAACTAACCTCGATGTCCTTGGTAGTTGATATTGTATACCATGGGCTAGCATTTCATCGTCCAGCTTATGGGGTTCTACTGTACGGCGGAATGAAAGAATAAACTACGTGCTTATACTACAAAAGAGACGCATACGTCTAATCTATAACTTAAAAAAATTGATCATGTCGAGACAAGAAAATTATGTATATGTGTGTGATTGATGTCCACTAGACAAAATTTGGCCTGATTCGACAAGAATAATTAATGTCCACCACAACCACCAAATCATACATTGACACGAACTTAGAAAGCTTCCATATAAAAGTAGAAGTCGCGAAACCGCCCATGTACAGTTGTATCGCTGTCTATAACACACGCCCCAAGTAGTCGACATAATAACAAGTTCAAGGACTTCCTCATCAGCAACTGCAGTTTTTAATGTGTAACTAATAGTTAATGCGTATTTTCTAGTACTTCACTTGATACAACAAATTTAACGCATCCTAACGCTTGGATCAACAATATTAAAATATATTATCTTCACAACATCAGAACAAAAAACTGAACACGCAAGGATTAGCAGCTATAAATAATTTAAATCCATGAGTTTTCTAGCAGCGAGTTTTTGCTTGAACCTGGCGTCACCAAAGACAATTTGATGCTTTCTTCCTGGGAGGTTGGAGGTCAAATGAAAAGTAAATAAACCAGCAGAGATAGATGTTTGCAAATTTCCGTTAGTTTCTTTGTTTTCTATCTGACGCCACCACAACGACAATCGCCATCGCCATCGCCACCTCGACCGCGTAATGTGTTGTTCCCACCAGTGTTTGACCAGCGTTGCTAGGATCAAGTGGCAGATTTTTTCTGGTTATAATGCATTCGCATCTTGGGGAACAACTGGTTGAACGTCGCCAAATCTTTGATCTCCTATTACTGTCAGCCCAAAAGCTTTTGAACCCTTTATTCTTCTACTTTCCTTTTTTAGCGTGTTTAGTTCATTTATTCTGCTACATAGTTATACTTTTGATATTCCATTCCCTTCTCCCTGTTGTCAATCATCTTCGGTAATTTCTCCGCAAATTCTTCGTACTTTCACCCTGGCAGGATTTGTGATTGAACCCAGGGCATGGTCCAATCACACATCAGGACAGCGCTTAATTCGAATCACAAGTTCTATCCCATTCCGTTCCAGAAAATGCTCCGATGAAAGCTGTTAAGAAGAGTGCTGGTAAATCTTATCCGATCATTTCTTACGTACCATGGAGCGTTTAGTATCGATCCGAGGAATTACTTTGTTCAGCTTTAGGCTTTTTAATCTTTGCCTCCGTAGTTGTAGACCAAGCTATAACGGCATATCTAAGCTTAATTTGCTCTTTTAATACAGTCCACTATTTCCTCTCAATCAGGGCATCAGAAGATTCTTTGCGATGCTGAGTTTCTTCCTTATATCCGCTTTGTGAAATATTCTATATATTGTTTTAGTTTTAAGACATTTTATTTTTCTTACAATTAGCTTTGATGTAATTGGTTGCTTCACAAAATATTCAGGAATCAAATAATTTTTATGTCGTTAATTATATAAACACAAACAAAGACTAATGTACCCAGTATTCATTATC